>CAWUFW010003137.1:0-1200000 GCA_963921515.1 Calotriton arnoldi
AGATAGTTTAATAGAAAGTGCTAAGCAGTAAACTACCAGTTTCGCCAGGCCCTATCCATGAAACCGAGGTGTCATCTCTCAGTTCAGTCCTTAAGGAAGCAGTACAAGTTAGTTATCTCCTTGAGGGAAGGAAGAATTGCTGGGCGAGTCGATGGGATACACTCGCTAGTGCTGGGCTAGTTCAAAGAATGGCAAACTTTTTTTGGTCTGCTGTAAAGGATAACTGAGAGCAATGGGACAAACATTAACACCAATTAGCTGTAATATAACCAGTGAGGTTTGGGAAGCTCACTTTTTTTTGTTTATTTTTTTTATACTCATTTGTTAAGCGCAGTCCAATCAATCCCCAGAGGGGATCTCTCGGCGCGGAGAAGAAAATACCAATGAGCAGAAAATCCTAGAACAACCCAGGTCTTGAGCAATTTCTTAAAAATCTGAACAGATCGGCACAGGCCCGGATCTCCTCGGGAAGACTGTTCCAGAGGCTGGGGGCTAAATGAGAGAAGGTCTCGACCAACCCATTTTTAGCCTTGTTTATTCTCCGCGTGCAGAGCAGATTGCGGTGCCAGATCTTAACTGGCGCACGAGGTCGATACGGGGCTAGTTTCTCTTTAAAGTAGGGCTGGGCCTTCTTTTTTCCCTGTAGAGACTTGAAGACCATACACAGCATCTTGAAAATGGCTCGCTTTCACAATCGGAAGCCAATGTAGTTGGCGCAGGAGAGGCAAAGAGCGGGTGCGCGCCGGTTTGTTAAGGGCGAGGCGGGCATGCTGTGTTTTGCACCACCTGAAGTTTTGATACAATAGGTCTTCCCTTACTCCAACGAGCAGAGAATTGCCATAATCCAGTCGACTGACCAAGAGAGCGACTGAATGAGGGCTTTTCTTGCGGAGAGTGGGATCCAAGGGAAGATCTCTTCCTAAGCTTTATCCGCATGGTTCGAAACAGGTGCCTGACAGTGTCTTCACCTGCTCCTCCATTGATAGCTTATTATCGATCCTGATGCCTAGATTCTTGGCCCAGCTTTTGGAGAAGGTGCTTCTCCCAGCTCTGCAGGCCACCAGTCTGGAGGGGTCCCATATTTCCTCAGCCTTCCCGAACAGCAGTATCTCTGTTTTTAGTGGAGATTAAGCTGTAGGTGGTGCTCTTCCTCATCCATATTGCAATATTGGACATGCAGTTTTTTTAAACTTTGATTTTAAGCTGCTGCAGCGTCCTCTCTCTATGGGGACAACCACCTGCTTGTCGTCAGCATACGATATGGTCCCAAACCCACAGCCTCCTGACATGATTTCAGCCAAGGGGGCCACATGATACATTAAACAAGGTGGGGACTTAGAATGGATCCCTGTGGGACTCCCCTATCCACCACAATGTGCAAGTTCTGTGACACAAAGGAATCCCAGCCTGAACGCACTGTGTTCTGTCTGATAGATAGCTTTGTATCCATTTAAGGGCCATGCCTCTGGACACCAATACCTCGCAGCCTATATCCAGCAGGATCTTATGATGAGATGGTGTCAAAGGCTGCTGACAGATCAAGGAGTGACCAGCATCACTGTGGTCCTCCCTGTCCAGTGACAGCCTTTATTGTGTCCGGTAATCTCCAGCAGTGCAGCCTCAGTGCTATAGGGAGGCAACGTGAAGCCGGACTCGGGATGAGTTCAATAAATTATTTTTGTTCCAGATAGTCGGTGAAAGATGCCGGTTTATATGTGTTTCCATTACCTTAGAGCAGCACGAGAGGATGGATATGGGCCTATAGTTTTGTAGATCGGCAGAATCAGCAAGCGCCTTCCTTGAGCAATGGTTTAATGCTTGCGCTTTTCCACCTACGGGGAAACGTGGCAGTGTCTAACGAGATGTTGCAAACTTCAGCAAGCGGCGTCAGCTAAGACCAGGCTGAGTTCTTGGACATAACGGCAGGCGGTGTGGGGTCTAATGGGGATCCTGAGTTCACGTGACTTAGTAAGAAGCCCACTTGTTCACCCGCGTGATAATCGGGAAGTATTCTCAGGCTAAAAGGGAGTTGATTTTCCTGAGGAGGGGGCTGTCGGATGGTCTGTCTCCTCCGTCCCCGAAGGAACGATAGATTATGTCAATCTGTGTAAGTAAAATGAGGGCTAAATCGTCACATAGCTCCTGGGTGGAAGGCGGCAGCGGGTTGTTGGCTCGGGTTAGTGAATTCCTTCAGAATCTTGAAGAGCTCCTTTGAGGAGCTTTTCGCTACCAGCAACGTGGGGAGCCAAGGATGTGCTCTTCTTGGCCACATTACAGCTGTTGAGATATGCTCTATGAGCCCTTCGATAGAGTAATCTCATCTAGCTCTGATTTAGATTTCTCCCTCCATTTCCTTTCCTTGACCCTACATATGGCTTTTTCCTCTTGAGAGTGTCTGAATACCAGGGGCCGGGGTTGCCCTCTCCTGAATTTTTTACCCTCTTTGAGTGTGGGGCCATGGTATCAAGAGCCTCTGAGATTGAGGCCTCGAGCCTTCCCAAGGCTGAGTCACATTCTTTGCCCATTGTAAACAAAGGGGCGATGTAAACTCTGACTAAAGGCAGAAGCGGTCACCTTTTTCCAGGATCTCCGGAGGTCCTTGCGGATTTGCAGCGCAGGCTGACCGGCTTAGTGAGCAACACGGAGAAGCTTAGCGCCTTTGGCCCTGTCCAGCCTAAGACGTGAGGGGGTTCAACCTACTAACTCAGGATGTTAGAGAATATGGTATCCAGCATATGGCCAGCGACATGTGTGGGACTGGCCACTCTTGGCAACAGGTCAAGTGACTCCATAGCTGCCACTAGGCTAGCAGACCTCAGTGTTGGCGAGAGAGTCTCTAGGTGGTGGCTAAAATCACCGCTAGTAGAAATTTATCCGTCTTGAAGTATATACGGGGCCAACCTTTCAAGCAGCGTTTGTGCAAAAACTCTTCTCTGCTGCCTCCAGGGAGGACGAGACATACCAGAGCTCCCGCCCACTCGATGGTTTGGGCACGCTCTACTCTGAAAATCAGCAGCTCTCTAATGGGGGGAGGAGACCGTGTCCAAGGTCTTAATATGATAGGGGCGCGTGGCGATAGCTGCCGCCGCCCGCTTTATTGGTCTGTCCAAACGGACAACCTGAGTATTCTGGCCGGAAAGGCCACTGCACACACCGGTGTGGGAGTCATTATTCAACCAGGTCTCCGCAGTGAAGAGACATATGTCTGGTTTAGTGTCGACTAGCAGGTCCCAGATTTCAGCCACATGTTTTGAGATGGATCTGGCATTGAGATATAGCCCCTGGAAAGAAGATCTCTCTGCCCCTTCCCTGGTCTGCCTCTCTCCATTCTCTAACATACTGCTTCCCACTTTCTCTACGATATATACAGCTTCCATATACGAAAAAGACCTGCCAGAGTTCCCCGCCCCAACAGTATCAATATCTTTGTCCGGAGTAGAAGAAGCTATACATCAGGGAGACTGGGTAACAAAGCCCCAGTCCCTGACGGGTTACCTATAGACCCTCCATTAAGCATAAAACCAGATTTTTGGGCCCCGCTCTCCTGCTAAACATTTTTAATAACTTAGTACACCCCCTGCAACCAAGCACTTGGTCAACCAGCATCATTGTTCCAACTTTAAAAAGGGTGACCGCCTCCCAACCATGATGTTACAGACCTATTTCCCTGATTGACACCTATCACTGAAAATCCTAGGAAGGGCATTATATAATAAGATCAAAATCTGGACCGAAGAGAATTCCATTTTACAACCTTTCTCAACCCGGGCTTTAGGAACAAGGCAGGGGCAATCTATCGAACAATGCTTTAACCTTAACTCTAAATAATTGGGAAATATGCCACTGCACAGCGGTCACCTATATATTTAGCTTTATGGATCCTGGACTCTCTGCTTTTTGATTATGCTAATCGGTCCCCACCTGTGGTCCATTTTACTAGAATATGGGTTGGATGAGGCTTTAGTACATTTTTTAGCATAGCTGCATAGGGATCTGAAAGCCAGGATCTGTAATTAACACGGTGAGGAGGTCTCCAATGATATTAATGTTTGTACAGGGGTTTTCCCATGGATGCGGTCTCTGGCCCCATTACTCTTTATTCTATATAGTTAACAACTTGCACACCTCCCTACCTGTGCTTGTCAAAGACGCCCCGAAGAATTAATGGCCAGGCACTCCCAGCCCCAGCTATACGCTGACGACGCAGTCCCACGGGGCCGCAAAACGCAATGCCTTGGCGTCTCTTTGTGAGGGGCTTTGTTGGATTTTATGGCCACTTTAGGATTTATGTACTAACCCTAAAAAATCTTTATAATGGCTTCCGGCCCGAGGAAGCGTGCTTTTAAATATTATTTCTGTGGGAAACCAGAGCTTACATTGCACTAGCACTTTTCCCTACTTAGGCTGGTTTTTAAGCTACTAATGGATTATGGACCGACCACTTGGCATCCTGTAGGAACAAGTCCTCTAAAGCAATTAATTCGGGTTCTCAGTCTCCCCAACCCAGAAGGCCGGGAGGCTGTTTCAGCTATTTAAAAAAGTATACATTTCAGTGCATACCCATGGGTGAACTTATGGCGCTGAGATATGGGGCTTCTCAAAGATCAGTACCATTCAGCTTGACTGAGAACAGCTTCTGCCGTAGAACTGGAGAGCCCCTATCTCTACGCCCGATATGTTTGGCACAGTGAATTAATCCTACATTATATTGAGGACTACATAAATGTCGCCCGCTCTACTCTATTTTGCCCTCGCCATTTGGAAAAAATACAGCGGCATCCCTCACAAGAGAAATTATAAGAGATTGGTCTCCTAAGTGCGATAAGGGCGTGGATTGGTCCTCATTAGCTAGCTGAGGTGCGACCTAGCTTTCGCATAGGGATCGACCATGAACACATCTTTGACAGCCCCCACGAGATAGATACTGCAACAAAAAAGACCCACGGTCGGCCCTATATACATATTATAGAAAGGCACAAACTTGACATGGAGTCTAGAAGCCATCCGTAGCCACTTTCATGTCCATCGAGAATGTTCAACATCAGTTGGCTAGGTTAACTCACTAAACCCATGGGCTCGCTGGGGAGTGGGGACTCCTCTTTCGGCTAAGTGGCTGGCACAGTGAAGTTTTTATTATGCTTCCCTTGGCTAACCTTGACTTTCTGTTATGCCCGTGTTGATGGTGGGTCAGGGAAATCTATATCACACTTTTTTATTTTTCTGTAAGTTTTATACACAATATGCCAAATTGTTTTTAATATCTTTTTAAAGGTATCCACTTCTGTACATTACAAAGATGCACTTAGTACCATCGTTAATTTGGAAGATGATGAATTAGTATTTCTCGTGGGTGCCTTTTGACAACTACTGTTCGTGCAAGCAATACAATGTGTACTGTATAATTAATATTCCTGTTGAATTGGTTTTTACATACTGTTTTTATGATCACCATGTATTTGTAGTGTTTTATGTATCAATGTGTGTGATTTGTTCTTTTTATGGATATGTTCTATCCGAATAAAGTACTGGAATTGAATTGAAAAATGAAGAATTACACATGTTTGATAATTTATACTTTTTTATTTTAAAGGGTCTTAAGTTCTATAAAAATGAATACAACAAGAAGCAGAGAAAAAACAGGGATTTGAGATAAATATTACTTATAGTTATTGTATTTTCTCTAATAATCCATTTTTTGTCAGAAGCAAGCTACAGTAATTTAAAAACGTTGCAGATATTATAAATGTATTTTTGCATCATTAAACATTCTTTTTTACCAGAAATAATATTTTCTGTCAGCAGCAGTATCAAGCTTTCATATTTTCTGCTGCAGAAAATAAATAAACTTTTTTCTAAATACTGACATTTAACATTTCAGACATACCTATTATCTCACAGATTACAAGAGACCAACGATCTCTCCCTCAAAAGGAGCACAAAAGAGCATCGCAATCAAGAATATCTTCAAAATTTCAAAAGTGTAAACACCAAGTGCGTTGGGTAAATAAATGAAAAGGACAGGTAAAACAACAAAATCTTTGAAACTAACATTTTATTTTTCAGCACATACTAACTATCATTTTTTTTCCAGGCGTAAACTTTCTAAATATTGAGGGGTTTATTTACGTAAGTCTTTGCACCACTTTTGCTTCATTTTTAACATGGGAAAAAGTGACGCAGGGTGAGCTTGGCGCAAGGGGCTTGTAAATCTGCCCCTGAACATTTACTCTATACTACAGAACTTCAAGTTGAACATTTATTTAATATTTTTTTTTAAATTATTTCTTCCAATAGATTCAAGCATCGTCAGAAACCAAGGAATGCGATGCCATTAGTAAACCTATGCAATGTAAAAATATGGACATATGTTACTAAAATATAACGGGTATGTTTTACTGCAAAGACAGAAATACTGCAGCCAATGGCTCACTGGAGATGTGTAACTTACTACTAACTCTCTTGTAGAGGCAGAGTGATTACTTTATATGATCATATTGAAAACAATACATAAGCACAATCATTCTGCCCTTTGCAACAGATTCAAAAGTGTGAGAGACACAGCCAAAAACAAATAAAATCATTAGCTGCTACTTCTAGTGAGTCCTTCAGATTCAGTGCTACGGATCGTTTCAACAAACATTCTTACAGATATAGCTGGAGACCCACCAACAGCAACGTCTGCCAAATTTAAATTGAATGGTTTGGTCGAAAAGACAGATTCTTAAATCAACCTAAAACCCTAAGTAAAATAACAATGCCTCCTGAACTAACAGAAACTTACACATAGGATCCTTTCCCTAATATACAACAGTAGCAAACCTCATAAAAAGATTATTCTTCAGTACTGTGCACAACCTCGTAACTCTAGAGAACATTTGTGGAAACTCTGAATGATAAATGGGACATCCAAAAGAACACCCTCATCATTATGTACATTATACTAATATACTGAATTATACTGTTCGTGCTACCATTATTGTGGACTATCTTTACACCTGTACCCTTCCCCTACAATCCTAGTATCCTATCACCTAAAAATACATTACTATAGCATTTCTTCTCATTTTAATGGGGGAACTCTCCCAACCCTCTTTTAGATGTACTTTAAAATTATTTACCGTCCTAATTTAACAAAAATTAATTACTTGAGCATTACAGCACTCCTTACCCATTTCCCCACAACCCTGAAGCATCCCATTGCTTTTAAGCCAAAATTAACATAGCATTAATTTCACATTTTATAGAGAGCAAGCCCCCAACTCCCCTTTTTATTTAATTTAAAATTAATTATTGCCCAATTTAATACATGAGTATTAAAATGTCTTACCACCCTTTTCCCCTACAACCCTAGCATCCTGTTTCTTAAGACTACATTAATATATCTTTCTTACACTATACATTTAATAAAAATAATGGTTGCCCAATTTAATAAATTAAAAAAACTGAGTATTAAAATACCCCCACCCATTTTCCTCCAACCCATAGCACTCTGCCCTTTCCTTATAAATATATTGCTAAAATAGAATTTATTATTATACAACTTTTTAAAAATTCAAATACACCCTCAGTATTAAAATGCTTCCCCACATGATTCCCGACTAACACCCACCTTATTTATAATTACTACATATTTGATATAATCCGCTATTCTCAACAGAGACATCTTTTATTTAAAAATATCTCACATGCTTTAAAATACGGGTAAATACATGTGGGGTAAAGTCATGCGGAGTAAAAGCATGCTGGAGCAACAGCAGTGCGAAGTTAAACTTACCTGTGGAGTAACAAGAGCATAATAGTATCAAAGGCGGGCCGGGCATGACTCGCGGGTGGGGAGCAGGGGGGTCACGCTGGGAAGGGGGAGGTTTAACTTAAAATAAAAAATAAAGAGAAAAAAGGTTTACTTACCTCCGCCGGCCCGGTCCTCGCGTCGTGCCTGCTCCTCACCTGGAAGCAGTGGCCTCCTCCTCTCATAGCCAATCACAATGCTGCAATGGCAGCGCTGCAGATTGGTCAGACGCCGACCAGCCAGGCGTCTATGGGAGCGCCATTTTCTCCATGCAGGCCAGGGGCTGCATGCAGCCTACATGGAGAAAATGCAGAGTGCCCATGACTGGCTTGGTCGGCCCCAGGGGCCGACCAAACAGTCAGCAATTCTCAACAGTGGGCAAGCCACTCCTCCCCTGCCCTCAGAGCAGGACCGCCTTTCCCCAACCAAACCCTTCTAAAGCTTTCTTGCAGTGTGAGAAGCAGAAACATAAAATGGTAATTATAATACCATTTTATGTTTCTGCTTCTCGCACTAAGCAGAGAGCAGTGGGGCGACGCTCCACCGCCCACATGCTGGAGGGAGCCGCCTGAATAGTAGAATCCTCCAGTAGACCAAATGAGTTTCTGCACAGAAGAACTTGGAAGCCTTCCAGAAACACCTCAACAGATAGCGGAAAGTGGCTGCGCAGCAACAATAGGGAAGTGCAGATGAGCTGAATTCAAAAACTGGAAATACTCTCCTTCACCACACAGTATCCTTTTTAATAATACTTCTTCCATTTCCACCTCATTGGTATCATGAATCGTCTGTCTGTCATGGTGTGAGCTTGCAATCTTGAGCGTAAGTATCAAAGACATATGCTTAAATTACTTTTGGAGTCCCCAGGCTCTGCGGAGCTGTGTAGAGGCCCTGCACCAGCGCTGGACCTCTTAGTCCCAGGACACTGTTAGACTTAAGAATATGATATCCTTGAACGATATTTCATTCAGACTATTTTGATCTTGGAGAATTCCACCTTATCCTACTCTCTGGGGCTATAGCATGCGTAAAGCATTGCACTGGAATAGACTCTTGCCTTCTCAGAATAAGTTATCCCTCAGCTGGAGAGCAATACTATGCGCAGTATGGGGCTGGAAAGCTTTCCAATATCTTCTCTAGTTGTGACTGCTTGTGTGTAAAGTGTTGTTTTAAGTGCTGTTGTTGCATGTTTGAACATGATTCCCATGGACAGTGCAAGGGGAGGAATGGTAGAAATAGCCATTTTAAATCTTGTGGTGGAAGAGTTGAGTTATGAAGAAGCTAGCTTGATTAATTCATGTAGCATCCTTAGAGGAAGAATCAGAGGTGGTGAAGTTGATAAGGCGAAATAAAGAAAGTTCTTCCCTTGGGATTTTCTGAACTTGACCAAGCAGCCAAGAATGTGAAAGAGCAGGTGCAGTCAAATGGATGAAGATGCAGTGAGGCTCACCAATTGGTGGTACTCCAGTGCAGCCAGAGTGACACTATCCAGGTAGATGATAGCAAGATGGATGTACCTGGTTTGGGCCACCACTTCAAGACTTTAGTGAAACAACTAGGTGGGCATATTTAGCAAGCTGGCGATCCCTGCATGTCACGCGAGGGATGCGCCAGGGAAAAATGCGTCACGCAGTGTTTACCCTGCGTCAATGACGTCTCGATGCGCCGCATTTACAATGCGTGCACATCGTGGCGCAAGGATAAGCAGATGTGCGTGACGCATCTGCCGGCGGCAGTGTTGGCGTGAGTGCTGAAGCCGCAGTGCGCAAGCGACGCAACTCCAGCACTGCTCCAACCTTTCCTAACATGGTGCGCCATCTCACGCCTGCTTGAAGCAGGCGTAAGTGATTTAGCGCGCATCAGCTGCCGAGAAGTGACTGGCGTGAAATCTTGTAGATTTCACCACGCCACTTTTTCCGGCGGGCGTACCTGCAGCGGAACGCCCCTTGCGCGCCGGTAGCGCACCAAAATGAAACCTGACGCAGGCTTCACGTGGCGCAGGTTTACTACGTGACGCAGATCTCCCTAGATGCGCCACGCTTGTAAATATAGCGCAACGCGGGCGCATGGCTTGCGCCGCCGCTGCGGCCACTCTGCGTGACACAACGGCGGCGCAAAAGTGGCGCAAGGGCTTGCCAAACATGCCCCTAAGAGATTTAGGGCAGGCGAGTAAGGTGGCTGAAATTCTTATGGTGCAGGGGCCAACAGACTGTGAGCTCACTGGTCGGAGGTAAATTATTCACTATTTGGGCGGCGAAAATAGGTGATGCAACCTCTCATTTCTTGGGCCATGGTGAGGCACTAAAGTTTGCCTTAGAAGGTAGGAGAAAGAGCTGGTTGGTTAATTCCTGGCAGTACTTCTGAAGTACGAGTGCCTTCAACGGGGAAGCGATTTGACAAAGATTAGGAATAAAATTTTCTTGTGCCAGCTGAATAGGTCATGCTAAAAATGTTCCTCTCTGATTCCTCGATGAAAATCCCTGTTGATCACTGGATGGTGGAAAAAAGTGTTTGCAGAAATTAGCTTCATGTTGGGTTGGGCTACTTGTCTGCAAGGAAGTGAACACCCCTACTTAGCTCTGTAAACACTCCTAACCCTACCCTAAAATTACTACTTCGCAGAAAGTCCATCACACTCAGAAATTCTTCCAGCTGCAAGAATAAATGTTCACAGACTCTGACTTCCGCAGATTGACAAAGAGCAAATTGCGCTGGCAAAAAGACTTACAAAATATGTTTTGGCAGCCTTAAGTGAAAATTAGAGAATGTGTAAAAATGTTCATGATTTAGACAATGTGATGTACTCAAGCACCTACAAGACTCAGTTTAGCTATTCTACAAACACACGTCAGACGTACGTTATCTAAGCTACAGTTGACTCTCCTTGCAGTGGCTTAAAGGTTAACTGTACAGTCGAGTGGGCGATGCAGGAAGCAACAAGCACAATGTAAAGCAGTCAAGCAACGACCGAAAGGGTCCATTTACGAAAGGGATGTAATTTGGGTCAGAAGCCAACACTAAATTACAAAATTACATACAACTGCCCAAATTCATATCATTTATAGGTCCATTCATGATAACTTAGCAAGCAGAAAAGTCAACACATCAATTCGAACTACTGACGAAGGTAGTAGATTAGTAATAGTAGTGCGGATTATGCTCCGATGTCAAACATGTCCAAATAGTTCATGTCTCTCCACCCTCATCCCTTTTCTCTTTGTGACATTGCTGTGTAGTTGTTCCATCAGAACAGCGGCCGTGGCCTCTCTGAGTGACACACCTCAAGCCTATTATGTGAACATCATAGTGAGAAACTCACCCACGTGAGCGCTACTCCCGACCCAACTAGAACAGATTCACTAAGTAGGCACAAATGGCAACAGTCCTGTTGCATCCACACTGCTGAGCTTTGGCTAAACAAGGTGATGTTAACAATCTCCCGGTCACCGCAGAGACTCTTTTTCTATATGCTAGAGAAATCTGGAAAAAGAGTAATGTAGCGGTGTTATGTGTTAACAACTTGCCAAATGAGAGTTGCGAAGTGGGCTCATTTAAGGGTTCTCACATCTGCACATAAGGAGGAAGGGATACCAGCATCTCACAGTGGGAAAGAGAGCAACAACGTAGTCAGTGGGAAATGGGCATAGTGACAGCAGGCTGCATAACGACTCGAATCCTGGCTCCCCCGCCGTCACTAACCAACAAAGGGATGTTGCACCTCCAAATGTATATTCTGGCACTGTGCACATTTGAGCAGGTGCCCGTGGTCTGTCGCACCGGTTCACCCAGGAGTGGCTCCTGGCAGCTGGAGGCAGCGAGTGCAAACCTGCAAAACACTAATATTTATTCAACGCAACCATTAGTGTAGTTTCACAGCCTGACCAATAAGAACCCTGGACGGCAAAAAGAACTCCTCGCTCTCATGTTTTCCTCACTGTTTGCAACAAATAATTCTTGTATTGTAGGGCATTGTCCCTGTATTTTGACATTTGTTTTCATTTGGGGGCAGGCAGAGGCAAAAAAAATAGAATCGAAATTGTTAGAATCGTCCGAAATTTTTGCATCTGCTTACAACTACCTCAAAAGAGGGATTGCAACACCCCCTACTACGTGCGCAGGCACGTGAAACATGTGTCCCCGCTAAGGGCCCGATCACGATCTCGCTCTCAGATCGGGCTCCCTGACGGCATCCGTGAGAGCTTGCTCTGTGTGGGTGCAACCTTTCAGTGATATGTCATATGGAACTCAGTAGAGAGAACACAAGATTCTAAAATTAATGAACCTGAAAGCATTTTGAGCAGGCAGTGAAGTTGAGGAGAACATCACAAACCAACTTGACTTCAAGGCTTTTAATTTGAAGTTAGCAATGAAGGTTTTTTTCTGAAGGTACAGTATCTGTAGTCTATGATAAGAGTGGTAAGCCAAGCACACAGTGCAAAAGGCTCTTTAGGCACTTCTCTGCATTTCTACATTTCCTAGTGTGTGTGTGTGTGTACGCACCATGGTGAAAAGTGACTGAGAAGTTAGCATGTGGTCCTTGAGTACTTTGGTGGCTTGTTAGAGTTGACAATGGATGGTTGAGTGATTTAGTGGCATACTAGACTTTGTCAACAGATAGCTTTAAAACTCTAAGGGCCCGATATATGACTCTTGGCGGAATGCGGCAATCCGGTTCCACCCCATTGCCACACCACCAAAGCCGTGGTCAGGACCACCTGCCAGATTAGGAGCTCTCTCCTGTCTGGCGGGGGCTTTATTTTTGTTACCACGGCGGTGCCCTGAAAATGGGCCCCGCAATGGGAACGGCCAACTGAAGCCTCTGCATTGATCATGGACTGGAAAGTCCATGCCATGCAGGAACTGGTGTGCATGCACACAGGGGGCACATGTTGTGCTCCCCTCCTGTGTGCATCCACAGGGTGTGAGGCAACCAGGGGGCCCTGTAGGGCCTCTCATTTGTTCTTCTTCACCACGGTTTTCTGTGGCGGTGTAAATCGCCCTGGAAACCATGGATGAAAACCGCGGGTGGAGAGGAAATCTTGTAATGCTTCTAGCCGGACCGCCCGGTCCCGCCAGGCATAGCTACTGCCCCCTGACTGCCAGCGAATGGGGGCTCCCTGGTGGCTGCAGCGGGCTCTGACAGTCCCACCTCCCATATCATAAATATGGCGTTCGAGATACTCTCCAGTGAGTCTGGTGGTCCGTGGACCCGCCAGATTCATAATCAGGGCCTTAGTCTGGCCTCCTCAGCTGGTAGCTGTCTCTATAGCATCAGAGTTCACGTAGCTAAAGGCTGTGTCTCACCGATAATGTCCTGAAATGTTCTCGTATTTTGCTTCATCAGTTACAGCAAATTACTGATGAGGCTGTTTGGGGATACAATATATTTGAAGACAGTCTTAACCAATGAAGACAAGAAGTGCTCACCTTTGCTCAAGCCGCTCGGCCTTCATTTTTTCTTTATGCTCTTGATGCGGCAGATTATATGTGCAACCTGCAGAAGACACGTTCATGTGTGGTATAGCTCATTTCCATTGTGGATTTCATTTCATCATCACCAGATTCAGCAGCAGGTGGCCCTTTTTCTATGTTTGGAGCAGTGGATGAATAAGTCATGAGCCAGATTTTGTTGGGTTTGGCAGGTGATACGGGCACAGATCAGACTGCAGGACACATAATTTGAATATGGTGTTTTTAGTTCACTGTAAATGCTTTCTTGTTTGTAATGGGTAATTTTGGCAATAGTTTCTTAATGCATACCCTTTAAGATGCTTTTAATAAATGGTTTCCTTCATATATGCATGTTTTCTTTTGTCCCATTTGTTGTATTATAAGGCATTGTTTCTATTGGGTTTAGGAGCAGAATTGCTCATGTACCATGATTTAGATGCTGCTGTTCTGACGATCTATGTGTGTTTGAGTGAATTGGGCATTCTGTTATGTGTATTTTTCACAACTGCAATTATTGTCTACGGAGTTGCTCTGGTACTACAAAAGTAATTTGAGATGTCATAAGTGATGTCACTGACCATGTCATGAGTGATGTAACATGCTGATGTCATAAGCAGTGCATTGTGGGGGTATCATAAGTTAGATAGTTAGCTCAGGTAACTATAACTGCTGAATTTCACTGGAGTTTCTATGCACACAGTGAAATCAGAGCCTAACTATAACATCTCCTGTAACTTTTGTTTTTTATTGAATTTCTGCAGTTTTTTAATGTTATTTTTAATGTTATTTCCTAAAGATAACATCCCTGTAACCTTTGTTTTCTTTTAGTGAATTTCTATGTTTTTACAATATACATTGTATTTAATTTTATTTCCTAACTGTAACCTGTAACCTTTGAGAGTGAGTGTGTGAATGGCTGTATAGGTCAGTGAGTGGGTGTACAAGTGGCTGCATAGGTCTGTGAGAAGGTGTGTGAGTGGTTTTGTAGGTTTGTGAGTGGGTGTGTAAGTGGCTGTATGGGTCGGTGAGTGGGTGCATGAGTGGCTGTATGGGTCGATGAGTGGGTGTGTGAGTGGCTGTCTGGGTCTGTGCATGGGTGTGTGAGTAGCTGTATGGGTCGGTAAGTGGATGTGTGAGTGGCTGTATGTGTCTGTGAGTGGGTGTGTGAGAAGCTGTATGGGTGTATGACCGGTTTGGTGAGTGGCTGTATGGTTCTGTGAGTGGGTGTGTGATTGGTTGTATGGGTCTGTGAATGGGTGTGTGAGTGGCTGTATGAATCTGTAACTGGGTGTGTGAGTGGCTGTATGGGTGTGGAAGTGGGTGTGTGAATAGTTTTCTGGGTGTGTGAGTGGGTGGGTAAGTGGCTGTATGGGTCTGTGAGTAGGTGTGTGAGTGGCTATGTGGGTGTGTCAGTGGGTGTGTGAGTGGTTGTATGGGTCTGTGAGTGGGTGTGTTACTGGTTTTGTGGATGTGTGAGTGGCTGTATGGGTGTGTGAGTGAGTGGCTGTGTGGGTCTATGAGTGTATATGGGAGTGGCTGAATGGGTATGTCAGTGGGTGCCTGAGTGTCTATGTGGGTGTGTCAGTAGCTGTGTAAGTAACTGGCCTAGAATGGAACCTCACCTGCCCCTCTATCCAACAAAAGTCCACAGTTTTGCACAAAATGTCTGCCAAACAGGAGTACTTTCTACTGCTTAGTTGGTAAGTGCTACCTCCTTGGGTAACAACTAGTGCATATTCTACACTGCAGCTGCATAATGGGCCACAAGGAAATGTTTCCAGTGACCTTGTGTGCATGTAACATCGCCAATGTGATTGTTCCACGAGCGCCTTCATCCACAAATCTGGGATAACATGAATTCTCATCCAGAGAACAGGACAAGACTACAAAGAGACAAATCTCCACCAAACAAGGGTACTTCCTCCTAACTATATGATGTAAGTGCTTCTTTGATTGATGGCGATGTCCTCAAAATTCATCTGCATCAAGAACGCGTCACCAAAATCAGCGAGAAATACGCACGGAGGCCTTTTGGTAAGCTGTCCAACAATTTGGGAAACAGCGGGAAGACCTTTGCATAATACTAAGGAAAATTGGGCAGGGCCAAACAGGCGGATCTTGCAGTTGGTTTTGGGAATATGCATACTCAGGGTAATTAAAAGGGAGAAACATGGACTCTTCTCTCAGGACAAGAAAAAAACACTTGTCACAGTCACTGCAGATCAGATTGTGCTCCAATAGATCAATGATGCATTCACCTACATTAAGGATTTCAGATTGTTTTTCAACATGGAATATGAGAGGGAACACACTTGCTTTGCCTTTGCCAAACCTTAAAGTTAGGTTCATTTGCACTTTACAGAAGTGGAGCTTCAACTGGGGCACCTGCTGTGTTTATATTTGTAAGTGCTTCCAGTTGAGGTTTAATTTCTGTGAAATGAGTTTCAGGGACAGAATGGAACCACATTTTTTCCAAGAAGAGTCCACAGTTTTGCCGAAAATGTCTACACAACTGGAGTACTTTCTACTGGTTAATTAGTAAGTGCTACCTCGTTGGGTAAACGTCTAGTTTATATTCTTCACTACAGCTGTGTATAGGACCACCAGGTAATGTCTCCAGTGACCTTGTGTGCATGTAATTTCGGCAATGTGATTGTTCATGCAGCGTCTTCATCCACAAATCTGTCTTCACATGAATCCTGGTCAAGAGAAGATGACAAAACTACAAAGAGGTGAATCCCAACCAAACAGAGGTACTTCCTCTTAACCCCTTCGCTGCTAGGCCTTTTCCCTCCTGTGCTAAGCCTTTTTTGGCTATTTGGGGTAGTGCGCGCTTAGGCCCCTGTAACTTTTTGACCACATAAGGTATCCATGCCAAATTTGCGTCCTTTTTTCTAACATCATGGGGATTGTAAAGGTACCCAGGGTTTGTGGATTCCCTGGAGGGGCCCAGAAATTAGTCAAAATACAGCTACATTTTGGGTTTTTGGGAAAAATGCGAAAAAGGGCTACAGATGAAAGCGTCTTGATTTTTCCCTGCAAATGGCATCAAAAAGGGGTTGTGGTGCTGAAATCACCATCTTCCCAGCTTTCAGGGACAAGCAGACTTTTGTCAGAAAACCAACTTTTTACACAGTTTTGGCATTTTTCTGGGACATAGCCTATTTTTGCTATTTTTGTGCTTTCAACCTCCTTCCAGTTAATGGTAGAAATGGGTATGAAACCAATAATGGATCCTGGAAAGCCATACATTTCTGAAAAGTAGACAAAATTCTGAATTCAGCAAGGGGTCATTTGTGTAGATCCTTAAAGTTTTCCTTATAGAAACTAACAGTTAAATAAAGGAAAAATTGAAAATTAGTTGAAAAAACAGCCATTTGTGTCAACGTTTTCACCTGTAACTTCTTCTAATTATGACAGCTATTTGAAGGCAATATACCGATATATCCGCTGGACCTTTCTGGTTGTGGGGATATATAGGACTTGTAGGTTCACCAAGAACCCGACGAACCCAGAGCCAATAATTGAGCAACATCTTGCAATGATTTTTTTTAAGTACCGGGTATATAGCAATTATTTTGGGAAAATGTATACATGGAAAAATTGTTATGAAAGACACCTATGTATTTCTGAAATGGGAACAAAATGTAGATTTTAGAAACAGTAGATATTTGCACATTTCCGAAATTGGGAGTACCCATACTAGCATGAGAATTATAGGTCATTTTTCAAAATGACTTATTTTTACACATTGTCTTTCATTTAGAAGGCAGAAATGCATCCAAAGTCAATAGGTAATAACAGTTGCTCTACAATTCTGTGTTACCCTAAGTCTCCCGATAAAAATGGTGCCTCACTTGTGTGGGTAGCCCTTGTGCCCACAACAGGAAATGGCTCAAAATGCAACGTGGACGTACCACATTTTCACAATGAAAAATTACCCTTTTTTGCAAAGTGCCTAGGTGTAGTTTTTGAACCCTAGCTCTGCCGGCACCTAGGGAAACCTAGCAAACCTATACATTTTTGAAAACTAGACACCCAGGGGAATCCAGGATGGGGTGACTTGACTGCCTCCCACCAGGTTCTGTTACCCAGAATCCCTTGCAAACATAAAAAATTGTCAAAAAAACCACATATTTACCCACATTTCTGTGGTGGAAAGTTCTGGAATCTGCGTGGATCCACAAATTTCCACCCACCCCGCGTTCCCCAAAGTCTTACGAGAAAAATGGTACCTCACTTGTGTGGGTCGGCCTAGTGCCTGCGACAGGAAACGGCGCAAAACGCAACGTGGTCACACCTCAATTTTGCAGTGAAAAATGACCCTTTTTGGCAAAGTGCCTAGCTGTAGTTTTTGAACCCTAGCTCTGCCGGCACCTAGGGAAACCTAGCAAACCTATACATTTTTGAAAACTAGACACCCAGGGAATCCAGGATGGGGTGACTTGACTGCCTCCCACCAGGTTCTGTTACCCAGAATCCCTTGCAAACATAAAACATTGTCAAAAAAACACATTTTCCCCACATTTCTGTGGTGGAAAGTTCTGGAATCTACGTGGATCCACAAATTTCCACCCACCCCACGTTCCCCAAAGTCTTACGAGAAAAATGGTACCTCACTTGTGTGGGTCGGCCTAGTGCCTGCGACAGGAAACTGCGCAAAACGCAACGTGGTCACACCTCAATTTCGCAGTGAAAAATGACCCTTTTTGGCAAAGTGCCTAGCTGTAGTTTTTGAACCCTACCTCTGCCGGCACCTAGGAAACCTAGCAAACCTATACATTTTTGAAAACTAGACAACCAGGGGAATACAGGATGGGGTGACTTGACTGCCTCCCACCAGGTTCTGTTACCCAGAATCCCTTGCAAACATAAACAATTGTCCAAAAAACACATTTTCCCCACATTTCTGTGGTAGAAAGTTCTGGAATCTGCGTGGATCCACAAATTTCCACCCACCACGCGTTCCCCAAAGTCTTACGAGAAAAATGGTACCTCACTTGTGTGGGTCGGCCTAGTGCCTGCGACAGGAAACGGCGCAAAACGCAACGTGGTCACACCTCAATTTCGCAGTGAAAAATGACCCTTTTTGGCAAAGTGCCTAGCTGTAGTTTTTGAACCCTACCTCTGCCGGCACCTAGGGAAACCTAGCAAACCTATACATTTTTGAAAACTAGACAACCAGGGGAATACAGGATGGGGTGACTTGACTGCCTCCCACCAGGTTCTGTTACCCAGAATCCCTTGCAAACATAAACAATTGTCCAAAAAACACATTTTCCCCACATTTCTGTGGTAGAAAGTTCTGGAATCTGCGTGGATCCACAAATTTCCACCCACCACGCGTTCCCCAAAGTCTTACGAGAAAAATGGTACCTCACTTGTGTGGGTCGGCCTAGTGCCTGCGACAGGAAACGGCGCAAAACGCAACGTGGTCACACCTCAATTTCGCAGTGAAAAATGACCCTTTTTGGCAAAGTGCCTAGCTGTAGTTTTGAACCCTACCTCTGCCGGCACCTAGGGAAACCTAGCAAACCTATACATTTTTGAAAACTAGACAACCAGGGGAATACAGGATGGGGTGACTTGACTGCCTCCCACCAGGTTCTGTTACCCAGAATCCCTTGCAAACATAAACAATTGTCCAAAAAACACATTTTCCCCACATTTCTGTGGTAGAAAGTTCTGGAATCTGCGTGGATCCACAAATTTCCACCCACCACGCGTTCCCCAAAGTCTTACGAGAAAAATGGTACCTCACTTGTGTGGGTCGGCCTAGTGCCTGCGACAGGAAACGGCGCAAAACGCAACGTGGTCACACCTCAATTTCGCAGTGAAAAATGACCCTTTTTGGCAAAGTGCCTAGCTGTAGTTTTTTAACCCTACCTCTGCCGGCACCTAGGGAAACCTAGCAAACCTATACATTTTTGAAAACTAGACACCCAGGGGAATCCAGGATAGGGTGACTGGACTGCCTCCCACCAGGTTCTGTTACCCAGAATCCCTTGCAAACATAAACAATTGTCAAAAACCACATTTTCCCCACATTTCTGTGGTGGAAAGTTCTGGAATCTGCGTGGATCCACAAATTTCCACCCACCCCGCGTTCCCCAAAGTCTTACGAGAAAAATGGTACCTCACTTGTGTGGGTCGGCCTAGTGCCTGCGACAGGAAACGGCGCAAAACGCAACGTGGTCACACCTCAATTTCGCAGTGAAAAATGACCCTTTTTTGGCAAAGTGCCTAGCTGTAGTTTTTGAACCCTAGCTCTGCCGGCACTTAGGAAACCTAGCAAACCTATACATTTTTAAAAACTAGACACCCAGGGGAATCCAGGATGGGGTGACTTGACTGCCTCCCACCAGGTTCTGTTACCCAGAATCCCTTGCAAACATAACTTATTGTCAAAAAAACCACATTTTCCCCACATTTCTGTGGTGGAAAGTTCTGGAATCTGCGTGGATCCACAAATTTCCACCCACCCCGCGTTCCCCAAAGTCTTACGAGAAAAATGGTACCTCACTTGTGTGGGTCGGCCTAGTGCCTGCGACAGGAAACGGCGCAAAACGCAACGTGGTCACACCTCAATTTTGCAGTGAAAAATGACCCTTTTTTGGCAAAGTGCCTAGCTGTAGTTTTTAACCCTACCTCTGCTGGCACCTAGGGAAACCTAGCAAACCTATACATTTTTGAAAACTAGACACCCAGGGGAATCCAGGATGGGGTGACTGGACTGCCTCCCACCAGGTTCTGTTACCCAGAATCCCTTGCAAACATAAAAAATTGTCAAACAAAACACATTTTCCCCACTTTTCTGTGGTGGAAAGTTCTGGAATCTGCGTGGATCCACAAATTTCCACCCACCCCGCGTTCCCCAAAGTCTTACGAGAAAAATGGTACCTCAGTTGTGTGGGTCGGCCTAGTGCCTGCGACAGGAAACGGCGCAAAACGCAACGTGGTCACACCTCAATTTTGCAGTGAAAAATGACCCTTTTTGGCAAAGTGCCTAGCTGTAGTTTTTGAACCCTACCTCTGCCGGCACCTAGGGAAACCTAGCAAACCTATACATTTTTGAAAACTAGACACCCAGGGGAATCCAGGATGGGGTGACTGGACTGCCTCCCACCAGGTTCTGTTACCCAGAATCCCTTGCAAACATAAAAAATTGTCCAAAAAAACACATTTTCCCCACATTTCTGTGGTGGAAAGTTCTGGAATCTGCGTGGATCCACAAATTTCCACCCACCCCGCGTTCCCCAAAGTCTTACAAGAAAAATGGTACCTAAGTTGTGTGGGTCGGCCTAGTGCCTGTGACAGGAAACGACGCAAAACGCAACGTGGTCACACCTCAATTTCGCAGTGAAAAATGACCCTTTTTTTGCAAAGTGCCTAGCTGTAGTTTTTGAACCCTACCTCTGCCGGCACCTAGGGAAACCTAGCAAACCTATATATTTTTGAAAACTAGACACCCAGGGGAATCCAGGATGGGGTGACTTGACTGCCTCCCACCAGGTTCTGTTACCCAGAATCCCTTGCAAACATAACTTATTGTCAAAAAAACCAAATTTTCCCCACATTTCTGTGGTGGAAAGTTCTGGAATCTGCGTGGATCCACAAATTTCCACCCACCCGCGTTCCCCAAAGTCTTACGAGAAAAATGGTACCTCACTTGTGTGGGTCGGCCTAGTGCCTGCGACAGGAAACGCCGCAAAACGCAACGTGGTCACACCTCAATTTCGCAGTGAAAAATGACCCTTTTTGGCAAAGTGCCTAGCTGTAGTTTTTGAACCCTACCTCTGCCGGCACCTAGGGAAACCTAGCAAACCTATACATTTTTGAAAACTAGACACCCAGGGGAATCCAGGATGGGGTGACTGGACTGCCTCCCACCAGGTTCTGTTACCCAGAATCCCTTGCAAACATAAAATATTGTCAAAAAAACCACATTTTCCCCACATTTCTGTGGTGGAAAGTTCTGGAATCTGCGTGGATCCACAAATTTCCACCCACCCCACGTTCCCCAAAGTCTTACGAGAAAAATGGTACCTCACTTGTGTGGGTCGGCCTAGTGCCTGCGACAGGAAACGGCGCAAAACGCAACGTGGTCACACCTCAATTTCGCAGAGAAAAATGACCCTTTTTTGGCAAAGTGCCTAGCTGTAGTTTGTGAACCCTAGCTCTGCCGGCACCTAGGGAAACCTACCAAACACACACATTTCTGAAAAGTAGACACCCGGGGGCTTCCAGGGAGGTATGGCTTGCGTGGATCCCCCAACGTCTCCTTACCCAGAATCTCCTGCAAACCTCAATTTTAGCTGAAAAAATCACTTTTTTCACACATTTCTGTGTGGGAAAGTGTGGCATCACTGGCCTCACACAAATTTCCTACCACCCAGCGTTCCCCAGGTCTCCCGATAAAAATGGTGCCTCACTTGTGTGGGAGGCCCAAGTACCCGCGACAGGCAAGGGCCCACAACGTAGTGAGGCGACCTCAAAATGGCCTTTCACAAAACCACCTGGTTTTGCAAGGGGGTCACCTGGGTTTTTGGCCCCGTGCTCGGCAGCCATCTAGGGAAACCTACCAAACCCACACATTTCTGAAAAGTAGACACCCGGGGGCTTCCAGGAGGTATGGCTTGCGTGGATCCCCCAACGTTCCCTTACCCAGAATCCCCTGCAAACCTCAATTTTAGCTGAAAAAATCACTTTTTCACACATTTTTGTGTGGGAAAGTGTGGCATCACTGGCCTCACACAAATTTCCTACCACCCAGCGTTCCCCCAGGTCTCCCGATAAAAATGGTGCCTCACTTGTGTGGGAGGCCCAAGTACCCGCGACAGGCAAGGGCCCACAACGTAGTGAGGCGACCTCAAAATGGCCTTTCACAAAACCACCTGGTTTTGCAGAGGAGTCACCTGGGTTTTGGCCCGTGCTCGGCGGCCATCTAGGAAACCTACCAAACCCACACATTTCTGAAAAGTAGACACCCGGGGCTTCCAGAGGTATGGCTTGCGTGGTTCCCCAACGTTTCCTTACCCAGAATCCCTGCAAACCTCAATTTTAGCTGAAAAATCACTTTTTCACACATTTTGTGTGGGAAAGTGCGGCATCACTGGCCTCACACAAATTTCCTACCACCCAGCGATGCCCCAGGTCTCCCGATAAAAATGGTGCCTCACTTGTGTGGGAGGCCCAAGTACCCGCGACAGGCAAGGTCCCACAACGTAGTGAGGCGACCTCAAAATGGCCTTTCACAAAACCACCTGGTTTTGCAAGGGAGTCACCTGGTTTTGGCCCCGTGCTCGGCGGCCATCTAGGGAAACCTACCAAACCCCACATTTCTGAAAAGTAGATACCGGGGCTTCCAGGAGGTATGGCTTGCGTGGATCTCCCAACGCTTCTACCCAGAATCCCTGCAAACCTCAACTTTAGCTGAAACAATCACTTTTTTCACACATTTTGTGTGGGAAAGTGTGGCATCACTGGCCTCACACAAAGTCTCCTACCACCCAGCGTTCCCCAGGTCTCCCGATAAAATGGTGCCTCACTTGTGTGGGAGGCCCAAGTACTCAGCGACAGGCAAGGGCCCACAACGTATTGAGGCGACCTCAAAATGGCCTTTCACAAACCACCTGGTTTTGCAGAAGTCACCTGGGTTTTGGTCTGCGCTCGGCGGCCATCTAGGAAACCTACCAAACCCACACATTTCTGAAAAGTAGACACCTGGGGGCTTCCAGGAGGTATGGCTTGCGTGGATCTCCAAAGTTTCCTTACCCAGAATCCCCTGCAAACCTCAATTTTAGCTGAAAGAATCACTTTTTCACACATTTTGTGTGGGGAGTGTGGCATCACTGGCCTCATACAAATTTCCTACCACTCAGCGTTCCTCCAGGTCTCCCGATAAAATGGTGCCTCACTTGTGTGGGAGGCCCAGTACCTGCGACAGGCAAGGGCCCAAAACATTTTTGATAGGCAATGTTGATGTTGCCTCAAAACGTTTTGTGTCCTTGCATGTCGCTGGTACTTGGGCCTCCCACACAAGTGAGGCACCATTTTTATCGGGAGACCTGGGGGAACGCTGGGTGGTAGGAAATTTGTGTGAGGCCAGTGATGCCACACTTTCCCACACAAAAATGTGTGAAAAAGTGATTTTTTCAGCTAAAATTGAGGTTTGCAGGGGATTCTGGGTAAGGAAACGTTGGGGGATCCACGCAAGCCATACCTCCCTGGAAGCCCCGGGTGTCTACTTTTCAGAAATGTGTGGGTTTGGTAGGTTTCCTAGATGGCCGCCGAGCACGGGGCCAAAACCCAGGTGACTCCCTTGCAAAACCAGGTGGTTTTGTGAAAGGCCATTTTGAGGTCGCCTCACTACGTTGTGGGCCCTTGCCTGTCGCGGGTACTTGGGCCTCCCACACAAGTGAGGCACCATTTTTATCGGGAGACCTGGGGGAACGCTGGGTGGTAGGAAATTGGTGTGAGGCCAGTGATGCCACACTTTCCCACACAAAAATGTGTGAAAAAAGTGATTTTTTCAGCTAAAATTGAGGTTTGCAGGGGATTCTGGGTAAGGAAACGTTGGGGGATCCACGCAAGCCATACCTCCCTGGAAGCCCCCGGGTGTCTACTTTTCAGAAATGTGTGGGTTTGGTAGGTTTCCTAGATGGCCGCCGAGCACAGGGCCAAAACCCAGGTGACTCCCTTGCAAAACCAGGTGGTTTTGTGAAAGGCCATTTTGAGGTCGCCTCAATACGTTGTGGGCCCTTGCCTGTCGCGGGTACTTGGGCCTCCCACACAAGTGAGGCACCATTTTTATCGGGAGACCTGGGGAACGCTGGGTGGTAGGAAATTTGTGTGAGGCCAGTGATGCCACACTTTCCCACACAAAAATGTGTGAAAAAAGTGATTTTTTCAGCTAAAATTGAGGTTTGCAGGGGATTCTGGGTAAGGAAACGTTGGGGGATCCACGCAAGCCATACCTCCCTGGAAGCCCCCGGGTGTCTACTTTTCAGAAATGTGTGGGTTTGGTAGGTTTCCTATGATGGCCGCCGAGCCCCGGGCCAAAAACCCAGGTGACCCCCTTGCAAAACCAGGTCATTTTGAGATAATGTGTTGTTTATTTCTGCAGCGTGAAAATTTTGGCACAATATTGCAAGGAAAATGTGACAGACATTTTGAGGTTTGCAGGACATTGTGGGTACCATAACTTGTTGGGATCCACAAGAGAGATATCACCATGTACTCCCATGGGTGTTTCGTTTACGACAATATCTACAGTTGGTAGGTTATTCTTAGACGGAATGTACACCTTGGCAGACAGACTAAAAAGACAAAGATTACTGCACAGCCATCTATTCCTCAAGCACACACACATACTGGTTGGATTTGGCACGAGGGCAAGTGATGGTTCAGTATATACAATTTTATTAACAAGAGATTTCACAAAAATGAAATGCACTGTCAATAATTGAAAGGACAAAAACGGAACCAGTGACTCGCAGCTCGTGAGCTGTAAAGCCACGTCAAGGCCCCAACCGCTTTACAGGCCATTCACACACCTTTCATACGTGATACACACAAGACCATTCACACCCCCAGGCACGAAACAAACACATTACAACATTCACAAAAAGGGACAAGGTACACCCTGCTTGAGAAAGACAAAAAAATATTACTGCACAGCCATCTAATCCTCAAGCACACACACACATACTGGTTGGATTTGGCACGAGGGTGAGTGATGGTTCAGTATATACAATTGTATTAACAAGTGATTTCACAAAAATGAAATGCACTGTTAATAATTGAAAGGACGAGAAACTGAACCATTGACTCACAGCTCGTGAGCTGTAAAGCCACGACAAGGCACCAACCTCTTTACAGGCCATTCATACACCTTTCATACGTGTGACAAATACAAAACCATTCACACCACCAGCCGCGGGCCCATCACATTACAACACTCACACCAGCAGACAGCGCCATTCAAGGGCCCATCACTTTCACACGCCCACATTCCTAACACAGCAACCACACAAGCTGATGGATTGCGTGGAGTGTCGCTCGGCTAGCAGTGTGTGTAGTGACCAGCAGCAAGTCACTACTCACACACTGCCAGCCGAGCGCCAGTCCACGCACACCGCCAGCCAAGCGCCACTCCACGCACACCGCCAGCCAAGCGCCACTCCACGCACACCGCCAGCCAAGCGCCACTCCACGCACACCGCCAGCCAAGCGCCACTCCACGCACACCACCAGCCTAGCGCCACTCCACGCACACCGCCAGCCAAGCGCCACTCCATGCACACCGCCAGCCAAGCACCACTCCACGCACACCGCCAGCCAAGAGCCACTCCCCGCACACCGCCAGCCAAGCGCCACTCCACGCACACCGCCAGCCAAGCACCAGCCTACACACACCACCATCACATTTAGGATTTTATTATACAAAAAGAAAACACAAACAAATTGCAAATAGATACAAATCTACTAACACAAAATCAGAAACTAAATACATTGCACTAATGCCAACCTTGAAACAGAACAACAATTCTTAAACATTACAGACCAGGCAGTTCACTTTACCACTCATGGTTGCTCCCAATAATTCTTTTGCTTGTGGTACGCTCTATAACAAGCAGGCACACACAGCCCAGGGTTAGAAGGACACTCAGGGCAGTACATACGAGTCTCCTTCCGCGTACCTCTTCGCCAACAGACTCTACATCTCCTAGTGGGAAAGTCTTTTGAGGGTGTAGGAGGAATGTGATCAGGAAAGTGGCGATCTTTCAATCGAGCCACATCCTCCACCACTCCAACTCTAGGAACACTTGCCTGTTCCACAACAACAAGGCTGCCTATGACAGACTCCTGAAACTGAACAAAAGTCAACTTTGACGCAGGAGAACACTCCTTGAACACAACAAAAGCATTGAAAGTTGCTAAATTGAAGAGATGGATGGCCAACTTCTTATACCAAATGTAAGACTTACGAATAGCAGTGTAAGGTTCCAACCTCTGATCTACTCTATCAACACCACCCATGTGCTTATTGTAGTCTAAAATGCACACAGGTTTGCGCACTTCAGCAATCTGACCCCAAACAGCCACAGGTGAAGTACTCTCATCATGGATGGTAGTCAGCATGTACACATCCCTCCTGTCCACAAATTTCACAGCTAGCAGTTCCTCACTACGCAAGGCACTGCACTGTCCCCTCTGAAGTTTTTTGCAAACAAGCTCTTTTGGATAACCTTTACGGTTAGAGCGGATTGTGCCACAAGCAAAAGTGTCCACTTTGAACAATTCCTTAAACAATTGCACAGCAGTGTAGAAGTTATCAAGGTACAAATGGTGGCCTCTGTTAAACAGTCCTCTAGCAAGATCCCACACAATTTTCTCTGAAACTCCAAAAGTGGACGGACAACCAGGGGGTCAATAGTGGAATCCCTACCAGTGTACACACGCAAATTAAAAACATATCCTGTCCTACTCTCAGACAACATATACAGCTTAATTCCATAGCGTGCCCTCTTGCTAGGAATGTACTGCCTAAAAACCAAACGGCCCTTGAACAGGACCAAAGACTCATCAATAGATATTTCTTTCCCTGGAGTATAGATCACTGAAAATCGATCTACAAAGTGATCAAGAACAGGCCGAATCTTAAAAAGACGGTCACATTCAGGGTGATCTCGTGGCAACGCCAAACCATTATCAACAAAATGCAGCATCCGAAGCAAAAGTAAATACCGATCACGAGTCATAACTGCAGGAAATATGGCCGTTGCCATCAAGGGACTGGTAGACCAATATGAACCCATGGACGGCTTCCTTATCAAACCCATCAAAAAAGTCAAACCCAAAAACTTCTTCATCTCTTCCAGATTTGTGGGACTCCACCGGGTAGCTCTAGAATGGGGC
Source organism: Calotriton arnoldi (assembly GCA_963921515.1). Classification (NCBI taxonomy): domain Eukaryota; kingdom Metazoa; phylum Chordata; class Amphibia; order Caudata; family Salamandridae; genus Calotriton; species Calotriton arnoldi. Next base: position 27,161 of record CAWUFW010003137.1, read on the forward strand.
CTAAGTCTGGCACTGTTGTCCCTCAAAAACTGTTCAGCATACAAATTAGTCTGCTCAACAATCTCACCCAAAAATACATCATCCATAAACAACTGAAAATACTGTATAGGCAAATAATGTTCACAATCCACTCTACACCCTGCATAACCACTAAAGGCAGGCAACACCGGCTGCACCATGTTTGGATCAACCCAGAGTCCAGCACTTCCAGTAGGAAGCCTAGCAGCCCCAGGCTGCAATCCAGATGCCTCTTGCACCATCGGCACAGTAGTATCCTCCTCTAAATCAGGCACTTCATCTGCACTGAGAGTACCTTCATCATCCGATGATTCCATGTGGAGAGAAAACTCACTGCCTGAATCTTCCCCTCCCTCCTCTCCCTCAGACGCACTGTCAGTCTCATAATCCTGCTCAGAGGAAGATTCAAGAAGCAAACCAACCACCTGCTGAGCAGTAATTCTACAGCTGACCATAATGCTTACTAATAAAGGTTACTTGTCAAACAAATCAACAACAACAAACCCTTTGTAAAAAAAGAAATAAACAAAATGTAGCTTTATCACAAAGACCTATATACTCCAACACTATACCACTCACGTGACAGAAGCAGCTAGACTCACCACCACCTACTCTGCACAGACACAGTAAGGATCAACAATATCCCACTAAAAAGAAGAAGAAAAAAATTACACATAAGACAATGCAAAACATCGCAAAGAATTTCATGCTCTGAACACTAACAAATATGCTGCCATTATGGCACCACTTACAAAAAATTCATTCATGCATGACAATAATACTCATTTGGAGTACACACAACAAAAATATTTTTCTTACCAAATAAATGCAATTACGCAAAACTGCAGAACCACCACTGCCGAAACCGCAAACAGGAATCAAAAGCTTTACACTAGAATAAAAAGGAGAAAAAAACATTACAATCACATATGCAAATAATGCACCAGTCCACACACAATCCACCAGCCAAGCTAAGGGGTAGGTGGGCCTAACAGTATAAATAAAATATTCACCCCCGTAAAAGGGGAGCAACCCTTGCCCTTTTGGCCACTCCCCAACACAAAAATTAAAAAACCCTGGTGCCTAGTGGACATTCCTGCTGCACGATCACATGATCGTGCAGCAGGAATGCACAAAAGAGGCATCGGGGAAAGGAAAACCCTTTCCTTTCCTCGATGCCTCTTTTGATACAAACCCCCTCCCCGAGCCAAACCTCACCTGATTTCCGACGGCGCTGGAAGCAAATGGCTTCCAGCGCGTCGGGAAGAAAGGGAAACCTCAACGATGTCAGCGCGCTCGCGCGCTGACGTCATTGATGGGGCGGGGGAGGCAGGGGAAGCCCTTCCCCTGCCTCCCCAAAAAAACCTAATGATCGGATTCCCACGGGGAGCGCCAGCGCTTCCCCGTGGGTGGTCTTATGACGAGCTGGACTCGTCATGAGCACACGAGCACTGTGTGCCATGACGAGTCCAGCTCGGCCATAAGCACCGAAGGGGATAAAGGGTCAGAGCAGATCTCAGCGGCAGACGAGGAGAAGGAACCTCCTGGTCACAGGAACTACACGAGCATTGCGCTCGAGAAATTCAAGGATGCAAAGACCTCCATCAAGGATTACAGCTAACTTTTCAGGGTGTAAATGGAGAGAAGCCACATCTGCTTAACCACGCTCACAAATTCTACACGAGAATTGCGCTCGAGAAAATGAAGGATGCAAAGACCTCCATCAAGGATTACAGCTAACTTTTCACGTTGGAAATGGAGAGAAGGCACATCTGCTTAACCACGCTCACGAATTCTGCACACCTGCCCTGCATATTTATCCAAGAAGATGCCACCGTTTTGTGCAATACTTCTACTCAACTGTAGTACTGTCTACTGGCTAATCAGTAAGTGTTACCTCATTGAGTAAATGTATAGTGCCTTTCCTACACTACAGCTGTGTAAAGGACCAGAAGAATTGTCTCCAGTGACCTGTGTGTCTGTAACTTTGCCACTGCGCCGAAAGCGCCGGGAACCTTTGATTAAGCTGTCCATCATAGTGGGGAAAGGGCGGGCAGACGTTGCATACCGCTAGTGTATGTGTGGCGGGGCCAAACGGGCGGGGCTTCTAGGCCCGTTCACATGCCTCTTGTTTATAAAGGGTCAGAGCACGATCTCAGTGGCAGACGAGGAGAAGGAACCTCCTGGTCACAGGAACTACACGAGCATTGCGCTCGAGAAATTCAAGGATGCAAAGACCTCCATCAAGGATTACAGCTAACTTTTCAGGGTGTAAATGGAGAGAAGGCACATCTTTACCACGCTCACGAATTCTACACGAGAATTGCGCTCGAGAAAATGAAGGATGCAAAGACCTCCATCAAGGATTACAGCTAACTTTTCACGTTGGAAATGGAGAGAAGGCACATCTGCCCTGCATATTTATCCACGAAGATGCCACCGTTTTGTGCAATACCTCTACTCAACTGGAGTACTTTCTACTGGCTAATCAGTAAGTGCTACCTCGTTGGGTAAATGTATAGTGCCTTTCCTACACTACAGCTGCGTAAAGCACCAGAAGAATTGTCTCCAGTGACCTGTGTGTCTGTAACTTTGCCACCGCGCCGAAAGCGCCGGGGTCCTTTGAGTAAGCTGTCCATCATAGTGGGGAAAGGGCGGGCAGACGTTGCATACCGCTAGTGTATGTGTGGCGGGGCCAAACGAGCGGGCTTCTAGGCCCGTTCACATGCCTCTTGTTTATAAAGGGTCAGAGCACGATCTCAGCGGCTGACGAGGAGAAGGAACCTCCTGGTCACAGGAACTACACGAGCATTGCGCTCGAGAAATTCAAGGATGCAAAGACCTCCATCAAGGATTACAGCTAACTTTTCAGGGTGTAAATGGAGAGAAGCCACATCTGCTTAACCACGCTCACGAATTCTACACGAGAATTGCGCTCGAGAAAATGAAGGATGCAAAGACCTCCATCAAGGATTACAGCTAACTTTTCACGTTGGAAATGGAGAGAAGGCACATCTGCCCTGCATATTTATCCACGAAGATGCCACCGTTTTGTGCAATACCTCTACTCAACTGGAGTACTTTCTACTGGCTAATCAGTAAGTGCTACCTCGTTGGGTAAATGTATAGTGCCTTTCCTACACTACAGCTGCGTAAAGGACCAGAAGAATTGTCTCCAGTGACCTGTTTGTCTGTAACTTTGCCACCGCGCCGAAAGCGCCGGGGTCCTTTGAGTAAGCTGTCCATCATAGTGGGGAAAGGGCGGGCAGACGTTGCATACCGCTAGTGTATGTGTGGCGGGGCCAAACGAGCGGGGCTTCTAGGCCCGTTCACATGCCTCTTGTTTATAAAGGGTCAGAGCACGATCTCAGCGGCAGACGAGGAGAAGGAACCTCCTGGTCACAGGAACTACACGAGCATTGCGCCGAGAAATTCAAGGATGCAAAGACCTCCATCAAGGATTACAGCTAACTTTTCAGGGTGTAAATGGAGAGAAGGCACATCTCCACGCTCACGAATTCTACACGAGAATTGCGCTCGAGAAAATGAAGGATGCAAAGACCTCCATCAAGGATTACAGCTAACTTTTCACGTTGGAAATAGAGAGAAGGCACATCTGCCCTGCATATTTATCCACGAAGATGCCACCGTTTTGTGCTATACCTCTACTCAACTGGAGTACTTTCTACTGGCTAATCAGTAAGTGCTACCTCGTTGGGTAAATGTATAGTGCCTTTCCTACACTACAGCTGCGTAAATGACCCTCCCTCCCTCCTCGTGAGCATTTCTGCTGCACGATCACATGATCGTGCAGCAGGAATGCACAAAGAGGCATCGGGGAAAGGAAAACCCTTTCCTTTCCCTCGATGCCTCTTTGATACAACCCCCCTCCGAGCCAAACCTCACCTGATTTACGACGCGCTGGAAGCAAATGGCTTCCAGCGCGTCGGGAAGAAAGGGAAACCTCAATGATGTCAGCGCGCTCGCGCGCTGACGTCATTGATGGGGGAGGGCGGGGGAGGCAGGGGAAGCCCTTCCCCCCAAAAAACTAAGGATCGGATTCCCACGGGGGAGCGCCAGCGCTTCCCGTGGATGGTCTTATGACGAGCTGGACTCGTCATGAGCACACGAGCACTGTGTGCCATGACGAGTCCAGCTCGTCATAAGCACCGAAGGGGTTAACTATATGAAGTGAATGGTTGTTTGTTTGGTGGAGATGTCCTCGCATGCCTCTGCATCAAGAACATGTCACCAAAATCGATGGAAAAAGCTCTTGAGGGCCTTTTGGTACACTGTCCATCAATGTGGGAAAAGGTGGGAAGACCTTTGCATACTAAGGAAAATGGGGCGGGTACGAACGAGAGGAACTGGCTGATGATTTTGGGCATTTGCATACTCAAGGTAATTAAAAGGGAGTACCATGGACTCTCCTTGATTACACAAGGGGAGGCAGGCGCCCCTCCCCTGACCCATTTTGGCCCCGGGAACCTCATCCCCCAGGGCCCAGCCTTTTGATGCTGGGTATCCTAGATCCCCCCCCCCCAAGGGCATTCAGTCTGCAGCATTGGGGACTGCAGGGAGAGCCTCAATGCCCCCGTGGTCCATGCTGGCTTCCCACCTCCAGCCAAAAATTCTGCTCCCTTCATGCAGGAGCAATTCTTTCATCTGTTTTCAACAGATGAAAAGTCCGCTCCCAGTGAGCAGGAGCAGTTTTTCTGCTCCTGCTAGCCTCCCGCCAGCTGGGAGTGGACTTACGGTTTGCTCTTGCGTGGCGGGAGCTGCCAAAGTTCCCGCAAAGTAAGAGCAAACAGCTATGTCTCGGGACTGGCACTCCGGGACATAAGGAGCCAGCCCTGGGGGTGATGGTCCCCGGGGACATTAATGGCTCCAGGATAGGGGCCGTGCAGCCCTCCTCCCTTCTTTTTTAGGGCCAGCCCTGATGAGGTGGTAGTCCCCAGGACTGAGAATGGCCCGGCAAGGGGGGTGCATGGCCCCCCTCCTTGTAAAAATGTAACCAAGCCCCGGGGAAGTGGTGATCTGATCCCCTGGGTCATAATTGGCCTGGGAGGGGGGGCCTGCTGCCCCCTTCCTCTTCAAATTTCACTAGCGCTCCGGGGAAGTTGTGGTCCCTGAGGCCCTTAAGGGCAATGGAGGGGGGTCCATGCAGTCCCCTCCAATTTTTTAATAAAGCCCTGGGGAGGTAAAGGTCCCTGGGGCTCTTCAGATCCTTTGGAGGGGGGCCACGTGGCCTCCCTTCAATGAAATGAACAAACGGCCTGCCCTGGGGAGGTGGCAAGCCCTAGGGCATGGGGAGGGGGCCACATACACCCCCTCCCATTTATTTACATATAAATAAGCCCCGAGGACCTGGCCCACCCGGGGGGGGGGTCTAATACAATTAATCGCTGGACACCACAGCACTGTGTTCTTTCCCCAAAACTGTACCCAATTAGCATCTCTGGCCATAGGTCAGCCTCTGGTAAATGGTACCACAGGTACCCAGGGCACTGTGACCAGGGAAGACCTCTAAGGGCTGCAGCACTTATTGTGCCACCCTTAGAGGCCCTGCACTTTACACACACACACTGCCTTTGCAGGCTGCGTGTTTTGGTGCAGAACAAAGTGAAGAGTCGACATGGCACACACCTCTGTGTCCCATGCCTACAACCCACTGCCCTGGCATAGGTCAGTCACCCCTCTAGTTGGGTGCACTATACCAGTGGTGAGGGTACAGGTGCATGAGCCCTGTACCCCTACAGTGTCTAAGTCCATTCTTAGACATTGTAAGTGCAGTGCTGCCATTAAGAGTATATGGTGCTGGGAGTTTGTCATTACGAACTCCACAGCACCATAATGGCTGCACTGAAAACTGGGAATCTTGGTATCAAACTTCTCAGCACATTAAACCCACACTGATGCCAGTGTGGGATTTAATGAAAAATGCACACAGAGGGCATCTTAGAAGATGCCCCCTGAAACTCGACCAACTTCTAGTGACCTGACTGAGTGGCTGCTTAGGCTGCCACCAACAGACATGTTTCTGGACCCCTGGGTCGAGAGCCTGCTGCTCTCAGGGGCCTGAAACAATGCACATCCTGGGATGAGGTGCCAAGCCTCCTCCCCCAGGATGGGCAGGGTCACAAGGGGGAAGCTTCAAAAGCATGCCGCCTTTGTGAGCCTCCCCAGACCATTTGCTGCTTCCAGCAACTGGTCCCCACTGGTTCAACCCCCCACTTTGGGCGGGAGAACAGGCGGGAAAAACAAGTGAGGGAAAGAGGTGTGCCCACCTCTGCCAACTCCACCCCTCAGGTGGGGGAGGCGAGGTGAAGCACAACTCTGAGTCCCCGCCATCTTGAGGATGGGGGGACCTATCCAACCAGGGACAGGCTCCTGCCCCCCTCCCACTGGAGGGTGGCACAATAGGGGTGTACCCACCCCTGGGAAGGGACCCATTGGTCTCTGCCCTTACCTACCTGTAACACCCCTAAATCTAGTATTTAGGGGCACCCTGAACCTTGCTTCCTCAGATCCAGCCTGACAAACAAGAAGAAAAGAAGAAGAAGTATGAAGAGCTGTGCAGAGATAACAAGAGGACGACGCCCCCTGACTTGGCCCCAGCCCTACAGGCCTGTCTCCCCTCGAACCTGCTCCTGCGAAATCCCGGTGTGTCCTGCAGCCATCAACCTCAAAAACCCCGGAGGACCTGCCTGCCTTCACTTCCAAGACTGCTTCTCCCGTGAACACCGGACTTGTTCAAACTGCAGCTTCTGGCTCTGGCCGGATACCGCAAATCCAGCCCACTCTGCACCCGCCGAACCCGGCCCGAGCTCGAGTGGAAAACACCACGAGGAGGTCACCCTGGCGATCCTGACCCGAGATCCGGCGACTCCTGACCTACCTCAAGCCTCCAGACGACGCCTGCAGCCTCAATCCAGAGGATCCCCTCTACCGCGACCAAAGCGGGTAAGACTTTCCGATGTTCCAAGGCACCCCTGCACCCGACGCCCCACGGCCTTGTGTGCCCAACGGTGCCTAACCAACCCAAGACATCCCAACTTACCCCTCGAAGTGGTGGTCGCACCCAGAAGATCCTCGTCCCCGAGCCTGCAGTGTTTCTTCTAACCGGTGGCGCTCCATTGAAAACAACAGGGCACCCGACCTCAAAACAGCACCCTGCACCCGGCCGCCCTAGTGCCGCTGAGGGTGCACCTTTGGTGATAATTTGGTTCCCAATTCGCCCTGACCTAAACCCTAGGAGCTTTGCTCCCACAACCCAGTGGCCTGCTTGCCAGCAGCCACCAACCGGAGACCCCTATCCTCCATAGGATAACATTGGGCCTCAACACTCTGCACCCGGCCGCCCTAGTGCCGCTGAGGGTGCAACAACAGTGCATCACTGACCCTGGGGGACCCCTGAGTCTAACCCCAGAACCTTAACTCCCACAGTCGATTACTTACCTACAAACCGATAACCTATTTTTCCTCCTTAGGATAACATTGACACTTTTTCTCGAAAAAGTTTCTAAGTGTGGAGTTTTGAAATCTAAAAATATTCTTTAAAAATCGCACAAATAACCAAAACGTGTTTACTTACCTGTTTGCAGGAAATGTCCCAGTGCTGAATCTAGGTATCCAGCACTGAGTTAGAAAAGTAACGTGAAAAGTAACTTACCTAAAATTTACTGGAAAAGCCTATTCATTTCAATGTACTGCTCCAAAAAGTTTCTAAGTGTGGAGTTTTGAAATCTGAAAATATTCTTTAAAAATCGCACAAATAACCAAAACGTATTTACTTACCTGTTTGCAGGAAATGTCCCAGTGCTGAATCTAGGTATCCAGCACCCAGTTAGAAAAGTAACGTAAAAAGTAACTTGCCTGTAATTTACTGAAAAAGCCTATTCATTTCAATGTACTGTATTTGCTAAGTGTTGCATACTACTGCTCCCCTGTGAATCAAACAAAGTACAATTTCTATTGCATTTTCAAACTGTTCGACATTCAGTAACTTATTACTGTAAAGTATTTAATGCTTACCTGTGCCAGGCTTGCTTGGTTCTAAAATAAAACAACAATATATTTTTATACAAAAACAATTGGCCTAGAGTTCAGTTCTTGGGCGTGTGAATTCATTTGCTGACTCAGTGTGTACATCAAATGCTTAACACTGTCCTCTGATACTGCCTTACTGCTCGACCACTCTACCACAATTAGAGAGTAAGGTTCTATCTAATTTTAACCTCTGCCTTCCTTTGGAGTCACCTGGACACTATACACACTATACCTCATTTTGGTGTAGTATATATAGAGCCAGTTTCTTACATTGGTGGATCAGCGGTGGGATATACAACTTGCATTTGTTGGACTACTTGGTTACCACCTGATCACACGACAGAACTCATAAATTGCCTTTAGAATTCTGATTTTTCAAATTGGCATTTTTACCAAACTACTAAAAGTCTTTTTTGGGCCTTGCTTAAGTCCCTTTAGAATGTTAGACAATAAAAAGTCACTGTAGTCAAGGGTAGAGGGGTTAGAACTTTTTTGTTAGAATGTCTCAAAAACAGAACCCAGCTATTAGTGAAGATAATAATGACATACAGGACATGGTTGAGGAGCTTGACCTCACCCCTTACCTTCACTTGTCTTTCAAGGGATAAGCTCCTTATGTAAACTCAAAATTATAGCAATGGGCCCACATCCAACCAAACAAAAGCTCCAGGAGCTGTTGGCTGAGTATGCAAAGGCCCACCCCTCTGAAAATGGTGATGGCCAGTCAGAGGGAGAAGGAGGTGAGGAGGATGGAGATAGGTGCCGACCTCCACCACTTCCTAGGGAAGAAAGGAACCCTGTTTCCTTACTTCCAAGAATCAACCTCTGGGGACCTAGAGGCCACACAGGTGGCTCAGGCTCTGGTGAGGACATTGAGGACAGCCTCAATGAGGAGGAAAGCCTTTTAGCAAGGCTGACCAAAAGACTGGACCTAGAGACCAGACTCCTGGCTCTAGAGAAAGAAAGAAAGGAGATGGGATTATCACCCATCCATGGTGGCAGCAATCAAAATAATCAGGATAGAGAGCAATATTATGATCCTAAAATCCCCAAAGGGATTGTCCCTAAATATGAAGAGGGTGATGATATCACCAAGTGGTTCACAGCCTTTGAGAGGGCTTGTGAAGCCAGAAGGGTGAAGAAGACTTTCTGTGGGGCACTCCTTTGGGAACTGTTCTCTGGTAACTGCAGAGACAGACTCCTGACCCTTTCTGGGGAAGATGCTGGGTCTTATGACCTCATGAAGAGAACTCTGATTGAGGGATTTGGACTCACAACTGAGGAGTACAGAATTAGATTCAGTGGGGCTCACAAAACCCAAAACCAGTCCTGGATTATTTTGTAGACTACTCAGTAAAAACTCTAGGTGGCTGGTTAACTGGAAACAATGTGCATGACTTTAATGGAATTTACAACCTGTTTATGAAGGAACACATATTAAGTAATTGCATTGATGAAAAGTTGCATCAGTACCTGGTAGACCTAGGTCCACTTTCTCCCCAAGAATTGGGAAAGAAGGCAGACCACTGGGTCAAAACAAGGGTAACTAGGACGTCCACTGGGGGTGACCAAAAGAAAGGGGTTATAAAGCCTCCCCAGAGGAAAGACAGTGAACCCCTTAAAGATAAAAGTAAGGAGTCCCAGGTAGCCCCCCAAAAACCTGTCCAGGAGGGTGGGCCCAAAGACACCTCACAAACTAAAACAGGGTACCAGGGTAAGAATTGGGATCCCAACAGAGTATGGTGTCACAACTGTCAAAAGGCAGGACACCACACCAAGGACCCTAGCTGTCCTAAAAACAAAGCCCCTAGTACAACTCCAGGGGTGACTAGTGTAGCTCCAGGGGTTGCCAGTGTAGCGTTGGAGGATGGTTCCTCAGATGAGGAAGTACTCCTAGCCTTCAACTGGAAAATCGGTCCAAAAGGTGAGCTGGAAATTCCAGAGAGGAGTGGACACTTACACCACCTACTGGTGAATGGAATCCCAGCCACTGCCCTGAGAGATACCTGTGCCAGTCACACTGTGGTGCATGACAGGTTGGTACTCCCACACCAGTATGCCCCAGGGGAAACAAAGAGAGTAAGGACTGTCCCAGGGGGTGTCACTGTTAGGCTCTGTGGCTGTAGTGCTCCTAGAAGTAGCTGGGACCCTTAGATGTAGAAAGGTGGTAGTTAGTAAAAACCTCCCCTTGATTGTCTCCTGGGGAATGAGCACCCAGAGGTTGGTCTGAGCCAAAGAGAGGTACTGGTCCAATGCCAGGCCTCACCCAAGAAATCTGGGGGGGCTCAACCTGCAGTTAGTGCAGCAAAGCCCCAAAAGAAATAGAAGAAAAAGTGTAGGAAAGGTGGGCAACTGTTAGCCACAGTTCCAGTGGGCCAGGGAGATTCTATCCCAGTAAGGGAGAACTCCAAAATTGGCACTGGTGAAGTGCCCCCTAGCCAACAAAAAGACCTGACTAGTCAGGCAACTGTCCAGCCTGAGTTGGTGGCTCCTCAGCTGGCAGAACAGAGGGTGGAAGAAGGGTGTTCACTACCCAGTGTAGTGACCCCACCCTAAAACAGCAGACAGGCAGCCAGAACCCAAAGAAGCCTGTAAGATAGCCCCTTCACTTACCAGTCAGGAGCTAAAGGTGTGGTTCTGGGCACTGACAGCTGTCAGCAGCCTCTGCTGGGTGTTAGCCTTCATGGCAGCACTGTCCTTGGCATGGTGGCCTAGCCCCTGCCAAATAGCAAGTTAGGCCCCTGACCCTATTGGTCATGGTGGGGTTGCTCATGCTGTGGGTGACCTCTGTGGGTAAGCTGGGCTTTGCCCTGGCTAAGTTAGAATTTGCAGAGGTGGGCACCTCTGAACCCAAACTAAAAAGATGGGGTGAAGACACTAAAGAGCTAGGAAAGGAGCATTGGGAATTAGGTTCTGAAACTGCTGAGGTAGGCCAGCTCCCCAAAGGGACTGACCTGGACAGGAGGATGTAAGGCACAGTAGGTCCTGTAACTTTCAAACCACTTCCTCTACTCTTCCTCGCCTGAAAGACTAGGAAGACTCTCCCAGCTTTGGCTGAGTCTGCTGGCCTTGGGGCTGGGGGGGGCTTGTGTAAGGAAGTGGGTTTCTGTTGCAGTAACCCCCCCACTTTTTGCCAGACGACTGATGCACTTTGACTTGATGTGCCCTGGGTTCCTGCCAATCAGGTTCCCAGGGCCTGTGTTCTTTCCCCAAAACTGTACCCAATTGGCATCTCTGGCCACAGGTCAGCCCCTGGTAAATGGTACCACAGGTACCCAGGGCACTGTGACCACGGAAGACCTCTAAGGGCTGCAGCACTTATTGTGCCACCCTTAGAGGCCCTGCACTTTACACACACACACTGCCTTTGCAGGCTGCGTGTTTTGGTGCAGAACAAAGTGAAGAGTTAACATTTCACACACCTCTGTGTGCCATGCCTACAATCCACTGCCCTGGCATAGGTCAGTCACCCCTCTAGCTGGGTGCACTATACCAGTGGTGAGGGTACAGGTGCATGAGCCCTGTACCCCTACAGTGTCTAAGTCCATTCTTAGACATTGTAAGTGCAGTGCTGCCATTAAGAGTATATGGTGCTGGAAGTTTGTCATTACGAACTCCACAGCACCATAATGGCTACACTGAAAACTGGGAAGTTTGGTATCAAACTTCTCAGCACATTAAACCCACAATGATGCCAGTGTGGGATTTAATGAAAAATGCACACAGAGGGCATCTTAGAAGATGCCCCCTGAAACTCGATCAACTTCTAGTGACCTGACTGAGTGGCTGCTTAGGCTGCCACCAACAGATATGTTTCTGGACCCCTGGGTCGAGAGCCTGCTGCTCTCAGGGGCCTGAAACAATGCACATCCTGGGATGAGGTGCCAAGCCTCCTCCCCCAGGATGGGCAGGGTCACAAGGGGGAAGCTTCAAAAGCATGCCGCCTTTGTGAGCCTCCCCAGACCATTTGCTGCTTCCAGCAACTGGTCCCCACTGGTTCTACCCCCCACTTTGGGCGGGAGAACGGGCGGGAAAAACAAGTGAGGGAAAGAGGTGTGCCCACCTCTGCCAACTCCACCCCTCAGGTGGGGGAGGCGAGGTGAAGCACAACTCTGAGTCCCCGCCATCTTGAGGATGGGGGGACCCATCCAACCAGGGACAGGCTCCTGCCCCCTCCCACTGGAGGGTGGCACAATAGGGGGTGTACCCACCCCTGGGAAGGGACCCATTGGTCTCTGCCCTTACCTACCTGTAACGCCCCTAAATCTAGTATTTAGGGGGCACCCTGAACCTTGCTTCCTCAGATCCAGCCTGACAAACAAGAAGAAAAGAAGAAGAAGGACGAAGAGCCGTGCAGAGATAACAAGAGAACAACGCCCACTGACTTGGCCCCAGCCCTACAGGCCTGTCTCCCTTCGAACCTGCTCCTGCGAAATCCCGGTGTGTCCTGCAGCCAGCAACCTCAAAAACCCCGGAGGACCTGCCTGCCTTCACTTCCAAGACTGCTTCTCCCGTGAACACCGGACTTGTTCAAACTGCAGCTTCTGGCTCCGGCCGGATACTGCGAATCCAGCCCAATATGCACCCGCCGAACCCGGCCCGAGCTCGAGTGGAAAAAACCCACGAGGAGGTCACCCCGGCGATCCTGACCCGAGATCCGGCGACTCCTGACCTACCTCAAGCCTCTAGACAACGCCTGCAGCCTCAATCCAGAGGATCCCCACTACCGCGACCAAAGCGGGTAAGACTTTCTGACGTTCCAAGGCACCCCCTGCACCCGACGCCCCATGGCCTTGTGTGCCCAAACCAACGGTGCCTAACCAACCCAAGACATCCCAACTTACCCCTCGAAGTGGTGGTCGCACCCAGAAGATCCTCGTCCCCGAGCCTGCAGTGTTTCTTCTAACCGGAGGCGCTCCATTGAAAACAACAGGGCACCCGACCTCAAAACAGCACCCTGCACCCGGCCGCCCTAGTGCCGCTGAGGGTGCACCTTTGGTGCTAATTTGGTTCCCAATTCGCCCTGACCTAAACCCTCGGAGCTTTGCTCCCACAACCCAGTGGCCTGCTTGCCAGCAGCCACCAACCGGAGACCCGCTATCCTCCATAGGATAACATTGGGCCTCAAAACTCTGCACCCGGCCGCCCTAGTGCCGCTGAGGGTGCAACAACAGTGCATCACTGACCCTGGGGGACCCCTGAGTCTAACCCCAGAACCTTAACTCCCACAGTCGATTACTTACCTACAAACCGATAACCTGTTTTTCCTCCATAGGATAACATTGACACTTTTTCTCCAAAAAGTTTCTAAGTGTGGAGTTTTGAAATCTAAAAATATTCTTTAAAAATCGCACAAATAACCAAAATGTGTTTACTTAACTGTTTGAAGGAAATGTCCCAGTGCTGAATCTAGGTATCCAGCACTGAGTTAGAAAAGTAACGTGGAAAGTAACTTACCTAAAATTTACTGGAAAAGCCTATTCATTTCAATGTACTGCTCCAAAAAGTTTCTAAGTGTGGAGTTTCGAGGGGCGTGGTTTGCCGAGCCGCGGAATGGCTGCTCTGTGAGTGAGCTCCGCCGGCCGGGAAGTTATCCTGCACTAATCCGCATATCTGTGGGAGCTACCACAGTGCATTTGGCGCTTCAGTGGAAGCGGAATCTTTGGGGAGCCCAGCGGTGCAATTCCGGACCGCCGCTGCCGCCTCTGAGGGAAGTGGCAACTCCGGCAGCGGCAAGCGGAGGTAGCGGCAAGTTCGGGGGTGAGGCGAGACGGCGACAAGATCTACGGGAGGCCGCGGCTCCAACAGAGGCCTGCAAAGCGTCCAGCTTAATCGCCCGAAAATCGCACAGAACCGGACCGCGGAGGCACCACTCAACCGGGCGGACTATCCCCTGATGATAGAGCTGGGATTAAGCTCCGTTGCGGAGACCCGAGGTGAGAGCTAGCGGGCGCCATTTTAAGTGGTTGCGGACTGTGGTAGAGGCTGCTGCACAACGGGGACAGCGCTGCGATCAGGGGTATCTGTGAAAGAAGGCAGAAGTGGACCATTGCGGAGGCACGACAAGGGCGCGGTACCTGGTGTCGGATTTGCCGGCGCGGAGGCGGACCGCGTGGTGATTGCTCCCCTGTGCTGGTGAGGTTGGGGCCCCGACTACACGCGGCTGGGCTCGCACCGAGACGCTGGGCAGCGAACCTGTGAGGCCTAGGCACGAGGGTGCGGTCGGAAGGCTCCGAGGTGTGCATATAAGAAGCCAGCACTGTCATTGGAAGCGAGCCCTGCATGAGACACGGTGTGGCGCTGGTCGCTAGACGTGGAAGACCTGCACTCCAGAGTGAATATACGGTGCGAGGTGAGGCCTGGAGTTGGGCCTGGGTGGAAGACACCACTGTGGCGCGATCTGATAGACACACGACGATTACATAGGCCATAAGCGGTGTGAGGCCCATACTATATCTGCGACGTGTAGTACAGCTGGTCCTGTCTTTACCAGAGCTGCACTGTACAATAACTCACACCATGGGGAAACAGGACGCTAAACAGCCTAAAATCAGTTTTGATCAGCGGCGGACGACCCGCCTGACAGAAGCGGATCCGGATTCCGCCGTAGGTGGCTCTCCGGAGGGACAAATGGGAGACCAAGGTGAAGATCTGCGCACGTTGATGCTGGAGATGCGTTCGAGCCTCCGCACAATAGATGCGAAACTAGATACGCTGACGTCCCAAATGGAGTCTGTGAAAACACAGGTGGGAGCCCATGAGCAGAGACTGGATGTGTTGGAAAATAAACAGATCGACACCCATGAGTTTCAAGCAGAGACCAAAGACCAACTGCTACAAATGGACAAGCTGCTAAATGTTATCCGCGCCAAAAATGAGGATTTAGAGGCGAGATCGAGGCGCAATAACCTACGTATCACGGGTATTCCTGAGACCACGGCCATGGGGAAGATGGAGGCGTACGTGTCGGAGCTCCTTGGTGCGCAGTTTGCCGAACAGCTGTCGCCAGTGTTTGCGGTGGAACGAGCTCACCGTACGTTGGGCCCCAGACCACCAGTGGGAGCTACGCCTAGGCCCATATTGGCGAGACTTTTAAATTATCAAGACCGGGACACGGTGCTGCGCCTGGCACGAGGCATGGGTACCATCACACATCAAGGCAACCAGATCGCATTCTACCCGGACTTCACACCAGCAGTGCAAGCGGCCCGTCGCGAATTTTTACCCGCGAAGAGACTCCTGCTGCAGGCACAGATCCCATACTCGCTGTTATACCCTGCAAAACTCAAAGTGTCATATGAGGGGTCGGCGCATTTCTTTACGGACGCTAAGTCTGCGCTTAAATTTGCTAAACATGTGGGAGGCAGGCGTACAAAGACCAAACCCAGTGCGGAGGAACCACCTGGACATCAGCTAAGTGACAATGACTAACTGTAACGCCATCAGAGCCTACAACAACACACAGGACATATTATTCTGCATTATTTTTTCCTTCTTAGTAATAGGCTGTCGTAATGTACTGTGCATAACTCCAGCTGACTGCTGTGAACCTAATGGGCGGTAGCCCCTATGGATACTGGGGGTAATATGCAACCGGAGTACTACTGTACAGGGGTCCTTATATCGGGGAGTGGTGATGGGGAGGCGGACACACCCCAAAACTGTACACGTCTGGCTTTCAAATAACCAAAACATGCCATTTGATCCTGTAGGGCTAGCATAGAAAGGTATGCTTCGAAAACTGCTGGGTAACGTTAATTCTAACAATTTATTGCACTGCAGGTTTAGCTCCCTTGCAGTTTCTCGGCCACCCTGCCACGGTAGGGATGAGAGCTGGCAATCACACGTCCCCACGGGAAATTTCCCAGCAATTCTTATGTTGGTGGTTTGTTTGGGGGGGGTTCACTTCAACCTGATTGGGGGGTTGGTATGGGTGGGGGGTGGTGGGGGGGGAGCGTTATTAGTTGGGTTACTGGTGCACTGCAATGTTACAGGTCGCTATCTACATCCGCACTAATGTTACCTATATATATGCGATGTTGTTGTGTGAAAAGGTCTGTTGATACAACTTGCATGCTGAACCCAGGATAAACTGTTTATCGTGGAACATCAGAGGTATAAATGACAATAGAAAGGCCAGATTGGTGCATGCCTATTTAGCTAGGCACAATATAGATATATGTATGTTGCAGGAGACGCATTTAAATGTCACACCATCCCCGCGATTGAAACATACTAGATGGGGGCCGGTTTATTCGGCGGTGTATTCGAATTATGCACGTGGGGTAGCAGTCTTGATCAAGCGAGGTACTGACTGGAAGGAAAAGGAACTGCACACAGACCCAAATGGTAGATATGTTATACTGGCGGGCATGCTGGGAGGGGTATACATGGTCCTAGTTGCGATATATGGCCCCAATGTAGACTCCCCTGAGTTTTTTCAGGAACTCTGGGCCAAGATTAAGGCGACAGGATGCACTACGATCTTATGGGGGGGTGATTTTAATGCTGTGTTGAGGGATGACTTGGATAGACAGGGTGCGGCGCGGGTGCATCATGCTGCCACTGGGAAAATGCTAAACGCTATAATAGAAGATGGTGATTTGATTGATATTTGGCGATTACATAATCCACACACTAGGGAAGGGACCTGTTTCTCCGAACACCACAGAGCCTGGTCCAGGCTAGATTACTGGCTTGTTACGAGGGATTTAGCGAGCTGGGTGGTGGAAGTGAGACATTTGCCGCGTACACTATCGGACCACGCCCCCTGTTTAATGAGCTTGACACTCCCAGACACCATACGCAGGGAATTCACGTGGAAGCTGCCCCCGCATGCATTACTTGATGACGCCTTCAGGGAGGAGATACGCACGGATATCACTGACTATTATGCGCTTAATTCAGGGACGGTTGACACAGAGGCTACGTTATGGGAGGCGTTTAAGGTGGTGATAAGGGGACAATGCATATCACGACAGGCTGGGGTACTCAAAGCTATACGCACAACTCTGTCCGTCATAGAAACACAAATAAAGGAATTAGAAGAGAGGTTTTATCTAGGGAATGCGGCGGTGGATCTGGCCCAATTGAAGGCTAAATTGCTAGAATACAGTGAGGAAGCACAGAGGGAGGTGAAATTTCTGGGGAAATATGCAGAAGCGCGTAGATATGGGGAGGGCGATCGACCAGGTCGGACACTGGCTGGCATGCTCCGTCAGGCGAAACCTATGGCCCACATACCTGAATTGATCACCGGGGACGGGGGCATAGCTCGGGGCCCGACAGCAGTCCTCGAGGAATTTACCTCCTTTTACACTCAATTATATACTACACAGCAATCGACCTCCATGGAGGGTATGAAGCCGTTTCTAGATTCTCTGGAATTAGTCTGGTTTAACCAAAAGCATAGGGAGTATATGGATCTACCCTTCACGGTGTCTGATGTGGCGGAGGTGATCAAAAGCTTGCCCTCCAATAAAGCCCCTGGGTCGGACGGGTTGACGACCTCATTTTATAAGACGTATGTGGAAGAGCTGGTGCCCAGACTTCTTGCTGTATACGCTGAGGCCCAGGAATCGGGGTGCTTCCGCCATCCATGAGAGAAGCGATTATAATTACACTGCTGAAGCCGGGAAACCCGAAACGGACCCTGACTCATACCGCCCCTGTCGCTTCTAAATGTTGACGTTAAAATCCTGGCAAAACTGATTGCGAACAGACTGCAACCTATGCTCCCGTTAATTGCCAGACCCGATCAATCGGGCTTTATACCAGGCAGATCTACATCTCACAATCTTAGGACAGTGTTTTCGGTACTACATTACTTACACCCGGAGGTCCAGGCTGCAGCGGTTTTTTTAGACGCGACAAAGGCGTTTGACTCTCTAGAGTGGCCGTACCTTTTTGGGATCTTAGAACGCATTGGCTTCAGCCCGCTTTTTATTGTATTGATTAAATTGTTATATACCGAACCCAAAGCTAGAGTCAGGGCGAATGGTCTCCTGTCAGCGCCATTTTCGATCACGCGAGGCACGAGGCAGGGATGCCCCCTGTCCCCACTGCTTTTGCAGTGGCGATGGAGCCTCTAGCGGCACGAGTCCGTCAACACCACACCGACAAGGGAATAGGATTTAGCTCTAGAAGCCTACTGATATCTTTATATGCCGATGATGTCACCCTATACATAGTGGACCCGGCAAAAAATCTTGACATTGTATTGAGAGAATTCATCCAGTTTGGAGGGCTGGCTGGGGTATCAATAAATTGGGGAAAGTCATTGATATTTCCGTTGACGGACGCGACTGACAGGGTGCCCTCTGAGTTCCCGCTGAAATGGGAACAAGAGAAGGTGAAATATTTGGGGATATGGATAAGCCGTAATGTACAAGACTTGTGGACCTTAAACTATGGAAGGACCATTACCTGGTTGGAGGAGAAGGTGGCTGTGTGGGCCAGGCTTCCTTTATCACTGGCGGGTAGAATTTCTCTGGCAAAAATGGTGATATTGCCAAAATTCCTGTATCTCTTTGTAAACCTGCCACTCATGCTGACGCAATCATTTTTTACAACATTACGCTCATTGCTCATTTCTCTGGTGTGGGCCGGGGGTCAAGCCCGTATATCATGGGAATTACTGACCTTACCACTGAGGCAGGGGGGAATGGGAGCCCCAGATATGAAACTGTATGCACTATGTGCACAAGCGCATTTCTTACACCATTGGGTATACCCAACGCCTTACCAACCACATGTGGCGGTGGAGAGGGATGCAATGGCGCCTATACCACTGTCGGTTGCACTATACCAACCATATCGTCGCTCAACAACAGATGTTGACACTACTGCGACCCTGCGCTGGGCCTGGGATGGTCTGAGGAGACGGGCGGGTGCCCAGATACTGTACGCCCCAGCTATCCCCCTGGCCCAAAATCCGATGTTGCCCAGTATAAAAGATGAGCTGAGCAAAAGAATAGCACAAAAAATGAAGTTACATACATTTGCAGATCTCTACCCGGAGGATACTTTTCGGGCTCCTCCCACTGCGGAGGAAGGACAGGTGGTGCCATTCGGGGAAGCTTTCTTGTACCACAAGATACGGGCTTCCTGTCGTGCTTTACACAGCGCATTTCCGGCCCCGCCGCCCACACTACTAGCACTGGAGGTCTTGCTTAGATCGCCTTCTCCACACCGACTGGTAACCAAACTTTACAAAACTATGCAAGCTGATGCCCCAGTAACGCGTCCGACTGCATTGGGACGATGGAATGCCGAACTGAACCCCCCTGTGACTGAGGACCAATGGATATACTGCTGCCAACAGCTAACTGAGCTGTCGCCCAATTACAAGCTTAGACTCATCCACTTTAAATTCCTACACCGGTTTTACAGGACACCCGCTGGATTAAAACGCATGGGATTGCGAGAGGATGACACCTGTTGGCGATGTGGGGCGTCTTCGGCTTCTTTTCTCCACATGGCGTGGGATTGTCCCGAGTTGTCAGATTTCTGGTCACAGGTCTTTAGATCCATTAATCAAATATTGGGCTTGTCCCTGCAGCCATCTCCACTGTTGGGCCTACTGGGATACGTAAAGGACACAAACATAAAGAAGCGGAAATTACATGCCCTACTGTTACTATTTGCTAAGCGGCAGGTTGCAATACACTGGGGAAGAAGGTGTAGGCCTACACTGATGGAATGGGTCAGGGAGGCGACATATGGCCAAAGCCAGCTAGCCACTTTCTGGGACTTGATGCCCCCTGCTTCTCGACCCCGGGAAATATGGGAACCATTTGTTGACTGGGTCCGGGAACATTTGAATGTAACTGACGCGGGTCGGATGGATGCGAACCCCCCCTGAAGGAGTGTGAAATCGTACCAAATGATAAGGTATATACACTGGGTGAGGAATTGGGGATGGATGACTAATATGTGATTGCTTTCAAGGTTGTCACCTCTGGAACACTATCAATGCATGCTAGATGATTAGGCTGACACATGATCACAGACACATCATGACTGTAAGCTATTAACTAATGGCTATAAGGTACAATTTGGGATTTTTCAAAATAATAGTGCACCAGAATTGTTTGTTGTTTTATGAATGATTGTTATGTTTTATTACAAAATGCTAATAAACAAATTATAAAAAAGTGTGGAGTTTCGAAATCTGAAAATATTCTTTAAAAATCGCACAAATAACCAAAACGTATTTACTTACCTGTTTGCAGGAAATGTCCCAGTACTGAATCTAGGTATCCAGCACTGAGTTAGAAAAGTAACGTACAAAGTAACTTACCTGTAATTTACTGAAAAAGCCTATTCTTTTCAATGTACTGTATTTGCTAAGTGTTGCATACTACTGCTCCCCTGTGAATTAAACAAAGTACAATTTCTATTGCATTTTCAAACTGTTCGACATTCAGTAACTTATTACTGTAAAGTATTTTATGCTTACCTGTGCCAGGCTTGCTTGGTTCTAAAATAAAACAACAATATATTTTTATACAAAAACAATTGGCCTAGAGTTCAGTTCTTGAGTGTGTGAATTCATTTGCTGACTGAGTGTGTACATCAAATGCTTAACACTGTCCTCTGATACTGCCATACTGCTCGACCACTCTACCACAATTAGAGAGTAAGGTTCTATCTAACTTTAACCTCTGCCTACCTTTGGAGTCACCTGGACCCTATACACACTAAACCTCATTTTGGTGTAGTATATATAGAGCCAGTTTCTTACAGGGCCTAACTATAACTACCAAAAATAGTGCTTAGAAGTTAAAAGCACGAAAAGGTTACTTGAGATGGCGCTAGACCGGGATAAATCCAAGGTTCAGTCCGACCGCGATGGAGGGCAGGCCAGCTACAGGACTTAAACAGGTCCTGCTGATAAAAGTACCTTGGATGGAGCAAAGCGTCATCATCAAGAGTACAATGCGTCGGGTTGCGTGGTAAAAAATGTGTGGAAAAGACATGAGTGGTAGATGGTAGAGTTGTAATGTCATACAACCAAATACATAGCAGTAAAACTACATACACCTGCTAATGATCCCTTTGTAGAAAGCTTACAGGAGTATATGAAGAGGTTTTTGGACACTCTATGCATGTTTACAGCCACATATAAGCATTGTGGATTGGGCCAAAATTATTCAACCATTTTTCAGGATGGGAAACTACCAGCAAAAGTTTGTGAATATCGACAAACTTGCAGGTTTTTATCTCATTTTCAAGTATCCACTCATGGAATACCCACTCCCTGTCCCTGTGAGCATAGTTAATAACATTTCAAATTCTGCCACACCAGCAGATTTTGAAGTGTCGTAAAATCCATTTCCAGGTGCAGATTCACATTTTCCTCTGAATTTGCTCTTTCAATTTGTGGTGAAAGAACACTTAGGTGTTACTTAGGTGCACAAATATATTTGTGGATTATTCCAGCACTGTTGCCATTGTACCATTATCTTTCAAAATCATTATTATTAGGTTGGAAAGAATCATCTTTAGCAGTCTGAAATCCTCATGTGATCCCAGAAAAGGAGAATACAGCAAGGGGTTGCAGTGTTGAATCGAACCCTAAGTATTTCACATTGTGTTTTGAATTAGTGCAAGGGCTAAAAACAAAGTAGTTCCTCTATGTACTCGCTGAAAGCTGGCAATATAACCTCTCCCACGCATATATATCTTCCCATCACACTATGAACCCAGCCACTCAAAAAACACAGACACAGGGGGAGCAGCCAACCAAGATTGCCATGTAGACGTGATCCACAGGGGTTGGCAGTTGGCAGCAAAGTCGAGGCACAAACGTGTTTTTAGACATCTACAGCAACAGGACAAGTGGCAGCTGTGACCGGGTACTGGAGGGCACATTCTGGGGGCGCAATTTACCCCCTAGATGACCGGATGCTGAAAGACTACAAATTGCCTGGAGCTGGACGGAGGGGGAGCCAGGCCTTTCTGGAGGGTAGCTGGGTCCTGCCCCAGCCCTAAGCTCCATCGGCAGTGGATGTATCAGCTGGACCCCCCCAGACTGGCTTGGGAAACACAACTGGACAGTGGATGTTGGCAAGGAGACTCACCTGGGCTCTGCAAACGGCGTCAGGGATGCTACTCACTGTGCGACATAGCTGAGCTGTTCTTATAGTGAGGAACACAGGGCGGTGCCTGGAGTAGCCTCTTGGAGGTAAAGGTTCTGGAACGGAGGCTTATGTGACAGCCTTCAAGCGAGGATCTATAGGGCAGGCAAACACTTTTTGGGCCAAGCCGTGAACATTCCAGAAATGACTGAGCCTGCCTGTCTCTAAAATGGCTGGCCCACTGGGAGAAAAGCGGGTGCAGTTGAATGAGGCTTGGAGTGAGGGTGAGTGAACCCACCTCGAGTTCCCTGATCCAGCCAGGAGCGGTAGCCTGAGTGAAGGCCACCGCATCCTCTGTGCTGAAGCCCCATATTGAACTTATTGCAGAGCAATCTCTTCCAAGCTGGCCTGACCCCAATATGGCGCCGCATCACCCCATCACAGTAGCGTGCTAGTGAGGCACTGAGTGAACTGCGCACCACTGCTTGTATTTATATGCCCCGCGAGAGCGGACCAAAAGCTGAGGGGATTTCCACGTGAAGCACTGCGGCCATCGCAGGTCACTCCATATGCCAGGACCTGACCTGGACTGAAAGCACACAGAGCTATATGAGGATAACTTCTCCCTGTTTATACAACTGTGATTTATGTCCCCGAGGAGGCCACTTTGGGTTTTTAATTCATTTAATACGGAGAGCACAATGAACACTCAAGCTGATTAAAGTATATAGAGCCATGTCAGCCTGGTGAGCCTGATAATGCTAACTGGGGAGATGTCTTACTTCAGGAGAAATGCCCTCAGCTACGTAAGGCCCGGCAATGATCCTTCCCAAACCAAGTAAGACCGGGAGGGCAGTAGAAACCAGGACAAGAGGGGGCGAAGACCATAGCCTATTCTCTGGGACATGCACTGCTCTTGTGGAGAGTCTGATTAAACCCAGGAGTGATGCCTTCCACCCACCATATACACATACAGTCTGAGAGAAGGAGAGTCCTTGAGGAGAGTTAAAACACATAGGGCCATATTATCAAGAATGGCGATAACATTATCGCCGCTTTAGCGGCAGGAAACTGCCGCTAAAGCGGCGATAAGGGGCTTGATAATATGCCCTATAGAATTCCAATAGAAGCCCAGGTTTGATGTCCTTCACACCAGAACCTGGGCTTCTATTGGAATTCTATAGGGCATATAATCAAGCCCCTTATCGCCGCTTAAAGCAGCGATAATATTATTGCCGTTCTTGATAATATGGCCCATAGACATTGACATAGAGTGAGAGAGCAGGCTTGATTGACACGGGGCCTCTCTAAGGAGCCCCTCATCAGCATTGGGACACTCCTACACTTTGTAACTACTGTCTTTAGCTGCCCAAAAAATCACAACCTAACAGAGTCTTTAGTTACTTCACACTGGCGGAGGCACAAAGGGGAACCCCTGCTGGAGGTCTTGAAAGCAACATGGTGCTCACGAAGGAGGACCTCCTCACATCTCTACAAGATTTCAAGAGGGAGCTCCAAGAAGAGTTGAAATTTGATCTGAACACTTCCTTGGAGGCACTACAGTCAGATATTCAAGGCAAACTAACGTCACTTCAACAAGATGTGAACTCAGTAGGCACCCGCGCATTGGACCTCAAGGCTAAGGTGCAGGAACTAGATCATTGCACTAACCAGACAGACGGCTCCATGCAACTCATCCAAGCACAGCTCCAGGCATCTATTTTGAAGTGCGAGGATCTTGAGAATAGATCCTGGAGAGACAACATCCGTCTACAGAATCTGGAAGAGGGTTCAGAAGGTCCAGACTTACAGGCCTTTGTCACTGGACTATTCTTGTAGCTACTAAGCTCCTCTGGCATGAAAATCAAGATCGATCGTGTGCATCGGGTGGGACCGCCAAATCCTAAAGACAGAAAATGTCCATGTGATGTCCTAGCCAAGCTCCACCTCTTTAAAATGAAGGAATCGATCCTTCAGGCTGCATGGAAGGCTGGGGATGTCTCCTTTCAGGGTGCCACATGTCCTCTTTTCCAGGACATCACCCCCTTCACCCTGGTACGTTGTCAGCAGTTTTGTCTCATCACGGACACACTGAGGAAGGACAATATAAAATACAGTGGGACTAACCCGTGTGGCCCTGCTTTTATCTTCCAAAACAAGAATCACCATGTCTCCACCCTCCCAGAAGAAGCAAACGTGTTGGGACTCTCACTCTTAGATATGCAACTTATTGGAGATGCCACAGCAAGACCCTCAGAGAATGCAACAGAGAGGGAGGATAGGGGCCAGTGGATATCACAGTCTTGCCCCCGTTCACAGCGGAAACGATGAAGAGCTGATCATGGGTGTGCTCCCATTTAATATACTCATCGGTTATGTAAAAACTAATAATATGCCACTGACTGTTCTCTTCTTTTACCTGGGCAGTGCTCTGATCTAATGCTTTACTGATTTCATTATACATCCTCGGGGAGGGATGGTGTGCAGGATGTTTATCCAATATTGGGGATATGCCCCTAGTTCTGCAAAATTGCTACAAATGAGCTTACAAATGGTTACTTGCCATGACTTATTCTCTAGGCTTCTTCTAGCTTCCATGATACTTATCTACCGAGAAGATATGCCATAGGGGGATTTTTACCCCCATGTTTACCATCTCCCTCAGAGTCTATACCACGCTCTTGTGTAGCTTGACCCCCCTCAGATCAACATGGTGTGCTTCTAGCCTCTTCAGGTACCTCTTCAGCTTGGCTTGTCCCCTCTGGTGACCCCTCTGTCACAGCTGGAAAGACTTCTGGGAGAGGAGCTAGTATCACAGCTAAAGCTCCCAACTAGTGTCTCCTAATGGTTATCACAACACTTACCTGGAACACTAAAGGGCTTAACTCACCTGTCAAACGTCATAAATTATGGAAATATTTACTGGACAGTAGATATGATGTGGTGGCAATACAGGAGACTCATCTGAAAAGGGCAGACAAGCAAAGACTGAGACACAAATCCTACCCAGTGATGTACAAATCCTCTGCTCTCACTAAACACAATGGAGTGGCCCTTTTCTTTTAACCTTCTCTAAAATTTCAACCTGAAGGATGTAAATTTGACAAGGAGGGAAGGGTGGCTATGGACAAAGGTAGAATACATAATCGCTTGGGGACGTTTGAGTCTGAAAGGGCCGGGCCCATACGTTCTAGACCAGTTCTAGAGCTACGATTCGATGATTCTTTTTCACAGCATGAAAGTGTAAAGAGGAGAAAGGTCATGAGGGAAGCAATTAATTTGTTAACAATTCCCTTTGTTACATAATAACTCACGGACAACTACTTAAGGTTAGTAAATTTATTACAATACCAAAAACAATTGGACATAAAGACACCTCAACACTAGAGTGTAGAAGTACAAAGAAACCAACATGAAGCCAAAACTGCGCATCCAGTTTAGAAGATGCAGCATAAGCAATACGATTAGTTCAAGAAGTAAAATACAGAAAATCAGGAAGCATGAGTCCAAGTTTCCCTGCATCGAGAGTTGGTGAGTAAAAGCAATAAATCTATCACTACTCTAATGATAAGGTGACATCCCTAAATAAGCATTTTCAGGAAGAAGGATCAAAGGTGTCAGCACGTGGAGCCTCCCTAAGAAGTCTCTCCACGATCAATGAGTCAAGTAGCATAAAGCTATTGAAGAAAGAGCTCGTTCTAAGATGCTCTCTCTATGAAGGCAAAGGAGAAGTGGCGCGCTATCCCTAATTCCAACATACAATTATTCTCAGGTGGCACTGCCGTGGTGCACCTCGTATCACGCCATCCACCCTAGGCACATTCCTGAAGGGGAATTTTCAATGGGACAATGGTGCATTTTCCTGGATACAATTTGTCATTGGTTCCCAGGCCTTCTTCCTTTATCGACTCAAGCCACATGATTGTAACTTTTTGTCTCCTGGCCTAACTAATAAATTAAAGACATTATTCTATCTCGTGAGCGCACTACTTTCACCTGCAACACAAAATGTGAGAAAGAACAAATTCCACAACACACATGAAACTCAAACTGTTAACTCTAAAGCGAGAGTCTCAGGTACTAGCAATTCAGGCCTACGAAATTCAGCTAACATAAGAAAGCATCTTATAAACCTTATGAATTCACATAACATTAATGAAATTTCAACTAATACATTTACGTGCGTATAAAATGACATGATTAATAAGCACGTCTAGTACATGTATTTTGTCTGTTGCACAACACAAGTTCTTCACGTTAATGTTTTCTGCTAATTACATTCATCTTCTACGTTGATTCTCCATGTTACTTTTCAATGGCCTAAAATACATCACGTTCCATGTTAATACATTTCAGAATTCTAACCACGTCACTTTAATACAACAAGTGCGGGTGCGCTATACATGTGGTTATGATGCACCTCTACAATTGAGATAAGATCTCCATACTATCAGTTCCCCCCCTCTGATGACATTGAGTCATCACAAAAACACTCCTTAATCCCTGCAGAGTAGACCAATCTAAACAGATGTCGTAGCTAGTCTCCTCTGTCGGAACTCCTCCAAACACTTCAAATTCTCGTAATGACTGTCCTGCAGTCTTTTCACCCTTCCTTCTCTTTCCCTTAATGAGTTCTCCACTTGTCTCACCTTATGCCACTTGTATGCTCTTATCATCCCTAACAAGATAATGACACAGATCACAACATTTATTATTGGCTTTAAGATGTATCTAAGAATTCCACTCCCTAAGTTTGCAAACCAACTTCCAACTATACCAAATCCTTTTCCAATCTTTTCCCAAACTCCTTCAGCTGCCAGATCTTGTACCTCATGATGTATATCAGTGGTGTTATCAATATATCTCCTCAGATCCTTGCTTCTTTCAGGGATATAAGTACAACACTGTTGACTGAGCTGTGTTGACAGACAACTTATCCACAATAGTAGACCACCTTCTAATCTTGATGTCATTCAATACCACTCCTAAGCTAGGTATCATCACTCCAAATATATCTCCTACAACTTCACCAGCACTCAGTCCATGTTTTTCTCTGTGATACGATTCTCCTTCCAAACCCCCCACATGATAGATCTTTGGAAACACAACTGCCACACAACAAGTGCCATACCATTTGCTCGGAAGTCGAACATATGCATTCTTTTCACACACACAATACACTCCTGGTATCATTCGAACTGACTCTTGAAAAAATGTTTTCCATGGACCATTCACTAGAAAGATATGGTCACACACACTCTGTCCCACTAGTACAGTATCATACCGGCTCTGAACTTGATGTATGCAAAGCTTTCCTCGCTGTTCCCAATCTACAGCTATGGGACCAGAACTTCCTTTAGCCGTTTGAGCTAACTCTTTCTTGGTCCACTCAGACTTTTTATCCTTGTTTTCAGATTTAACGACCAATACCCTACGCATATCTTGTACTTGATCAATGAATTTAATATGCAAATTAGGTTATGTCTATGTGCGTAAGCAGTGTCTAATTTTACTGTGGGTGCAAAATTGTACTCCATTCTCTCTATTTGCTTATAATAGTCATATTTGTTCAAATATTTATAGACTGGTATTTCCGAAAGTACCACATCATAATTTTAGAAGTAGTACTCATAAAGACCTTTCCCCAAAGACATACCAATGGGTAAACTACAACTAATGCCATAGGTCAAGGGAAGGTGGTGATATCGAATTCCCTACTCAACCGAAGCAGGTAATTGCATGCACACATACCAATCTCTCACTTCCATAGTGTCAACGTATTCGTATAACAACTTAGCATAAGCGTTCAGCGTGCAATCACCCTTGGACAAATGTACATGCAAAAAGCGACTAGCTTGTTCTATTAAGCCTTTCTCAGATCCTAATGTACCCTCTTTTGAGGCAGTAGTGGCAGGTGTGGATGTCCCATGTACCCCACGCCATGTCCATCACCCTTATGTGCGCTTAGAATTGACTCGGTGATGACTACGGTTATTACTATGATTACTTCTACAATGAGTGTGCCTATAATATATTTGTGCCTACGATTTGAATTTCCATATTCCATTTGCAAAGGTAACTCAGATTACAGCTTGTAAGAGGATCAACACAGAGTCTCTTTTCTCTGCCTCTTATTCACGTGTAAGAAAGTATTTAAGCAATCTCTCCTTTTAAGCCTTGGAAAGTTCTTTTCAACAGTCTTTGCACATTATTTACACAGCTTGGAAGGTTCCCTTGCCCTCTTTGTTCTTCTAGATGGAAATCCCTAATTTTATTTTTCTTCCACTCGGGCCTAGGTTATCTTCTTTCAAGCAATTATTTACAGTTCAAAGTTCAATTTACATCTCTTATGAGGTCAGAGCCAATTTCCTCAATGACCAGTTGTAACAGTTCAGCTCACAATGCTGCAATCTCTTGAGGAGACTGTGGTGCTCCAAAGCTTGGGAATTCAATGTCTTCCAAAATCAGAGTCTGCAACTACTCAACCTTTGCAGAAAAGGCACAGTCAATGACAGAAGGGCATTAGTCTTGATTCCAGGAACTCTCAACAAGATCTCGACAATCAGTATCGAAACCTCGGACCTCCCTATTCCCGGCATTGGTAACCAGATAAGTCCACTCGGGAGAGGAATATCTCTGACACAGCACTCAAGCTCTCCTGAATCTTCTAGCACTCTCTGTGGTTTGCTTAGCTTCACTCAGATCAGACTCCGAAGATTCATCTACTGGTGCAGGTTCTCTTACCGATGCAAGTCTGAGATTTCCCCTTCTCTGTCTCCCAGGCCACGTTTCGTCTGCAGTATCCCTTTTCCTCGATTGCACACGACCAACTGTAACACCAGTCTCTTCTGCTGAGTCAGACTCTATACCACTTGCAACGCTAAAGTCTCCCTCAGAGTCTATACCACGGTCTTGTGTAGCTTGACCCCCCCTCAGATCGACATGGTGTGCTTCCAGCCTCTTCAGTTACCTCTACAACTTGGCTTGTCCCCTCTGGTGACCCCTCGGTCATGGCTGGAAAGACTTCTGGGAGAGGAGCTGTTTCATCAGAGGGACCTGTGACTCGTCGGGTATGGGAGGCATGAACCCAGTTCGGTACTCCACCACACTTCGCAGCAGTGTTAGTCACCAGTATTACTTGGTAAGCTCCACGCCACGAGAGTCAAGACAATTCTTCCTCACGTGTTTTCTGAGAAGAACCCAGTCCCCTGGGTTAAGGTTGTGGCAAAGATCTATTGAGGCCTGTGCAGTCACTGCTTCAACCTGATGAGACACAGAACGAACCACGTCAGCCAATCCCTTACAGTAGTCAAGAACCAAATCATCTGTGATATCAATCAATGCAGTCGCAGGCACAGTAGGTGATAACCCAGTTCTCCTGTCAGGAATGCTGCGCAGACTCATGAGCACCAAGGATAACACATCAGGCCATTTCAAAGATGTCAAAGTGCAAACTTTAGCTAGCCTTGCTTTTAGAGTCCCATTGAATTGCTCCACCTTGACAGATGCTTCCGCATCTTTGATCCACATTCAAGGCGGTGCACAGCAACTTCTTCATCTCGTTCTGAAGGTGTGTTCCTCTATCCGATTCCAATGCAGTTGGAAATCTGAATCTAGGAATGAGTTCCCTGAGCAATAACTTCGCTACTGTGAGACTATCACACCTTCTAGTCGGGTAGGCTTCAACCCATCAAGTACAGATGCATACTACAACCAGGATGTATCTCAGTCCATTACACACAGGCATCTCAACAAAGCCCATTTGGATCAGATTAAAGGGACCCATGGATCTGCCAATGTGACTTAAAGCAACAACAGTCTTCTTCCAAGCATTCATTTGTTGGCACATGACACACCGATGACACACAGCTTTCGGATTGAACCAAGTCTGCCTGAACAATCTCACCATCTTATCCCTTCCTATATGAGTGGCTCCATGTATCTGCCTCACCATTGGATTTAAGAAACAATCAGGTAACACTGCCCTGCCATCAGCTGACATCCAAAGATCATTTTCCCCTTTCTTGCAACCTGCTCTGATCCAACCCCCTTGCTCCTTTTCTGTGGCTTCCAATTGCCATCGCCTCACTTCATCCCATGTGTCAGCAACAGCTAGCATCATGCTGACCTCGGTCTGCTCTGTTCTCTCGCCAGTATATTCTCCATTGAAAACACATGCATGAATGGCATAGAAACGGGCAACTTCATCAGCGTACCTCAGTGCTTAATTTGTAAAAGGATAAGTGCCGGAGCTCTCGTCGGGAGGCCACTGCAGCTTGCACCTCACACAACCCATGCCAGCGCTGCCAATTACAGTACATACACAGCTACTAACCTTCACATTCCTACAAGTGTGACAAGTCAGACTATTCCAGGCCCCCAAAGCCAGAAGAATGGCTTGGGAGGCAGGTATTAGTCATTGTTAATATAAATTGAACAAATAAACCGCTGTTGTTGTGTTCATACCGAAATTAGCAGGACAGCGCCACCATGTGGCAGACTGTCATAGTCCCGGTGCTAACAATAAGGTGCCGGTGCGGAGCACCGGAAAGCACCGGCTCAAATTAAACACTGGCGTACCTATTCCCTGTTGTAACAAAGTCTTCCCACTTCATGGGCTGTGTACTTAATGACAGCCACCTCTCTTGGCAGTTGCAATGCTTCCAACAGTTGCCTCACATATTCCCCGTTCCTGATTGGAGAACCTGATGACGTTAGGAACCCTCTCTGCGACCATAGCTGTCCAAAGTCATGGACCACACCGAAACCGTACTGGCTATCGGAATAAATGGTGACTCGGATCTGCCCAGGAACAAGGCATGCACTGGTCAGGGCAATGATTTGGCTACTCCCTGTGAGCAAGCAGCTTCCACCACTCCCAAAATGGTACAGACAGCAAACGCTGCTCTCAAATTTCCCGCATTGTCTCTTAGGCACGAACCATCCGCAAAAAGGACTTGATCGGGATCAAGCAATGACTCATCGACAATGTCAGGTCTTGGCTTCTTGTAGAGCTCAGTGACATCTAGACAGTCACGGTCTTCACAATCTTCCCCATCAGCACTTGGAACAGGTAACAAGGTAGCAGGATTTAACACAGAACATCGCTTCAGGGATACATTTTCGGCAGCGCGCAACACCTGCTCATATCTTGTCAACCTGTTATTTGTCAAGTGCTGTGTTTTGGTTCTGATCATCAGGAGTGCAACTGAGTGTGGTACATGTACCAAAAGAAGATGACCCATGACCATTCTTTCACATCGTTCAATACTGACACCTGTTGCCGCAAAGGATTTGAGACATCCGGGCAATGCTGAAGCTACAGGATCTAACGTAGCTGAGAAATATGCCACTAGTCTACCGGCACCTCCATGTGTCTGGATGAGTACAGAAAGAGCACAATCCTCTCGCTCATGACAAAATAATGAGAATAGTTTGTTGTAATCAGGCATTCCTAAAGCTGGAGCATGACACAGGCACTCTCTCAACTCTAGGAAGGCAAGCAAACAGTTGTTATCCCAAGGTACCGGATCACACACATCCTTGTGGGTCAGCATCTGCAAAGGCTTTGCCATCAAGGAGAAATTAGTAATCCCCTGTAGGCAGTAGCCAACCATTCCCAGGAACATCCTGACCTCTTTCTGTGTACTGGGGGGATTCATTTTCATGATCGGCTGCACTCTTTCTGGTGACACCTTCCTCTTGCCTTTTTCAATCTGATGACCCAAATACTGCACTTCATTCAGACAGGACTGGAGCTTACTTGCAAACACCTTATGCCCATTGTCAGCCAGATGGTTTAGTAAGGCAATAGTATTGCACCTGCAAGCCTCCCACATTTCAGGCGCAATGAGGAAGTCATCGATGTATTGGAATAGCACTGAATTTCGGGGCAGAATCAAACTCTCAACATTCTTTTTCAAGACCTGGTTGAATATGGATAGACTTTCAGTATACCCTTGATGGATACAACACCACGTTAAGACACGATTCTCCAGACGGAAAGCAAATAAAAATTGTCTCTCCTCATGCAATGGGATGGAGAAAAATTACTGACAAAGGTCGATCATTGTGAACCACTCAGCCTCGCAAGGAATCCGAAACAGGATCACAGAAGGATGCGGCACCACATGACAACATGGCATCACTATGTTATTGACCTTTCTCAGGTCCTGAACAATGCGATATGTCCCACTTGGCTTCTGCAACCCCATGATAGGAGAATTGCACGGACTTCCCCTGATCTCCTTTAGGATGCCCTGCAAATTATGCACTCAGTTACAGGTGTAATCCCTGCCACCGTTTTTGGGGTCAGGTTGTACTGAGGCGTTCTCAGAAATTTGGCATCTGGCTTAATCTGTATGCGGACTGGCTCGACACCTCGAGTCAGTCCAATTTCCTGCCCTGAGAAGTCCAATACCACTGGAGAGACCGTATGTCTCAGATCCAGCGGCATGTCCTTCACTTTTAATAAAGGGAACAAGTTAGCAAAAAAGTTCTGATTTACCAGTTTAAAGGCAACGTCCTCATCATTAGTCTGTAATTCAATTCCATTCTGTGTGTAATAGATGGTCCAATTTGATTTGCACAAAAGGTCCCATCCTAGCAGACAGACTGGACTCAAATCGCACAAAGCGATCGACTTGCTTCTGCCTCAACCTGGGAACACCTGTTTTTCACGTTAATGTTTTCTGCTAATTACATTCATCTTCTACGTTGATTTCCATGTTACTTTTCAATGGCCTAAAATACATCATGCTCCATGGTAATACATTTCACAATTCTAACACTTCACGTTAATACAACAACTGATTATATGCGGATGCGCTATAAATGTGATTATGATGCACCTCTACAAATGAGATAAGACCTCCGCGCTATCACGTCCGTCTATGCTCCGAATTCCAATCAAGCTTCCATTATATCCTCTACATTGTTGATGCTGGGTGGGTTTGCGGAGGGGGAGATCTTCCTGATGGGAGATTTTAACCTCACCTGGGAGGCAGGAATTGATAGTACACATGCACATAGAGCACACACGGGAAAGATTTCCAAAGCCCTGAAGCGGGAATTAAGCTCCATGGGCCTCATAGACGTGTGGCGTACTCTTCACCAGCCATGGCCCGTGCAGGTAAGAGCGGTAGGGTGGTGGGTCCGGGCTGAGGGGGGATTCGGCAGACGACCACGAAGGAAAATAAAATAAATAATTAATTTTCCTTTGACTTCGTCTGTCGAAATCCCCCCATCAGGCCCCACCGCCCCACAGCTCTTACCTGCGGCTGCTCTCCACCCTACTGACCGAGCCTATACCTTTTTCTCTCACTCAGACTGCACCTACTGCATTATAAATAGTATTGTTTCACCCGATCACAATATCTGACCACGCTCCAGTGGTGATGACTTTGCACTGGGACATAGTGTCTTCAAAGTATCTCCGATGGTTTTTCCCTGGCTCCCTCACACGTGACAGAATTTTGCGGGAGGAATTGCGAAAAGCCATTAGGGAATTATTTCTTTTGAACGACCCCTACGACACTAGCGTTGCCAACACCTGGGATTCTTTTAAGGCGGTGATGCCTGCTCATTGCATTGCACTGATGTTGACACTAAATAAACAAAGAACCCGAGAAAGAATTACCTAAGAGATGGAATTTCAACAAGCGGAACAAGCACATAAAGGAAACCCAACTCTTCCCCTCCAGAGGAAACTCACTACCCTCAGAGGCAAACTGAACGCCATTTATAATAATAAAGCTGAACTCACTCTTCTACGACTAAAACGCATGACTTATGACTATGGCAACAAGGTGGGACCCCAGCTCGCTAGACAGTTACAGGTCTAAAGGAAGAGGGAATATATAGGAAGCATTCGCCAGGAATCAGGAGACTTGGTATTCTCTGATCCAGAGAAGGCCCAAACATGTGGATGTTTTTATAAGACCCTTTATACCACTGGGAGACATGATGTAGCAAGGCAACTCAACTATCTAGATGGAGTGGAGCACCCAACAGTATCAGCAGCCCAGAATGAGCAACTACAAGAGCCCATAAATGAGGAAGAAGTCTGTAATGCCATAGCAGATCTTAAACTTCACAAATCCCCATGCCCCGATTGGCTGACAGCTCAATTTTATAACACTTTTGTCTCATAGCTTATTCCACAATTGGTGAACCTTTTTAACTCCATAGCGACCTCAATGACAGTTACCCCATCAATGAGTGAAGAACTTATCTCAGTTGTTAAAAAGCGTGAGAAAGACCCAAGACAATGTGGCTCCTACCTACCGATAGCATTACTTAATTTGGATGCTAAATTATATGCAAAGAATTTAGCCACTAGATTAGAGAACCTACTACCGGAACTAATCCTCCCAGAATCAATCAGGTTTCATAAAGCTTCGACTATTTGAGCAGGTGTTGGGCTTTCGTGTTAACCTAACGAAATCATATCTGCCTAGCCTTTCGCTGCTGCAATGTGAAATGGAGATGTTGGTGGCAAACACTCCTTTCCAATTGACTAAAAAGTATATCACCTATCTGGGCATCAAGATTACTCCGAAAATCTCAGCTCTCTTTAAAGCTAATTTTCCACCTCTCCTCCAGCAACTCAGGGAGGACATTTCATGGCTAGGGTGCATACATGCCAATAAAATTACTGTCTTGCCTAAACTTTTGTATCTTTTTCAAGGTCTGCCAATTGAGCTAGTTGGCGGGTTGCTCCCCACCATAAGGTCTTTGATCATATGCTTCCTATTGCACGATCTTAGAGCCCATCTACTGTACAAACAGCTATGACTCCTGAGGAGCACTGGGGGGCTAGCCCTTCCTGATCTCTATCTCTATTATAAGGCAGCCCAATTAAGAGTGATTACTGAGTGGGCAGCATGGGAGTCTGACAAACATTGGCTCCATAGGAACATGGCTGTGACCCAAAGATATATTTGGGAGCTTTTATGGAAGCCTAAAACATACCGACTGTTGAATATGTATCTTAGTACTCCTAGCAAACCACCCTTCAGGTGTGGGATGAGATCAACCCCACAGCCCCATGGACAACCTTCCCCTCTCCGTTTACCCCAATTCATTATAACCCAGCATTTCCACCAGCATTACACCCGGGTCCCTTTGACATGTGGAAGGAAGGGGGCTGTCTCACTGTTTCCGACCTGTTCCACAACTGGGATATCCTCATCTTTGAACACTGTCAAAGAGGAATTCCACCTCCTCTCATTCAATACACTATCACTACACTCAGCTCAGACATTGGGTTCTTCATCCAGTTGTACATAAGGCTGCCACTAGAAACCTCAAACCCATCAAACACTTTGTGAAAGGTTGGGGGCGCTAAGGAATGTATCTCCTTTCTTTACACCTTATTGCTTTCTACTCTTGCTACCATTCCTCCGTGACACATGGCTTTCTGGGAGCGGGCAGTAGGACATCTTATCTCTGGAACAGAGTGGGGCAGGATTTGGAGGGACATACCTCGGTTCAATCACTCAATGGGGATAAAAGAGGCACACTATAAAGTATTATACGACTGGTATCTCAACCCTACTAAACTGCGGAAAGTCTTTCCCAATACCTCAGACTTATGCTGAAGGGGCTGTGGCTTGTTGGTTGACTTTGGACACAACTGGTGGGATTGCCCTGTGATCCGCCCATTTAGACGGAAATACTAGCCCAGATCAAAGACATTCTAGGATATCCAATCCAAGATGATCCAGGCTTTACACTTTTGGGACTACGCAATGACACCCTCAAACACCAAACTGTGGGTGATCGGACCATACTGTGGCCGGGGCTTGGAGCTGCAAAAATGACGGTGGCCGCTACCTGGAAGCTGAAAGAAGCACCCTCTCTGACACAATGGCATGCTCGACTGTGGCAGGCTATTACGATGGAGAGCATGGCGGGCATTCTTTCTGGTAATTTAAACAATTTTGAATATATTTGGTGTCCGCTAGTCACATATCTCTCCAGGGGTTCTCCTCTGCGTGCATGTGCAACTTGAACAAGGGCCCTTCATCTTTTTCAATTCTAATAATGTCTACCTCAGATTGCCACTGGGGTATAGACACCCTTCCTACTGACATGATTTTGATTAACGAATACCGCCTACCTACACCAGCAGCAGCCTCGCACGCTAGATCCTATTCTCGTGTGCTGCCAGTTCAGGGGAGGTGCGATGGGGGGAGGGGGCGACACGGGGGAATGTTAATTTATCATTTTACTAATTTGCAGAACTATATATCGACAATGTTCTCAGTAATTTGATACCCCTACAAAAGGTAGCAACTGAATATCCCAATAGCAGCCATGTACTGAGGTCTAGGGATTGATATACAACGTATTGTACTGTTGGGAACTTTGGAAAATTCAATAAAGAAAGCTTTGACAAAAATAATCAGACACAGATGGAGAGCGACTAGTTGAGATAATTCACCTCCATGTGAGATCCCTAGCAGCCATTTCTATGACAATCACAAGCAGCAGTGTGGAGGATGAGGCGAACGAGGTGCTGCACACCACGGCCACCTAGTAGTAGCAGCAGCTGGTGCTTCTCTTTCTACTCCTCCTCACCAGATGTAGAGCACTTGCCAAGCTCTGTCAGTACAGAGCAGGCCACAGCCACCCCGTCAGCTAGCTCCCAGAGCCCATGCCCACACTTTTCTGCATCTGATCAGTGCTAGCTGCTGCTGAGCCCCCCAAGGCCCCACAGCAGCTCCCACTTCTGCTTTAATTCAGGAACCCAGCTTGCAGGTACACCCAGTGACCCAGAGAATAGCTTAGCCCTGGGATTCTTCCCTGCCAGGGCTAAGTACTTTCCCAGGGCTGTTCCTACAGCCCCAGGTCAAGCCACTTCTGCCTGCTGCAGCAGTAGAAGATGGAAGTGGGGAGAAGATACATATCCTTCTCTGTTATTGATCCACCTGTGCACCAGGAGACTCCAGTGCACAAAACGTCTCTGGCTCCTCATGTAACCCATACAGAGAAAAAGATAGGAAGCAAAGCACGAGTATGAGTCTAGTGGATGTCCCAAGTAAGTTTTTGTTTAATCTTGAAGTTCTTCTTCCACTCTTCTCCTATCTTCTCGATCCTTGCCCTCTTCTTTTTTCTTCTAGCTACAGCAGCAGGAAAGAGGCATGAGGGGAAGACCGTAAATCCTCCTGCTCATCCATTGCTGAGAAGCCTCTGCAAGAGGAAACTCCAGCACACAAACCACTTCTACTTTTCATTCTTATGTTTATATGCTTTATTCTCCTCACATCCTCTCTTCTCCTCCCTTCTGCTCCTTGCATTTATTTCTCTCCTTTCCTTCCATCTTATTCAGAACCCTCTATCCCTTTGTTCCTCTCCTTCTGTTTTCTTCTGTCCTTCCTTACCCTGCCATTCTTCTCCTCTTCCCCTTCTGCTTCCCCCCAGCTGCCCCACCCCGGCACAACTGGACAGTAATGTGCAACAGCAGAAAGTTGTGCTGTGATGTATTCTGTATGCCCTAAAGCTACATCCAACTCTTTATTGCACCCTAGGAGAGAGAAATAATAACACAAGAGGATAAACTGATGCAACACCTTTGAGAGCCTTGCTGAATTTAATCAGCGACTTTATTTGATCTAATTTCCACGCCTTTGATTTTACTGCCCACTGTGATTCACGCTCTAGTGTCTTTCATTATAGAAAACTTTTCAAACTTTGCGACACCGCTGACATTATATTGCATATCAATAATAGGACTGGTGGGATGGTTTCAAGGGAGGTAGAGCAAGTCTGAAGTTATTGGTGCTAAATGAATTTCACCGTGCTTATTTAAATATGTGAATATAAATGCAATAGACAAAGATAGCTGGCAAGTTAGTGATTCACCCATGTGAGATGCAGAAAGCAAATACTTTGATGATTTTCTTGTTTACCAGTGAAGAAACTTTTTAAGCATATTTAAGACGTCTCCTATAAAGTTCATTGAGCATCATTGGTAGGGTTCAGTGGGGTTGTGGCATGGACATCGATTCATCAAAACATGAAATGAAATGAAAAGACGATTTGTAGAGCGCGGTAGCTACCCTAAGGCGTGCTAGCGCTACAGACAAAAACGCGGGTGAGAAGATGATCGGGGTCTAGACTGGTTTATTAAAGAGCAGAGTTTTTAGCAATTTACGAAAAGGTAATAGGTTAGGCTCTGCCCGCAGATGAAGGGGGAGAGAGTTCCAGAGCTTGGCGGAATTATAGGCAAAGGAGCGGCCGCCACATCTACTTCTTTTGATCATGGGCACTAAGGCTAGGAAGGAAGATGCTGAGCGAAGCTGTCTATTCGGTTGATAGGGGGAGATCAGAAGATGGTTGATAGCTGGGCCCGTCTTCCAAAAGGTCCTATGAGCAATGCACAGGGCCTTGAATTCAATTCTTTCTTTGACCCGGAGCCAGTGAAGGCTCTTTAATCCAGGGTTGATTGAGAGTCGGCGGGGGATCTGCAGAAGTGTTCGGGCTGCGCAGTTTTGGATGACTTGAAGTTTGCGTAGGGTGGATTGAGGTGCCCCTAGATACAGGGCGTTTCCAAAGTCTAGGCGCGAAAGAATGAGTCCCTGGACCATGATTTGTTTTGCCTGAAAGGGAAGTAGGGGAAGAATTTTTTGTAACAGTCTCAGTAGACCGTAACAGGTGGCTGAAAGTTTAGCTGCTTGGTGGTTAAAGTTGAGGGAGTTGTCCAACCAAATGCCCAGGCTTTTAATTGTGTTTTTTGGTGCTGGAGCCGGGCCGAGGCAGGTGGGCCACAGTGAGTTCATATCGAGCTTGCCAGTATTTCCTAAGAGCATGAGCTCAGTTTTTTCCCCGTTCAGTTTTAAACAGGAGAATGTCATCCATTTAACGACCTCGTCCAGACACCCACTCAGGTTGTTAGGGGAAGTGTTTGGTTAGTTAAGAGCCACCACTAGCTGAGTATCATCTGCATAAGTGATGATTTTTATGCCAAAGGGGCGGACAATCTCAGCTAGGGGGCTCATATATACATTAAATAGTGTGGGACTCAGGGAGGAGCCCTGAGGCACACCGCAACTGAGTGGCATGCTGGGGGAGGTAATATTGTCCTCAAAGACCTGGAATGAACGATCTGCTAAAAAGGATTTGAACCAGGTAATGGCCTTTCCTGATACTCCTAAGTTAGTAAGTCGATGTATTAATATGTCATGATTTACAGTGTCTAATGCGGCACTTAAGTCGAGGAGGATGATTGCCGCAGAACCTCCTTGATCAAGGATCTTCCTGGCCTCCTCGGTTACTGTGAGGAGGGCGGTTTCAGTTCCATGCATGGGACAGAATCCCGTCTGGGAGGGGTCGAGTAAATGGTTACTCTCCAGGAACTCTGAGAGCAACGAATTGACATATTTCTCCAAGATCTTGCTCAGCCATGGCAACAAGGAGATCGGCCGGTAGTTACTGGGATTGTCTTGGTCTAAGTTTTTTTTTTTTTAGTAGGGCCTTGACCATGGCACGCTTCCAGGGGGAGGGACAATGCAGGAAGAAATGGAGGCGTTAAGCAGGTTGAGGGTGGTAGGGAGGATGTTGCCAATGACAGGCAATATAGCACGTGGGGGTGCCGGGTCAAGGGGGGAGCCGGATTTCACCTGGTGCATAATGGATTCTAGTGTGGTGGGATTGAGAGGGGGAAAGGTATCCAAGGTGGCTGGTGAACGGGCTCCTGTGTTTAGAGAGTGCGCAGTGGAAATATCGAGTTTGGAAGGGGAAAAGGAAGTGTATATAGTTTGTATTTTCTGGAAAAAGAAATCAGCCAGATTATTGCATCGACTTTGAGCGTCGGTTGGATTTGGTACTTTCTGAGGGAGTTTGAGGAGAGTTTTTGCAATTCGGTAGATTTCTTTGGGCGAGAAAGCAGCTGCCTTAATTTTTTCTTCAAAAAATATTGATTGAGAGGCTTTAATTTCATTTTTGTAGGTTTTTATTGCCTCCCTATATACAGCTTTACTGGAGAGGGAATAGTCCAGTCGCCATTTCCTCTCTAACTTTTTGCAAAGTCGCTTGCTTTCCCGTAGTTTGGGGGAGTACCAGGGTGCAGTGGTGGTCCTGCGCTTCGTTTGAGAGCATTTTAAAGGGAGTACGGAGTCTAAGGAGTTATGGATCCAGTTATTATATTCCTCATTGGCTAGGATAGGGTTGGGGTTATTGGGTGGCCTTGAAGTTTCAAGGGCCGTTAACCAGCGGTCCTGGGGAAGTTTGGACCAGTTCCTTTCCCTACGAGTGATTGTTTTATTGAAGATGTGGGGGTCGGGAGTGATCCAAGAAAGAGTGATCAGAAAGTGGTCCGACCACGGGAGTGGAGAAGGGGTTCCCGTTGTGAGATCTGCACAGTTACTAAAGACAGGATCAAGTAAATGGCCTTTGATATGGGTAGGTTTGGACACTAATTGCTTGAATTGTAGTGCCGAAAGGCTCAAGGTCAGTTCTTTAGCGATGGGATCAGAGGAGTCGTCAAAGTGGATATTAAGATCCCCTAACAGTGTGAAATTAGATGGCCTGCATGCCAGATCGGCTGTGATAGGGGGAAGAGTGTAAAGAAATTGTCCCAGGGCCCCAGGTGGACGATATATAAGTAGCCCGGAAAAGGTACTTATAGGGGAGAAATCAATGGAAAAAGAAAGACTTTCGCAATCTGGTACCATGTTGGGAGAGCTGCGGCACTTATAACAGTCCTTAAAGATAACTGCTAGGCCTCCTCCTCCACCCTCTTTACGGTCTTCTCGTTGGATATGATATCCATGAGGGAGGGCTTGGATGAGATCTGGATCTGATTCTGCATTGAGCCAGGTCTCTGTCAGAAATAAAGCGTCCGGTTTGAATTCTTCTAGGAACATGGAGATTTCAGTGGAGTGTTTGGGAAGTGATCTACAGTTTAGGAGATACATATTTCGCTGGGTATTTTTGGAGGGGGGGGGCAGGTTGAAAGTGGAATCCACAGTATGGACAAGTGTTGTGTTCATCTGCCACATTCCAGGAATGAAGACAGCTAATAGGGGCCACTCCCCTAAGTTTGAGAAGGGAGTCGGAGCTGTAGCTTCTAATATGCGGGGAAAAACGGGCAGGGATTGTGGCCCCTGGCCCCGTCCGGACGCGGATGGGCGCAGACGGGCTTGCCTTTGGCGCACCTTCGTCGCGTCCGCTGCGCGAAGCAAATGGCATTGCAGTTATGTAGGAGGGGGGAAGGTCAGCTGCAGGTCAGCTGACTTGCCTGGGTGCACCGGAAGTCCTGATTGCTTCCTGTAGTGCCTGGGTTTCCCTCCACTCAAACCGAACAATCGGCGGTGGACCGGGGAAAAGCACCTGAAGTGAGTACTATTAATAAAGAGAATGCAGAGTGGTTTTCAGTGACAGACCTACAATAGTGAGGCAGCGATACGGCGATCGTGAGTTAAAAACTATTCCTTTTTAAAAACAGTGAAATGAGCAATGCGGTATGCAGGTTTAAGGAGCCCTTTACCAGGCGCTCCTAATTAGCGCTAAGAAGTCTCTCTCACCGCTGCGCGCGTCCGCTGCGCGAAGCAAATGGCATCCCAGTTATGTAGGAGGGGGGAAGGTCAGCTGCAGGTCAGTTGACTTGCCTGGGTGCGCCGGAAGTCCTGATTGCTTCCTGTAGTGCCTGGGTTTCCCTCCACTCAAACCGAACAATCGGCGGTGGACCG
The DNA here is from genome assembly GCA_963921515.1 of Calotriton arnoldi. Taxonomy (NCBI): domain Eukaryota; kingdom Metazoa; phylum Chordata; class Amphibia; order Caudata; family Salamandridae; genus Calotriton; species Calotriton arnoldi. The sequence goes on from CAWUFW010003137.1 coordinate 69,003, forward strand.
GGGAAAAGCACCTGAAGTGAGTACATGCTGGGGAGTGAACATATTATTACATGACCTTTGGCACATATTACATCACAGGTCTCTAAAGGACATGCCATGGGTTGCAGCTACTTCTCCTTGCTAACTCTAATTGAGGTCCATGTGTTTAGTTACCGCTAGTTCGTGTGTGGTTCCTCTAATGTTCCTCTATTGTAGCCATCAAAACACTGTTTACCCCAGAACGATCTGCCTTTAAAAAATAAATGCATCAATTTTGTTTTTGCTGTCAAGCCATAATAGTTCAAGCTCACGCTGCAACAGACGACATCAGGTTGATCCTTGACCATGGAGAAAATGCGGCCCTCATATTACTCGATTTCTCAGCGGCCTTCGACACAGTCTCCCACTCCACCATCATCAGAAGACTTCACGAAAGAGGCATCCAAGGACCTGTTCTCAACTGGATCTGCTTCTTCCTCACCGGTAGAACACAAAGAGTCAGCCTGCCACTTTACATGTTGGAAGCCAAGATCATCAACCGCAGATTCCCCCAAAGCTCCTCCCTCAGCTCGACCTTATTCAACATCTGCATGACTCTGCTGGCTTGCCTCATCAGATCACAGCATCAACATACTTTTCTATGCAGATGATACCCAAATGATACTCTACCTACTGGACAAGACATCACAATAAAAACCAACTTCTCTACCTGTATGACCTTGGTAGGCACCTGCCTCAAACTCAACACAGACAAAACTGAAGTGGCTATCTGCGGAAGGAGTACCTCTCCTTGGCACTCCGCCTGGTTGCCTCAGACCTTGAACCCACCCCCACCCCCACCCCCCATGCCAGAAATGTTGGAATTATCCTAGAGGACAAGCTCAACATGACAGAGCATGTGAACAGAGTAACTTCTACCTGCTTCTACATCCTAAGATCTTCAAGTGGCTACCATAAAATACTAGGAAAACAGTCACACAGGGCCAGATCACCAGCAAACTTAAATATGGCAATGCACTGTACACAGGAATCACCAAGAAGCTCCTGAGCAGACTCCATCTGAAATGCTGCAGCAAAACACATCCTCAACCTACCTCGCTGCATGCACATCACCCCACACCTCTGAGGACTTCAATGACTCCCCATACACAAACGCGCTCAGTTCAAACTTCTCACACAAATGTACAAAGCACTACATAAGACTGGCCCAGCCTACCTCAACAGCTATGCACAGCTCCATCAATTTCCCAGGCATGTCTGCTCGGGCAGATTCTCACTAGCCCACGTACCCTGCAACCACAAACTCAAAGCATGGAACGACCTCCCACGTCATATCTGAGCTTCCTCATCTCTTCTTGAGTTCCACAAGAAGCTGAAGACCCAAGGGAGAAAACCACCCAACCACTTGAAAAGTGCCTCAATACCCTCATGGGTGATTAACACACTATAAAAATAAGCATAACATAAAATAAGTACTGTCAAAGGTGTGGGACAATGCAGAAATGACCCTATTTTCATGGAGGGATTGAATGGTTACATGAGAGGTGTAACAAGGTGAAACATAGTAAGAAAACATATTTTGAACTAAAAAAAAATCTAAAGTTTATAATATTTTAGTTTCCTAATTGTTGGAAATGACCCTCTCTGCAGGGTCAGTCCCAACCCTTTTGCCTTCCTACTACTACCTTTTTGCTGAATTCGTTTTTGTTGGCTCCAGGGCTCTGTGACCTTTACCACTGCTAACCAGTAGTAAAGTGAATGTGCTCTCTGCTTAAAACATGGTAACATTGACTTATACCCAATTGGCATATTTAATTTACTTATAAGTCACATGTGCCCAGCGTCCTGTAAATTAAATGCTAAGGGCTAAGGGCAGCACTGGTTATGCCACCCACTTAAGTACCCTTTAAACATGTTACAGGCTTGCCATTGTAGAGCCTGTGTGTGATGTTTTAAACTGTTATTTTGACCTGGCAAAATAAACCCTTTCCCAGACTCAAACCTTCCTTTTTAGGTCTCGCCTACGCAGCGCGCATGCGCTACTTAGGAAAGAGACCTCTTGAAATCGATTCAGCTTTGCAGGCAAAAACGTGCACGCGTTGCATTGCTTTCAATGCAACGTGTGCACGTTTGGCGATTCCCTTGCGGGAGCGAGCGGCGCCATATGTTAGCAATTATTGCGCTCGCTCCCGCAAGGGAAACGCTGCCTGCTCTCGGCCGCACTCCCCCCCCCCCCACCCCCTACTTGCGCGAGGCGCGCGCGCTTGTTTCTTTTTCTTGATACTCCCAGCAAGTGCATATGTTTTTGAGAGGCCTACTTTTTGTAACCCCCCCCCATATCCGTGTAGCGCGCTCTCACCCATATGCTTTCTCCAAAACCTTGTTTACGGACATGCCGTTTTGATCAAGGTAAATTGAAGTCTCCCATTTCATAGCCTCCATGCATGTCGGCTCTGATATCCCTAAACTGTTTGCTGCCCCTCACACCAACAAGGAGGTCGAATTCCTGCTCCGACCGTAGGTTGCTGAATGAATTTATTATTTATTTTTCCCTATCTGTTAGCGAATTTAAGGAGACTACTTTTATTACCTTTGTGTTTGAAAGGAACTGTCTGTTCGGGAAAAAATTCTAACATGATGCTGCACTGGGCAGACAGAATGTTTTGACTTTTAAAAAGTTCCTAGATTTTTTATTTAATTGTTATCAAATCTCTTGTAAAATGAATCTGGGCCCTATGAAGGAAAAGTGATCATAAGTGTACAAACAATATTACAATTCCAAGTATTCACAAAGAAACAGTACAATACAAATGTTCAGTATACTACTTTCACGAGCTTCCAAAAAACACAATAAATATAAACAAAACATTTGACAAAGGCATAGAGTTCATTTTTTTAATATAGTACACAATGTTGAGGTTAATCTGTATCTAAGCACTCAACTTTGTCACAGGAGATGATGTTATTTGCTGAAAAGCACACAAGTTGTTCTTTAAAGAAGCCACGATTACAAGCCAAATTAACCCCTCGTTCGACCACTTATCCCAAACAGAAAGTAGTCCAGCCTGACAGCCGCCAAGTACTCCAAGCTCACCCTATGTCTTACAGGGGCCGTCGACGGTAGAGGGAAAACACTTTTCTCTTGAAACAGTCGTGCATCAATAGCAATCACTAGCGTAGGCACTCTAGAATGTTCCTTAGTTTGTTGATGTCAGCTTGGGCTTTGAGACTTATAGACGTCATTCACCCCTTTTAAGCACTTGAGATGACGTCTGACGGGATACTTCTCTACATTATGGGTTCGCACCAGGATTGAAGATGCACACCTCTTATCCTTCCTTGTAGTCTCCTACAAAAGAAAGCCAGTACTTGGAAAATAAGAGATGGGCACCAATGAGATGTAAGATGAAATTGTGAAAAAACAACAATGTATGCATGGAGCAGTTGACAACCAGCGTAAAACAGTGTGGAGTTGAAGGTTGAGCCCCTGGGAAAGGTGAGCGGAGCCTCGGAGGTGGTTTACTATATTTATTAACTATTGTTACAGGCGTAATTAGGGAAGAGCCGGTCTCGCTGCTGCCGAGCCCGCACTGCTGATGTCCGCCCCCCGAGTCACATCCTCCCGCGGTGCATCAGCGCGGGTCACGTGACTGCGGGGAGCTGGACCGCGACCCTGCAAACAGCTTGGTGGGTTAATGCAGCGGTTTTGGACAACAGTATGTAACCTGCAGATTATCACTTTATTACCAACAAGCCATCCCTTCCAGTGCTTGACCCGCTTTTGATTGTAGATGGGTTTGTCTTCTTTGTCAATACTAATTTCATATCCTCTGTCCTGTAGAATAAAAGGTATGCCACTTTAATTCTCCAGAAACCCACACCCATATGAAGATCCCAGGCTCCCAGACAATTCTTCTTGTTCTTAAGTTCTGATTAAGCATTGCTGTTTCCAACTAATCCGAAAGCATGTGGCTTTCTTAATATTTTGCACACTATTAAAGTACTTTTCACCAGTAGAGTTGTATTGACACTTGGTTTTTATAAAACACCTGCAATATATCTTACATTGTTTTACTACCTGTCATAATATTAAAGTAGAACGTAAAACTAAAACCATGAATGTGCAGATAATAAATACGTTGGCAGAAAAACAGAAAAATAAAATCGCTGCTTAACGTTAACGATGACACACAAATTAAAACTATGAATAATGGACCCTCCTGCTCTCCCTCCACTTCTGCAAGTCTGGCCCAGCAGACCACTGTGCTGTGACTTCACTGTATCACCAGCTGTCCGGGGAGACTGCAATGTCTGGAAGCCATTGCCCCAGAGACAGGCGGCAGTCTAAACCCCTTTATGTACACAAAATTCATTCTAAGTATCCGCCGTCTCCTCGATGCTGCTTAGCACTGTAAATAATAACTGCTGCTACAGTCCAGCTCACTAGTACTAGGTTTATCAACATCACAAGGATGAATGTCGGAGTGAACTGTGACCTCCAGGTGAAAACTTTCAAGAAAATGTGTTCTTTGAGTCGGCCCATCCTTGCCACAAGCAAACCTCTATCCCCTTTATACAGTGCTGTCTTTACTTCCATTACCTTCTTCTCTCTGTCTCTCTCACCTATTTATTTCTCATGCTCATTCTTCTCTGTCCCTCTCCCCTTCTTTCTATAGTTCTCTCACACACACTACTTTAACTCTCGCACCCCCTCCCCCGTGGGGACTGTTTCTCCTTTTATCTCTCTCCTTCCTAATCTCTGGCCTCCCTGTGTATATTTGACTCTTTCACCACCTTTCACCCTTCCTCTACAATGCCTTCACCACACTCTGCCTACCTACTCTTTCTACGTTTTCCTTTCCTCTCGTTTTCTCTCCCACTCTGCTCTTGCGCTCTTCCTTCTGCTTTTCCCTTTTATCAATTTCCATTTTTCTTTCTCTCCTCCATCCCCTCACTCTTCTCTTACTCTCATTCCATTGCTAATTTCTCTTATTCCTTCGTGAAGCTGTCAAAGGGCACAACTATATCAAACACAATAAACAAGCAATCCTTGGCAAAGCCAACACGCCTCGCCTACATGAGGTATTATGGCTTTGTCATTTTTTTTTTTTAGTCCCGTTGTAAAGGAGCGCAGCATAGCTGAAAGTTTAAGAATTTTTTTTTAAAAAGCACTGACACAGACCTGACTCTTTTTTTTTTACCCTTTAAGCCATGCACAATGTACAATATGACTAAAAAAGCATTGACCAAGAATAGCTCTTTCGTAGATGAGACCCGTTTGCTTTCCCAATGTATGTTTTTTTTCTATTCTGTCATTCCTTCTAGCAATCTCTATCCCTCGATCAGTTTAGTTCACTATTATCATTTGAAATGTGCCTTCTCGAGCTGTTTTTAGGTTTCGCCTGAGCCAGCGCATGCGCTGCTCTGGCGAGACATCTAGTGAGTGGGCTTTTAAAAGTCCAACCACAGCTTTTTCGGTGGCATGGAGCGTGCGGTTACGCACACAGGCACGAGCGGAGGCGCCATCTGGCTTTCCTCTAGCTCTCCCAAGTGCACGCGCCTCGCTCCGCCTTTCTGTGCCCATATACGCTTCAACGCCCCTCCCCCACCACAGAGCACGAAGATCTCAGGTCCCGGGACAGACTGAAACCCGCTCATTCAGATGTGTTCATTTTCAAGTCGGAGACATTAAATATCCCGTAAATTGCTCATTCCTGCCTGAGAACTGCGGACCACAGCAAATGGCACGGGACCAGCGACACTCTAGGCTGCTTCTCTAAATATTAAAAATCAATCGACCCTTCAAACTTTTCTCTCGATGGAGACTGTGCTTGCAATGGGCTTCTATTGGTAGAGTTTGGGCCTGTTTTGGGCTGCTTTTGACAGTGGATTGCTTGTATTGTATGCCAGCTCAGGCAACAGTGCGCACGCGCGTCTCCGCTCCGAAGAGAGACAAACAGTGGCTCTTCATTCCGAGCCCACACACGCCCCCCGACCCTGTCCCCTGTGCTGTGTTGCTCCCTGAACGTCCACCAGTAGCCAAGGACCTTCTTCTCTGTCTGTCTCCCTGTTCTTTGGTTCCGTGGAGGGTCGAGCTCTGAGTATCTAGAGTGAACGTCTCAGGGGTTGATATGGTCCTTTTTGCAGTCTGTAGAATCATTTTATTCCACAAACTTCTAGTGTCTCCTAGGTTGAACACCCAGAGTCAATAACATTATTAAGTCTGACACACATTTAACAACTTTCAAATGCTATGCTATGCTTCAGATCCTGAGCTCTTGCAGTTTGTTCTAAAAAAGGATTACCCTTGTCTCAGCTCCCCGTTTCTTATTACATCTACCGCCCGTGATACTGAAGCACCCCCTAGGAACAACTCTTTTGTGGGTATTAACAAGGAAACGGACCACAGGACAGAAAGTATTCCCACTGGTCTGCATGCATGGCTAAGTGACCGTGAGTGTGCCGAAGGGATACTCCTATGTGCAAATCGATAGTCTGCACTCGAATGGAAGCCACTCGTTTCAGGTTCTCAGAGACTAAGTAGTTTTCTTTTTACAGTTTTTCCGTTTCAAGGACTATTAATAGTCCGAGCATAGGTGATGTTTCTTGAGGAATACAAAACACACACACACGTCTGGCCAGGGCTGTGCATGCTTTGCATTTCTAAAAGTACTTCCAACTTCAGGAATGTGCAAGGAGTTTCCCAACTTGTGAAGTTCAAGAATGAGTTCTACATGTTAAGTGTCTGTGGCTAGTCATCAGTGCAATGGGCAGGTACCCCTAGCTGGCATCAGGGCAAAGGGCAAGTACTCGCAGCACCTTTCAGTATCAAACAGGTACTGAGGGATGGTGATTCCCATCACTTATATTTTGATTTCTCGTTCTAGCCAGCACCGTTCACTACCTCGCCACGTACGTTTTAGAGCACAGCACTGGGAACTGTATTCAACACTCAATCTGGAGCTAGCCCCCCTTTCTCTCTGTTTTCTGCTCACTCTTCCATCTCTCTCCTCGGATGCATATTGTATTTCTATTTGTAGTATATTTACAGCATACGCTGCTTGTATGCTTTCGTTGGCTGCGCTGGAGTTCTCAACAGGGGGAAGGTCAGCAGGGTGGCTCCCAAGGTTCGCTAGTATCCATGTTAATCAGCCACGACCTCTTTTCTAAGCAGTACTCACTTATGAGTGAGTTTAAAAAGTTCAGTTTTCACCTTTCTGGAGCGCCTGTAGTTTTAGGTCTATAGTTATACTATTAGTCATGCAGTCTGATATAGCGCACATTTTATCCAAAGGTGCTAGAGCGCTTTACAATGAAACGCAGCATTACATGGGACATTAGCAGTGACACGTAATCATTGCATCATCGCGTTCATTCCTCCCACCCACCCACCACACGCTAAGCAGCCGGGCACCATTACTTTGCAGCGCTCCAACATCAAGATTATTCTTGTCGTAAATTGGCACTTTGCAAAACAAACAGATTGAGTTCATAAACGGACACACCCTCACTCTCTCCTGCGCACCCCACTCTTGTACTAAGGTTACGAGTGACCTGGCACCCGCCTTTCGGAGGTTCTTGCATCCACCCAAGTCTGGCCTGGCACTGGTGAGTCCCAGCCTGGCACACACCGGGTGATGATCTTCGCACCTCCTTCTAGACCCCAGCTCACTACTGTTTGCAGTCTGTCACTCACCCCTCACCTCCCTGGCACTCACCCTTCACCCCTCTGGCCTGGCAGTCACTCCTCGCCCCTGGCACTCACCCTTCTCCCTCTCTGGCACTCAGCAATGACTCTCCGTGACACTCAACTGTCACCTCCCTGACACTCACCCTCGACCCTCCTGGTACTCATACTTCCCCTCCCTGGCACATATCCTTCACCTCCCTGACACTCACCCATGTCCCTCCTGGCATTCACTACTCGCCCACTTGGCACTCACCCTTCACCTCCATGGCACTAGCCCTTCACCCCCCTGGCCTGGCAGATACCCTTCGCCCCTTGCACTCACCCTTCCGCTCCCTGGCACTCACCCTTGACCCTCCTGACTCTTACGTCTCACCTCCATGGCACTCAACCTTCATCTCCCTGGCACTCACCCTTCATCCAATAACAAAAAGGAGCACCAAGGGGTAAGTAATCAGGTCGCCCCCCACTCAACAATATGTTTCACAATAAGACCTGACCAACTGAGAACAGTATTTTACAATTTTATGGACTAAGGGTCTAAATTCCCCTTTTAAACGGCAGTACAATTTTTACTTGCCTGTATGTCCTACTGTTCATCCTTAATAATCAATCACGTCATGTACCACACTATCCACCAAGCAACAACAAAAAGTTTTTGTATTTTCACCACATTACGTTGTGTAGAGAATATATGTAAAAGAATGGAAAGTACCTCACGGTAGTAACACCAAGGGGGCTGCTGGCATATGATTTACCAGTATGTCCACACTTATCATCACCGGTAACTTTCCAAGTGGACATTTTTTTTTTTAAAGTAAAGAGATTCCTCTGAACTGAGAAATCTATGACAAAAGGAGTGAAAAAGAATAGGTGCATAAAGATGACACGTTCAGCGTGAAGAATCACTGCGTGCCTCCCATGTCCCACACACACAAGAGAGGAGATGCAATCCTCAATTAAAACGAGCTACCGCTTGCTTACAACAATGATTTATTCAATGTAGCAAGCGTCCTCACTTAAAAACGGCATCTAATTGGCCATTTATCACTATATAAGCCCTTCATCCCCCTGACCTGGCACTCAACCTTCACCTCCATGGCACTAGCCCTTCACACCCCTGGCCTGGCAGCTACCCCTCACCCCTGGCACTCATACTTCCCCTTCTCAGCACTCATACTTCCCCTTCTCGGCACTCACCCTTCCCCTCCCTGGCACTCACCCTTGACCCTCCTGACTCTTACGTCTCATCTCCCTGGCACTCACTCCTCACCTCTCTGGCACTCACCCTTCACGCCCCTGGCCTGACAGTCACCCTTGTCCCTCCTGGCATTCACTCCTCACCTCCCTGACACTCACCCTTGACCCTCCTGGCAATAGCCCGGTTTCCCCCAAGAACAAAAAATAACAAGCATTGGCATAGCCAATCACCTCGCCTTTGGGACCTTATAAGTGTTTAGCCACGCAACAGTTGATGTTGTTGCACCAAGGATATTGTGCTGCATAACTAAATACTTATAAGGTCCCAAAAGTGAGACCTATTGGCTATGCCAATGCTTGTTAATAGATATACGTCATCCCTAGGGTAGGCCCAGGACAGCCCAGAGGGCAGGGTGCAATACATTATCAAAAGATTGACATGTATCTTTAGGTTTTACATGTCCTGGTAGTGAAAAACTCTTAAATTCATTTTTAACTACTGCAAGGCCTATCTCTCCCATAGGATAACATTGGAGTTGACTTATTACATTCTGTAAGTGTAATTTCCCCATTGGAAGAGATGACCTGGTTCATGTTTGGTGTCTCTTGAACCCCAATTTCAAATCCTAACTTTTGGTTCAGTCGGATTTTAAATTACAATTCTGAAAATTGCACTTTTAGAAAGTTGGCATTTTTTTGCCTTAGCCATTCGGTGCCTGCAACCTGTTTCTGGTCACATGACTGGGTGTAGTTGGCAGCTGGACTTTGTTTATTCCTCCGAGACAGCCACACACAATAGGAGCTTAGGTGTGACTGGATGTACCATCACTGGCAGGATGGGAGGGAGCAGCTGGACCCAGCCTCACTTACACCTGAATAGGATGTGTCCTGTCTCAACACAAAGGGCTTAACAACTCTGCATTGTCACTTCAGCCACCTTGGAGCCAGGGTAGGGGATGTAGGAAATTTCATGCACTTCAAAGACACTGTCCAGAAGCTTCTCCCACCTTCCAGAACCAGGGCACCAGTGTATAAAAGAAGGACTTGAGACGCCACCACTGCAGTATACTTCTGGACCTGTGGATACTCTGCAGGAACATGGACTGCACTTCTGCTACAAGGACTGTCACTCTGTTGGACTTCTACTCTGAATGAGCTGCGGCCTTGCTGTACTGAGCTGCTGCCTGCTGCTCTTGCCTGGGAAGTAAGAACTGGACCAGCGACCCTTCTTGAACCTAGGACCCCAGAGTGACTCAAAGGGCTAGTCTGCTGGTCTCCTGATCTGAGCCTCAGGGACATAACAGGCTTCCCAACAGCTCCTGGACCCGTCTTTAGCGAGTACCTGACCCTCAAGAGGTGCCTCTCAAGTCCTGGACCCCTGGTGTGACTCTTGAGCTCTTAAATTCAAGCTTTTGGGCTCTTTGCAGCCACGAACGGGCCTGTGGGCACCGGAACTGTGACGCTCACACTAACCAGCAACACAAGCTATTTTGGTCTTGTTGTATTTATAAAATTAAGCCCTATTGTTGTAACCTGATGTGGAGTCTTTTTGTGGTGTTTTCACTGTTTTACTGTTTGAAGTGCTGCACAAATACTTTACACATTGGGGCATATTTACAAGGATTGTCGGTATGCTGTTTTGATGCTGCTTAGCATCAATTTTTTTACCGCTGCCATATGCCAATTCCTAATGCCATGCAAATTAGCGGCAAGAAAAATCGGTCTAGCCAGGCGAACGTCACATTTCAAGGTCTAGTGGGAAAAATCTTTTATAAATACGCCGCTAAGGAAAAAAAGAAACATGAATGCAAAATGGAGCAGCCAGTACCAAGCTCAGCACAGGACAACAACCCCCCCAAAGCTACCAACAGTCAAGATGACCAGCCAAAGTCCAAGGGGAAGTGAAAGAGGAAATACAGATTCAGTTAGGAGGAGAATGAGATCCTGATTGTGGAGGTGACGGAGCATCAACACCAGCTCTTCGTCAGCTCCAACGTGTCATTGGGGAACAAAAACGCTATATGGCAGTCCATAGTGAACAAGGTGAACTCCATCGCAGAAGTCAAGAGGACAGTGACTTGCTGCAAGAAGCACTGGCATGATGCGAAGGGCAAAACTAAGCAGAAACTGGCAAGCAATCAACAGGCAGCATTGCAGGCCAGATGTGGGAGTCCAGCATCCCAGGAGGAGCTTGATCCATTGGAGAAGCAGGTGTCCACAGTCATCTGTGAGGAGTCGGTGGTTGGAGTAGAGAGACAGGACAGTTCTGACTATCACCAACTACATCAACAACAGGGTAAGTACCAATAAGGGACTTGGGGGAAATATGTCATGTCATCCAGTCCAGGCACCTATGCCTCAGGACTCTCCCACACTGTGTGCAGGTCAAACGGTAGCCACCTAGGGACTCTGTGGCTTATTTACAAGCCCTTTGTGCCACCGGTGTGTCACTTTTTCCCATATTAAAAGTCAGGTACCAGCGGCACAAGGGGCTTATAAATGAGCCCTTCATGCTTAGAAATAATGGCAATTGAACTGTCATTTGTCTTTAGCTCAAATGTTTGCATAGAGCTGCGTTGCAAGTCTCACAGTTGGGCAAAATTAACACACATTGTAATAGCAGCCATGTACATTGTTGTCAAGATATGGCGCTTTCCTGTAGTAACTACGGGGCATATTTACCATAAACTAGCAGAGCGCAGTGTTAGTCCAAAATTGGTAACGCCTTGCCTCAACAGTTTATAAACGCAGGGATGCTCAGTATGCACAAAAATACGACACACCCCTGCATGTCCCCTAGTGTTTGTGCTAAAAAAAACTGCCTTGCGCCAGTGCAGCCACCCTTGTGCCATGTTGCTAGGGTGTCTGCGCTGAAGGGGTAAATGTTGATGTGCAGGAAGGGACACCTTTGTGCACATAAACAATCCTTACAGGCGATTTGCTGTTTCTATGTGTGCAGCAGAATTCAGCACACATAGAAAGAACAAAATACGATGAGAAATCTATAATTTATTCACATATTGCCGTCCTAAGAACAGGGCCCTTATTTACAAGCCCCTTGCGCAGCTGGTGCATCACTTTTAATATGTGAAAAAGTGACTTACCAGAGGCACAAGGAGCTTGTAAATAAGGGCCCAGGTTTTACCTGGCCGTAATTGTTGGCACTACCCCAGCCTTGTAAATATGGGACAGTGTAAAAAAAACAATGGCTGTTGTGGTGGAACGCCCACTGCAACCCCTATTGCATGCCGTTTCATGCTAAGTGAAATGTGGAAAGGGGCTTCATTTACAAGGTGGTGTTAACCAACGTTAAGTGGCTTCACACTGCTTTGCAAATAAGAAGGGGATTTCGCCACCAGAACATCACTAAAAGTGATGTTCTGGTGGCGATAACACCTTGTAATTATGCCCCTGGGCATGGGGATGAATGCAACCTACGTACATACGTGGAATATGGGCCATATGTAAAGTCAAAAGTGGCAGGATGCAAATGCATACAAATTGGTTGGCGTCAACATGCATCCTTTCACAAATGCAAGGAAGGGCCATATACACTGAAGTATGTGACATCCCTGTGCACACCCCTGTGCTGTTGTGAAAAGGTCAGCTGTGCAACAATGCAGCGATCCATGAACCCTGGATCAAAGTTGTATGTGTTGCTGCTTGTCCTGTCTTCATCATTGCCAGGGCAGGGAAAAACACAAGGGGAGGGCAGGCCCATTCTGAGTATGGGGCTGTCCTGTGTATGTGTAAATATGCTGGGCTGCATAGATAAAGTGCCTGCAGTGCCATGTCTAGTCAAAATCTTGTCAGAAGGACCCTCCATGGGTACATCTCACCATCTAAAAAAAAACATCATCTCGGGGGCTACATGACACATGTCACCTCGTAACAGATTGCAATATCAGTCTGTTGGGGATAGCCACACATGATGCAAGTTTAGTAGGTACAGGAAAAGCCACTCATGATCATGGGCAGTGATTCCTATATGACTGCTAGGATAGGCTTTATCTACTCAGTGTTGGTGCACAGTGGTAATGTCATAATCCTGAACTCCTGACATGTAACATTTATGGACAGTGTAAACTGCCATCCACAGCTTAGTGTAACAGGTGTACCATGTATCACAGGGGAATGGAAAGTATCATGCACTTTGGATGTCAAATGCTTAAAAACATGTCATCATGTAGCAAACAGCATCAATAGTATTTGCCTTTTCATTGCAGGGGATGAAACCTTACCTCCTGGTCAGCACACTGTCCCAGACATCACTGATGATGGAGATGATGATGAAAACCTACCAAACATCAACCACAACACACTTCAAGAGCTCCTGGATTCCATAGGAACACCATCTCCGGACCCAGGAAGAGTCAGCAGCATCGTGTTGTCTCCATGCACCCCGCAAAACACCCAACAGGTACCACCTACCACCACAGTCACAACCCTGGACTCTGAGGACCCATAGATCACCTTCCAACGAAGTTGCGGTAGGAGTTCAGTGGGAGTTGGCAGATCAGATGCGGGTGTGGTTGGAGACCCTGGCACCCACAGTGGAGGGGGTCCGTAGGTGCCTCAGTCCCAATAGGGACAACTCGGCTGCCATCAGAGACACCTTGACTCCGCTCCGTGGCCTCTAGCAGTCCCTGGCTGACATCACTGGTGTCATGAGGCAGAGGCATCAACAACTGCCCTGCCAAAGTGGCACCAGCAATGTGGCAAAGAGCTGGGGGTAATCCAAAATTTCTTGGAGACCATAGAGCTGAAGCAGGACTCCCACATGGCTGCCACGGCTGCCTACCACCGCAACGTTGCTGTTGTGTTTCAAAACCAGCAGATCCTCCTGGCTGCAGTGATGCCTCATGTGTTGGCACAGATGAATGCTGATGCAGACATGGCATCCACATCTTCTGCCCCTGATGTGTCTGTGTCTCCCTCACCTGCCGCATGTACAACACCACCCTCACAGGAGACATCGCACACATTAGAGGAGGAAGATGTGGACGGCACATCTTTCTAAAGGAAAACTCTGCGTTAGCATTCATCTGTGTCAAATGTCCAGTTTTTGCTTAGCCATGTGCTCACCAACATGCCTGGGAACATCATCTATCACTGTCTTCATGTTGACTATGCCATGTTCACCATGGACATTTGTTGACTACCAATGTGGCCTTTCCTCCCCAATGACACTGCGGTCATCCACCTGACTGATAATTTTCAATTTCTCTACATGTCTCATGACATGTTCCCCACAAGGACTCTGTCTGGACATCCACTGGCTATGTACATCCTTTGGGGGTGTTGTCCAATTAACTGTCCCTGTGTGACCAATTGTGATTTGCACATGTAAATAAATGCACCTGTAATTGCCAGCTCAGTGTTGTCTGTCACCATGAAACAGGACAAGTGTCAACATTGGCAAATCTGTGTAGCCACTAAATCAAATACTGAGTAAAGTTGAAACTTTTGTGTCTGCTGACTCTGGGACCGTGATAGGCAATGAGATGTCAAAATATGTGTGAAGCCCATATTGTCTGATATACATTGAGTGCAAAATCAAGGTGGCCACAATATTGTGTAACTGGTAAAGTGCCGTTAATGTGAAGGGTGAATACAATCTATCTACAAGTGTCATGTCCATCCATGGTAACTAGTGAAACATACCTCATTGGATTGATAAGTATATGTAGCAAGTGCAGTGAACAGTGTATCAGTCCACATACCAACTATATGCACAGAAGTCATAGGGCATATCATTCCTCCAAAACCTATTACTTTGGTAACACACATTAATCTTGTGTAGGACAACTTATTTAGAAACCTATCCTCATGCAACGAGAAAATCCACATATTGAGGTCTAAATTGTATACATGTCAGATCATGGTAATCAATGGGCAGTATGACAGTACCATTTCCTTAGATCAGGAAACTACTCACACATGTTGTACAACAATACAAGCTAGGATAACTGATTAAATGCAGATGCAGCTTAGCTCAATATCTCTCTGATACACATTAAACATTATTTACACCACAATGTAGAAAAGTTGTAAGTTTATTTGAAATAGAAAATACCTAAATATAAGCCTATTTACCCTGTGCTAAAGTCCTAACCTAACCTAAACTATACTACCCTATCCTATTTAACCTTAACACTACCCTAACTTAGTTTATCTTATCCTACACACTTAACAACTAAGGGTGGGTGGTGAACTCCGCTCCGCCAGCGGAGTTTGCGGAGTTTTGCCAACTCCGCACTCTGCTGGGAGCATGGAGTTCAGCAAAAAACTCAGATTCCGCCAGGTGGCAGAGCTTGCCCCCGCCGCCCACCCTCAGCAAGAACGCTAAAGCGGCTTAGGGCAGGACGCATCTTTAGAAGAGTTGCTTTGAGAGCACGGCTGAGCTTCAGGAGAGGGGACGAGGGTGTATAGGGTGCACTGCAGTGCTGCTCCACTGCGGGGAAACAAGGCTGCTAGCCTCTGCTCCTGTGTCACCAGATACCACAACTCGCTGCATCACCGTCCAGCTTGTGTCGCAGCTTCCCTCAGACTCTCTCTCTCCAGTCCGGTGGATAGATGGGGTGCCATGACCCCTGTTGCAATCAATGGGAATTAGCCTCTAACTGCTTGCTTTAGAAGTCAAATTCAGCTGTAATCAGGGTTTAGGGGGCCTCTCTGTCCTCTGGGCCCTGTTACCACTACACATTCTGCACCACCGATACCTACGCCCATGCTCAATTCACTACCATTCTGCGATCTCCTAATGGCCAACTATCACAACCAATCACACAATTTACTTTTTACATGAAGATCTAACATACATTATGTTCAGATGCCAGGTCCCCCAAAGACCCACTTTCTATTGGTTGCAATAATGCCCAAAGGCAGGCTGCCTCACGCCTGGTTATCAGTAAGCCTGCAGCGTTATCGTGTCATCTGTCACAACTCTGGCCACAGCCAGTTTTACATCCAGAGAGAAAGCAGTGGGAGGTCGGATGGGATGCTGTGACTGGGAGGGGGAGGGTTGAGAGGTTCAAAGATGCTGTGGAATCTGAAATAAGATTAAGAAATAATACCACAGGTACGTTTCTCTGTCAGCACAGAAGATAGCAGAATTTATTGGAGAACAACAAACAATGCAAATACGTGCAGCACGGAGACAGACAGCATAGTCACTGAGTGTCCAAAGATGTGACGTTTCTGACAGCTTTTATAGGCCCAAACCACAACAGGATGCAGCATCATGACATACGTAGCACAAATTAAGCATGGGCCACTTGACCAATTAGCAAAGGCCTAGTTGGCGCTGTACCATTTATGGTCCGAAATTTACAGTTGCTGACCACGTGTCCCAAGTAGGCAGATTCTGGGACTTTCCACTGTAATGCAATTAGCCTTGGTACCTTTCCAGTTAACAATTTGCAATATCATAGCACGTACCAGAAACATTTCATAATGTGATATGCTGAAATGTTTGTGTCTAAGCGTGCATCTTCCTCTGTTCCTGTATCTTTCTTGAGCAAGCCTTGCGTTACAATAGCAGTTTACTGAGGCAAAATGAAAAAGTACAAGCATCTTGTGCAGCGAGTTTTTATGTCAACTTAACAGGGCCTAAAGCTTCAAGCATTTGGTATCATATAAGAAAGATGGCTTCAACATTGCCCCATCTGATACCAAATCATTACTTCGCATCCTTTCTTCACACCATCTCCTGTCCTTCCTCACTTGGGTCGGAGTCATAGTTGTGACGTCCGTGTCTTTTATGTCATGGCATACAGTGCGCACAGCTGGAGGTGAAAGCTGCGCAGCATGCTGGACAAACCTGGATCATTATGCACAAGGTGATCAATGCTGTTATAATTACAATGATCACCTCCAATATCCATGATCCCCAGCTTCCTAACCATAGCATCAAATTTTCCCACATGCTTCCTGTGTGTATATTGTGTGCTTCGTCTTTAATTCTGTTTATGTTATGTATCGCATTGTCTATATTGCGGCTGTTATCAGGTATCCACGAACAGCACACCTGGTGGATGGCGTGGCATACTCCACCCTCATTGGCCAGGATGATGTCCAATGCAACCCTGTTCGGTATCACTACTGCTCTCATGGCAGTTAGTTCTTCAGTGATGTTTCCCAGGGCTGCTGCTGTTGAATCTGCAAGATCCTCAATCATCCTTGCTAACTGGTGTATCCGTATTGAGGTGTATATTATTCCTGCACCCGGCACCATCACCCCTAATCCTGTCATTATGTCATCTTGCCATTCTGCTGTCCTCCTAACTCTTCCTGGCCGATGTCCTTGGCGCTCAACCTGTACTAGGTCCATGAAATGAGTCATTTGGGGGCAGGATGGAGGCGAGGTAGCAACTACCATAGCATCGCGGGGGCAAATAGAAGTATGCCCATTGGCCACAGACAAAGAACAGTCCCTTGTAACCCACTAGTCCAGGTGAAGATCGCTGATCACTCTTCCTAATCCATGATAGCTTTGTTGTGTGTGCACAGTTACTCTCACCAACGAAAATTGATGGGGTTATTGAATATTCTCCTTCTGAAATTCCTAGGGCTTTATCATTCCTTTCCTCGCATTCCTTTAATCCTTGCTCAACGTTTGCTAATTCTGCAATGCTACACCCGAAGCTGCATTTCTTCCATTCTTCCCTTCCCTTCACTAGTTGTGATATTGTGCATGGTTGTTTGAGGGTGCGCACCTGCAAGGCTATCTTTTTAGGGGCCATCCATTTATCATTCTGAATGCATGAGGGTGCGATAATCTGTTGTCTTACCCTAAATCTTGGTATTTTTACCTCAGCCCCTTTGTCCCAACCATCCCTGTTTTTCCACTCCTCATTCCTAGAAGTTTTGTCAAATGTATTGAGCATTGCCTGGTCTCTTTTTGTTGGTTGCATGTTCATGCATGGCACTCTCTGTGTCTTAGGCCTTGAAGTGGCCAGTCCTACTGCTATCCCCTTCACAGAAACTGCAACAGCTATGGACATGGTATGCTGTGTGAAGAGCATATCGCGCATTAGGACACATCCCACATATTTAGAGACAGCTATGACATTGTAGCTCATGCTGTTTTCTGTGTTTGTTGGCAGATGTGTGCAAACATAACATCCCGATATGTTCATAATGCGTACATACATTTTTAGCATTTCAACATATTTGTTTCCTTGGTACTCGTCCCATAATTCCCGTTCCTTTTCTCCTTTAATGTCAACCTCCCCCAGAATGTCTTGCTCTGTCATGTTCATTTTCCTCTCTCCATATGTTATATTTGAGCCACTTCCATCCCCCACCTCGAAATTAAGGAACGGTATTTCAAGATCTTTTGCATATATTATTATCAGTGCAGTCACTATTATCCCTGGGACTGGCGATAGTATTGCCAGTAGCACTGCTGGCCATTTTCTTTCCTCTTTTCTTGTCCTTGGCATGGCTCAGTACTTGGTACTCTTTTCTATATGTCAAAGGGTACTTCCCTAACCTCGTTGTACTCCTCTTTGGAATGGTCCCGAATTTTATTCTTCTTCCACTCGGACCTATGCTGTATAACTATGTTCTTTGGAAGTCCTCCTTACAGTTCACTGTTCAGTTAACGTCTCTGATAAGACCAGATCCAATGTCCTCTATTACGTAAATCACACAATCTAAAATGTCAAGGTGTGTGGCTGCGATATCTTGTGCTGGTGCCTGATATCCAAAAGTGGGGAATGAAATGTCTTGCAAAATCAGGCTTCTTAATCCACTCAGTAGCGGGGGGTTTGGCACAGTTAGTTGCAGTACTCCGTTTACCTCTAGTCCAGGGGACAATAGTTCTATACTAATTATTAGTTCTGACTCTTCCACTTTCACTTGTAGAGATCTGAGCCTTCCAGATCTTATTACTGGCATTTGTGATCAGATGAGGCTACTTAGGTTTGGGTGTATTCTTAACAATGTTCATTTGAAGTTGGAAAGTTCTGCATATTCCTTTTCAAAGAGCTTTGTCTTTGGTATCCTAACTAGCAGGTCCTACACCCCTATTGATGTATTGGTGAAGGCTCCAGCAACACTAACTAGCAGGTCCTGCACCCCTATGGGTGTATTGGTGCAGGCCCCAGCAACACTTTGAAAGGAATCATTGGTGCCTTTATGGTGTACCATCAGAGGTTACCAGCACATGACGGTTGGCACATTTGAAGAAAACAGGTGTCTTTGGAAGGATGATACCCGGAGGCCTGGCCTGCTGTGTGCAGCAGGGAACTGCCTCTGGTATATTGTTTCTTCTGTTGGAGGCCTGGCCTGCAGCGAGCAGGGAACTGCCTCTTCTTTAACTCTAGTCTGTCGTATCTTGCCTGGTGGAGTGAAGGTCTACCTTCAAGGTGCCTCAGATGCCACTGGTGGTGCTGGTGGAGCTTGCTCTCCGTTGCCCGGCCCCACTGCTTTCTTGGTGTGGGAGCTGTGGATCCAGGATGTCAGCCCTTCGCACTTGACTGCTATAGCTGTTGTCAGCAGGACCTGGAATGGGCCCTTCCACCTTGGCTGGAGGCAGTGTCGTCTGGTGTGAGCTTTGACCCAGATCCAATCACCAGGCTGCAGGTCATGTGACGGCGGAGTTGCTGCTTCTGGAAGAGCCTGCAGAACCTAACGATGAAGATAACGTAATGTCTCTGTTAATTTTTTACAATAGCACAAAAGCAAATCTGCTATTGATAGCGGAGCAGTGGACATATGGCCTGCAATGTTCATTGGGCGGCCAAACAGAATTTCGTGTGGGCTGAGCTTTGTTACCCTATCTGGCGTGCTTCTCATTGCCAACAGGGCTAGTGGTAGTGCATCCACCCATGAAAGTTCAGGCGATGCACAAATCTTTCCAATTTTGTTTTTCAACACCCCATTCTTTCTTTCCACAGCACCCGCTGCTGGTGGGTGATAGGCACAGTGTAGTTTTTGTGTGAACCCAAGCCCCTTACATATTTCCCCTATCACATGGGAAATGAACGCAGGTCCATTGTCGGAGCTCAGAAGGGCAGGAATTCCAAAGCGTGGTATAAGTTCTTTCAGAAGGCATATAGCAACAGTATGTGCATCACAGTTCTTTGTTGGATAAGCCTCAGTCCATTTGCTGAACATGTACACAATTACCAACACATGTTTGTACTTCTGGGTGGGGGGCATGTCAATGAAGTCTAATCGGAGGCTTTCAAAGGGTCCGTGGGGCGGTGGGAAATGACCAGGTGCAGTTGGTGTACCCTTCCCAGTATTATATTGTGCACAAACAGTGCATTGCTTACAAAGTCTCTCTGCTATTTGACGAAACTTACAGCTGTACCAACATTGTGAAAACAATCTGATCATGCCGTCCCGGCCAACGTGTGAGGGACCATGAAAGAGGCATGCCATGGAGGGAAGCATTGATGAAGGCAGGCATATCTTTCCATTCGGCTCTGTCCATAACCCCCCCTTTGTTTGCACACACCCTCCTTTTACCCATCCTCCTTTTCATGTTCCTCTACTTTTCCCTGAATGTGTATAGGGTCAAAATGTAATGAATCAATGTTAGCATTCGTGTCCTTGTTGTGGCTTATTATTTGTACCATTGCTAGCTGGCAGCCTGTTAGCGCTATCCTCTTTGCCTCCCCATCAATAAATGCGTTGCCTTTTGATATGTAGTCTTTTGATGAAGTGTGTGCTGCACATTTTATGATAGCCACTTTTGATGGCAGTAACAATGCTTGGAGAAGGTCACTGATCAATTGTGCGTGTTGTATTTGTTGGCCTGCTGATGTGAGGAATCCCTTCATTGACCACAGTTGGCCGAAGTAATGGACCACCCCGAAGGCATACTGGCTGTCTATGTATATGTTTGCTCTTTTTCCTTTAGCCAATGTGCATGCCCTCGTTAGTGCCATGAGTTCGGCCGCCTGTGTGCTTTTGGCAGCCGTCAACCTTCCCCCTTCCAGTAGCTTGTCAGCGGTGCCCACTGCATAAGAGGCCTGCAGTGTCCCTTTGTCGTCCCTCAGACATGACCCATCTACAAACAAATCCCCTTGGGCATCAGGCAGTGGTGTGTCTTTTAAGTCTGGGCGCACCTTCATATGCCTGTCTATAGCTAGTGCACAATTGTGAAATGCATCATCTGAGTCTAAATCATCCAGATCATGCTCTGTTGGCAAAAGGCATGCTGGGTTCAAAGTGGTGCATCTCTTGATGACAATGTGTGGTGCTAATAGTATCAGCTCATACCTGGTGAGGCGTGCATTTGTTAGGTGCTGGGTCTTAGTGGATGTGAGGAGTGTGTCCACTGCATGGGGAACGTGCAAAACCATGGTGTGTGCCAGCACTATATTTTCAGACTGTTCTACCGCCAGTGCTGCTGCCACCACTGCTCGGAGGCAAGGCGGGAGCGCGGATGCTACTGGGTCTAGTGTAGCAGAATAGTATGCCACTGGGCGGTAGAAGGATCCGTGCTTTTGAGCAAATACCCCCAATGAGCACCCTCCCTTCTCATAGCAGAACAGGTGGAAGTCTTTGCTGTAATCTGGGAGACCTAACGCTGGTGCTCCGCTTAGTTCGCTTTTGAGCTTGTGGAACGCCTTGTCACAGTCCTGTGACCAAGGCACAATGTCAGGGACCTCTTTGTGTGTTAGTGCTTGTAATGGCTTGGCAATCAGTGAGAAGTTTGGGATCCAGTGCCGACAGTATCCCGCCACCCCCAGGAAAGCCCGAACCTCTTTTTGTGTGCGTGGTCGGGGAAAATGGGTGATGGTGGATATTCTGTCAGGTAGTAATTTCCTGGTCCCTTGGGACAGTTCATGGCCTAAATACTTCACAGCAGTGAGGCAGAACTGTAATTTCTTGGGGGAGACCTTGTAACCTTTCAGCGCTAGATGGCGCAGGATGGCAACAGTGTCCTTTGCACAAGCATCCCTTGAAGGTGAAGCTAGTAGTAAATCGTCTATGTACTGGATAAGTGTGGAGCCTTCCTTTAGTACCAGGGAGTCTAAATCTGTCTTTAATGCATTCGTGAAGATGGAGGGGGACTCTGTATAGCCTTGTGGGCGTCTGCATCAGCAAAATCTTCTGGATCTGAAGCAGAAACAGAAAAGGGACTGGCTGTCAGGATGCAGGGGAATGGTGAAGAAGGCGGAGCTAAGATCCAACACTGTGAAGTGTGTGGCTGTTACCGGGATATTGGACAATATCGTTGCTGGGTTTGGGACCACTGGGAAGGAAGGTACCACTATTTTGTTCAATTCTCTTAGGTCTTGTGTGAAACAATATACAGGGGCCCCATCAGGGCCCTTGGAAGCCTTCTTTACAGGGAGTATGGGTGTGTTGCATTGGCTCGAGCGTATCTCCTTTATTATTCCCTGCTTCAGGAGGTCTTGAATTACTGGTGCTATGCCCTCCTCCCCTTCTTTGGAAATCTTGTACTGTGGCACTCTTGGAAGGGGGGCTCCTGGCTTCAATTTTATCTGTACTGGTGGATAATTTAACACCTGTCCTACGTCATTGGCACTGGTAGCCCAGACTTGAGGTGGCACACAGTCGCACAGCTCTGAGGGTATGACGGGGTTGGTGCATGTCATGAAAGCCTGCAACATCAAACCGTTTGGCCTGCTCTCTAGAAAAACCCCTGTTGGTGAGCAGTGCATGGTGCATTGTTATTTACAGAGCAAGTCTCTTCCTAGTAAGTTCACGGGGCAGAATCTGCTAGGGATAAACTGATGGCTGACAGTTATAGTGCCTACGACTAGTTGTAGTGGCTGTGTGAGATATTCATCTATTGGTTGTCCTGTCATTCCTACTGCCGTTACCTATATTCCCGAAAGTGGCGCCTCGGGCATCTGTGACGCCTTTAGCATTGATCTTTGAGCTCCTGTGACTATTAAGAATGGTACAATTTTGCCCAAAACTGTTCCCTCTACATTTGGGCCGGATTGATCCACTGCTATTGCTGGAGCTATTAGGCAGTCTTCCACTTTCAGGCATCCCTAGAATAAGTCTTGAGGTGGCGGTGGGAGGTCATTGTCCTACTGCACCCACCCGTCCCTTCCTGTCCACTCATGCTGTGTTTGGGGCATGTCATTTGATGCATACCCTTGCTGCTCATTGTTTCCTATATTCGGTATGTTGGGTGTTATGCTGGTATTGTTGTTGGCCCTGTCCCCTATTCTGTGTCGGCCTATTTTCCGCATTTTTCTTTTTTAATATTGGGCAATATGCCTTCCAGTGGTTGGGGTCTTTACAGTAGAAGCAAGCTGTCCCTGGTGGAGGTAGGGAAGCTGACCTGCCATTCTGTGGTCTTCCTGTGCCCCTCCCTCTCCCCCTGCCCCCGCCTCTTCCTTGCTGACTTGTGTAAAATCTCTCTTGTGCTACCATCAACCTTACTTTTTCTTTCTTTATTTTTTCTGCTTCCATTGTCTCCACATTGGACTGATAATCAGAGCAGTATCTTGCTGCTGCCAACACCTTTTCAATTGGTTCCTGTTGACAGCAGACAAAAGAGGTTTATAGGTGTGGTTTAGTAGGTGGTCTCAGACCTTGAACAAAGGTGGTGACAAATGCCGGTATTGCATCCCCCATTGGATTCTTTAGCCCGCTGTTCTACTGGTAGACTTGCAGAAGGCGGTCAAAGTAGGAGTTCACACTCTCATCTTTTTCCTGTTTTGTATGTGTTATTTTATTCCAATCTACCTTGTCTTCTGGAGTTTTCTCTTTTAAATATTTCACTACTTCTTTGTATTTCTCATCAACCTCATCTCCTGGTACTCCTCCCTTTCCCCTGTCTGGCTCCCTCTTTGGCCATTCTACTTTCCTTTTCCAATCTTCCCACAGATCCTTTGGCACTATTATGTTTAGTAATGTGTCAAAATCCCTCCATAATAACCCTCCCAGCTGTGCCATTCTGTCTAACTCCGCGTACCACTTCCTTGGTTCTTCCCTTAATTTTGGGAAATCTTTGGTGAAGCACATAATGTCTTGTCTTGACCAGGGGACATGGACATATGCTAATTCATTGTCTTTACTGCCTGGCGGAGGGGGTACCTCTCGCAGGGGCATAATCAATGCAGGTGGTGCTACGGCAGGGGATGTTGTCCCCGTGTAAGGGGTGAGGGTCTGAGCTACTTCTAACATTGCGAATGTTTGCAACAATTGTTTCCACTGTTGTATTTTTTCTACTGCATACATCAGTGTCTCTTCTGTTTTGGCCTCATCCCATGTTTGCAGGTCTGAGTCTGTGAAACTGAATCTTGCTATGTTCCAGCCATACTGTGCAGGTAGTGGTGGAGGGTCAACGGTAGGATCTGGGCATTTCTTCTTTGCTTGTTGGACATATGTGTTGTGTGCTTGGGGGCCTTTGTCCATTAACTGTGCTCGTGCCAATGACAGTACTTTTTGTAGGTATTGTCTGCTCTGATGTTCTGTAAAGGCGTCTACTGGTAGCGTTCCTTCCACCATCTGGTGTAAGAAATTCTGGCATTTAATGGTGTCTGATTTCAGCAGTTTTTTTTGTACTGTGGGTGATTCGTGTGGGGATGAAGTAGCACTATTTGTTTTACTGAGACTGTCTCGCCTCGCCTGTGGTGGAGCCTGCTGAGTCCCTTCTAAAGCCTGCTCTATGGTGGCAATGTCGTGGGCTGTTTGTAGTGCGTATGTACAAGCGTCCCATATTAGATATTGCCACTGAGAAATTGTTAGCCTGTCGTCTCCTGTTGTGTCCTCGAATTGTTGTAGCCATTCACGATTTATTAAGCGGAGCAGTGTTATTTTTCTCTGTGCGCATTTAGCTATCAGCTGCTCTTTCATATCACAATACTTTGAGGCAGCGTGGACAGCTTCCGTTCTCATTAGTTGTAAGACGGCAACGTCTTGGGCTGCATCCAAGTCTATTTTCGTAGCGTCTTCATTGAGAACTCTGTGTATTAAAGCTAGAGCAGCTGTCTGCTGTGCTTGAGTTAGCTCAGTGTGTTTCGCCATGGGAGCGGAGGGTGAGACTGTGTCGTCTGTTTTTGGAATGAGAGGTTGCTGTGTGTCTCTTATTCACCCCATTAAAAGGTCCTCGAGTACCGAATCCTCTTCTCCCCCTCCCTCCTTTTTGGCTTGTTTTTCACTATCAACAGGAATGCATGGGGACACCCCCACTACATCCAGTTACGTTTTTCTCCAATTTACACTTATTTTTTTCTTTGCCATCTCATTCAATAAGTTATTCTTAACCTCTAATAGTTCTTTATGCACTTTTGTCTTGATGTCACTAGTTGCGCGTTTATCACGCAGAACCAAATCCCACTGATAAAACGCCTCCCACTCAGCCGGACGTATTTCTTTCCTTTTAACTTTAACATTTGTCTCAAATATGACAACTTATTTATGTCGTATGTCCCGTGAGACGGAAATTGTAAGTCCGGTCTCCTAGCTGTCAGGTCATGCCATTTATGTATAAATAGTATGGAACTTAGTCCTTGGCGTAGGGCCACATTGTATGCTGGGGAGTCTTTTGGTGGAGCTGGCTGACTGCTATTTAAATTAGTTTTACTTAGAGGGTTCCCCATGGTGATGTTGTGTGACGTGCAAGCGCTAACCCTTGTTGCTCTGCGACGACAGTTCAGATATACCAGACAGAGGGAGGGTGGGGTGTCGCGCTATAATACAAACAGACAACACAATGGGTGAACAAACATTATCATGTGCTTTTCAGCCCGTCCCCAGCTTTTGCAGCAGCAGAGGAAGCCGTTCATCAGGCAAAAAGACAGTTCAATTGATACTAGTTCACCAAAGCATTCACAAAAGGAAAAGAGAAAATGTCCTGGGTGCTTTGTAGCATTACTGGTGCTTCATGGACAGAAAAAAAAGGTGACAGGAAAGCATTTAGAAGAAAGAGTAGTATTTCCGTATCCTTGCAATCTCCCGTGGACCCGTAAATGGGCAGGAGGGGCGGCTAGACGGAATTGAAGACCCTATGGACCGCGCCAAGAGGTCCAGTCATTCAAATAAACAGTGCAGAAGTGGTGAACTCTTTGTGAAGTTCAGACAAACACATAAAACAAATAAGCAATTTCTGGCGGCCCTGCGCAGCAGCGCTGTATGATGCCTGTGTGCTGCGAATGTGTGCAGTATGATTATACTAATCCCAGAAAAGTAACAGGGGAAATAGAAACAATATTATTGGTATTTTCAAAGATATAAGGAACAAAACGCAAATAGGAGGTATTGTACAGTATAGGACAAATATTAATAAGTCTGCCAGCCAGTCCATTGTAGGGGAGCGGTAATAGTAAGGGACATCGGATCTGATGATAATTAGTATATGAGGGGTGCTAAGTCCGTTGTCAGGGAGGTAGCAGCATCAAATGTCAGTGACGTAGCATCACAATACCCAAATAAAATGATAAAACCCTACAATCCTAACTAAATTTGACCACAATGTATGAGAGGCACATTACAATGATACAATAGAAAGATGCAATGAAACCAATAATTACAGACAATAAAACAACTGATACTCCCTCCCCGTTGTGCCTAGGTGACTCCCTAGGCACAGCTGGAGACCACCTCTGGCGTCCAGCAGGAGGCAGCGCCCCACTGGGTACCCGGGACCAGTGGCGCTGAGGTGAGTTAGCTCCACCCAAACCTGAGTTCATGAAAACGGATAAACTGGCGACCTGAGAACTTGTTGCAACCAAAGAGGAGCAGCCCACCTGGCCACTACCCCCACGATATCGTCCTTCCACAAGAAGTATGTGCAACCACAGTGGTGCTTTCACCTCCACCACCTGTATCTGGGGAGAAAAACTGCCACAACTCTAAAACGAGGGGTTACCTGCTACAACCCAACCTGGAGGATGGAAATCCTCAATCAAGACTCACCATTGGGTGTTGAATCTGGCAAAGCGTACCGACCTCAGCTGCAGTCAATGGGAAGTAGCTGTAAATGTCCTCCACCCCTATAGGCTGGGGACTCTCCGCAGGCAAGACAGGGGGGTGCAGAAGGTCGCCCTCCTTGGTACACCGTCAGCCAAGTGCTGCTTAGCACCATGGAGTCACTGCGTGCAGGAGATGTGCGAACGGACGCCGTCACCGGCCAGGCGGGGTGGATATTAGGACCAGATACTGAAACGGAGAGCAAAAATGCACATTAGAGAAATTCGACTGAGGACGGCAACAATGTCAGAGGCCAAGAGCCGCAAACAGTGCAGGAGAAAAACAGAGGAAGACGCCGTCAGCAGCATGGAGCAAGTGCTAACCTTAAACAGAGGAACAGTCTTCAACAGAAGGGTGCCAGACTGTAAAATAAATGATCAGAGCCACAAAAAGGGCACAGAAGAAAGTGATAAGAACGGGCACTATGACAACCATGGGAATTTGAAAGCAGGAGATGTATATATCTCCGGTACACAAGCACACCGTCCCTGGCATGAGAAGCGCAAAGGAGAGGGAGAAAGGGCAGAAGAAGAGCACCAAAAACCCGTGAAACCAGGTCCATACAAATGTGCTGAGAGAGAAAAAGAGCAGGAACCAGAGATTTGACGAAGTCAACTCACGGGCATAGTCCCCCAGTAGACAGGGAGTGGAGGAAGAGAGAAGATAAGATATCAAACCTCAGGCCTCTGAACTCCAAACGAAGCTGAAGACCAGCTACCGGTGGTCGTTGAAGTCGGTCAGTGATCCTGGGGCCGCATTCTCACACCAAATGTGGAATCTGAAATAAGAATAAGAAATAATACCACAGGTACGGTTCTCTGTCAGCACAGAAGATAGCAGAATTTATTGGAGACCAACAAACAATGCAAATACGTGCAGCACGGAGACTGACAGCATAGTCACTGAGTGTACAAAGATGTGACGTTTCTGACAGCTTTTATAGGCCCAAACCACAAGAGGATGCAGCATCATAACATACGTAGCACAAATTAAGCATGGGCCACTTGACCAATCAGCAAAGGCCTAGTTGGCGCTATACCATTTATGGTCCAAAATATACTGTTGCTGACCACGTGTCCCAAGTAGGCAGCTTCTGGGACTTTCCACTGTAATGCAATTAGCCTTGGTCCCTTTCCAGTTAACAATTTGCAATATCATAGCACGTACCAGAAACATTTCGTAATGTGAAATGCTGAAATGTTTGTGTCTAAGCGTGCATCTTCCTCTGTTCCTGTATCTTTCTTGAGCAAGCCTTACGTTACAATAGCAGTTTACTGAGGCAAAATGGAAAAGTACAAGCATCTTGTAGAGCGAGTTTTTATGTCAACTTAACAGGCTTCAAGCATTTGGTATCATATAAGAAAGAGGGCTTCAACAATGCCACAACTGAGGCTGCTTCGCCAGCATTTTGTGCCACATGTCCGGTTTTACAGTAAGAAACAGTTCCTCTGTGGTAATGCGTCTACACAGTTGAAAGGCATGCGTTTTGTGTTTGAGCATCTATCTTCACTGCTCACAGGTGTGCGCACTCTGAAATGACAGGAGCGACAGAGCCTCACTTAGAATAGACCTGTCCCCAAGTGACAGATCAGGACTGCTCTCGCTATGACAGGAATTTATACCCCGTCCCCAGAGTTAACGTTTCGGGCACAGTTATGTGGTGTCATTCGTTCATGAACAAACTGCATCTCATAGAGTTAATGTCACCCCTCGCTGGTATTTAAATACAGGTCTCATAGCACACTTCACTGGTGCAGTGTTCCATGGTGGTAAGCAGTGAGGGCCACAAGAGCGGATGGACATAGCCCTCTGCAGGTGCCTCTGCGGCTCAATCCAAACCGGAAATGTGTCAGCCCCAGTCCCCAACAGACGCTATACCTGCCTCCCTAACTGCTCTCTTTTCTTTCAGCGCACGTCACAGCAATACGGCGGTTGCCGGGTGACTGACGTGTATTGTGCACACCGTGCCTTGGTAGGTGAGTGAGTGTGTGCGGCTGCTGTTCCTGCCGCTTGCACCATGTCTAGCACCGAACCCCCGGGCCTCAGTAGGGAGCCCTGCAGGGGGCATCGGAGGTGCTCCCCAGGGCCGCAGGTTCCCGATGTAGCACTGCCACCACTTGCAACCATCTTCTTGGCCAGCAAGGCATCCCTTTCAAGAGAGGAGGCGGCACTGAGAGGTGAGTGCAAAGAGAGGGGACGAATCTCAGTGTTACATGTAGGCAGAGCAGAACTCTGCCGAAGTCCACAAAGTTTTTAGGTAACTCTGTGGAATTACGCGTAGTGCAACTCCGCGAACTCCACCCACCCCTGTTAACAACAAATATTAAACATCAACCCCCCGTTAAATCACATATGAAGACAGGATAAATACAACTATACCTAAACATATACTACCTAAACATTTAACCAAAACTTAGATATATTTTTTGGGTATTTTCAATATGTTTGAATTTTTTCTTTTTCATTTTTTTAACATATAACACACATTTACTCCCTCCCAACTGCCCAAATAAAAACTTTATCGAAATAATAACCATACCACCCTAATGAAACCACTATCTACACTAACTTAACACTATACGAAATCTATGCTACCCTAACTTATCCTAACAACTTAGTAACCAACAAGGGTGCCACCCCATGAGGCAGAATAGACTGCATGGGACCTGGGGTCCCCTAACGTCTGCCCAGCCCCACTGCTTTTTTAATATCCTGAAGCTGGGACTGGTTGACTTTTTTTCTACTACTGCCAACCTCAATTTTATGTCAGACACCTCCTTCAGTATGTCCCTTTCAAATTGTCGTTGCCCCCCTGTGGGCTGGTGGGTGGGTGGCACAGTTATTGATGGTCCACTCTGCGATGTTCCAGGAGTTGGTGCCTGTGACGGTCTAGCTGTTGCATGGCTTCGCACACTTGGCCAGCTCGTGGTTGGGGTACCCCGGGGGAAGACAGAGTACTGCCCATTAACCTTTTCCCTCAGGAACTGATGTCCCATAGCCCAGTATGCCCTGGCAACCCTCCTCAAGTGGTGGTAGCGTACCTTTTGCTTATGGAAATTCCATTTTTCCTCTGGTGTCATATTGTCTGTGGAAAAAGTGTACATCAGATGTCAGTCATAGGCTGACAAGGTTAACATCACAACATAAGGTATAATTACAATATCAACTACTGCTATGTCAGTTGCCCCAACATTCAACATACAACTTGCAGCTTTGATTTCCAACACACATACCTACATCAAACAAATCAGATGTATATGGGCCCATAAGTAAAGGTAACACAGTATAAACTGTGAAAAACCTACACCATAGGCAGAAGTTATGATGACCATCTCCATACAGGGTACGTATAGACACATATTGATGTCTGTACCCATTGATTGTTAAACAGTTTTACAATGTCTGTGAATCCCACACCACAGCCACATCACTGGCCCCATGAGAGGCCTTCACTAGCTACCTATCAACAAAGGGATTGCCTTCAAGCCCCTCACACACACCTACTAAGCCCTTCACAATGCCAGACCTGCTTTACTCAACCACCGCCTCTCCTCCTACACTTCCACCAGACATCTCCACTCCACCCAACTGGCCCAGGCCCTGATCCCACAGATTCACAATACTACAGCTGTAGGAAGAACCTTCTCCTACCTCAATGAAAAAACCTGGAACTCTCTACCTCTGCACATCAGGCAATCACCATCGATGCCGCTATTCAGGAAGGACTTCAAGGCCTGGCTCTTCCACTGAACTGCAGATCCACCCCCCCTTAGCGCCTTGAGACCCTCACAGGTGAGTAGTCACAATATACAAGAATCCTGATTGATTATGTTGATTGATTTACTGTGGCCCACACTGACTTAATTAGTGTCAACATGTGCAACTTGTGAAATCTATGTTGTATTTTTGCCTTTTTATGTGTGACAATATTTATGGGGGCACAGCTCCAATGTATGCACAGTAGAATTCAACACAAGACCTACTTGACATTGTTTTCCTACATGATAGAGTGCCTTGCAGTCTGTCATGTGTTTGAGATGTCCTTACCAACAAGCAGGCCATTCCCATAGGTCCCATTCTCGAAACACTGATTGATGACAGATTGCCAGAAGATGTTGGAGTCATGTGCACTTCCAGGGTACTTTGCTAGTACATTAACGAATTGGCCCAGATGGTCCACGGTTGCCTGTACGTTCATTGAATAGGTGTGCTTCCTGTTGCGGTATATGTGTGATGTTTCTTCAGTTGTCACAAGTTGCACATGTGTGCAGTCCATAGCACCCAACACATGCGGGAACCCAGCAATGGCATAGAAGCCTTGCTTGTTGTCTTGTTGTTGCATGCACAGTGTTGGGGAAGTAGAGGTACTGTGGTGTGAGACTAATGAGGGCATCCAGGACGATGAGGAGGAACCTGGAAAAGGATGCCTGGGATACTCCTACCACTCTGGGGATGGTGGGTTGAAACGTTCCCGACACCAGCCTGTGCGGGACAGAGAGTAGCTTGGCCCGCGGATGGATGTTGGTGTGGCACTAGGTTGTGGACTGCAGCCATGGCGCAATCTGTTTCAAGAGGTGGACAATGGATCCCCTCTTGAGACTGTATGGGCAATGATCTTCTCTTGCCTGAAGGTCAATGAGGGTAATCCTCTGACGGTATATCCGCTCCCTTCTCCGGCGTTGCCTATGTGGTGGTGCTGGTGGTGGTAGTGGTCTCCTTGGTGCTCCTAGCTGCAGTAGCAGGAAATCCATGGTGTAGTTGAGCTTGCCAAGGTAATTTGGGTCTGTTCAATTTTCATACAAGTGTGTTAGCGTATTTTTTAAGACCAGGAAATACCTAGCGGTGCAAAACTGCCACTAATGGGACTTAGCGGCAGTTTTTGATATTTAGTGGGTGTTTTATCGTGGGAACGTCTACCTTGCATATCATTTTCGGTGTCACTCTAGCCGAACTGGCATTGTTGAAAATAGGCGCAAACTGTGGAAAAATTTTGCTAAAGGGGTTTTGCGATACTTTGTAAATAAGGTGATAAAAAAAAGCCACTGTGTTGTATCCTATGACAGGTAGCCAGGAAGAGTTTTGTAGTTTTCTTTATTAGTTCCAAGTTACAGGTAGTAGATATACATAACAGTCCTTAAGCCAGGTGTATCCATTGCGCCAGCCCTTACTCCAGCCCTACCAGGAGCAGCCTGCCTGCTGCTCAGCCCATCACCAACTGTCACCACTCATCCACACAGGCACCCAAGCATTCCATTCATCACAGTCACACCAACATTCCAATGCCATCTCTCACTCTGGCTGAGCAGCTAGGAGACAGCTAGGCTGGATAACATACAATAACACTATGAGGATATAACACACTGCAGCGTCAAAAAATGACGCTAGGGCAGACTTAAGTCCTTGTGAATATACCACATTGTCTCTGTGCCAAGCTACCAGGGGGTTGAGCACAGGTTAATTTGGCGTTTGCTTGTGCCTTACCCTGAGTAGAATTGTGGTTGCTGCTTGACCAGCGCTCTAAACTAAAACTGGATATTTTATGCCTTTGTGTAAATCATGTTTTATGTACAGTTAGTAAAACTGGGGTTTTTTATTTGGGAAAAGCACCTGTTTCTAATGACAGATGTAAGTTATGTCTATTTGAGTAGTAAAGTTTCTCGAATAACGTTCTAAATATGTGTAACCAACAGCCAGCTAAGGGTGAAATGTATGGATGGTGTAAATGACTTTTATTTGTAAATCAACTTGAAATAATTTATGCTGTAGGGGCATACAGTGATTTGTCAAGAAATGGGTGCAATTTGGCCAAAAGGTGTCATCCTGGCAGTATCTAAACGGTAGTTACATTTTAGCACCCAATCAGTTGCATCCAACAGTGGCATATGGCTGAGAATAATATCCAATCTTAACATCACCAGGCAAGGAGGAAACCGTAGAGGCGCTGTTTTAATGGGCTGAGGTAGAGAATCGTGCTCTCCGTGATAACCCAAAAACTACAGATTAACATGTTACCCATTCAAACAAAAGTGCTTTGGAATGTCGTTGGGGGACCCTAGTGCTATAAAAATGTATTTGAAATGTATTCCAATAAATACACCATTTGCTACCATTAGCTGTGATGCTTATTATAGCACTAAATGATTATATATGTTACGCCTCGTGCTTCTTGCGCAGTATGCCTCCCGTGGGTAATTGGTTCATGGATTGTTATTTCTTGTCTTTAGGTGACCCCCTAGCCTGAGCCCTCCTCTCCTGTATGCCCAGTTTCAGACAGGGTACTACCTTCTGTTGGTCCGAACAGGCTGAGCAAGTTTTTGTCATACATAAAAGAGAAGTTTACTTCTGTTCCTATTTTGAAGCATGTAGACCCTTCCCAACCAACGCATGCCCAGTTTCAGACCAAGTATGGTTAGTGTGGGTACACTGTGTGTTTGTTCCATTTAACCCCTTCCATTACCTGCATGTCTCTGTTCTTGATGTCTTGCACTGTGCTGACCTCCCGCGAGGCTTGAAGGAATATGTGGTACCTGGAGGAGGGGCATTCTTGGGACAGGGCAGTGGCTCTGTATTTAAGCCACACCCATGCTCTTAGCCACGCTTGACTTCGAGTTTCCTGCTCATCTTGTGTCCCCGCCTCCTTGGTTTTGAATGATTTATGCTCCTCCTGCATGCTGCCAAACTTTCGTGTTGGAGCTGTGGTCCTGCCTACGCCAGCTCACCCGGACTACCTGCATCCTCCTCCGGTGCCGGGGACATGGTTTCGCACCAATGGGTTTTTCCCAGTTCAGGTCCTGTTTTTACCTGCATTGATGATCCACGCTCCCTTTTTAGCAGCTTCCCGGACAGCCTGGATTCGTTGCCGTCTTGTGCCGGATTCCCAGTTTATGCCTGATGGATTTTCCCGGCTCTTGTGAGTCGTGCACCGGCAGTTTTGTCTCCTGCTTTTTCTTGTTTTATTTAACATTGCTAAATCCTTCTATGGAATTACGGATCTCCAACTCACAAAGGGCAGTGCACTGATGAATGGATTATTAATGTTTGGGGAGAAATATCTGTGACTGTGTTATTGTTCCTTCTCTCCCCTTGTGCCAGCTCCCCCTGTGACAGTTCTCCTGCCCAGCTTGCCAACAGGCCGCTACCCTGTGCTGCCTGTCTACTTGCTGCCCTCTGTTTGTGCCTCCTCTGTTCGTTTCTTGCTGTTTTGCTTTTTCTGTTCATTTTTATGCACTCTGTTTTACCTTTTCTGCTCGTTTTTCTGCCCTCCCTTTTGCCTTTTCTACTCGTTTTTCTGCCCTCTGTTTTGCCCTCTTCTGCTCTTTTTGGCTTTTCTGCTTGTTTTTCTGCCCTATATTTTGCCTTTTTCTGCTCATTGTTCTGCCCTCTGTTTTGTCATTTTCTGCTCATTTTCCTGCCCTCTGTTTTGCCATTTTCTGCTTGTTTCTTCCCTCATCTCGCCGTTTCCTCAAGACTTGGCTTTTTGACAGATACCTCGCACCCCAGCATCCAGATGCCCCCAGTTAAATATAGAGCCGCCACCCTCTCCCAAAGATGCCCCTCCTCCAAGTCCTTCGTACTCCTTCAAGATTCGCTGGAGGTCGGCACAGTGCAAAGGATCAAGAACAGAGATATGCAGGTAATGGAAGGGGTTAATGGAACAAACACACAGTGTACCTCCACTGACCTTACTTGGTTTGAAACTGGGCATGCATTGGTTGGGAAGGGTCTGCATGCTTCAAAATAGGAGCAGAAGTAAACTTCTCTTTTAGTATGACAAAAGCTTGCTCAGCCTGTCGGACCAACAGAAGGTAGTACCCTTACACAACAGTTTAGTGATAGGAGAAATTATGTCAGAAAAGCGTTTAATAAGCTGCCTGTAGAAGTTGGTAAAACCAAGAAATGACTGAACGTCTCGCACAGAACTTGGACTAGGCCATTGCAGGTTAGCTTCTATTTTTTTGGGGTCCATGTGAATGCCTGATGGTGAGAGAATTAACCCCAAAAATTCAACCTGGGTTGTGTGGAAAACACACTTATCCAATTTAGCATGGTGTTCTATAAGACGCTGAGGAACCTTTTTTATATGATGAACGTGTTCTTCTTCAGGCGAATACATTCAAATAAGCACACAGGACTTCGTGCATAAAAATCTGAAAAACTGCCGGAGCATTTCACATATCGAATGGCATGACACAGTATTCAAACAAGCCAAACTTAGTGGGAAAAGCGGTCTTTTATTCATCTCCGTCTCTTACTCTAATCAAGTGGTTGGCTCCCCTCAATTCAAGCTTGAGGTATATAGTTGACTTTTTTTACCTGATCTAGTAGTACGCAGATGAGCGGAAGTGGGTATTTCTTTTGTACAGTTGCCTTGTTCAATGCTCCATAGTTAATACAGGCCTAAAGGTGAACTCCTTTTTTTTGAATGAAAAACAATGGCGATGACACTGGAGAAGAATAATGATGGATGAATCTGCAAGCTAATAATTTGTCTCTATATTCCTTAACATGTTTTGTCTCCGGTTCAGTCAAGGCATAGATACGGCTAGTGGGTAACTCAGCTCCTGGAATCAAATCGATTCTACATTCGAAACTGCGCTGTGGTGGCAAGGCGGTAGCTTTTGTTTTATCAAAGACATCATGGAAGGCGGAATACTGGGAGGGTAACTCTATAGACTCTAATATATATAGAAGCCGCACAACAAAGAGGAGTTTTCCAATCTGTTGCTTCCTGGTAGCAATGCAGCAAACTAAACTGCGAATTCAGAGGCACAGTACGTAAAGACCGATCTATATACGGGTTGTGCACTTGAAGCCAATCAACACCAAGTATGTCCCCAAAATTGGGATATCAATCAAATCAAAAAGAAGTACTTTGGAGTGTTCGTTTACCAAATACCATAATCTTATCACTGGAATGATAAGTGATGAGCCCTTAGGAGAATTCTGATCCATCTAATACTCTGACCGGTTCTGGATGCTCTTTGGGAACAAAGACAACAACCAACGCTTTGGCAAGGGCAATATCCAAAAAATTCTTGGGATCTCCAGAATCCAATAAGATTGGCATATTCTTTCGGAGCTGAGTAGAGATCACTAAGGTAACCGTTATGGTAAAATGTTTAGGAACACAAGCCACTGTATTTGCCAAGTACTGAGAGATCACACAAGAAGAAGTACTCAAAGGGTCGATCTCAACTCCCTTCAAGCTTTTTTAGTTTTCTGACATATCTTCTTGCTGATCAACTAGGGCCACAGTATTTCTGGGTATCTTAGGTTTCACTGCACTTTCCCTAGCAAAATGACCCCCTTTGCCACAATATAAACATAAATTCAAACTACGCCTCTTTTTCTTCTCTTTAGAAGGGGACCACAAACCCCTCCTATTTGCATGCGCTCACTACTGTCCCTACTTTCTATGTGTTCATTCTTTTCACTGCGAAACACCAAACATGTGGCAAATTGCTTCTTGACCTTTAACCCCTTCTTTCCCCCAACCTGTGGTCTAGTTTGACCACTAGATCAATAATGGTTGGGCAAGCCTCTGGAGGATCCACAATCTGAGACAGTATATCCTTAAGCTCATCACGGAGCCCCCGATAAAATAGAGAAGTTCTTTTGTACTCTGGCCAATGTGTTTCTGTGACTAGTTTATAAAAATTTGTCATATACATGCAGTCGCGGCCAACATGACTTGCGGGTGGGGGGGCAGGTGTGTTGCGTGGGAGGGGGTTAAGGGTCACGCATATTTTTTTAAATTTAAAAATAAAATAAACTTACCATTGCACCGGGTCCCGCGTCTTCACTACTGCTCTTCTCCGGACGGAAGCGCAGCCAGGCCCCACTTGCCATTCACAACTCTGCAATGCAGTGTTGTGATTGGTAGGCACCCAGGCTCCCCTGACCAATCACTACGCTGCAATGCAGCATTGTGATTGTTTGTGAGCGTCCTGGTTGGACGCTCAACCTGGGAATGGGAGCCTGGGCTTGTTCTCCATGCAGACTGTAATGCAGCCTGCATGGATAAAGGGGAAAGTGCGCATGACTGGTTTAGGCGGCCTGAGAGGGCTGACCAAACAGTCATTGCACACTTAGGAGTGGGCAAACCACTCCTCCCCTGCCCTCCTCCGTGAGCAAAGCAGCCCCAACCACCCGCCCGCCCGCAAAGCAGCAGAACACGTCACGAAGCATAAAATGATAATAACTTGAAGTTATTATCATTTTATGCTTCTTTGCACTGCTTAAAAGCAGTGGAGATGCGACGCTCCTCTGCCATAGCGGAGGAGCTGCCACTGTATACGTGATCAAGTCTTTTGTTCCTTGCTTCAAGTTCAGCAATTCATTATCACTGGCATGCATAAAAGTATTGTTAGAAATGGGGCTTCTGGTTGGCTACGGTCTACATCCTGGCCAGGCAGAACCCGCCACTCTCGTCAGGGTAAGCTAGATACACAAGTGAGATGACTTGTGTTCACCCTCTGGTAGCTTGGCGCAGAGCAGACAGGCTTACCAAAGAGGCAATGGGTATAGTATTTATGCAACACAGACACACAGTAACACAATGAATATTAGTCAGCATTTGTAGAGCATGGCATTGTCACTCCTGGGAACGGTTGCCAACACTTGTTTTCAGTCATGTGTTGGGGCTTGCTCTGGGGGGGAGAATTTATTGGACCATCTTTGCTACTACAGATTTGGAATTTCAGGTTAGTGGAAGCTTGACAGAAAGCCAAGCCCACAAATTATTTTCTGCCACAGCTAAGATGGAGCAAGGAGGCACTTTTGCCCCCTTGGATGCAGGTTCCCCATGTCCCTTATTAGGGTCAACTCCAACAGTAGAGGATTTAGCTAGGGCACTATCTAACATGCAGTCGGAGGTACAAAGTCTAAAA
Organism: Calotriton arnoldi; assembly: GCA_963921515.1. Classification (NCBI taxonomy): domain Eukaryota; kingdom Metazoa; phylum Chordata; class Amphibia; order Caudata; family Salamandridae; genus Calotriton; species Calotriton arnoldi. The sequence goes on from CAWUFW010003137.1 coordinate 106,677, forward strand.
GTAGAAAATCGGCACTTGAAATCTGAATTACATCAGTACAAATTCTGAAGGGACCCAGGGGGAACGGCTTCTGAGGCCTTGCCAGTGGTACGCACAACATGCATACAACTAGGGCATTTTTCAGTACCCTTACCTAACCCAAACATCTCCTCTTCTAGGTCTGATGGTAGTTAGCCAGTGAACGTGACTATAATGACACCTAGTCCAGTCCCATTACCAATACCAGAAAGGTTTAATGGAGACAGTACAAAATATAGCGTATTCATGAATCATTGTCATCTTCAGTTCCTCTGCAGTCCTGCAGATTTCCCTGATGATGCATCCAAGTTGGATTTTGTGGTTTCTTAGTAATGTGGCCACTTGGGCCATTCCTTTGGTTGAGAACGATGATCCAATTTTGTATAATTTTGTCCAGTTCAAAGAAAAAATGTGGAGCTTATTCGCAAAATATATGTATACCATATACCATTTATACAGGGCCTGTAAGTTAAATGCTCATAGTGGGCTGCAGCACTGATTGTTCCCCCCACAGAAGTAGTCTTGCAAACTTGTCTCAGGTCTGCCACTGAAGTGCCTGTGTGTGCAGTTTACTGACACTTCAACTTGGCATTTAAAACTACTTGCCAAGCCCTAACATTCCCCTTTTATTGCATATAAGGCACCCCCTAAGGGCACGGCATTGTGTAAGTGAAAGGTAGGACATGTACTGTTGTGTTTTGCATGTCCTGGTAGTGACAAATAGCTAAAGTAATTTTTCACTACTACATACATAGGTTAGCATTAGGAATTCCCTTATACCCTTTTATGTGGCAATTCTTGAAAATAGAGGAGTAGCTTTTTCATGTTTTATATCTTTAGATTGGTAATGATAAATCATCCTTACTGGTGAAGTTGGATTTGACAATACCAGTTTAGAAATGCCACTCTTAGAAAGTCGACATTTCTCTGCACTTACTGCTTTATGTGCCTGACAGCCTGTCTCCAATACACGTCTGCGCTTGGCTGGGTGACAGCTACATTTGTGCATTCGCTCTAAACAGCCATAACACAGGACTCACTCAATTGCATCTGCATTCATATGCATACTGATAGGTCTTCCTGGGCAGGGAGGAATGGGAGGGGCTGACACACTTCAATAGGTAGTGTCCTGTCCACACACAAAATGCTGAACACCCCCCACAGATAGCCTGGCAGAAAGGACTGGATTGAAAGGGTTCCTTTTGCACTTCAGAGGGCTCCTTAAGTCACCTGCTACATCAAAGGAACTTTGGGGTATAAGTACTGGGGTTCTGGCTCCTTTAATTCATATACTTTTTGAACCTGTAACTAGACACTGCTGGCTCTACATCTGCACAATGCCAGAAGGATTTCTGTGCTGCCAGAAGGGGACTGCCACTTTGCTAAATGCTCTGCTGTGTTGGGCTGCTGCTTGTTGAGCTGCAGGATGAATGAATGAATGAATGTGTATTTATAAAGTACACTGTCACTCAAACGAATGAGCATCCTGGCGTTGATACTAAATAGCAGTGATGCCTTTCAGCTATCTTAAAAGGTGTGGTTTAAATGAGGGAGTGTCAGAACACATCAGAAACCTGGAACAGCTACGTCTTCAGGGTCTTTTTAAAGCATCTTCCATGTTTATAAATCGGAGGTGCATTGGCAATTGATTCCATGCCTTGGTACCTTTTACCATGAGGGGTTTTCCTCCTCTAGTTTTTAATCTAAAAGAAGGGGGGCTTCAGCAGATTTGCGTTTGAGGATCTCAGTGTTCTTAGGGTCTTGTAATGTCTGAATGTGGACATGAGATATTTCAGTCCTGTGGCCTTAAAGGCCCTAAAGACTAGCAGCAGTGTCTTAAGCAGGATTCTGTAATCTATGGGTAGCCAGGAAAGCCTTTCTAATGCGGCTGATGCTGAGCTCCGTTTAGGGAGCTGTAGCAACATACTGGCTACTGCGTGTTGGACCATCTGAAGTTTATGTATTACCTGCTTTGCATATCCTACATACAGGCTGTTACAATAATCCAATCTTGACTTGATGAGTGCAAAAGCTAGTATTCCTGGCATTCAGGGGAAGAAGGTGAATACATTTCTTATGGGATTTGATCAGGTTGATCACATCGCGGCTACTGTCATCACTTGGGTTTGAAAGGATAGTTCTGTGTCAAATTTAACCCCCAAATTCTTGGCAACTTTAACCGTCTCTGGTGGAGGGGGGACTGAGTTTGGCCCCCAGCGTGTAGGAGAAAAGAGTTTAGATTTTACAAAGAGTTCAATTTCTGTTTTCTCAGAGTTGTATTTCAAGTGATTGTTTTGCATCCCTAAAATCATGTTTGAGAGATATTTTTGGAAGTTCAATTCTAGACCAGTTGACCCCTTATCTAGAGAAAGGATCAACTGGCTGTCATCCGCATATGATGTAGTTGCGATTCCGTAGGAGTCAATTAGCGAGATAAGACGGCCAATGTAGATATTAAAAAGGGCAGAGCTGAAGGAAGACCCCTGTGGTACGCCCCTGGTAATCAGTTTTCCTTTGGAGGAGAATTCCTCGAGGACCACCATTTGTCTCCTATTGGTTAAAAATTATCTGAAAAAATGGCGCCCTCCAAACGAGGAGTAAGCGAACTCAATGAGCACTCATAGCGGCATGATTGCCGCTTTTCAAATCTTCATCCACTTTAAAACGATAATCCATGTTATATCGATTATTATATTCCTTTATTTTGTCTTTGTATCTTAATTTCATACTCCATTTTTCAAAATTTGGTTCATACGATTCTTCTCATATGCATGCCAATAGTGAGGTAAATTATCTCATTACACAGGTGCCCCAATGCATTTCGGGCGTCGGCCCTTCGTCAGGGGATCGGTCCTACAAAAAATGTATAATGTGATTTACTAATCCAGGAACACATATGTACATTGCTTTAATACAATGTTCAAACCACCAATTCTATGCGTGTTGTGTCTAAAACTAAAGGAAAAGATGTGAGTACTGCAAAGTGAACAGAACCTCATGTCTCATACGATGAATTTCATTCAGTAATAACTCGGTAAACACCCTGTGACAATGCTACTTTGTTGAAACTGCGTGCTGCCAGTAAAAAACGTCTTCAAGTGCATTATCATAAAGCGCTATATACAAGATGTGACAAATCCATTTAACCGGTGCATAAAGTCACTGACATCAGTCCCATTATAACTGAACTCTAAACACAGCGTGCATCGTTCGTATACCAAAAGTGTCAACTGCGAGATCATCGGAAACTGTCACACCGTCAGCCACTACGCTCTGTAAAATACCTGTTGTAATGTCGATCTTCTCTCCCTCTATCCTCTGCTCGTTAAGCTTCCATAGCTACACGTCTCTTCCCGGAATTAAATGTAGAAAGAAAACCGGAAGTAACAATAATCATAGAAAAAAGACTATGACGGCAATCCAACAGACGGTAAACTACTATATACACGTAAAGTTGTTCAAAATTGAATTATAACTGCAACCGAGATCAAGGTATTAATAATACTACTCGATAATAGCTCCTTATAAATTAAATATCACGGAAACAATCTCAGATCTTCATAAGTACTAACGCTAACCATGGTCTCAATAAAGCGCGTAGCGAAAAAAACGTAACAGTAACAACAAGGTCACCATGGTGACAAGCACCACCCTATCAACTGACGAAGACTGTTCTTAAAGGTACATGACTGTGCAAGGTATAAAAACACGAACGGATCAAATATGTATTCGAGCTTGAAACAAACAATGAAAAATATGATGTGTAACACCGTCAGACAATATGCAAAATCCCTGAAACCAACTCTAGTGCAGTATGGTGTGATGTAATTAAACATTGTATGCATTCAAATCTTTCTAATCAAAAGGTACACAAAATACACATGTGGTTATAAATACATGACAGCCACAAATTATTACAGAAAACAACTAAATTCTACACGATCATTCAACCCTTTAGGGTGTATTGAGTTCAATTTTGAAATCCAGTGCAGTTCACGTTGTAAAAGATATTGTCTATTATCCCTTCCTTCTTCAATGTTTACCTGTTCCAATACCATATATCTCAATTGGCTGATGTTGTGATTCATTTGCAAAAAATGTGTTGCCACGGTGGATTTCAAGATTTTTGTACGGATATTACTTTTATGTTCCATGAGACAGGTTTTTACTTTTCGTTCCGTTTTACCGATATATGGTAGTCCGCATGGACACTTTATAAGGTACACTACATTGGTAGTGTCACACGTAGCTGTGACTCTCAATTTGATGGGGTGCCCTGAGTAGGATGCGTGATAGTAGTGCCCTTAATGATGTTATTACAACTTCCGCAGTTGTGACATGGGATGGTACCTCTGTAATTTAAATCTTTTCTGCTAGTTTTTCGGTTGAGAAGTTGTTTCAAGTTTCTGGTGCGTTGGTAAGCAAAAATAGGAGGGTATTGGAATATGCCTTTAAAATCAGGTTCAGCTTGTACCAACGGCCAATATTTTGGATTGTTTGTTTGATCTTCGTGCTTTCTGTAGAGTGTTTGGATACAAACACCATTCTTTCCTCTTTTTTAGCATGTATCACTTTAGGTGTTAACAATTCCATTCTGTCCATCAGCTTCACTCTGTCAACAGCTTCTTGTAGAGATTGGTTCAGGATATAATCTTTCTTTAAATTTTTGTAAAGTCCTTTTGCTATTGTTGTTGTATAATTCTTCTGAAGATGAGATTCTTTTAATCCTGAGCAGTTGCGAATAAGGTAAGTGACGTTTTAAAGACTTTTGGTGGAAACTGAAGAAATGTAGAAAATTGTTCCTATCCGTAGATTTGGTAAATACGGTAGTGGTCATGATGTTGTTTTGTAGCATAATGTCAACATCCAGGAACGCTATCCTTTCCGTACTGATGTTGTGTGTGAATTGAATTCTTTCCTCAATTGTATTGATTTCATGAATGGCTTGTAATAAGTCTGGTTGAGATCCTTTCCAAATCAAAAAAATATCATCTATATACCTGTGATAGGTAATCAGGTTGTCTTGCCAGGTCTTCTTGGATAAAATGTGATCAAGCTCAAACCGATGCATAAAGAGATTAGCATGCGCAGGAGCTGCGCAATTTCCCATCGAAGTACCTGATAACTGTGTGTAGTAATTGTCATCCCAAGTGAAGTAGCTATGATAAAGAGAAAAATGCATCAATTCTAACAGAAAAATTTTAAGATCTTCTTCTTTGTTACTATCGATCAGAAATGATTCTAGGGCTTGAAGCCCCATGTCATGGGGAATTGAAGTGTACAAAGACTTCACATCTATGGTACATAAAATGAGTTGATCATGATCTCCAATCTTGATGTTGTTAATTTTAAGGAGAAAGTCAGTAGTATCGCGTAAGTACGTAGACATGCTCTGGACTATAGGTTGAAGATGTTTATCAATGTATTTCCCTATCGGTTCGTGTATGGAATTTCTGGTGCTGACAATTGGTCTGAATGGAGGTTAATTTAGACTTTTGTGGATTTTGGGAATCATATACAGGTATGGTGTTTTTGGATTGTCTTTAATAAGAAATCTTTTGTCTTGCTCATTGATGGTACCCTTTACCAGTGCTGCATCAATGATTGTAACCAATACTTTACTGAATTCCTTTGTAGGATTCGAAATCAGTTTCATGTATGTGTTTTGATCTGTCACATGTTCCTCTACACTTTGAAGGTAAAAATCTGTATCCAGAATAACTATTGCGCCACCTTTGTCCGCTTGACAAAACATTATTTCTTCTTCAGAAGCCAGATTCTTTAATCGTGTTCCATTCCCTAAAAGATAAATTAGACTTCTTAGGTTCCTTTGTTTTGAATAGTTCTTGTAATTCTTTGCTGACTACCGTGTCCAAAGCGTCTAATATCTTGTGGCTGAGTGGTGCCATGAATTTGCTTTTTGGTTTAAGATCAAGTAAGGTTCCTGTCGCCTGATTGGTTTTGGGTTCAACAATATTCCTGAAGAAATGCTTCAACCGAAGGTTCCTCATAAACTTAAACCAACTCACTTGAGTCTCCAACTCGTTTGTTTTATAAGTGGGGACAAATGACATGCCCTTTTGTAACGTGCGAGTTTGAAACAATGTCAGTTTCTTCTTTGAAATGTTTATTACGAGGCTGTTTGACTCCTGGTGGATTTGGCTATTGGTGTATCTTTGTCTCTTGGCGTTTGACCTCCGGGTTCTGCAAGTGGTCTTTGACCTGATCCTAAAAAGGTACCTGTTCCATGTTGCCCGCTTGAGAAATGATTGATCTAGTCTCTGTGCTAAATTGCATGTTAGTATTCCTGATGGTAGTCCTCTTTGTTGTGATTCATCTGAGGATGATGTTTCTCCCTCTGTTGTTCTATTACCAAATGGTCTTTGTTGTCTACATGCGGCGTACACCTCCGCCCAATTGTAAACCTCTCCCAACTTGTAATCCAAGGTATCCCTCTTGAATTTTCGTAATTTTCTCTCATTTATTTCTTTTGTGTATTTATCAAGCTGCATGTTAATGTCTTCTAATGACTTTAGACAATTCTTCTGCCCTCATTTTGTCACTCAATTCTTGTTTGAGTTGTGATATCTCTGTATTTAATTCTTCCAATAGTTTAGATAGTTCTTCTACAATTAAAAGGATTAAATCGAGTGAACACTTGTTAAGAATGGCGTACCACCGTTCCGTAAATCTAGCATTGTTTTTGCACAAAGTTGACTTGAGTGGTATACGTAGGCCCCTTGGTATTCGTTGTACTTTGTGGTAACGTATCAGTGTACTGGCGTGTAGTCTCTGGTTTATTTCACGTTTTGCTGTAAATAATAATTGCCTAATATTAGCCTGTGTAGATGATGTACCTGTGGCTATACATTCTGGTTCCTGGATTAGTGAATAAATTCTCTGTGTTTCATCCAAAGAAAAACCGAAGGTGTCGGCTCTGTTTCCAGTTAGGTTGGCAATCTCTTCGTATGACATGATTCTTGAGTGCGGGGTGCTAACCGTTTGGGATCAGCAGGTAAATGTACGAAAAATATCTGTAACACGGTTGCACACCCTAGTTTTAAATTATTGAATGAAAACAGTTATTCAGTGTAGTCCTCTTAGGTGCTCATGAGTATCACCTCCTGATCCTTGAGGTGTTGGGTACAATTGAAAAAATGGCGCCCTCCAAACGAGGAGTAAGCGAACTCAATGAGCACTCATAGCGGCATGATTGCCGCTTTCAAATCTTCATCCACTTAAAACGATAATCCATGTTATATGATTATTATATTCCTTTATTTTGTCTTTGTATCTTTAATTTCATACTCCATTTTTCAAAATTTGGTTCATACGATTCTTCTCATATGCATACCAATAGTGAGGTAAATTATCTCATTACACAGGTGCCCCAATGCATTTCGGGCAGCAGCCCTTCGTCAGGGGATCGGTCCTACAAAAAATGTATAATGTGATTTACTAATCCAGGAACACATATGTACATTGCTTTAATACAATGTTCAAACCACCAATTCTATGCGTGTTGTGTCTAAAACTAAAGAAAAAGATGTGAGTACTGCAAAGTGAACAGAACCTCATGTCTCATACGAGGAATTTCATTCAGTAATAACTCGGTAAACACCCTGTGACAATGCTACTTTGTTAAACTGCGTGCTCCAGTAAAAACGTCTTCAAGTGCATTATCATAAAACGCTATATACAAGATGTGACAAATCCATTTAACCGGTGCATAAAGTCACTGACATCAGTCCCATTATAACTGCTCTAAACACGCGTGCATCGTTCGTATACCAAAAGTGTCAATCGGCCGGCCACTACACTCTTAAAAATACCTGTTGTAATGTCGATCTTCTCTCCCTCTATCCTCTGCTCGTTAAGCTTCCATAGCTACACGTCTCTTCCCGGAATTAAATGTGAAAAGAAAACCGGAAGTAACAATAATCATAGAAAAAAGACTATGACGGCAATCCAACAGACGGTAAACTATTATAAGTAAAGTTGTTCAAAATTGAATATAACTGCAACCGAGATCAAGGTATTAATAATACTACTCGATAATAGCTCCTAAAAAATTAAATATCACGGAAACAATCTCAGATCTTCATAAGTACGAACGCTAACCATGGTCTCAATAAAGCGTGTAGCGAAAAAAACAAACCGTAACAGTAACAACAAGGTCACCATGGTGACAAGCACCACCCTATCAACTGACGAAACTGTTCTTAAAGGTACATGACTGTGCAAGGTATAAAAACACGAACGGATCAAATATGTATTCGAGCTTGAAACAAACAATGAAAAAATGATGTGTACACGTCAACAATATGCAAAATCCCTGAAACCAACTCTAGTGCAGTATGGTGTGATGTGATTAAACATTGTATGCATTCAAATCTTTCTAATCAAAAGGTACACAAAATACACATGTGGTTATAAATACATGACAGCCGCAAATTATTACAGAAAACAACTAAATTCTACACGATCATTCAACCCTTTAGGGTGTATTGAGTTCAATTTTGAAATCCAGTACAGTTCACGTTGTAAAAGATATTGTCTATTATCCCTTCCTTCTTCAATGTTTACCTGTTCCAATACCATATATCTCAATTGGCTGATGTTGTGATTCATTTGCAAAAAATGTGTTGCCACGGTGGATTTCAAATTTTTTGTGCGGATATTACTTTTATGTTCCATGAGACGGGTTTTTACTTTTCGTTCCGTTTTACCGATATATGGTAGTCCGCATGGACACTTTATAAGGTACACTACATTGGTAGTGTCACAGGTGGCTTTGACTCTCAATTTGATGGGGGTGCCCTGAGTAGGATGCGTGATAGTAGTGCCCTTAATGATGTTATTACAACTTCCGCAGTTGTGACATGGGATGGTACCTCTGTAATTTAAATCTTTTCTGCTAGTTTTTCGGTTGAGAAGTTGTTTCAAGTTTCTGGTGAGTTCCCTTTAAGAATGGGTGCAGTCGAAGCAGGCGGGAAGTCAATAATGGATTTGATTTTATGGCTCCCCATTTCCGATGAGTGAGGGCTGATGAATCTGTTTTGCGTTGGGGGGGGTAGGTTTGAAACATAATCTTTATGTTGAATGAGACCAGATGATGATCCGTCCATGATTGAGTAATGGGTGTACCAGGTGTTAAACTTGAGTGATTAGTGCAAATCCCATCAAGGGTATGTCCTTGTGAATGGGTTGGATCACATATTAGTTGCTGTAATCCTAATATTTTTAAGATATCTCAGAGGGCATTGGCCTCAGAGTTATCTGAGTTGTTGAGATTGAGATTAAAGTCTCCTAACATAGTAAAATTTGCATAGCAGACTACCATAGGGGAAAGTGCCTCCCCCACCGTGGTTAAAAAGCTAGTGCCGTGGCCCGGCAAAGAATTCTGAAGCTTACATTTTTAAACAAAGGTCCAGGCATTCTGCACCCTTGAGAGTGTGCAAGTCGAAGGAAATTCATTAAAAGCTACCCCAGAATATAATCGCTACTCCTCCACCCAGACCCTCTGTTCTGTCTTTAGACACGATTGAGCAACCAGGAGGGACTGCTATGGCTAAATCGGGGTTACACCATGATTTTAACCAGGTTTTCGTGATAAACAAAAAATCCAGTTTCTCTTTAATGATGAGGTTAGTGATGTCCTGTGCGTGCCTACTCAGAGAATGTGCATTAATAAACTCTCCAACCCAGCATGTTTTGGGAGACGTAGGTACATGTAAGGCCTCCAAGCACGGCTCTATGAAACGACCAAATTTGTTCCTGCAGCCAATACATGATACCGGGCCCACCAGATGGGCTGGATCCCATCTATAGCAGTTAACAGAAGGCTGTCGCCTAAGAATATGGAGAAATTCGGAAGAGAGAGGTTTATCAGGTTATAATCGGGCAAACCGGCTTGTGCTGGTTGCAGAACAGGAGCGGACGGGTTTGCCTTTGGCGCAACTTCGGTGCTCCCGCTGCGCACGTCTGCTGCGTCCTCGCACCACAGCCGGCATTTGTGGGTTTTGGAGCTCCTATTAACTCACCAATCACAATACAGAATCAAGCGTCACCAGGAAATGCTATTAGCAAGGTACTGCCTAAATTCAACATAATGCGCAGAAACACAGTTTTAAAATTCTAAGGTGCAGTGCTATTAAAGGGTCAGAGCAGGATCTCAGCGGCAGACGAGGAGAAGGAACCTCCTGGTCACAGGAACTACACGAGCATTGCGCTCGAGAAATTCAAGGATGCAAAGACCTCCATCAAGGATTACAGCTAACTTTTCAGGGTGTAAATGGAGAGAAGCCACATCTGCTTAACCACGCTCACGAATTCTACACGAGAATTGCGCTCGAGAAAATGAAGGATGCAAAGACCTCCATCAAGGATTACAGCTAACTTTTCACGTTGGAAATGGAGAGAAGGCACATCTGCCCTGCATATTTATCCACGAAGATGCCACCGTTTTGTGCAATACCTCTACTCAACTGGAGTACTTTCTACTGGCTAATCAGTAAATGCTACCTCGTTGGGTAAATGTATAGTGCCTTTCCTACACTACAGCTGCGTAAAGGACCCTCCCTCCCTCCCTCGTGGGCATTCCTGCTGCACGATCACATGATCGTGCAGCAGGAATGCACAAAGAGGCATCGGGGAAAGGAAAACCCTTTCCTTTCCCTCGATGCCTCTTTTGATACAAACACCCCCCTCCCGAGCCAAACCTCACCTTATTTCCCAGACGCGCTGGAAGCAAATGGCTTCCAGCGCGTCGGGAAGAAGGGAAACCTCAATGATGTCAGCGCGCCTCGCGCGCTGACGTCATTGATGGGGAGGGCGGGGAAGCAGGGAAGCCCTTCCCCTGCCTCCCCAAAAAAACTAAGGATCGGATTCCCACGGGGGCAGCGCCAGCGCTTCCCCGTGGGTGGTCTTATGACGAGCTGGACTCGTCATGAGCACACGAGCACTGTGTGCCATGACGAGTCCAGCTCGTCATAAGCACCGAAGGGGTTAAAAGAACAGGCGTGAAGTGCTGAGAGGGACGCTGCTGTTAGTATGAGCATGCTCGCACCGCAGCCGGCATTTGTGGGATTTGGAGCTCTTACTGACTCAGCCCCCTGGCATCGGATTGGTTTCCCTCTAGCCAATCAGAACACCGTATCACGCAGCTTCAGAAAATGCGCCACTCTGCTGCCTGCCTTGTTGTGCTGGCCTGCTGCCTGCTACCTTTGTGCTGTGCTGACCTAAGACGTTCTCCAAGGGCTTGCTGGTTTGCCCCTGTTCTTGAAGTCTCAGGGCCATGAAAGACTTTACTTCAAAAAGATCGAGGGCTTCGCTCTACAAAGGTCCAGCACTGCAACTGCCAAGTATGAAGATCAGCTCTACGCACTGACCGAAATCGCAACGTTTGGGTTGGAGCCGACGCCGCAGAGCCGAGGGAAGCCCTTCCAGTGCAGCCCCAGCATTGCCATGGTAACTGGATTCTCCCCTGTGACGATGCTCAGCGCAGACCGCCTACGTCACTAGAGGCCGCACTGCATGACAACCGCTCCTGTGAAGAGACACACCGTGATAGACGAATAAGGAGAGAATGAGAGCAACTGAGAAGAATGCTCTGGCTGAACTCAGGAAAGGATTGCAAATCAATGCGAAAATTAATTATGACAATTTTGCATATGTGCTCAGACTGCTGAGTCTGCCATGACAGCTCCTGTGAGGAAAGGTACTGTGCCTATGGTCGGACCCATTAGGTCCTCTGTGGTTGACCTGCATTTCCACAGATGGCTAAAACAATTTTCACACACTGGTCCCGAGTCTATCTGTCGATCCCCTGCCAGGATCTGTGTCAGTTAGCCCGGTCCAGTGAGACCGCGATGAGTGTGCTAAATGTGAGTGCTCTTCCCAGCACTCACAGTTTTAAGCCTTACTATAAATAATCTATGAGAAGCAAAGGTGTTTTGCAACACTCTGGTTTTTCCTGCATTTTTGATAACACTCATAACGTAAAAAGTACGCATTGAAATTTGATCGTCCTGATCTTGTTTTGGTTATAATATAATAAGCTATTTTTATAAACCTGTGTGGAGTCTTTTTGTGTTGTATTCATTTTGTTTTAGTTCTACCAGGGCACTTACATCTTGCCAAATGAGATGGGTACTATTCTTTAGTGAGTACAGCTGTGTTATCATTTATCACCCTGGCACAAAACAAGGTGAAGCCGATCTGCTATTGCATCTTGGCAAGGAAGCTAAGGTACAAAAAACAAACACCTATATTCCCACCGGGGAATATCATATGTTTTGGGGAAGGTAGGGAAGATGGCTGTGATGCGTTTCTGAGAGAATAGTTCTTGGCACTTCGTTCTGTCCAGCCCCATGAATGGTTGGTTTATCCTGTCAATAGTATCAAAGATGATCTAAAATATCATGCTATCAAAAGTCTGAAGCTGATCGACATATGTGTATGCACCGAGGTTGGCCAGCTCGAATTCCATGTTGCCAGATAGGACCAAAGACATTGCAGAGAAAATAGGACTTGGGCAAAATGACTTTGCAAAAATCAAAAGATGTCAGAACAGGAAAAATTGAAAAAGGCTTAAATTGGTCTAAGTGTAGAGTTGTAGTGAACAATGAGCTACTATATGGTATTGCACAAACACAAGTCCTATCCTCATCACTGATCAGCAATGTTAGATGTGGGATTCCTGGTTGGCTGACGTAGACATCCATACCAGGCAAGAACCACCACCCTAGTCAGAGTAAGCTAGATACACACTAAAAGATAACCTGTGCTCACCCTCTGGTAATTTTCCACAGAGCAGTGAGGCTTATCTAAAGAGGCAATGTGTAAAGTATTTGTGCAACACACACACAGTAACACTGTCGTGTAGTTCTTAAAAATACATACAATCTGTGCATTTAGACTACATATACTAAGGGATTGGTGTCTAGACTGATTCCAGACACCCACGAAGAATATGTTAGCCTTTAGACTAGCTAGCTCACAGTGCCACCATAAGCCCCCTAACCTTACTAAGGAGCGAATGGTTTCTGGCAACTATCGAACATGACAACCTTTGATCCTGCAGGGATCGTGTAAAGAGGAAAAGTACTTTTCGCTCAGTCAATCGTACTCACTTAGTCTAAGAGAGACACACAGAATAAACGATGGGGACATTTTCAATAAGCATTTATTAAACCAGCATCATTCTAGTATAAAACATGTTTGCTGCGACAATCATTTGACAGAAGCAAATGTAAAAGATTACAATCACCAACAGAGTATATAGAAGATATAATTCTAACATGGTGCTAAAACAGTGAATATATGCAGGCAGTAATCAAGCGTACTCCTACGATGTGGACCCTACCTAAGTGTACCTAGCATGTATGTGGGTGTAAAGCCAAGAATCCCCTAGGAAAGAGCCAGCCCCATTTCCTGATGGGAGAGAATGAAGGACCCCATCTTGGTCACGAGTTGGACACCCCGCAAGGGATGTCAGACCACTGCGTGCTGGAGCTTCTGCATGCAGGGACATCAGTGTCTTGTGTCAGCATAGAAGCATCTCCTCTGTCTATCTAGGGAAGGTATGGTTCTTTTATACCATAAACATTGCCTCGGGGTTCCTAACACAATCAATATATTGTGAGTACGGTTATGTAAATGAGCCTAAATCAATACCTGCAACTATGCAAAGTAGTTATTTCGCCTTAGGATGAAGATGACCATGACTTTTGTACAGATTATGTTAATCCTGTTAGTGCGTCATGTGCAAGGAACTTTTCTAAGAATCCCCATGCATAATAAATGAGGCTAGTTTCAAGGAAACCGATTGACATTTATTCAGCACATAACTGGGTAAAAGGTCAGTGCAAGAACCATTATGCAGAGCAATGTAGGACAAATGTAGATGAAAGGTTGTTTGCTGCTTAGGCCTAGTTTGAGTTACATAGCCACTCAGTGAATATACCACAAAAAGACTCCTCACAGGTTTAGAAAAATTTAGAAAGTTTATCTGAGTAAAATCAGACCAAAGTGAAAAACATCCAATCAGTAGAAGTCGAGATATGAATTTTTAAAGATTAATTGCAAAAACAGTGTTTAGAAGTCACAAGCTGTCAAAAGGTTACTTGAGGTCGAGAGGGACCGATGCAAATTCAAAGTTCAGGCCAACTGCGATGGATGGTAGGCCAGCTACAGGACCCACGCAGGGCTCGCTGAGAAAGTACCTTGGATGGAGCAAAGCGTCGACTCTGAGGGCATGATAAGTCAATCTTAATCCTGCAGTCGGTTGCCGCATCGTCGCCGAGCTTCGTGGAGGTGAAGGCAATGTGTTGTCTTCAGGCTGCACATGCTGTAGAACCGCTGTTGTCGAACAATCTCTTCGTCGGCGTCGAAGGGCGATGCGTTGGTTCTGATTAGTGCAAAGGTGACGATGCCTTGGTTTTGCAGCAAAACTGCTGCAGAATCCACTTATGAGGCTCAGAATGTGGAGATGGCACCTCAGGAAAGGGTAGGACTCGCAGAGCCAGCAGCGCCAGCAGAATTGCACTAAGTCTTTTGTGTCCCTGAGACTTAAGAAAAATGAGGCAAGGTAGCAAACCCTTGTAGATCACCTTCAGCAGAGTCAGGGAGCAGCAGGCAGCAGGGCAGCAAGCAGAGGAGAGCAATGCTTCCAGAAAAGTAGCCCAGGTGAGTATTTTAAGCAGCACAGCAGTCCTTCTGACAGGAGTGCAGTTCAAGATCAAGAAGTGTCTGATTTTAGGGGATCAGAGAACCAGTACTTATATTCAAAAGTTCCTTTGATATAGGGGGACTTCAAAGCAGCTCTCTGAAGTACACAGGGATCCCTTTCAACCCAGTCTTTTCTGCCAGGATATCTGTAGGGGGTTAATCAGTGCCCTGTGTGTTGACAGGACACTACCTATTGAAGTGTAAGTGTCAGCCCCTTCCATTCCTCTCTGCAGAGGAAGACCCATCAGAATGCTGATGAGTGCTCAGAATGCAGCTGAGCCTCACCTTCCTGTGTTTGTAGCTGACTAGAGGGAATACACAAAGTGTAGCTGTCAACCACCCCAGACGTGTATTGGAAACAGGCTCTCAGGCACATAGAGCAGTACGTGCAGAGAAATGTCCTCTTTTCAAAAGTGACATTTCTAAAACAGGAATGTGAAATCCAACTTCACAGGTAAGGAGACTTTATCATTGTCATTTAAAAGATATTAAACATGAAAAAGCTACTCCTCTCTGATCAAGAACTCTATCACCCCCAACTTCAGCATTTTGGGCACATCAGCTTTAATGCTCAACATCACCTTATCTGACAACCTGTAAAAAAAGTGCATTAAGGAAAATCCAGTGCTGGCCTATGAGAGGACTAGGCCTCATAGAAGTGAAAAATTAAATAGGCTATTTGTCACTACCAGGACTTGCCAAACATAAACGTACATGTCCTACCTTTTATTACATGGCAGCCTGCCCTTGGGGTTACTTAGGGCCTACCTTAGGGGTGACTTATATGTAATAAAAGGTGAGTTTAAGGCCTGGCAAGTAGTTTTAAATTCCAAGTCTAAGTGGCAGTAAACTGCACAAGCAGATACTGCAGTGGCAGGCCTGAGACAGGTTTGAAAGGTTACGTCTGTGGGTGGCACAATCAATGCTGCAGTCCACTAGTAGCATTTGAAGTACAGGCCCTGGGTAGATGGTATACCACTTCACAAGAGACTTACCAGTAGAACAAATATACCAATCAGGTATACACCAATATAATCATGTTTAGGGGAGAAGCACATGGACTTCAGCACTGGTCAGCAGTGGTAAAGTGCTCAGAGTCCTAAGGCCAACAAAAAGAATCAGCAAAAAACAAGAGGCAAAAGGCAAAAAGTATGAGGAAAGCCCACCCTAAGGATGACAGGTCTAACATGTGCCCCCTCTAAAAGTGGGCAGATCTACTCAACCTCTAAGGAGTTCTCATCACTAAGGCAGAAAAACATTGATAGACCATCAGCTTTGGCGTAGTCTTTCCCAGGTCTGAGTTCCACCCTGAAGTCCATACCCTGTAGGGAAATGGACCACCTCAACAGTTTTGGATTCTCACCCCTCATTTGCATGAGTCACCTGAGGGGGCCTGTGATCAGTCTGAATCAGGAAGTGAGTGCCAAATAGGTATGGCCTCAACTTCTACAGTGCCCAGAGCACAGCAAACGCTTCTCTTTCAATAGCACTCCACCTCTGTTCCCTGGGGAGTAACCTTCTGGACATGACAGCTGCAAGTTGGTCTAGGCCCTCCTTAAAACGTTGGGATAATACTGCCCCATGCCATGCTCTGAGGCATCTGTCTGAACGACAAACTCCTGAGAGAAATCAGGGGCCTTGAGCACAGGAGCTGTGCACATGGCTTGCTTCAGGGAGTCAAATGCAGTTTGGTGTGCCTCTGTTCAAATCACATTTCTGGGCTACTTCTTGGAAGTCAGCTCAGTCAAGTGGGAAACAATGGTGCCATATCCCTTGACAAACCTCCTATAGTACCCAGTAAGGCCCAAGAAGACTCTGACTTCAGTCTGGGTTTTGGGGGGCAGCCAGGCCATGATGGGTTGTGTCTTAGCCTGAAGGGATTTCACCTTCCCCCTGCCCACCAGGTGACCCCAAGTACACCACAGACCCCTGCCCTATCTGGCACTTACTTGCCTTGATAGTCAGGTCTGCCTGTTGCAGAGCCTGAAGAACTTCCTGGAGGTGAAAAAGGTGGTCCTTACATCTGCTGAGGACAGCCATCTCATCCAGATAAGCAGCAGAGAAGGACCCCATACCAGCAAGGACCTGCTTCACCAGCCTCTGGAAGGTGGCAGGGGCGTTCTTTAATCCAAAGGGCATCACTCTAAACTGGTAGTGGCCCTCTGGAGTTGAGAAGGCTGACCACTCCTTTGCTCCCTCTGTTAGGGTGATCTGCCAGTACCCTGATGTAAAATACAGGTACAGAGATACTGGGCAGTCGCTAAACCGACCAATCAGCTCATCAGCCTGGGGGGTGGGGTGAGCATCAGTCTTCGTCACAGAATTTAACCCTCTGTAATCCACACAGAACCTCAATTCAGGTGTAGTCCCAGTGTGGCAGATTTTGGTACCAGAACCACAGGACTGGACCAGGGGCTACTAGAGAGCTCTGTCACCCCCAACTTCAGCATTTAGGCCACTTCAGCTTTAATGCTCAACATCACCTTATCTGACAACCTGTAAACTTTATTCTGAACAGGGAGGTTGTCCCAGGTGTCCACATCATGGGTACACAGTTGGTCAGTCCCAGGGATAAGGGAGAACAGAGAAGAGATTGTCCCAAAACTTGGTGGCAGTCTCTCTTTTGTTCAGGAATTAGAGTGATGGAAAGGATGACTCATTCCACAGACCCATCCTTCTCCTTGGAGTCCAAGAGGTCAGGGAGAGGTTCACTCTTCTCTTCCTCTTCTCCATCAGACACCAACCGCAGTGTGAGCTCAGACCTCTCAAAGTGCGGTTTGAAGCGATTTACATGTAGCCCCCTGTGGGGTTGCCTAGGGCTCTTGAGTTCCATCAGGTATGCGGCCTTACCCTTTCTATCAATCATCTCACATGGCCCATTCCAGCAGTCCTTGAGGGTTACCGGCTCAATCACTCAAACTTTCTGACCAGGTTGGAATTCCACAGTGGTAGAATTGTTGTCATACCACTCCTTCATGACTTCCTGGCTGGCTTCAAGGTTACTGGAAGTGTGCTTCCATAACTTAGCCATCTCACTCTGAAGGCCAGCGTGTATCTCACTACATCCTGGGTACCTTCCTGGGAGCTTGCTCCCACCCTTCTTTCATCAGACTCAGAGGTCCTCAGACGGGGTGCTCATACACTAGGGCTGAAACCCACTCATCTCTGTGACACCTCTCTGTAAGCGAACAACGGGCATGATAAGAGGATATTCCCCTTTTTCGTCAAGGCCTCAGGTAGGACTCTGATCATGTCTTTCAGGGTCTTGTCGAACCTCTCTACAAGCCCATTGGTTTGTGAATGGCAAGGGATGGGCGACTTGTACGTTAACCACACTCTTTCCACATTGATTGCATATAAGCAAACATGAAGCTGGTGCCCCTGCCAGAAAAACTTCCTTGGGGAAAGCCCACTTGGGTAAAAATCCCCATCATGGCCTTTGCCATTGTGGGTGCAGTAGTAGTCCTCAGAGGGTTGTCTCTGGGGTGCCTAGTAGCATGATCCACCAGAAACCGGATTAACCTGTTGCCTGTTGCAGTCTGGGGATCTATAGGACCTACAATGTTGATGCCTACCATCTCAAAGGGGGTGCTAATGACAGACAAGGGATTAAAGGGAGCTTTAAGCCTCTTTCCTATCTTCCGCTGGCCTGGCAGGTCTCACACATCCTACAGAATGCATGTGAAGAATTCTGAATCCTAAGCCAATAGAAGTGGGGGACAAGCCTGGTAAAGGTCTTGTCCTGGCCTAGGTGTCCTGCCAGGGGCATTTTGTGAGCAGGCTCCAGTAGGAAGGCCCTGTAGTACTTGGGGAGCAACAGGGCCCTTGATGTCCCATGCTCAGGAGCCTTATGCTCACTGTACAGGCGGTTGTCCTCCCAGTAAATTGGGTGACTACTGGAGGCATCACCTGTTGCTTGAGCTTTGGTCTGTTGCCTCATGCCCACAAGAGTTGGGCACTCTCTTTGTGCTCTACAGAACTCCTCCTTGTTGGGTCCTCATTCCATATGCCATCCAGCAAGCTCAGACAGGTCAACAAGGGAAGCAATGTTCTTCTCAGTGGACTCCGGGTGGTCACCGCAGGTGCCCCATCATCTTACTGGAGGTACATTCAGGGGCTGGTTTACCATGTCTTCCCCTTTCCCCTTCTTAACAGCTGGCTGGGCCATTGTTCCAGGCTCCAGCCCTTCTTGACTCCCTTCCCATGCAGGCATGGACCTTGTTGTGGCACACATCCACTCAGGTAACCCTAACATCTCCACACGAGCCTTGAGCTTCACTTCCTTCCTGGAAGTGTGCTCAAGGTCATGACCTAACAAATAGTCCACAGGCATGGCAGGGCTCACTGCAACTTTCAGCCGACCTGAAACCCCTACCCCCCCCACTCAAATAGAATAAGGACCACAGGATAGCGACCCTCTCTGTTGTCACCCACGACAACCTGGTGGAATGCATGGGGAATTTCCTTCTCTGTGGAAACCAGCAGACTCCTTACCATAGTCATACTGGCTTTTGTATCCCTCGGAGCCTCAACACCTTGCCCATTGATGGTGACCCCTTGCCTATACTTTGTATCATTTGAGGGCACATGGATCTTAGGAACATCTCTCTGTCACCCAGGGAAACTAGGGTAACCCGTGTAAATGCCCCCTAATAACTAGGACAGACTCCTCCTCCAGCACTATACTAGCCACCCCTGGAATCTTCCCTCCAGTGGGAGGTGGTGCTCTTTTTTAGGTTTCGCCTGCACAGCGCTTGCGCTGCGCTCGAGAAATGTATTGTTTTTAATAAAAACTTAAAAGGGACTTACATCCCGCCCCCTCTTTTTCCTGACTTCTCATTGGTTCCTGTGCATGCCACTTACCCTTCCTCCATTTCTATTGGCAGTAACATATTTTCCTGCATTTACCAATGCTTGTTCCCCGTTTGCTTTTCTTATCAGTTTCCCGCTTCCGAAATACTGTTAACATCCGCTTTGGTGGAACTATATTTTCATAAAATTTTGTCTTTTACTCTTGCAGCATATTTTTATAACAATTTATCACCCGGAGAGAATAAGTGATTTGCGGAGAATCACAGGATGTTACACGGTGCCGCTGAGACTTGAACCGGGATCCCCAGCTCTTGCCCAGCTCTCGATTCAGAAGCTCTGGCTGCTGCACCACATCCTCTCCACACCTGTGTTATTTGTCAGGGAGCTCTTTTCTTCTCTCGGACAATGATTGATGAAAACAGCGCCTTATTCGTTACATAGTCTAAACTGATGCATTATCAATGCTTGTTTACACTTGGGATCACCCTTGTCGTGTCCATGCTCATAGCACTCATGGCACTTGATGGGCTTGGGCTGCTGACCTTTGTCAGGGTACTTCTTCTTCTGGTGGCCAGATTGGAAATATGAACCAGATCCTTTCCCCTAACAGTTATTTTGGGGGCCTTTAGAGCACTCAGTAGTTTTTCTCCCCCCTCCTTCTTCTGATGGGAACCCTGACCACCCTTTTGGGAGTCCTCCCCAGATACCTTTCTGGACACTCTTGTGCTGACCCAGAGGTTCGCCTCCTCAGCAAGCTTCCTGGAGTCAGTAGCTTGTTATCAACCAGCTGTTGGTGCACCTCTGAAAAACAAGTATCAAGAATGTGCGCCTTCGAAAACAAATTATACAACCCTTCATAATCATTACCTTTGCTGCCCCTCACCCAGCCATTCAGTGTCTTAGAAGCATAGTCTAAAAAATCCATCCAAGTTTGTGTAGAGAGTTTGTGAATGGCCCTGAACCATTGCCTGTACTTCTCAGGAATAAACCCAAACTTACTGACTAAAAGGGTCTTCATGGCAGTGTAGTTGATCTTGTCCTCCACCTCTAGTGTAAGGAGTGTGTCCTTCCCCACTGTGGGCATGTACCCCCATAAGCTACCCTACCAGAGCACCTCTGGGACCCTGTGCACTTTCAAAGCCATGTCATTGGCTGCCAACCATTTTCTATGTCATCCCCAATCATAATAACTGGGCATCATATCTTTTGGGATATGAAATCTGGACTCATGTGAAGACACTGTCGATATGCTGCTAGCAATATTGTTGTTCCTGGACCCCACTTGGAGGGCTCTAATATCCAGCTCTCTGAGACTAAGCTCATGAGTCATCTTCTTTTCCTCCATGGCCAACCTATTCTCTTCTAGAGCTTGTTCTTTGTCCAGTCTAACAAGGCCCTGCTCCTTCTCCAGTTTCGTTAGGGCCTGTTCTTTTTCAATCTTGGCAAGGGCCTGCTCCTTGTCAATCTTTGCAAGCTCTAGTCTCAGATTTCTCTCCTCCCGTCTGTCTGACAGCTCCTCTGGGGACAGGCTGTTTGAGGACTCACTGCTGTCTGCTCTAGAGTGGACGACCAGTCATGGGAGGAAATTGCTATCCCCTCTATAGGCTGCATCACAAGACCCTCTCTGTCAGTTCCCGCTCTGATCCTTCCTCAGACACAGATCCCTTCTCCCCATCCGCATCTCCTTCTGGGTGGGCCTCTGCCCATGCTCTTAAGGCTTTCTGAAGCTCTGCCTTCTTGGCACTTCACTTATGGAACACCCCTCTCTTCTGGCAGAACCCCTTGAGCTGGGCCACAGTATATGCCTCCAAGCTGGCCAGCTCGAATTCCATTTTGCCAGATAGGACCGCATACATTCCAGAGAAAATGGGTCTTGGGCAAAAGGACTTTGGAAAAACGTGTTTTTAAACT
Source organism: Calotriton arnoldi (assembly GCA_963921515.1). Taxonomy (NCBI): domain Eukaryota; kingdom Metazoa; phylum Chordata; class Amphibia; order Caudata; family Salamandridae; genus Calotriton; species Calotriton arnoldi. The sequence continues at coordinate 128,148 of CAWUFW010003137.1, forward strand.
TTTAGCCTATACAATGAAATGTATGTTAACCTTTTGGAATTATTAATATTTATTGAAAATGAATGAATTTTTTTTTACTAAACCGTATGTGCTATGTGTGATTATCCGACTAAAAACATTGGAAAGGTTTGTGAAAACAGCCATAAACAATAAAGATATTTTCATCCAACAGCAGACTTTGGAAAAATCAAAAGATGTCAGAACAGAGAGAATTGAAAAAGGCTCAAATTGGTCTAAGTATAGAGTTGAAGTGAACACTGAGTTACTACATGGTATTGCACAAACAGAAGCACTATACTTACCACTGATCACCAATGTTAGAAATAGGATTCCTGGTTGGCTGAAGTAGGCACCCAGGCCAGGCAGGAATCACCACTGTAGTCAGGATGAGCTAGATACAAGCTAAAAGATAACCTGGCTCACCCTCTGGCAGTCAGGCTTATCTAAAAAGGCAATGTGTAAAGTATTTGTGCAACACACACACATAGTAACACAATGAATAAAGCACAAAAGGGTCCACACAGGTTTAGAAAAACAGAGAATATTTACATGAGTAAAACAAGACCAAAACAACAAAAATCCAATTAGTAGACGTTGAGGTATGAATTTTTAAAGATTAAATGCAAAAACAGTACTTAGAAGTCACTAGCGGTCAAAAGGTTACTTGAGGTCACAAAGGAGCAGTGCAAATCCAAAGTTCAGTCAAATGCAATTGAGGGCAGCCGGCAACAAGACCCACACAGGGCTCGCTGAGGAGGTATCTTGATGGAGCAAAGCATCAACACTGAGGGCACGATGCACTGATCATCAGTAGGGTCACTGCGTCGTCGTCGAGCTTTGCTGAGGTGAAGCTAATGCGTCATCGTCGATCCATGCAGAGCGATGTTGTAGGGCTGCACAGCCTGTAGAACCGCTGTCATCGAATAGCCTCTGCGTCGGAGTCAAAGGGCGATGCGTCAGTTCCGATCAGCGCAAAGGTAATGATGCGTCGGTTTTGCAGCAAAACTGCTGCAGAACCTACTTCTTAGGCCCAGAACTTGGAGAGGGCACCTCAGGCAAGGATAGGACTCACAGAAGGCAGAGTCAGCAGCACCAGTAGAATTGCAGGAAGTCTTTTGTGCCCCTGAGACTTCAGAAAACAGGAGGCAAGCCAGCAAGCCATTGGAGATCACTTGGAGGAAAGGCAGAGTCCAGCTCTCCTTCAGCAGAGTCAGCAAGCAGCAGGCATCAGGGCAACAAGCAGAAAAGCAGTCCTTCCAGAAAAGCAGTCCAGCGGAGTCCTTTAAGCAGCACAACAGTCCTTCTAACAGAAGTTCAGTCCAAGATCCACAAGTGTCTGATTTTACGGGGTCAGAGGCCCAGTATATATACACAAAAGTGCCTTTGACGTAGGGGGTGACTTCAAAGCAGATCTCTGAAGTGCACAAGGATCCCTTTCAACCAGTCTTGTTTGCCAGGCTATCTGTGGGGGGTAAATCAGTGCATTGTGTATGGACAGGACACTACCTGTTGAAGTGTAAGTGTCAGCCTCTCCCATTCTTCCCTGCCCAGGAAGACCAATCAGAATGCAAATGAGTACTCAGACTGCAGATGAGCCTCACCTTCCTGTGTTTGTGGCTGTCTAGAGACAATGCACAAAGTGTAGCTGTCACCCACCCCATACTTGTATTGGAGACAGTCTGTCAGGCACATAGAGCAGAAAGTGCTGAGAAATGTCCACTTTCCAAAAGTGGCATTTCTGAAACAGTAATGTGAAATCCAACAACACCAGTAAGGAGGATTTATCATTACCATTCAAAAGAAATAAAACATGAAAAAGCTACTCCTCTCTGATTAGACATTAAAGATTAAATGTGTATTAAGGAATTCCCAATGCTGGCCTATGAAAGGGGTAGGCCTCACAGTAGTGAAAAACAAAATAGGCTGTATGTCACTACCAGGACATGCCAAACATTAAATTGTCCAAGCTGCCCAATGAAATCACATTACGATGAAAGGTTGGTTTGTAATTTTGTTTGCTGACATTGACAAAGGCCAGGGGCCAAAATGCGTTTGTCAGTTTCTCGGTTGCTGAATTCAATGAAATAAAATAAACTAAATATATATGGCCCATGAGTATGAGGTGTTCGGGTGTGGAAGATTGAATATATATATATATATATATATATATATATATATATATATATATTCACTGAAAAAACCATAGGTTTTAGGGACAGTTATAGTTAGTTGGACATTGCACTCGTACAAAACCCGTGAAATTCCCCGTTATAGTTAGTTCAGCTAACTATAACTCGCGCCCCGCAATGCACTGCTGATGACGTCACATATTACATCACTCATGACATGGTCAGTGACATCACTGATGACATCACTGATGACATCTCAAATGACATCACTGATGACATCATCCAGTGACTGTGTGTTTCTGTAAAGTTTAAATATTTTTAATATATATAGGGAAAGGCGTATTGAAGAATGAGTGGGTGTATAAGTGTCTGAATGGATGATTTAGTAGGTGCGTGACTGACTCTATAAGTGAGTGATTTAACGTATCTTACTGAATGCATGGGTTAGTGACTAAACTGGGTGAATGTCTGTATCCGTCTGTCTGTTGCTGTGTAAGTGGCTGCATGTGTTTGTGAATAGCTACATGAGTGTCTATATGAGTTATTGAATGGTTGTCTGAGTATCTGTATGGGTGCCTGAGTGTTTGTGCGGGAGGGGTGTGTGCGACTCTGTGCATAGATGTGTGAGTGGGTAATTCACTGGGTGGATGGTTTCAAGAGTGCATCTGTGATAGACTGTATGGGTGGGTAAGTGTGTGTAAGAGTGTGTTAGTGAGTGAATGTATGTCCCAGTGGTACATGTGTGAGTAACTACATATGTAAAAGGCAGCATATATGTGTGTTGGAGTATATAAATAGCTATAAGCGAGAGTGAGTGATTGTGATAGTGGCTGTATGGATGAGTGTGTGCTTGTATCAGTGATTGTATAGGAGCGTAACAATGTGCTAGTATTTGTATGATTAAGTGAGCTGGTGTGTGTATAACTGTATAGGTGAGTAAATGGCAGTGTGTTTAATTATTTGCATGACTGACTAGGTGAGTGAGTACCTCTATGGATGAGTGGCGGTGTTTGAGTGTCTATATAGGAGTAAGAGTGCATATGATAGTCCTGTACTGAGTGACCATAAGTATGAGTGACTGTACGGGTGAGTGAGTGGATGTGTGTGTGTAGACCTAAGAATCAGTGAGTGGGTATGTAGTTATTGGTGTTGGAGTGTCTATGGTTTTGCGAATGGCAGTCTGTAATTTAGATTGGGTGTATCAAAGGTTATATTAGGGTGTGAGGAGCTGCATCAGATTATCACGTGGATGATGTCATCAGTGATGTCATTTGAGATGTCATCAGTGATGTCATCAGTGATGTCACTGACCATGTCATGAGTGATGTAATATGTGACGTCATCAGCAGTGCATTGCGGAGCGCGAGTTATAGTTAGCTGAACTAACTATAACGGGGAATTTCACGGGTTTTGTACGAGTGCAATGTCCAACTAACTATAACTGTCCCTAAAACCTATGGTTTTTTCAGTGAATTTCAAAGGTTTTTTAAATGCTAATTTCTAACTATAACATATCTGAAACCTATGGTTTTTTCAGTGAATTTCAAAGGTTTTTTAAATGCTAATTCCTAACTATAACATGTCTGAAACCTACGGTTTTTTCAGTGAATTTCAAAGGTTTTGTAAATGACAATTTTTAAATGTATTAATTGTTATATTAATTTTTTCAAACTGATTTATTACATTTTTAGAATTTTTTTTACATATTTTATTTTTTAAATTACATTGTAATTACATTATACATTACATTACAAAAATACTTTCTCAGAATGAATTACTTTAGTTTAAATACTTTGCACATAGGCAATAGACTTTTAAGTACAGTAGTTACAGTTGTTGCAATGGGCAACACATTTTCAAACACAATGCAACATTCAGCTCAATGTGAATTTCTAGTTAAATGCAATTAGTTACTTTATGGATTACTTTTCTAACCACAGGACTGGATCCTAGATTCAGTCCTGGTACATCTCCTGTAAACAGTTGAGTAAAAGCGTTTTGGTTACAGTCGTGATTTTTAAGGAATATTATTGTATTTTAAAAGTTGACACTTAGAAACTTTTTCTCATAGAATCACCAATGTTATCCTATGGAAGGAAATTCACTTAGCAGGTAAAAACTGTTATCATTACTTTTTCTTACTCAGTGTTGGATCCTGGTTCCAGCACTGGTGCATCTCCTGTAAACAGTTGAAAGAATGCGTTTAAGTCATACAGGCGATTTTTAAGGAATATTTGTAGTTTGTGAAAATCGACACTTTGAAACTTTTCTGCTGAAAACCAGACAATGGATTCCTATGGAAGAAAATATAAGTTACTGGTAAGTACGGTTAAAATTACTTTTCAGGACCAGTACTGGGCTGAAAGATACAGCACTGAGGTCTCTCCTTATAACAGGTGAGTAAATCGGAATTCGTATTTCGGCTGATTTTAGAGGAATATTTGTATGTTTCAAAAATCGACACTTAGAAACTTTTTCAGCAAAAGCAGGCAATGATATCCTATGGAAGGAAATTCAAGTTACTGGTAAGTACGGTTAAAATTACTTTTGAGGATCAGTACTGGGCTGAAAGATGCAGCACTGAGGTCTCTCCTGATAACAGGTGAGTAAATCGGAATTCGTATTTCGGCTGATTTTAGAGGAATATTATAAAGTTCCAAAACTCCACACTTAGAAGAATTTCCAAGTGAAACCAGTCAATGTTAGCCTATGGAAGGAAATTCAAGTTACTGGTAAGTACGGTTAAAATTACTTTTCAGGACCAGTACTGGGCTGAAAGATACAGCACTGAGGTCTCTCCTTATAACAGGTGAGTAAATCGGAATTCGTATTTCGGCTGATTTTAGAGGAATATTTGTATGTTTCAAAAATCAACACTTAGAAACTTTTTCAGCAAAAAGCAGGCAATGATATCCTATGGAAGGAAATTCAAGTTACTGGTAAGTACGGTTAAAATTACTTTTGAGGATCAGTACTGGGCTGAAAGATGCAGCACTGAGGTCTCTCCTGATAACAGGTGAATAAATCGGAATTCGTATTTCGGCTGATTTTAGAGGAATATTTTAAAGTTCCAAAACTCCACACTTAGAAGAATTTCCAAGTGAAACCAGTCAATGTTAGCCTATGGAAGGAAATTCAAGTTACTGGTAGGTACGGTTAAAATTACTTTTCAGGACCAGTACTGGGCTGAAAGATACAGCACTGAGGTCTCTCCTGATAACAGGTGAGTAAATCGGAATTCGTAGTTCGGCAGATTTTAGAGGAATATTTGCACAATGGTGAAGGGAGGGGCGGGGCCTGAGGTGACATCTGTGCAAACGCGCCCCGTGGCGCGTTTTAAGTTGGGGGATTAAGTCCCCTTGAATCATGAGGGTCCCTACGGGCCAACTAGCCCACCAGGAACCTCCAGTATGCGCCAGGGGCTGCGTTGCAGAGATGTGTAGAGAGGCCACACCCCTTTTACACCTCTCTGCAACGCAGCTCTGTGGCGCTTTCTGGATGTACCTGTTGGGCTAGTTGGCCCCAGGGACCCTCAGGATTGAAGGGATTTAATTCCCCATCTTAAAATGCGCCACGGGGCCTGTTTGCACACATGTCACCTGAAGCCCCGCCCCTCCCTTCACCACTGTGCAAACGCGCCCCGTGGCGTGTTTTAAGTCGGGTGATTAACTCCCCTTGAATCCTGAGGGTCCCTGGGGTGCAACTAGCCCACCAGCTACCTCCATTAAGCGCCACAGAGCTGCGTTGCAGAGAGGTGTAAAAGGGCGTGGCCTCTGTACACCTCTCTGCAAGGCAGCCCCTGGCGCATACTGGAGGTTCCTGGTGGGCTAGTTGGCCCCAGGGACCCCAGTATTGAAGGGGAATTACTTCCCCATCTGCAAACGCGCCAGGGGCGCGTTTGCAGAGTGGTGAAGGAAGGGGCGGGGCCTGCGGGCCCGATCGTTTTTTTTTCTTTTTTCCCCCTGAAGGGGGGCTGTGTAGCCTCCTTCCTTTTTCCTATCTTTAGGCCCTGGGGACCCCATCCCCCAGGGCCTTACCCTTCTTTAAATTAAAATTAAAAAAAACGGGAAGGGGGCCGCGTGGCCCCCTTCCCTGGGCCTGTATTGGCCCAGGGGACCCCATCCCCGGGGCATGGCCTCGATTTTTTAATATTTTTATTTGGAGGGGCTGCGTGGCCCCCTCCTCAGGCCATTTAAGGCCCGGGGACCCCATCCCCCGGGGCCTGGCCTCACGTTGGAGACTGTGGGGGGTCCCCAATCCCCCCACAGTCCCAGGCTTTTCCACATGGGGAGCAGCTAACATGCTGCTCCCCGTGTGGAAAAGCAATTGGTTTGCATTTTGAAAGAGAGAGCAGGTTTCCTGCTCTCTCTTTCAAAATGCAAACCAAGATTGCTATGACAGGACGGGAGCCGCGAGGCTCCGTCCTGTCATAGCAAACAGCAGTGTCCCGGGGTAGGCACCCGGGACACTGCAGGAGCCGGCCCTGGGGGTGGCGGTCCCCAGGGCCATCAAGGGCTCCAGGAGGGGGCCGCGCGGCCCCCTCCCTACATTTTGAAAGCCCCGGGAGGTGGTGGTCCCCGGGGCTTGGGGGTCCAAAACAGACCCCCATTTAAATTTTCTTAGTGCCCGGGGAGGTGGTGGTCCCGGGCGTGTGGGGGCTGGAGCCCCCACACAGTTTTTAATTTAAATAAAAGAAGCCCCGGGAGGTGGTGGTCCCGGGGCTTGGGAGGCCCTTTGAGGCCCCCATACATAAATTGAACACCCCCACCATGCCCCCGGGACTTGGGCCACCCGGGGCAAAATGCTATCGAGCGCGGAAGACCGGCGCTTCGATTTTTCGGCAGGATTCGCGCACCCTGAGCGCATCCTGCCGATTTAAAAAAAAAAAAATTGTGGGACCCCCTGAGCAAACCTAGGGGGTCAGGGTGTTTCTACCCTGCCCCCTTTGTGCGCTTTGCGCACTTGTTTCTGTCCCTCGGTTCTACCGAGGGACAAAATGGCTGCCAACATTTCCTGAATCGGAATGTTGACAGCCAGCTGACAGCCAATTAACATGCAGCTCGTGATCGGGACGGTGCGCGCAGGGTACGCTCAGGGTGCGCGAATCCTACGTGCCCATAGATATATATGTACTTTTACTTTTGATTTTCTCAGCAACTACTGAACGGATTTACACCATTTAACAAAAAGGGTTCTTTCTGAACCAAGAACTACCTCTTTGCCAAATTTGGTGTAATTCCGTTCAGCAGTTCGGGCTGTAGCCGTGTCTAAAGTTTCCTATGGAAAATTGCATGGGAAAACGCGTTTTGGGACCCCCTTTTTCTCGGCCCCCGCTTGACGAATCCCCCGAGACTTTCAGGGTAGGAGCGGACCGGAGCGCCCCACAAAGTTTGAAAATTTTGCGAAGATACCTCAACCGGCAAGAGAGTTATTTCAAATAGAATGTCGCGGATTTCCTATGGATAATAGGTTGTAACTATAACTATCTACTGGCGACCGCCAGTAGATAATATATATATATATATATATATATATATTTATTTATTTAATGTTTCCCTCTCTCATCTGAAAGGAAACCGCCACGCTGGACTGGTGAAACTATATTTTTAATAACGCACACTGGCAGAATCCATGTAACAGCACATTTCTTTTAAAAAATTAACGGCTCCCAAAGACGCGTTTCGGCTGGCTCAGCAGCCTTTATCGATTCAGTAATTCGCTATATTTTTCTTAACCCTTCTCTGGGTCTTTAAGTAGTGTCTTAATTAGTAAAAACATAAACAAAATACTCAAAGTGCAGCAGTTCATCAAGAGGTTAAGTAATAAAAGTCATTTTCATTGAATTTCAGCATTAAAGTAAAGCGATGTAAACTTATTTCACTTTTATAATTTATATTCCGTTTCTACTGCCAATCACTTGTATAATTTCAGTCTTACTTAAAACACTGCTTTTACGTGCCTCTTTTTCTCCATGCTGCTCAGGGGGCAATATGAATCGTCCCCACTTTAGGACTTGTGTCCACGGTGCCCTGCTCCTGGCTTTGGTTACATCAATACCATGTAAAGGGGGTTTTCAGCAGTTTTTCGGGTCCCCGCTAAGAGAACCGCTTGACTCTCAGCGTCGAACCTTTCTCTGCTGAACACTCTTCTCCTCGTAAATCGGATTTCCCGAGCCTGGGGGCTAGCCAGTGTTTTGCGAAGCAAGAAACAGAATTTGTGGTTTCCCTGGCTTGCATCCTTATCGCAGGTGGTGCTCGGTATAAGGCTCCTCCGCAGGTTCCTTTAAACGTTCAATGTATCCCTCTCTCATCTGAAATGAAAACGGCACGCTGGACTGGTGAAACCATATTTTTAATAACGCACACTGGCAGAACATGTAACAGCACATTTCTTTTAAAACTTAACTGCTCCCAAAGACGCGTTTCGGCTGGCTCAGCAGCCTTTATCGATTCAGTAATTCGCCATATTTTTCTTAACCCATCTCTGGGTCTTTAAGTAGTGTCTTAATTAGTAAAAATAAACAAAATACTCAAAGTGCAGCAGTTCATCAAGAGGTTAAGTAATAAAAGTCATTTTCATTGAATTTCAGCATTAAAATAATGCGATGTAAACTTATTTCACTTTTATAATTTATATTCCGTTTCTACTGCCAATCACTTGTATAATTTCAGTCTTACTTAAAACACTGCTTTTACATGACTCTTTTTCTCCATGCTGCTCAGGGGGCAATATGAGTCATCCCCACCTTAGGACTTGTGTCCACAGTGCCCTGCTCCTGGCTTCGGTTACATCAATACCATGTAAAGGGGGTTTTCAGCAGTTTTTCGGGTCCCCGCCAAGAGAGCCACTTGACTCTCAGCGTCGAACCTTTCTCTGCTGAACACTCTTCTCCTCGTAAATCGGATTTCCCGAGCCTGGGGGCTAGCCAGTGTTTTGCGAAGCAAGAAACAGAATTTGCGGTTTCCCTGGCTTGCATCCCTATCGCAGGTGGTGCTCGGTATAAGGCTCCTCCGCAGGTTCTTTAAACGTTTAATGTTTCCCTCTCTCATCTGAAAGGAAACCGGCACACTGGACTGGTGAAACCATATTTTTAATAATGCACACTGGCAGAATCCATGTAACAGCACATTTCTTTTAAAAATTAACGGCTCCCAAAGACGCGTTTCGGCTGGCTCAGCAGCCTTTATCGATTCGGTAATTCGCCATATTTTTCTTAACCCTTCTCTGGGTCTTTAAGTAGTGTCTTAATATATATATATATAAAGAGAGAGAGAGAGAGATACATACACACTCATATATATGCATATATATGCAGATATGTACATATATTACCTACTGGCATTCAATAGTAGGTAGTTATAGTAAGGATCATGTTTCCATAGGAAAGCATTTTTTGACATGCCTATAATTTTGGCGCCGTTTGACGAATCTTCACAAACTTTTTTAGTGTCAGCACCTCAGACCATGTACAGCAGGAGAGAGGGGAATGCTGCATGGACTCAGACAACAGACGGTAGGGAGGAAGTGGATGTAGCAGCAAGCTAACTGTTTAGGGCAGGCGGAAAGGACAGTGGCAGAACAACGGCCACACGGGACTGTAATGAGGGACCAGGGTCATGGACTTGGATATTGGATGGCAAGGAAGAGGGCATTGCAATGGACATCTTACTTAACATTAAAAAACCTTAGAAATTCACTGAAAAACCAAAAGTTACAGGGACATTATAGTTGGGAATAGAGTAAAAAAAAAATCAGCAGTTACAGTTACCTGAGCTAACTATAACTGCTTAGGACTCACATATTACATCACTCATGACATTCAGATGTCATCAGTGATGTCATCAGTCATGTCACTGACCATGTCATGAGTGATGTAATATGTCTATATATGTGTTTTACACTTTGTCAAAAACAGGCAGTATTCGCAGTGTGTCCGCGCCAATTGCATCATCATCCGGAAAACCAAAAAGATCATGAAATAAGATGATTAATGTACTTTTTAAATAAATAGATGACAAATACAACAATAAGTGGTGCACCGTGCAGATGTAATGTTCAATAAATAATTATTAAAAAAAATACAAAAGCTATACAAGTGTACCTAAAAAAACAAAGGTAATATGGACATTAAAGTTAATTAATAAAATCTCATAAACCTTAGAAAATAACTTAATAAACACATTTTATAGAGATGTTATAGTTAGGAATGAGAATTTTAAAAAACGTACAAATTGACTGAAGAAAACAAAGGTTACAGAGACGCAAAAGGTAGGAAATAGAATTTAAAAAACCTTATAAATTCAGTAAAAAAATAAAAAGTTAGAGGGACATTTTAGTTATGAAATAAAATACAAAAAACCTTAAAAGTCCCTGAAAATTACAATGTTTACAGGGATGTTATAGTAGTGAAATAGAATTTAAAAAACCTTAGAAATTCACTGAAAAAACCAAAGGTTACAAGGATGTTATAGTTAGGAAACAGAATTAAAGAATACCTTAGAAATTCACTGGAAAAAAAAAGGTTGCAGGGACGTTATAGTTAGGCTCAAGTTTCACTCATACAAAACCGGTGAAATTCAGCAGTTATAGTTAGCTGAGCTAACTATAACTCGCGCTCCGCAATGCACTGCTTATGACCTCATATATTACATCACTCATGACATGGTCAGTGACTTCACTGATAACATCACTGATGACATCTCAAATGACATCACTGATGAATCAATGATGACATCATCCAGTAGCTGTAAAATGTTTATGAGTGTTAAATATGTATACACCAAGGTGTATTGATGAATCAGTGGGTGCATGTGTGCCTGTATCGATGATTCAGTAGGTGCATGACTGACTGTAGAAGTGAGTGATTAGGTGTCTCAGTGAATGTATGGGTCACTGACTAGGTTGTCTGAATGTCTGTGTCAGTCTGTCAGATGGTGTTTAAGTGGCTGTATGAGTTAGTGAGTGGGTACATGAGTGGCTGTATGGGTGATTGATTGGTTGTCTGAGTACCTGTATGGCTGTATGCGTGTCTGTGTTGGTGGGTGAGAGGGTGTGTGACTGACTGCATGGATGAGTGAGTGGGTGAGTCAGTGGTTGCATGGGTTAGTGAGTGTGTAAGAGAAGGGCTGTGTAAGTGACTGAGTGTGTATATGGCTGTGTCAGTGAGGGAAATGGATGTGTCAGTGGTATATGGGTGAGTAAGTGGATATGTGAAAGGCAGTATAGGTGAGTGTTGGAATATATGAGTGACTGTATGTGAGTGAGGGATCGTGATAGTGGCTGTATGGGTTAGTGAATGCGTGTGTGAGGGGCTGTATCGGTAAGTGAGTAAGTGAGTGGGTGTGTGTATAACTGTATAGGTATGTAAATGGCAGTTTGAAAGACTATAGGTGAGTGAGAAGATGTGTGAGTAGCTCTATGAGTGACTGACAGGGTATGAGTGGCTGTATGGCTATATGAGTGGATATATCAGTGGCTGTATTAGTGAATGAGTTGTTGTAAAAGTGGCTGTATGGTGACTGGGTGGATGTGTGTGTAGACATATGAATCAGTGAGTGGGTGTGTAAGTACTGGTATGGGTGTGTTTTGAGAATGTAGTGTGGAAGTTGGAGTGGGTGTATGAAAGGTTATATTGGGGTGTGAGTGGGTGCGTCAGACATTATGTGGATGATGTCATCAGTGATGTCATTTGTGATGTCATCAGTGATTTCACTGACCATGTCATGAGTGATGCAATATGTGAGGTTATAAGCAGTGCATTGCTTGGGTGCAAGTTATAGTTAGCTCAGCTAATTATAACTGCTAAATTTCACTGGTTTTGTACGAGTGAAACTTGAGCCTAACTATAACGCCTCTGCAACCTTTTTTTCAGTGAATTTCTAAGGTTTTGTTAATTATATTTCCTAACTATAACGTTCCTGTAACCTTTGGTTTTTTCAGTGAATTTCTAAGGTTTTCTAAATACTAATTCCAAACTATAATGTCCCTGTAACCTTTGTTTTTTTCAGTGAATTTCAAAGGTACTTTTTATTTTATTTCCTAACTGTAACCTGTAAATTTTGAGAGTGGGTGTGTGAGTCGCTGTGTAGGTTGTTCACTGGGTGTGTGAGTGGTTGTATGGGTCTGTGAGTGAGTGTGTAATGTCTGGGTAATTATGTAAGTGCATGAGTAGTGCCTGGGTGATTGTATTATTGCATAGGTAGTGCATGTGTGATTCTATGAGTGCAATTTCCAAGGACACACTGCGAATACCGGGTGATTTTGACAAAGTGTAAAACACATATATAGACATATTTTACATAAAGTTTCAGTGTAGCTATTTAGTAAGATACTAATTTAACTTTCTCCTTTGTATTCGTCAAAATAACTACATCAAAAGTGCATTTTTCCTTCTTCACATAAACACTGGAGGTCGCAATGACATCAGTAGTCACAAATACAAATGACTAGTGTAAAACAGATATATAGACATATTTTACACAAAGTTTGAGTCCAGCTGTTTAGTAACATATTTATTGAACAATATTTTAACAACACATTTGTAAAAAAAAAAACAACAGTTTCAAAAAATAACTTTCAACATCTAAACTCACAAATAGAACATAATTACCAAACCCCCATCAAACTACCCTTTTTTTCTCTATTTCGACAAAAAGACGTTGATTTTTGTGAAGATCATGTCACCGGGAAATGAAGGAATACCATTGGGTAATACACTTTTCAGCTAAAAGAATAAGAGGAACATGCCCATTTATCTATCTTGAACATTCTTTAAGAGAAGTTCATTGTGAGCAGATTTGAGCAATGCACAAAATGTCCCAATGCATTGCCAAAGAGTACAAATAAAAAATATTCTTGCGGGAGTACGTCCATGCTTTACCATCTAAAAACATACCATAGCAAAAGTCTAAAAGCAGCAATAAGGGAACGCAAGGCTGAAGGACCCTCAACTTTAATAGCTGCCACAATAACACTGGGGCAGAGAGTACCTTCACGGGTCCAATCTCAACTTCAAGATTTGGCTCCACAGTTTTCCTGAACGGCATCATACTGCATGGATAGCATAATTGTAGTGAGTGCTGAAGAGCAGTCCATAACAGCCCTTCGCAGTGCTGCAAAGAATCATAATGTTGATGTTTTTTTTATTTTTGGCCCTTCATAGTTTTTCTACATTAGCAGGTATTTTATTATCTTCTAATTTATTGTAACACTACTTGCATATAACTTGCTGTAAATACAAGTCTGTGTTTGAATCTTCTAGTGAGTGCGTTGACAACGTATACAAACATACTCTGGTTTTTGAGACCACACTGTGTTAAATTTTGTAATCTCTTTTTGAAAACTATCAACTGTAATATCTGTGTCCTGTTCTGCAACTCCGTCCTCTTAACAACTCTTCATTTTCCCTAGAATCCTGCTCAGGACCAAAGAAATGAAACTGCACATCATCACAAACCTTTTCTATGTCTGCCACAGTACCATGCAAGGTGCTCTATTCATTTATCCTAAACATAAAGCAGGAGTTTTCACATAGTACAGCCTATTAACTAAAGTTGACATTGTTGAGTGGTGAACAGCTAACATCCTGAAATGATGAAAAGTGCCATGGCCCACTTTGTTTGAGAAACAAGCCAGTGAGTGTCCCAGCAAATTTGTATTCTTTTGAATCTTGCAAGGATCCAGTCCTTGTAAAGTACTTATTTTGTGTTTTTTAAACTGCGGCTTGGAAAGATATGTAGAAATGTCCTTAATATATCAATGGATTGCTGTCAAATACTACAAACACTATTACAATTCAATTTCTATACAGGCACCTGACTCCACCTTCCTTGTACCTGTTCTCCAATAACTTGTTCTACATTTGTAGGTGCCATCACCTCTTTCACTCTAGGAGTGCCATTCTTAATTTCATAATATTGTCCTCTATAAGCAATTGCATGAACTAATCTGTTATTGTGGAGATAGCTTTATTCATTAAAGAATGACTCTGTACTAGAAGTATGTATGCATTCTCTACTAAAAACTGTACAAAAGTTACTTCTATTCACTAATCTTTTTTTCTGGTTTTGTCTCCTCATGCACAACAGCATTTTGTCAAGAGTATTCATTTACAATCAAAATGAAAAGCTTCCTCTTGAAAGCAAAGGCATCATCAAAAACTCCCTCAACTCATTCTTTCTGTTTCAGTGCCTCTCTCCTTCTTCTATACTTCATATTTCTCAGTAGATTTACAACCACTCTACTACGAAACATCCTGGCTCTAATTTACTTAAACTGCTTCTGTCTCCTGATTAAGGTGTGTCCATCTTTGTTACATTCTTTCCTGTTCTTGTTACATAGATTTTGTCCATTGTTAATCGTTCTCATAGTTTGAATTGTATTTTCATTATTTGATAATCTTTGGAAATGTCCACATATATTTTTAAGAAATGACTTTGTCCTCCTACCAATTGCTCTTTTTTCGTTCACCACTTTTTCTTCATTTTGCCCCTTTAGAGTCTCAGTTCTGCATAGATACTGTAGTTGCTTCTGTTCCTTTTTGCTTCAAGATTTTGTAGGCATTCTGTCTGTAATTATGCAGATATTGTTCCGTTAAAAAAAGATATATATATTTGAATTTATTTCCAGCCAATGTACCAACTACTTTACCACTGGCTTGCGCATAATACAAAAAATATTTTTATGTCATGTTGCAGTTTTATATATACAAATGAACCTACCTACATAACTACAAGCATTTATTTCAATGTACCAAACCCAAACCAAAACACAAAACTTAATTTGGTAGTTACATTTTAATATTATAGCCCCCTCTCCTACAACACAGCTGCACCATATCTCAGTTCTCACTTACACATGCTAAAAGACCACCTTATCCCTTATGTACTCAATTTTAAAGTAAACATCAACCAAAGTGTAAAAGTACATACAGTGTCTCAATACTGTAAATCCAAAAACACAACATAGTTATTTCTGTGCCTTTCTACCACTGTGTCACTGGTAAATTTAGGGCCCGATTACGACGAGATTGGAAAGCATCCAACCTAAGGTCAGAGGCTTTCTGAGACTCATCGTGGTTTACAATGCAGGCGGTCAAAACTGAATTCCGGCCGGCCATTCCGTCTGGATTCCAACGGGCTCAACAGCCTTAAAAAACATAAATCACCATGTAACCATATATGTGATTTCATAATAGATGTACACCTTCAGGCCATCTTTTTTCAAAAAAAATATATAGTTCTCTGCATCTTTAACTAAACTCAAGATTCTCATCGTACATATAACTATCTGCAACCACAAAAACTATATCACACCATATAAGTATATGCAAACCGGTCACATAAGTTAAAAAACACATTGACAAACACTTACTATTACATACCTAACATGTATTACTACTTTATAATTCATATACAGACGC
The DNA here is from genome assembly GCA_963921515.1 of Calotriton arnoldi. Lineage (NCBI taxonomy): Eukaryota > Metazoa > Chordata > Amphibia > Caudata > Salamandridae > Calotriton > Calotriton arnoldi. Next base: position 143,697 of record CAWUFW010003137.1, read on the forward strand.
AGCATATTTTCTTGTCTTTTATTTGTGACTACTCTACTCCTGTTTAATAATGTGACTAAAACTACCACAACTCCCAGAATGCAAATAATATAGTTGTATCTATTCAGCACATAATGCTTAGACATTTAAAACATTGTCATTTTTAAAGGCATTGCTCATGGTACTTTTCAACAGTACTAACATCTTAAACACATACCTGCTGCCAAATACAGTTCATCTGATATATTTTTTTCACATCACACTGATACTCTTTTTAACCAAACTCCCATATACATCTTCATTTCTAATGTACATTTTTTAAATAATTAAAAAGTTATATACATAGCAGTGAATTGAGTTCGTAAATTATAATGTTGTTTTAGCTCTTTCTGGATAGTTTTGACACTTACGATTTGTAAAAACTAAGCACAAGAATGGTACACCATTCTTATAGAAAACAACTATAAAATGGCAACCTCTTCAACAATGTTTTCGTGTTCGTTGTGGAATAATCTAAAAAAAAATGGGAGTCCAAACCGATGTTTAGCTTCCGTTTTTTAAAATTTAAATACTGAACAACAGTTTATAACATGGTCCTGAGTTGGAAATTAAAGTTTGCTATTACGGAAATTGTGTCATAACTCCTCAACTTAAAAAAAAAAATTCTTTCGCTTTAACACCCTTCTCCCCAGACACTCTTAGCTCAGTGTACCTAGCAACCCAGTGGAACCAGTAGGTCACAAGTTCACAGCACATTCTAGAAGGAACATGCTACTTCCAAATGAGATACAGCAGGTGTAGTTTACTCCATAGATTCAAAAGCCTATCCATGCCTGTATTACATTTCTTTTTTTAAACAACAGCCAATAATTGAACTTCTTGCTAAGGCATCAAACACACTACCTAATTTTATTCACTTTCATCCAGACCGCATTCAATGAAATATACCTTTAGAAAAAACTGACTGCTATTGCTCCTTAACTTCAAAACGCTTAGAGTGTGGATTGCAGGCCACAGCTATGTCTATTGGACTAAAGAGGCTGCAAAAAACAGAGGTATTCACAGGGATTTGGGTTTGCCAAATGTGGAGGTTACTTGGTTTGGCCAGAGGGGTTAAAGTTTCATCAGTTGCTGGCTTTGGTTAAAGCCATTGTGGATTGCTGAGCTCCTCCCCTCATGATTGTGCACTGAGGTGGCAATGACCTAGGTACATTGACTGGGGTAAGGCTGGAAATCCTAATGAAAGATACCTTTGCAGAACTGATGTGACTTTTCCCTCACACTGTCTTGGTGCACTCAAATATTTGACAAAGACAGAAATAGAAGTGTTCAAATCAATCTGCCCACAGATTGACAAAGCCAGGAAACATATTAATAAAACTTGTCCATAAAGTGAAAAACACATATATGTACACATTTTTCAGTATTTTACACACTAGGGGTTTATTACTGTACACTTCAACCTCATGTTTTTCTAGTGTGTTTCTAGAACAACCATCTCCGCGGTGAGGTCTGAGATCGCAATGACGTCAGTAATCGCGATCCCCGCTGATATGGCGTGAAAGCGGAAAGCAAAATCAGGAGTTCACTAGCCGCCACCACATTAAAAAATTATAACTATTTAATTAATTCTAACCATCACACTAGATAACTCACTATCTAAATACCTCTATAAAAACATTTATCAGAATCTCAATATCTCTATAACAATGCGTATTAATGATTCACTGATATATTTTTTTATATTTCCACCAATATTCGCGGTGTCGCCATGTTAGTCACGACAAACCCGGGAAGGTACAGGGGAGGTCGCTCTGGCGGCTGCGGCATCATCGCAAATATTACACGCAATTAAAAACATCAATTTTGGACACATAACTTGTGTCACTAACTCACCTACTTCTCAAACATGGTTTCAGAGTATCTCCACTCTGACCTCTTATGTTAGCTTTCACACAAATTTTCAGCCCCGGGATCCATTCCCAGATGATAAAATGGCTGCTGCAACTTTCTGTTCAGGTTGCGTCCAGCCAATCAGAGTTTTCCTGTTGGCGCGCACAGTCACCATTAATGGCGAAATTGTTGCGAAAGCTCCTCGGACAGAGATATAGCTATAATTTCTGGCCTAAATTTCTCAAGAACTACTAGATGGATTTGCACCAAATGAAAAAAAAACACAATCTGCATAACAAAATCTACCTTTCTGCCAAATTAGGTGTAATTCCGTCCAGCGGTTCGGGCTATAGTTTCGACAACACCTTCCTAAGGGAATTAACATTACAAATGCACCCTTTTATGCACCCCTATTTCTCGGTTCCCAATGCACGGATCATCCCCAAACTTTCAATGACACACTGAACCTACTTTGACACTTTTTTGGGAAACTTTCATGAAGATTGGTCAAACAATGCTAAAGGTATAGGCAAGTCAAAAAATGCTTTTCCTATAGAAGCTAGGTCCTACTATAGCTACCTATATATATTTATATTTTTATATATATCTATATACTAACTATAACTACCTACTGGCGACCGCCAGTAGGTAATATATATATATATTCACTGAAAAACCACAGGTTTCAGGGACGTTATAGTTAGTTGGACATTTCACTCGTACAAAACCAGAGAAATTTGGCCGTTATAGTTAGTTGAGCTTTTGAGATGTCATCAGTGATATCATCAGTGATGTCACTGACCATGTCATGAATGATGTAATATGTGACATCATCAGCAGTGCATTGCGGGGGCACGAGTTATAGTTAGCTCAACTAACTATAATGGCTGAATTTCTCTGGTTTTGAACAAGTGAAATGTCCATCTAACTATAACGTCCCTGAAACCTGTGGTTTTTTCAGTGAATTTCTAAGGTTTTTTAAATGCTAATTTCAAACTATAACGTCCCTGAAACCTGAGGTTTTTTCAGTGAATTTCTAAGGTTTTTTAAATGCTAATTTCTAACTATAACGTCCCTGAAACCTTTGGTTTTTTCAGTGAATTTCTAAGGTTTTTAAATTTTCATTTCTAACTATAACATCCCTGAAACCTATGGTTTTTTCAGTGAATTTATATGGTTTTTTAAATGCTGATTTCTAACCATAATGTCCAAAAAAGACTTTTTCTAAATTTAAATTTGTTTATAAAAATGTGATGTTTTCCCTTTTCTAAAATATGAATTAACATTTTTTTTTTTTTAAATTGGATTTGCGTACTGATTGTGTACCAATCTTGGTGGGTGCGCGAATCTAATAATTTTGCAGCCATAATGGTTAAGTCGTGTACGATGCACGTATGGTATGCGAAGGGTGCTTGGTTCCCGGCCCCTCGTGACGTCACATACGTATTTCCGGGGATCGCGCCGGGTGCGCATATCCATTGCAAATCTTTAAGTTTTAAAAGTATATGTATATAACTTTTATATGTATATTATACCAAGAGATTATTTAATCTAAGTATAAATATAATAAATTTGTAATTGTAATAAAGATATATTATTGTTAAATATATTTTCAGGAAATCGCGTCGGGTGCGCGCTGGTTGCGCGCCGGGTGCGCGAATCCCATGTGACTTCAAAATAAATAATTTCATTGGTTAAGGACCTTTTCATTCTAGAACTTGAAGGACCCCACCCATTTTTTTCATTCCTTCAAGAGCATCTCAGCAGACACACCTGTTGCCTTCTGCTCCGGTTGTTTGCCTTTTTTTGGTGTTTTTTTTAAGTCATCTAAAAATGTCAGCTAGCAATCAACCTCAGCAAGTTCCACCTGAAGAGGAAGAAGACCTGGTGGAACCCGTAAAGAAAAGATACAAAAGTATCGTGTGGGCATTTTTCTCCATCGCACCTGGGGAGAAAAAGGTGAAAAGTCACCTGCACTATTTGTGAGAAAGTCCTCTCACGAGGTTCAGAAAAGAAATATTCCTACGGGACGTCGTTGATGTTGAAACATCTTCAGACAATGCATTCTCGACGTCTTGCTAGGGAACAGCTTTGAAGGGAACAAGAAAGGCAGGCAACTGACAACAACGCTGCTGGCCCTAGCATGTCATCTGCTTCAACATCATCTGGCACACCCAACATCATCCCTGACTTAGCTAGAGTGGAGCAGCATTGTGTCAAATGTAAAAAAATTCTTTGTTATGGTGAGCAATCACTGGATGCCATCCTGGTTGCTATTAAAAACCACCGGTGTTAATTTTTTTTTTGTTTTCTATGCAATGAGTTTATGATTGCATAATTTTTTTAACATGTTAACTGTTGATTTTTATTCTTTAAAAAAAAAAAATCAAAAAAGAGTTCAAAAAGTACAAAAAATATAAAACAAAAAAGAAGAAACAAATGGTTCTTTTAGAGCCGCCTAGTTGGTTAAAAATAGACAAACTTGTATGTGTTCTATGAATGACTGCAAGGGTAATGTCTGAGTCATTGTATGAGTGAATAAGTACTGTCTCAGTGAACGAATGAGTGCAGCAGTATTGCCTGACTCATTGGATGAGTGCATGCATAGTGTTTGAGGGAATGAATGAGTGCAGCAGTAGTCCCTGAGTGATTGAAGGAGTGCATGGGTAATGCCTGGGTGCATGGAAGAATGTATGGGTAGTGCCTGGGTGCATGTAGAACTGCATGGGTAATTCCTGGGTGATTGGAGGAGTGCATGAGTAGTACATGGGTGATTGCATGAGTGCAGGAGTAGTGCATGGATGATTGGAAGACTGCATGGGTAGTGCTTGGGTGATTGCATGAGTGCTGTAGAAGTGCTTGAGTGCATGCATGACTGTATGGGTAGTGCCTGAGAGATTGCATGAGTGCATGGGTAGTGCCTGGGTGATTGGATGAATGCAGGGGTAATGTCTGGGTGAATGGAGGAGTGCATGGGTAGTGCCTGAGTGATTAGACGAGTGCATGGGTACTGTCTGGGTGATTTTATAAGTGCATGGGTAGGGGCTGGGTGATTGGAGGAGTGCAAGGGTACTGCCTAGGTTATTCCATGAGTACATATGTAGTGCCTGGGTGGTGCATGACAGCAGGGGTAGTGCCTGGGTGATTGAATAAGTGCAGGGGTAATGTCTGGGTGATTGGAGGAGTGCATGGGTACTGCCTCAGTGATTGAAGGAGTGCATGGGTAATGCCTGAGTGATAGAAGAACTGCATGGGTAATGCCTGGGTGATTGCAACACTGCATGGGTAGTGCCTGGGTGATTGGAGGAGTGTATGGGTACTGCCTGGGTGATTGCATCAGTGCAGGAATAGTACCTGGATGATTGGAAGACTGCATGGGTAGTGCTTGGGTGATTGCATGAGTGTTGCAGAAGTGCCTGAGTGCATGTATGACTGCATGGGTAGTGCCTGAGTGATTGTATGAGTGCATGGGTAGTGCCTGTGTGTTGCATGAATGCAGGGGTAATGTCTGGGTGAATAGAGGAGTGCATGGGTAGTGCCTGAGTGATTAGACGAGTGCATGGGTAGTGTGTGGGTGATTTTATAAGTGCATGGGTAGTGGCTGGGTGATTGGTGAAGTGCAAGGGTAGTGCCTGGGTTATTCCATGAGTACATAGGTAGTGCCTGGGTGGTTGCATGACTGCAGGGGTAGTGCCTGGGTGATTGCATAAGTGCATAGGTAGTGCCTGGGTGATTTTATAAGTGCATGGGTAGTGGCTGAGTGATTTGAGGAGGGCAAGGGTAGTGCCTGGATGACTGAAGGAGTGCAAGGGTAGTGCTGGGTTATTCCATGAGTGCATAGGTAGTGCCTGGGTGATTGCATGACTGCAGGGGTAGTGCCTGAGTGATTGAAGGAGTGCATGGGTAATGCCTGTGTGATTGCATGAGTGCAGGGGTAATGTCTGGGTGATTAAAGGAGTGCATGGGTAATGCCTGGGTGCATGCAAGAGTGCATGGGTAGTGCATGGGTGCATGTAGGACTGCATGGGTAGTTCCTGGGTGATTGGAGGAGTGCATGAGTAGTACCTGAGTGATTGCATGAGTGCAGGAGTAGTGCATAGATGATTGGAAGACTGCATGGGTAGTGCTTGGGTGATTGCATGAGTGCTGCAGAAGTGCCTGAGTGCATGTATGACTGCATGGGTAGTGCCTGGGTGATTGCATGAATGCAGGAGTAATGTCTGGGTGATTGGAGGATTGCACGGGTACTGCCTGAGTGATTGAAAGAGTGCATAGGTAGTGTGTGGGTGATTTTATAAGTGCATGGGTAGTGGCTGGGTGATTGGAGGAGTGCAAGGGTAGTGCCTGGGTTATTCCATAAGTACATAGGTAGTGCCTGGGTGGTTGCATGACTGCAGGGGAAGTGCCTGGGTGATTGCAAAAGTGCAAAGGTAATGTCTGGGTGATTGCATAAGTACAGGTGTAATGTCGGGGTGACTGGAGGAGTGCATGGGTACTGGCTGAATGATTGAAGAAGTGGATGGGTAATGCCTGGGTGATTGCATGAGTGCATGGGTAGTGCCTGGGTGATTGAAAAAGTGCATGGGTACTGCCTGAGTGATTGAAAAAGTGCATGGGTAATGTCTGGGTAATTGCATAAGTACAGGGGTAATGTCTGGATGATTGGAGGAGTGCATGGGTACTGCCTCAGTGATTGAATAAGTGCATGGGTAATGCCTGAATGATTAAAGAAGTGCATGGGTAATGCCTGGGTGATTGCAACACTGCATGGGTAGTGCCTGGGTGATTGGAGGAGTGTATGGGTACTGCCTGGGTGATTGCATGAGTGCAGGAATAGTACCTGGATGATTGGAAGACTGCATGGGTAGTGCTTGGGTGATTGCATGAGTGCTGCAGAAGTGCCTGAGTGCATGTATGACTGCATGGGTAGTGCCTGAGTGATTGTATGAGTGCATGGGTAGTGCCTGTGTGTTGCATGAATGCAGGGGTAATGTCTGGGCGGATAGAGGAGTGCATGGGTATTGCCTGAGTGATTAGATGAGTGCATGGGTAGTGTGTGGGTGATTTTATAAGTGCATGGGTAGTGGCTGGGTGATTGGTGAAGTGCAAGGGTAGTGCCTGGGTTATTCCATGAGTACATAGGTAGTGCCTGGGTGGTTGCATGACTGCAGGGGTAGTGCCTGCGTGATTGAAGGAGTGCATGGGTAATGCCTGTGTGATTGCATGAGTGCAGGGGTAATGCCTGGGTGATTAAAGGAGTGCATGGGTAATGCCTGGGTGCATGCAAGAGAGCATGGCTAGTGCATGGGTGCATGTAGGACTGCATGGGTAGTTCCTGGGTGATTGGAGGGGTGCATGAGTAGTACATGGGTGATTGCATGAGTGCAGGAGTAGTGCATGGATGATTGGAAGACTGCATGGGTAGTGCTTGGGTGATTGCATGAGTGCTGTAGAAGTGCTTGAGTGCATGCATGACTGTATGGGTAGTGCCTGAGAGATTGCATGAGTGCATGGGTAGTGCCTGGGTGATTGGATGAATGCAGGGGTAATGTCTGGGTGAATGGAGGAGTGCATGGGTAGTGCCTGAGTGATTAGACGAGTGCATGGGTACTGTCTGGGTGATTTTATAAGTGCATGGGTAGGGGCTGGGTGATTGGAGGAGTGCAAGGGTACTGCCTAGGTTATTCCAGGAGTACATATGTAGTGCCTGGGTGGTGCATGACAGCAGGGGTAGTGCCTGGGTGATTGAATAAGTGCAGGGGTAATGTCTGGGTGATTGGAGGAGTGCATGGGTACTGCCTCAGTGATTGAAGGAGTGCATGGGTAATGCCTGAGTGATAGAAGAACTGCATGGGTAATGCCTGGGTGATTGCAACACTGCATGGGTAGTGCCTGGGTGATTGGAGGAGTGTATGGGTACTGCCTGGGTGATTGCATGAGTGCAGGAATAGTACCTGGATGATTGGAAGACTGCATGGGTAGTGCTTGGGTGATTGCATGAGTGCTGCAGAAGTGCCTGAGTGCATGTATGACTGCATGGGTAGTGTCTGAGTGATTGTATGAGTGCATGGGTAGTGCCTGTGTGTTGCATGAATGCAGGGGTAATGTCTGGGTGAATAGAGGAGTGCATGGGTAGTGCCTGAGTGATTAGACGAGTGCATGGGTAGTGTGTGGGTGATTTTATAAGTGCATGGGTAGTGGCTGGGTGATTGGTGAAGTGCAAGGGTAGTGCCTGGGTTATTCCATGAGTACATAGGTAGTGCCTGGGTGGTTGCATGACTGCAGGGGTAGTGCCTGGGTGATTGCATAAGTGCATAGGTAGTGCCTGGGTGATTTTATAAGTGCATGGGTAGTGGCTGTGTGATTTGTTGAGGGCATGGGTAGTGCCTGGATGACTGAAGGAGTGCAAGGGTAGTGCTGGGTTATTCCATGAGTGCATAGGTAGTGCCTGGGTGATTGCATGACTGCAGGGGTAGTGCCTGAGTGATTGAAGGAGTGCATGGGTAATGCCTGTGTGATTGCATGAGTGCAGGGGTAATGTCTGGGTGATTAAAGGAGTGCATGGGTAATGCCTGGGTGCATGCAAGAGTGCATGGGTAGTGCATGGGTGCATGTAGGACTGCATGGGTAGTTCCTGGGTGATTGGAGGAGTGCATGAGTAGTACCTGAGTGATTGCATGAGTGCAGGAGTAGTGCATGGATGATTGGAAGACTGCATGGGTAGTGCTTGGGTGATTGCATGAGTGCTGCAGAAGTGCCTGAGTGCATGTATGACTGCATGGGTAGTGCCTGGGTGATTGCATGAATGCTGGAGTAATGTCTGGGTGATTGGAGGATTGCACGGGTACTGCCTGAGTGATTGAAAGAGTGCATAGGTAGTGTCTGGGTGATTTTATAAGTGCATGGGTAGTGGCTGGGTGATTGGAGGAGTGCAAGGGTAGTGCCTGGGTTATTCCATAAGTACATAGGTAGTGCCTGGGTGGTTGCATGACTGCAGGGGAAGTGCCTGGGTGATTGCAAAAGTGCAAAGGTAATGTCTGGGTGATTGCATAAGTGCAGGTGTAATGTCGGGGTGACTGGAGGAGTGCATGGGTACTGGCTGAATGATTGAAGAAGTGGATGGGTAATGCCTGGGTGATTGCATGAGTGCATGGGTAGTGCCTGGGTGATTGAAAAAGTGCATGGGTACTGCCTGAGTGATTGAAAAAGTGCATGGGTAATGTCTGGGTAATTGCATAAGTACAGGGGTAATGTCTGAATGATTGGAGGAGTGCATGGGTACTGCCTCAGTGATTGAAGAAGTGCATGGGTAATGCCTGAATGATTAAAGAAGTGCATGGGTAATGCCTGGGTGATTGCAACACTGCATGGGTAGTGCCTGGGTGATTGGAGGAGTGTATGGGTACTGCCTGGGTGATTGCATGAGTGCAGGAATAGTACCTGGATGATTGGAAGACTGCATGGGTAGTGCTTGGGTGATTGCATGAGTGCTGCAGAAGTGCCTGAGTGCATGTATGACTGCATGGGTAGTGCCTGAGTGATTGTATGAGTGCATGGGTAGTGCCTGTGTGTTGCATGAATGCAGGGGTAATGTCTGGGCGGATAGAGGAGTGCATGGGCATTGCCTGAGTGATTAGATGAGTGCATGGGTAGTGTGTGGGTGATTTTATAAGTGCATGGGTAGTGGCTGGGTGATTGGTGAAGTGCAAGGGTAGTGCCTGGGTTATTCCATGAGTACATAGGTAGTGCCTGGGTGGTTGCATGACTGCAGGGGTAGTGCCTGGGTGATGGCATAAGCGCATAGGTAGTGCCTGGGTGATTTTATAAGTGCATGGGTAGTGGCTGAGTGATTGGAGGAGGGCAAGGGTAGTGCCTGGATGACTGAAGGAGTGCAAGGGTAGTGCTGGGTTATTCCATGAGTGCATAGGTAGTGCCTGGGTGATTGCATGACTGCAGGGGTAGTGCCTGCGTGATTGAAGGAGTGCATGGGTAATGCCTGTGTGATTGCATGAGTGCAGGGGTAATGCCTGGGTGATTAAAGGAGTGCATGGGTAATGCCTGGGTGCATGCAAGAGAGCATGGCTAGTGCATGGGTGCATGTAGGACTGCATGGGTAGTTCCTGGGTGATTGGAGGAGTGCATGAGTAGTACCTGAGTGATTGCATGAGTGCAGGAGTATTGCATGGATGATTGGAAGACTGCATGGGTAGTGCTTGGGTGATTGCATGAGTGCTGCAGAAGTGCCTGAGTGCATGTATGACTGCATGGGTAGTGCCTGGGTGATTGCATGAATGCAGGAGTAATGTCTGGGTGATTGGAGGATTGCACGGGTACTGCCTGAGTGATTGAAAGAGTGCATAGGTAGTGTCTGGGTGATTTTATAAGTGCATGGGTAGTGGCTGGGTGATTGGTGGAGTGCAAGGGTAGTGCCTGGGTTATTCCATAAGTACATAGGTAGTGCCTGGGTGGTTGCATGACTGCAGGGGAAGTGCCTGGGTGATTGCAAAAGTGCATAGGTAATGTCTGGGTGATTGCATAAGTGCAGGTGTAATGTCTGGGTGATTGGAGGAGTGCATGGGTACTGCCTGAATGATTGAAGGAGTGGATGGGTAATGCCTGGGTGTTTGCATGAGTGCATGGGTAGTGCCTGGGTGATTGGCGGAGTGCATGGGTACTGCCTGAGTGATTGAAAAAGTGCATGAGTAATGTCTGGGTAATTTCATAAGTACAGGGGTAATGTCTGGATGATTGGAGGAGTGCATGGGTACTGCCTCAGTGATTGAAGAAGTGCATGGGTAATGCCTGAATAATTAAAGAAGTGCATGGGTAATGCCTGGGTGATTGCAACACTGCATGGGTAGTGCCTGGGTGATTGGAGGAGTGGATGGGTAGTGCCTGAGGGATTGAAGAAGTGCATGGGTAGTGCCTGCGTGATTGCATGAGTGCAGGGGTAATGTCTGGGTGATTGGAGGAGTGCATGGGTACTGCCTAAGTGATTGAAGGAGTACATGGGTAATGCCTGGGTGATTCTATAAGTGCATGGGTAGTGCCTGGGTAATTGGAATAGTGCATGGGTACTGCCTGGGTGATTGCATGAGTGCATGGGTACTGCCTCAGTGATTGAAAGAGTGCAAGTGTAATGTCTGAGGATTAGAGGAATGCATAGGTAATGTCTGGGTAATTGTATGAGTGTAGGGGTAATGTGTAGAGGATTGGAGAAGTATATAGGTAATACCTGGGTGATTGGAAGAGTGTATCGGTAATGTCTAGTTGATTGCATGAGTGTACAGATAGTGCCTGGGTGATTGAAAGAGTACATAGGTAGTGTCTTGGTGGTAGCCTGTATCTAACTTTTGTAGATCTCAAATCCGCATTCGATATGGTGCAGCGTGATCAGCTATGGGGTCTCCTATATGATATGGGAGTACCAGCTTATCTATGCCATCAGCTGATGCGTTTGCACCAGGATACGTATGCGAGAGTTAGATATGGCAAGAAGGGGAATTGACGGCCCCCTTTCCAGTGGAGAAAGGGGTGAGACAGGGCTGTGTGTTGGCCCTGTTCTCCCTCTTTTTGAATGGTCTAATTGACACTCTACTGGCAATCAAGGATATAGATTCCCCGAGGTTAGCAAACCGCAAAATACCTGCGTTAATGTTCGCGGATGATACGCTACTATTGTCTAAGAGTCCCATGGGGTTGCAGCGGGTCCTGGAGGAGTTCTGTAATTTCTGTAGGAAAAGGGACTTGGAGATAAATCTCCAAAAAACAAAATATATGGTGTTTCACGCCAATACCAGTAATTGCCCACATCCTCTAATGGAAGGCAGGCCCTTAGAAAGGGTGTCCATTTTCGACTACTTGGGTCTCACACTTAATGATAAGATGGATTGGGGGTCCCAAGTAAAGAAAGCTAACCTAAAATTGACACAGTCCATTGGGGGTATCCTAAAAGTATATAAAAATTGCACCCAAAAAGTGGTAGGACCGCCTGCTGAAATTTATAAAGTCCAGGCAAGGGGTGCGTCAATTTATGGAGCAGAACTCTGGGGCCACTGTCCATCTAATATGTTATCTATTACAGAGAATTCCTTCCTTAGACAGCTTTTGGTCCTTCCCAAAAGCACCCCTCTAACTCCGCTAAGGATGGATCTAGGTATTGGCCCGATTGCTGACTTGATTGCCTCTCGACCGATTTTATATTGGCGTCGATTATGGAGTACCCCGAGCTATTAAACTATAGAGAGGAATTGAAGGACGTTATGTCCATCTTGGGAGCAGGGAATATTCCATGGCTATCCTATATCAGAAGCACATGCCACGCTCTGGGGAGGGCAAACATATGGCTAACTCCTGAAGAGACCTGCCCTAGTATCTCTAAAAAGACCCTATCTTTTGCCCTCAAAGAACTTAAATTTGCACAATTATTCCAGAGCATTAACTCATGCAGTTTGACCTCCAGATTTCTGGACGTCAAACAGCAATATAAGCTTGAGCCAGCCCTGGATAACATCCAGCCATTTCTTGCAAAGAAATTATATTTTCAATTCAGATACGGTGTGCTCCCGCTCCGAGCATTTACAAACCAGTGGAAGGGTGCCACCAGACTGGATTGCCCTGGGTGTACGTCAACTGAAGAGACAGAACTTCATGTTCTTTTCTTCTGTCCGGCGTATAGAAGGTCAAGATCTAAGTGGGTTCTCCAGCTGTGTAGAAATGTGGGGATCAGAGACCACACAGAGGCCTACAGGCTATTAAAATACGAGATGCACCCACTATTTGTTTTTGCCACCTCTAAATTTTTGTTTGCAATGTGGTGTATTCGTAGAGGCATCATTAAAAAAAAGAGCTTAGGAAGTATTTAAGTGTGCTTATCCATTGATCATGCTGCTAACTTAAAATTGCACATCTTCCCATCTGAAAACTTGTTAGCTATTTTAATTGCTTTATCTTATATTTTTTAAATACAAAATCTATTTTTGTATTGTTTTTAAAAACGTTTTTTTAATTGTTTTTAGAATTGTGACATTTTCTCTGGACTCGAGTAACACTGTAGGTTGTTAAATATCGAGCGATGAGTGGCTGTAGGGGTTAGAATACATTGTATAAACTTGTAGTATACTGCTATATATGTGCAGCAAGGATACTCTGTGCTTCTTCCTGACTGTATAAATTCTTTCTTATTTTAAATTTCCTGTATATTATGAATGTTTTTAATCAATTCTGCTTTTATGGCTGTACAGCCGAAATAAAGTTCTTTTGACTGACTGACTGATATTATAAGTGTATGGGTACTGGCTACGTGATTGCAGAAGTGCATAGATAGTGCATGGGTGATTGGAGGAGCATGGGAACAGTGCCTAACTGTATAGATGACTGCATGGGTAGTGTTTGAAAAAATGGATGAGTGCAGTAAAAGTCAGTGTAAATATTAGTTCATATTATCATGCTTATTACATTATTTCATCTTACCTTTTTATTACAGAAGATACAAAACTCAGTGGAATTATTTTACAGTAGTTTTGTTCTAAACTGAATATAAAATCTTTTCAAACTTTAGTATTACATTCTGTAAAAAAAAAAGAAAAAGTGTTATTGCATATGATATAATAGTTTTAAGAACACAACATAATTTTAGAATTATATAACATATTCAGTTTCCCTTTTTTGCTGTTCTCAGATTCTACTGAATTTCACCATACACAGTGATTTCAATATAGATCATCATACAACAGCGGGGAAAAATACAATCAATGAGATTGTAAAAAAACACAAATCTGCGTTGAAAATATTTACAAGTGCAACTATCTGTTTACCTATCTACAATTTGTAAATTACATTCTTCAACTACATTAAATCTTTTACTTCTTTCAAGTACATTTTGTAAAATATACACTCTCATTTACATTGCGTATAATATAAAAATCAAATATATAAACTACTTCTTTCAAACACAATTTTGCAAATACAATAAGAATTAGCACAAACAATAATCCAAACAGTAATTGTTCACATCTTCCCAATAGGCCGAATAATGTTTCCAAAACCATTTGCATTGAAAATATCCCAAATAAACTCGTTAATTCGTGTTCGCATCTTCCCAATAGGCCGAATGATGTTTTCAAAACTTTGGCATCAAAAATATCAGATATGAATTTGGTAATTCGTAAGACAACCGACATTTGAATTCCAAATGGGTATCATTACAATGAGTCCATCCTTTATTGCACTTTAAATACACAGTATAGTGTGCAGATGTTGTAGTAGGTCCATCATGAAAAATAATAGCCACTGCTTTAAAAGTTCTTCCTGAAATTGATACTTGACTTGCCACAACATTTTTAATTTTTGTTTCCAATTTTCTTCCATCTGCTCTACAACGTTGTAGCATTAAAATGACATATTGTCCAAATCTGTCTATAAATAATGTTGACAACATTTCTGATTTGCAATGAGAACATTTCATATCTTGATTAGCTGTTTTTACTAATTTGTTAAAAGACACTGTTTTGCAATCTGGTATCGTCAAATATATGAATCGTTCAGTGTCTATTTCAGTGGTAGAAGAAAATTAACACTCTTCACATTTATGATCCCATCTGTAACTTAGTCCAAACAAATTTTCAATTTCTATTCCTTTATCTTCCAATACTGCAAGCATAAACATAAGAAATTCTTGTGCATCTTGTTGTACATTAAGTGTAAATTTCAATGGACCAGTACATATATCCAAAAGATGCCGTATGCCAGAAGCAGTATGGATTTTAGTTCTATCAGTTACCAACTTTTGAAAAATATAATGTAATAAAGAACAGAATCTTTTTCTTGATTTTCCATAATTTCATGATGAAGATCTTCTAGATAAAACACAACATTCACAATTACATTAGCATAGCAGTTGATACCTGAACTATTTTCTAACTGGTATCCTACAATATCATCAACTGTGTCCATTTTCATTTTCTTTGCAGATTCATCGTTCTCTTGAATTGTTTTCTTTTTTTGAACCTCACTAGAATGTTTTTTCGTTTTGGGCACACTACACATTTTTGATATACTGGATATTCACGTAAGTTAGGAGCATACAGTCTTCTTAACCGATCATATTCAAACGCATAACACATACCATAATATATGTGCAAGTAGACACATATCTCAGTCACAACACCATCCACAGCTCAAAACTTCACAGACTACACTTCAATTTTCAAACAGACACTGAAAATTATGCGGTATATATCAAATATACCTTTCCACACATCATACAAATTACTCTAGTACATAAAATCTCTACAAACATATCTCAAACCTCACTTTTGGGCTGCTGCTTTACCATTCTACAACTACTTATAATGTTACACCAACCCAAATACAAAGCAGGAACCCTTCACATGTCTTTACTAAAAGTCTCACTATATTCCTAAAAGCATACATGAATATGTCTGTAGCATAACACTATCCAAACCTTAAAAATTCACAGAACAAACTTCCAATTTCAAGCAAACACCAAAAATGATGTGGCATATTTCAACTGTACCTCTCTAGAAACTTAAAAAAAGACGCCTAATCACTAATACCTTATGTCAACATCTTTTAAACCACACTATTATGCTGCATCTTCCCATTCCACTACTACTCACAGTCTTGAGCCTACCACATAAAAAGCAACATCACCTCTTTGTTATACATCATGCACCTTCAAATATATAAGACATATGAAAATACATATACAAGTAGAGACATACTTGAGACAGCAGTCCATGCACACCTTAAAACTTGACAGACTCCACCTCCAATTTTAAAGCAACTCCTAAAATTATGCGGTATACTACAAATGTACATATCCACACACTAAAACAAACTACCATAATCACTAACCCTTTTTCCAATATACACATATTACTATACAAAATCTATTTCAAACAACATTTAACTACAATAAAACAAACTACAATACACATCTCTACATTTAATAATATATTTCAAACATCACAGTTCATCAATAATTTTTCAAGATTAAAAATAAAGCTAATACATAATACACCTCACAAATTTATAACTCGCCTTCCAAATTGATTTGTAGAATATAAAATATCACAAACTCATAAAAGATTTTCTTATGCACACAATCAATGTAATGCACCACTCTCAACAAGGTAAAACCAGTAATGGCAAACGTTCCCTCTCTTTCTCCACACAAATAAATGTAAGTAACAAATCACATTGCTTCCTACATAATTTCAAATTGTAAAACACATTTCTATTGGTTAGACATATTAACCCTTTCCAACTAACTTATAAAAGTGCCCAAACTGGTTCTGGAATTTTTTGGAGTCGCGACTCCACCGTGCACCAACGCGAAGGAGCTGCGAATCCATACGGGAGTTCAAAAATATATTACAAATAAAAATACCACTATTTTTTAACAACACACCACTTCTAAAGATAGTACTGACTTGGGAAATTACACTTTAATAACATATCACTTATATATGAATTACAATTTCACATTTTAAGTCCACAGTTACGTTTCAACCCTTCCCCCATTCTGCTTAATGCCAGTTTCCATAGTAACAGTTCATGGAACATTCAACTGAACAAACAGGTCACAAGTTCACCATATTTTCAAGTTCAACACACAAGGTTACAAATGCAAACAGCAGGTGTGGTTGACTTTTGCAAAATATGAGCTTATCCTTTCTACTGTACCTTTCAAACATTTTTTACTAACCAATAACGAACATGCTTTTTAAAGAAAGTAACATGCATCCTATTTTTGAGTGTACAATCTTCTTAAAAAGCCAATCAATTCTCTACTTTTTAAAAAACAGCATCTTGTCCACCATTTTAGATACCTCTCATTCTACCAAATGACTACCTCAGCTACAGACATCTTTTCATTACTTCCAGACATCCCTTCAAGATGCTTACAGTATGGATTGTTGGACACAGCTATGTTTTCTGGTGCAAAAGGTATGCTGGACGCAGAGGTGTTGACAAAGACCTAGCTTTGCAAAATGTGGATATTAAATGGATTGCACAGAGAGGATTAAAGTGGCACCAATTGATGCCTTTGGTTTAAAACCTTTTTGCATCTCCAACCCCCTGACCGCATGATTGTGCACTGTGGTGGCAATGACCTAGGCACATTGACTGAGGTAGGACTGGAAATGCTAATGAAGGACACCTTTGCACAATTGATGTTGCTTTTGCCTCAAACTGTCTTTGTATACTCTAATATATGCCAAAGACAGAAATGGAAGTGGTCAAATCAATTCTGTCCACAGATTGAGAAAGCTAGGAAGAATGTAAATAAAGCTGTTTCTGCTTACCTCAGAGACCAAAGGATGGGCTCAATCTATAACAACAATCTTTGTTTTGATATGGATGACATCTACAGAAGTGATGGAGTACACTTCACAGATCAAGGAAACAGAGTCTTTCTCAACAACGTAAAGCTGTGCAACCGCACTTACATGTAGCTACAACAAACTCATAATGAAAACAAGTGCTCTTTTTAGAGCCACCCTATAACATAATAGTTAATATAATTTTTTTTTTACACATACATTTTTTTTTTAAAAATTTTGTGGATTCGCGCACTTGACGCGAATCTGCAAAAGCATGAATTCAATGTACTACAACACAATATACTTTTCAAGTTTAACTATTAATTTTTAATTTTATATATTTTTAACAATTCTATCAATTATAATCTTGTCATTAACTTCAATCACAGTAACTCTTTAAAACAACTTCTAAATTTTATACTACTTAATTATTTATTTAAGGTGAATTCGCGAATCCAACGTGACGTTACATGGGGGGCCGCGCTGAGAGCTGCGTTGGGGTCGCGACTCCAACCTCGAAAGAAAAACAAAACGCCCCACTTCCATTATTCGGTATTCGCCCCGGGGACCCCATCCCCTGGGACATGCCACCATTTTTATTTATTTTTTTAAATAATGAGGGGGACAGCGTGGCCCTCCTCCTCAGGCCAATGATGGCCCCGGGGACACCATCCCCCGGGGCATTGCCTCTTTTGTAATTTTTTATTTATTTATTAAATTATACGGAAAGGGGGCCACATGGCCCCCCTTCCCAGGGCCACTAATGGCCCCGGGGCCTGGCCTCAGCGTTGGGGACCGTGGAGGGAGCCCCAATGCCCCCATGGTCCTGCCGGCTCCACGTCTCCTGCGGGAGCCGGCATTGCTTTTGGACAAGGGGAGCAGCTAACATGCAGCTCCCCTTGTCCCAAAGCAATTCTCCTTTGCTTCTTGGAAGCGAGAGCAGGTTTCCTGCTCTCGCTTCCAAGAAGCAAAGCAGTGTTTGCTATGGCAGGGTGGGAGCCGTGCTCCCGCCCTGCCATAGCAAATGGCAATGTCCCGGGGGTGGGCACCCCGGGACATTGCAGGAGCCGGCCCTGGGGGTTGGCGGTCCCCAGGGCCTAGGAAGGCTCCAGGAGGGGGGCTGCACGACCACCCTCCCTTCATCAAAATAGCCCCGGGGAGGTGGTGGTCCCCGGGGCTTGGGGGGGCCCGCGAGGCCCCCCACACAAAAATTAACAAAGCCCCGGGGAGGTGGCGGTCCCTGGGGCTTGGGGGGCCTGTGAGGCCCCCACAAATAATTAATCAAAGCCCCAGGGAGGTGGAGGTCCCTGGGGCTTTGGGGGCCTGCGAGGCACCCCCACACAAAAATGCAAATGCCCCGGGGAGGTGGCAGTCCCCGGGGCTGCGGGGGGGCCACATGCCCCCCGCATACCATTATCTATGCCCCGGGGAGGTAGCAGTCCCCGGGGCTGCTGGGGCCCCCACAGGCCCCCGCTAATTAATTGAGCATTGCCCCCTGGATCTGGCCCACCCGGGGGCTTATAGAAAACGAAGCACAGGAGACCACGCTTCATTTTTTAAAAGTTTTCTCAGTGGGATTCGCGCACCCAGCGCGACTTCCGCCGAAAATTTTAAAAAAATGCTTTTTTTGGCCCTGGGGTTCCTACTAGCCCTAGGGGGTGAGGGTGTTTCTACCATGACCCCTTTCCTACATATACAACCTTTTTCTACCTTTTTAATGTGACTGAGTTCTACAGAGTCACAAAATGGCTGCCAACACACTCTGGTGTGGAGTGTTGGCAGCCAATAAGAATGAAGCTCGTGCTCGGGGGATTAGCGGCTCCTCCTCGGTGCTCAGATATCGATATTTTTATTTTTTGAATTTCACAGCCACTACTGAATGGATTTACACCATTTAAAAAAAAGAGTGCTTT
This sequence comes from Calotriton arnoldi, assembly GCA_963921515.1. Classification (NCBI taxonomy): domain Eukaryota; kingdom Metazoa; phylum Chordata; class Amphibia; order Caudata; family Salamandridae; genus Calotriton; species Calotriton arnoldi. The sequence goes on from CAWUFW010003137.1 coordinate 162,832, forward strand.
CTGAACCAAGAGCTACCTTTTTGCCAAATTTGGTGTAATTCCAATCAGCAGTTCGGGCTGTAGCTTGTTCCAAATTCCTATGGAAATTAACATGGGGAAAACATGTTTTGGGACCCCCCTTTTCTCTCGGCCCCCACTTGACGAATCACCCCCAAACTTTCAAGACAGGAGCTGACCTGAGCTGGTCATTAGTTTTGAAAAGTTTGCAAAGATTCGTCAAACGGCGCCAAAGATATTGACAAAAGAAAAAATGCTTTTTGAATAGAAACAAGGTCCTAACTATAACCACCTACTGGCGACTGCCAGTAGGAAATATATATATATATATATATATATATATATAGACATTCTGATGGCTGAACGCGCACAGTGTATCTCCGGCCGGGATCTATTAGAAACGTTTTACAGTGTTATGTGCGCGATAGGCCACCGATGGAGAGATCTTGGGAGTGGAGGCATACTTTACCGCACTCTCAGTGGTCAGACCTCTACAGGACAGGCTTTATTAAAGCCGCCCGCACTATACACATAGGATTGCCTGCACAGGATACAACGCTCAGGGCTAAAGGTACTCACACGGGCAGGGGGCAGAAAGCGCTCAACTCCGGAAATGCCTGCAGCGTTTAGATCCAGCAGCACGACGGGGGCTATCACCGGTTTTGACTGACATGCGGGTTATTTATAGTCCCTTTACACGGTCTCATACACACTGCAGTAAAATATGTGATGTCATTCAGTTGCTTTACCACACGTTGCAAAACAGTTCAGCCATGTTGATGAACATAGTAGAAACACTGCCACTTACACTTATGTATATATACCACTCAGTCACCACTGTAGCGCCATGTGAACAAGGCCGCATGTCTGGCGGCCGAAACGGGTCATTTGGACATTTGATGCTGCAATAAATCATCATTAATTCTCTTAGTTTTGCCTGCGGAGTCTGTTTCCTGGTGCTGCGCCGCTCCTTTGGAAGGTTGTACCCCTGGGATCCTGATGTGACATATATATATATATATATATATATATATATATATTGCATATATATATATGTGTGTGTGTGTGTATGTATATATATATATATATATATATATATATATATATATATATATATATATATATATATATATATCTTGCCACAATGTAGCCCTCTTGTTCGACGCCGGCGCTCTTAGATGGGGCGGTGCGTTTCTTCCGGCAGAGCCACGCCGGTATTCTATAAGACCAAGGTTTTGCCTCTCGGCAAAATGATAGAAACGCACTCACTCGTGTACAGGAATCAGGGCGGTTTTATTTAGACAATTGCCATGCCCAACGCGTTTTGCCTTAACACAAGGCTTGTTCACGGGATGGTGTAACATAGAAAAAGGGCATCTTTTATTTCTATTTGCACACAGTTAATTCCTGTTTTCTTCTAAGTGCATTGTGGTTAGTGTAGTTTAACATTTATAAAAACTTGTGAGAATTCAATTTTAAAGGTGATGTGAATGTGCTCATTTTACTATGTGATGTTTTTAAAAAAAACAATTCATTTTAGTCCATTTACGGCCAACTTTGCTTAGTGTCCATCAATATGCCTTCATTCTCATTTATTGCTCTCCAGTGAGCTTTTTTAGAATGGCAACAATTTTAACCCATTCTTGGCAATAATTTGTTTTCTGCAGCTTGCTCGTTCTTTATTTTCTTCGTTTCTTTTACTTAATTAGATCTTTTCTTCTTCTCAATTCTCTAGTGTGTTCTTTTCTTTATTGTTCCTTATGCCTTTCATTTTCTTTGAATGGTTTATTAGAGGTGTACATAAAGTTCTTCATTTTGGTTGAGACCTCTCGGATCCAGAGTTCTGAATGCCACTATGTGTCTTGATTCTTTTTGTCGCAGAATCTTTTTGCGATCGCCACCTCTCTCCGATTGTGGGATTTGTTCTAGGGCCCAATATTTTAAGGATTCCCATTTTCCTTCATGATTTGATTCCATATGCTTTGCAATGGCATTTGTTTGGTCCTTGTGTTTCGTGGCTCGGACATGTTCAAGAATTCTCTTCTTTACTTCAAAGATTGTGCTTCCGATATATCGCAACTTGCATGGGCATTCTACCATGTAGATTACATAATTACTTTTACAGGTGAGATGTTGCTTTATTTTCCATTTGGTGCCCTTTTTGATGTCAATTTCTCGTTTATGAGTTGCAATTTTACACACCTTGCAATGTTTGCATGGCCAGAAACCTTCTCTATGGAGCCACGTTGTTATTGGTGCTTCCTGGAAATGGCTATGTATGATTTTATCTCCAATATTTTTAGCCCTACGATATGTCACATTAGGGTGGTCACCAATAATTTTTGTTAAAGTTGGATCCAACTATAAAATACCCCAGTGCTTTTTGATAATTTTTATCAGACTCTTATTTTCTGCACTGAATGTTGTTATCAGTCTTATTGGCGAAGATTTAGTTAAATCATTTTTCTTCTTCTTTGATGTTTTATTGAGTATATCCCCTCGTTGTTGGTTTGATACTCTTTGTAGACTTTTTCAATTACTTTTCTGGGGTATTTACGTTTCTGAAATCTATTGCTTGTTTGTTCACTGTGTTTGGTAAATTCTGTATCAGCTGAGCAGTTCCTCCTTAGTCTTAGGAATTCCCCATATGGGATGCTCCATTTCAATGATTCATTATGGAAGCTTTCACCATGTAATATCGCATTAGAAGCTGTTGTCTTGCGATGTAACGTTGTGTGAAGGGAATTATTTTCCACATAGATGTCTGTGTCCAGGAAGGTTACTTTTTTTGCACTGATTTCAAAAGAAAATTTTAGTTTTAACTCATTATTGTTTAGTTTATCGAAATAACTTTTGAATTCGAATTCAGTGCCATCCCAAATGATCAGGAGGTCGTCTATGAAGCGTAGCCATATTATGGTTTTTTCCATGAAATCATCATTTTCTGAGGTCCATGCCAGTTTTTGTTCGAACCATCCCATTGTTAAATTGGCATAATTAGGCGAAAATGAAAAACCCATGGCACAACCTTTTATTTGTTTGTAGATTCGTTTGTTGAATAAAAAGATGTTGTTGTCCAGGCATAAAGAAATCATCTCACTTAGCATGATGTTATGTTGATGATACTGGATGTTTCTTTTGCCTAAGAAATATTTACATGCCTGGATCCCTATGGGGTGTTCAATATTCGTATATAACGAAATCACATCCATGGTCACTAGTTTGTAAGTTGACTGCCATGAGACTCCTTCTAATTTCTGTAGGAGATCTGTGGTGTCTTGTAGGTGGGAACTGAGATCTTTGACAAGGGGTGCCAAGAAGTAATCAATATAGTTTGAAATCGGTTCAAGTAACGAGTTGTTAGCAGAGACTATTGGTCTCCCCGGTGGATTAACTTTGCTTTTATGTATTTTAGGTAAGCAGTAAAATGTTGCCAAGGTTGGATGATTATGGCTGAGATATTTTCGTTCTTCCTCGTCTATTAATCCCTTTTCAAACCAATTTTGTAGATGTAAGGTCAATTTATTCTGAATTTCTATTGTGGGATCGCTTGGTAGTTGATTGTAATATTCCACATCTATCAATTGTCTATTGGCTTCTGCAACATAGTCTCTTTTAGTTTGAATAATGATATTGCCACCTTTATCTGCAGGTTTTATTTCAATAGACTTATCCTGTTGTAGCGTATTTAGTGCTTCTCTTTGATGTTTCGATAAATTGTCCTTAATTTTGGTATTCCTGATTTTGTAAAGATCATCTATTATTGCCTCATGAAAGAGATCTACTTTATTTCCTGGTGGTAAATTTGGGTAATATTTTGATTTTGATTTGAGTCCGCTTTCACCTGCTCCTCCTGGCGGTTGTGACTCTTTTAGTTCACTTAATGCCTCTATTTCCTGTGATGTTGTTACTGCGCCCATTGTCAATAAAGTTTCCAAGCCTTGAACATCTTCAACCAAAAGAGTGCTGATTGGTGATATTGTTTTTACTTGATGCTTTATAGATGTTTTTTCTGCATGTATTTTGGCTAATTTGATCTTTCTTATGTATTTATATACATCTATTCTAGTTTGGGCTATATCCAGATGGGAGGTGGGGCAAAAGTTCAAACCCTTCTTAAGAACTTCATTTTCAGTGTCATTTAGTATTTTCTCTGAAAGATTGATTACATTTAGTTCTTGTGAACTTGATTCTACTGTTTCTATTTCTTGGGCTGTCTCAGACGATCTCTGGACCATGTGTCCATTCTTGGTTCCTCCCTTGCCTCTCTGACCTCTTCTTGTCTTCCTCTTGTTCCTCTTCCCCGACCTCTGCCTCCCTCTCTTTTTGGTTGATTGATTTTGTTCTGTTGTTCTAATGCCATCCTCATTTCGGTTAAAAAGTTGGTCTTTTTTCTGTTTTCTATTGTCACTTGTGGGGCCTCCTTCGTTTTCACTTGTATCTGTACTGGCAAGAGAGTCATAACTTGAAAAATCTCTATTTGTGGTTTCCAATTGTGCTTTGCCTTTCCGTGCTTCATATTGCCTACCAAAGGTGAAAATTCTACCTTCTTCAAAATCTGTTTTATCTCGTTGGAACTTATGTTGTTTTCGTTGTTTCACTCTGTCCTCATGTTTTTCCAAATTTTTTTGTTATATCAGATTTAAGTTTCTCTAGATCCTCTGATAGGTTCATTTTATCTATTTCTTCTTCTAATTCTTTTAGTTCCTTTCGTATTTCTTTTAAGGCCTTTTCAATATGTTTTATTAGGATTAGGATTAAGCCCATGGATGATTCTAGTAAATGTTCTCCCCATTCTTGTAATAATTCCCCACTCGTGTCTTGTTGGCTTGGCATTAACATGAGGCGGAGGCCTCTGGGGATTCTTTTTACTTCAACATATTTTTGTAAGGTTATCAGTTCCCACCATTTGTTGATTTCTTTTTTAGAGAGTCTCTCCCAATATCTGATGGACACTAAGCAAAGTTGGCCGTAAATGGACTAAAATGAATTGTTTTTTTTAAAAACATCACATAGTAAAATGAGCACATTCCACATCACCTTTAAAATTGACTTCTCACAAGTTTTTATAAATGTTAAACTACACTAACCACAATGCACTTAGAAGAAAACAGGAAGTAACTGTGTGTAAATAGAAATAAAAGATGCCCTTTTTCTATGTTACACCATCCCGTGAACAAGCCTTGTGTTAAGGCGAAACGCTTTGGGCATGGCAATTGTCTAAAATAAAACCGCCCTGATTCCTGTACACGAGTGAGTGCGTTTCTATCATTTTGCCGAGAGGCAAAACCTTGGTCTTATATATATATATATATATATATATATGTGTGTGTAAATATATATATATATATCCCTTCTTTTGAAATTTACTTGGACCCCTCTCTTTTTTGCAGCAATGCTTAATATCTCCAAGCCGCATACAGTACGATTTACTGTATACATGCTGTATTTTTGAGCTTCTATTTCACCACGAGTAAAACCAGGAAGTGGTTCCACTCATGGCCGCCATCTTAACAAGTGAGTGGTCTAGTCATTCACAAATGCACCCTTTTTTGCACCCCTATTTCTCAGTTCCCAATGCACCAACTCACCCCCAAACTTTCAATGACACAGAGAACCTACTTTGACACTTTTTTGGGAAACTTTCATGAAGACTGGTCAAACATTGCTAAAGTTATAAGCAAGTCAAAAAATGCTTTTCCTATAGAAACTAGGTCCTACTATAGCTACCTATATATATCTATATATATATATATATATATATATATATATATGTGTATATTCACGAAATTTCCCGTTCTTTGAGCTCCTCACTCGGACAGGAAAGAAGGACTCGCACTCCAGGGTGAATGTAATCAATTGCTTTTACTGGCAACGCGTTTCGATCAAACGATCTTCTTCACAAGCCAACAGTTCACCACTAGTGACCACCATTTTAAAGTGTATTTACAAAAAATAAAAATAAAATAAAAGAAGGGCCAACGTGAAGTACAGACATAGAAAACATACTATCCTTGTTGTTTCTAGGTTTGCAGTACAAAGACAGACTTCCTGCTGGCGGGGGGTTACACAGCCAGACAATGAATAAATACAAAATAAAAAACACAAGTTAATCGACACAATGTTGACGCACAATTCACATTAATTACGAGAGAGGTATTCCACCATTCAATTTCGTCATAGTGACAAACCAAAAGAAAACGCGGAAAAAATATGTTTTTCAATTATTGAAATATACAGTGATGCATGACAGTTTCCTTAGGCTTATCTAAAGCGCATATTAAGGCTGGGTCACGGTCATGCACAGTAAGTGATAAACCACCGCAAGGTAATGGTATTATTCCTTTTCATTCACTGACAAGTGGCTGCGTCCTAGTAATGGCCAAGTGGCCTTTTTGAAGTTTGGTCAACTCTCAGCCCAAGTTTCACTGCATTCTCCTTATATATATATATTGTGAGCAAGGTGGTCCGCCGCCGAAACGCGTCAAGGCTGTCATTTGGAACAATAAATTACAGTGTCTTATCTCCACGGTGTCAGCGCCTGTCAGCGGGGCTACAGAATGTTCCTTTTATTCTTTTTATTTAAAAAGGCCATGACGCGTTTCAGCAAAAGTGCTTTCCTCAGATGCATGGCTCCCAGGTGTTTCTCCACCTGTTTTATATCGTACTGCTTCACTATCATTGGAGGAAGTACATCTGGACTGCAACTCCCAGCATTCCACATGTTGGTAAAGCTGAATCCTGGAGACTCTTTTATGTTCTTTATTAAGAGCGGGTTGTTCCAATCAGTCCTGTAAACTGAGTTTAATATCTCTATCGGTTTTAACTTGGAAGTCCATTTTTTTAAAATTATAATAGGATTCAATATTTATATATGTTTAATGCATGATAAACAGGAGGATAGCCCTGCTACAATGAGTAACCCAACTTCATGTGAAACTGGTATCCTGACTTTTTGTTGGCCCAGCTGTCATGGTACTCTTAAGTGCCACTGAGGCCTAGGCCTCTCCATGATAAATTGGAGATCACTCCGGAGAGCCCTCTATGCTGACATAGGACTACTATCCATGTCCTGGGGTGGTGACATGAAGCATTCATACTGATTTTTGGGCCTTATTAAAATACTTTTTTCTTCTTTAGGGTAGAATGTGGCTTACCAGCCCCACTCATGTAAAAATTCCACTTAGATGTAACACACAAACACTTGCCTTGGTACTCTGTGTGTGTCAAATGTGCATGCATTATTGATGTAGATGCTTGTAAAACTCTGTGTCATGATGCGAGTCATTGCTGGGACTAGCAGGGTCCATTCTAGCCTGCCTTTGGTTTAGCATGGCACAAGAAGGAAGGTGGGATACAACTCCACAGAGAGTGAAAGTATACTGCCTGCATTTCAGAAGCTGGAGGGCGGAGAACCCTACGCTAGAGAGAGAGAGGAAGGAGACAGGACGACCTTCACAAATTCTATGAAGATCTTTTAGGAGGGTATTGCAAAGTATTCCTTCCTAAGCACTGGAATTTGGTGGATGGTGGGGAAATGGGGTGAGTCAACAGATTCTGTTGTTAACAGTGAGGTAGTTTCTAGGTAGGGCCCGCCCTTTTGTCTTTCCCTGACTACAAATTCAGGAACGCTGATGACAGCCAGGTGCAGTCTTCACGCTGCATTGTGCCAATGTTTTGGGATACTCCTGCTTGGAGCCAGTATCATCACTACCTGCTGTGAGACCCATCATCTTGCATGAAGGCTGTTTCTGTGCAGCAGTCAGAAAAAGGACCTTTAGAAAATAAATCAATATTCTGAGTTTGGAAATTGAGTATGAAAATGGGATCCAATTCATCCCACTTTGATCCACTTTCAAGTTCTTCTGATACGATCTGATCCCACCGCCTCAACGCCCCTCCCCCAGAGCCACAGGGGTCAGATTTCTGACACCCTGGCATAAAGTCTTAGACAATGCACCAATATGAATTAGAAATCCAGTTAGACTGCAACCAATACACAACCCACTGAGCAGTACTACGCAGAAGTATTAACTGGTAGTGATCAGTCCCACAAGATGAGTTGAGGGACACAGCAGAACTCCAACCCCTCTTTTTCCTAAATGTTTAACACACTCAAAATAGCACTAAAAAACTGGAAATGTATTTTAAAATGTTCTTTTTAAAATCTAAATCTAGTGCATAAAATATGAATGGTAACCACACAGAATGCAAAAATAACTGCAGCAAACCCTGTCATGATCAGCAAAAACAGCATGAACATTTCTAACATGATTTTTGAGTTCTTAGCATTTTAACACCCTCAAGCTATTTCTAAGAGTTGATGCAATAAATAGCAAACCTGTGTTCAAGTTTCCCAAGATGGATCGCAAAGCATTCCCATGTTTTATTATGAAATAGCGAGTCAGCTATTCTCTATCATGGAAAACCTCAACTTCAAACTGCAAACCACGGCCAGATTCTTCTTGAGCAAAATCCTGGTCTACTGACCCCCAGGATCCCAAGCAAACTTCATCAGCAACATTGTGGACTTTGTCATTCCACTAGCCACCAAATCCAGGATCTACATCCTCCTAGGAGTCCTCAACTTTCACATACAAGTCCTGACTGACCTCAACTCAGTCGAACTTCTCAAAAGCATCGGAAACCTCGGACTCACCCAAAATGTCTCAACCCTGTCAGACACATCCTGGTCCCCATGGGGCCCATATAACGGTCCACCAATGGAAAAGACTTTGTCCCTTTCTATCTCTGTATGGATGGCACTGTGCTGATCCTATGCTTAAAGACTTTGATAGAAAAGCAGACATTTGAGGTGAGCAGCAAATTTAGAGTGTCGATGGTGTTGAGGGTGCTCTATACAGGAGCTGCTTTCCACCTAAACTTGAGAACTACCCAGAGTTCGCTGCTTCTTTCTTGCATATATATATATATATATATGTATATATCCCAATCGAACACAGTCGCTTATGCCCAAGCCATTTTCACGGTGAGCTCCGCGGCGAGGTAGCGAACCTCAAAACATCCATCCAAATCTGTAGATGTGACTGGATCGTAATACCGCCCAGCCGTAACAAAACCACAATACGGCAGCTCCAATATATTCAGCGTGTTTATTTAAACGCTAGCAGCACGAACAGTACCCAACGCGTTTCGGAGTTTCCTCACTCCTTGGTCACGGGTTAGGTTTGTGCATGACTTCCGTTTCTTTTTAAAGAAACACCACATGTGTTCTGTGCTCACAAAATACTAATTGTCCGTTACATTTGTTGTTAATAAACAAAATTCAATCGCAATCGAGTGATTCATCAAATTATGAAAAAAAGATTTGGCATGACATAGAATCAATTTAAATCAAAAGGGGATTGACATTCTGTAATAATTTCTTTCACAGTTGACTAAGAGCCAAATATCATAGCCCAGTACTCCCAGTACTTAAGTCGGCTTACATGATCTTTTGAGCGCCTTTTGGAATCGCAATTCTGCCCAAGTGGGCAGATTATTATCTCAATCTGACATTTGACCGTTCATTGGATAATTATTCTCAGTCTTTTTTTCAAACATATAAGACGGAGGTATATATAAGTAACCTTCCATTATCACCATTTCCGGTACTTTCGCATCAGTAAATTAAATTTATCTACAAGGCTATCTCTAGGGAACACTTTTTGCCCAAGTGGGCTAATAACTGCAGTTATTACCGCTACTAGTCACCCTTTTTAAAATTTCCAGTACTCAATTAATTCAAATCTTGTTTTTATAGGAACAGCATGCCTCACATATCGTAGTTCAAACATCTGTCTTAAGCCTGTTTTCCACTATTTCAACACAAATAATAAATGTCATGCTAATATCAAATGTCAGCTAAACTGTCAAGCTGAACATCAAAGATAAATTTGGTCTCCTGCGTTTCCGTACTTCTTTTATCTGGAACAAAAAACAGACAATACCTGAGAGGATACCTTCCTGCCCAAAAATAATCATTGATGTCATTTTTCTCTTTCCATGCGCGCTGCAGAATACAGTACCCATGGAAAGAGGAAAAAATGAGGAGAAATAAAAGTATTTCTCCTTGTTGGGCCACTCCTACTCCTCACCTGGGGAGGTGCAGGATTCTGACGCATTCCCAGCTTTACAAAACATTGTTAATCTGGGAATGTGTCAGGTTCCAAGGAGTTTGCATGGGAACTCCCACAGCAACACCCATGGAATGCTCCTTTTACGCAGAGCAATGCGGGAAAGGGGCCCATATTTACAAGGCCATGAAAAGTCACACAGGGTGATTTTACATGGCCTTGTAAATATGGGCAAGCCCATTGCATTAAAAAAAGTGACTCACCAGTGGCACAATGGGCTTGTAAATGAGGCCCAGCATTTTTTTTCTCAGATTAAGACACAATTTATGATCACGACATGATGGGCATGATCTGTTTTTTACCCTATAAAGTAAGACTACATGCTCGCCTTGCCACAGGAGGGCCTATGATGTAATGTTTTGCCTCATTTGTGTATGTAGTGTTATGTGCTATATTTATTTTTATGTGTATTGTGCTTTGTGTTGTATGTCACTGGGATCACAGTTTTACTAGATGTGCTCACCTCAACCATTGTTATATTCTAGCTCACATGACCAATCACAATGAGGTGATGTTTTGAGAATATAGAACAAGTCTATACAGCACGCTTCTTTTATTTATAACAGTATAAGCGTGTTGTTTTTTCTTGTGTTCTACCAACATTTTGGCAGGCTAACTCTCTCATTATAAATTACAGGTTGCAGAGCAGTAACACCAAGTAAGTGCTATAAATCTTTTTATCATTAGCATGCAAAGTGTGTGCAGCCACTTTACGTCAGCACTACTTTAGGAGTGGAATCAGAGAGTTAGATCCTTGGTCCTGAAAATTGGCTTGAAACATGTAGACCGTTAGAAGGGCAGGTACATTATAACCTACACTTTCTATTTTCTCCCTGTTTTTTTAACCATACTGCCCCTAGGACGAATTAAAGTATCACTTACCTACCAGGCAGGAATTTTTAAACCTCCAACGGAAAACACCACCCACTCCTGTTCCTTTCATAATTTGGTGCATACTACTTAGTGCTCCTGCATAACTCACAGGTCACAGAGGAACCCTATGATGAATCGTGCCATCAAGGGGCAACCCGGGTGGGTGAGGGTTACATAATAAAACCAAGAGTTTTCTCTCTATCCTGTGGAGGGTTAGCACACAGAGTATGGATGGGCTCTTTTGTTTTTGAATATACATCCTGGGCCCCACCTTTACCTCATTCCACAAGATCACAATCAATACACCCTCATCTTTTACCTGGACTGACGACACCATTGTTAGTTTCACAATCAGCATCCCTCACCACAGAAGAACTACCACAACAGGTCCAGCGCCCCAATGCTGAAAGAACTTATTAGAGATTAACTGAATTTCCACCCACCACAAGAACCAATCAGAGCATACAGTCCACCTATCAAGAGACATTTAAAACTTTATTGACTGGATCACCACCTGCACTGACACCCTGGCCCCTTGCATACAAAGTCAATTAGCAAGAATATGAAAACAGGCCAGCTGCTACATGGAAGAACTTCGAATGACCAAGCAGTACTGCAACCAACAAGAATATAGGTGAAGAGCAAGCAAGAAAGAATCAGAAAAGCCGCACTTCTGGGAAACCAAGAGGAAGCCCTAACCAAACGCAGCAATGACAGCTCCAACGGCAACAAATACATTTTAGCTCTCATCAAGGACTTCACCACATCCTCAGATCCGCCAGCAACATGACTCCAACTCAGGAACTGTGCAAAGACCTCGTGGACACTTTCTGCAGTAAAATATCAGTCTCATACAGCAAATTTGACCCACAACTGAACCCCAGCAATCTTTTAACAAGTCTACTGGCATCAGACAAAGGAAACATGCTGACCACATGGAATGCCATCATCACAGAGGTAATTGCAGCAATTATGAAGACCATCCACACCATGGCCCTGTCTGACCCTTGCCCGACCCTTGCCCCCCCACGCCTTGAATAAAGGTTCCACCCCAATCAGCAAAGCTCTCACCCTCATTCTCAACACCTCTATCAATGCACCCACCGTCCCAGAATATTGAAAGCACACAGCTATCAATGCTCTACTGAAGAAACCCTTAGCAGACCTAGCCAAGCTCGCAAACTAATGACTGAATTCCCTCTTACCATACCCAATCAAGGTCCTAGAAGAAGCCATCAACAGATTCTTCGCTGACCATTTCACCAACCATCAGCTTCTTAATGGCATGCAATCAGCATTGAGATCAAACCACAGTAGAGAGGCAGCCTTCATCGCAGCAACAGGCAAAATTCAAATTGTCCTTGACAGAGGTGAAACCGCAGCCCATATCCTACTAGACTACTTTGTAGCCTTTGACACATTCTCCCATTCCATCCTAATCAGACAACTGAACAAGTCTGGCATCCAAGGAATCAAGCTCAAATGCATCTGTAACTTTCTCACCGGCAGAACCCAAGCAATTAATATGTTGAACCTTACACCTCAGAAGCCCCTAAACTAATTTGTGGAGTCCCGCAAGGTTCCTCGCGTAGCCAAACCCTATTCAACATCTACATGACTCCACTAGAAGATGTCATTCAGGCACACATCATCAACGTACTCACCTATGCCGACGACACACAACTAACACTGTTCAACTGGGGCAAAACGCCCAGCACACATAATCAACTTCTGCTCCTGCATGACCAAAGTAGCCACTGGGATGAAGCCTAACTGTCTCAAACTGAACACAGACGAGACCGAAGTGGTGATCTTTGGAAAGGATGCCTTGCCATGGAACTTCGCCTGGAGGCCCACAGACCTTAGACCCACTCCCCCGCCCCCTGCTCACATGAAGGGAGCCTTGGGCTCATCACCAACAACTAGCTCAACATGTCAGCCTAGATCAACACTGTTACCATGTCCTGCTTAAATACCCTGAGGATGCTGAGAAAGATCTACATGAGTATACTAAACAACATCAGGAAGACCATCACCCAAGCCCTCATCATTAGTAAACTACACTACTGGAGCACCCTATAATCAGGAATCACCAAGGAACTCATAAAAAGGTTACAGACCGTTCAGAACACAGCAGCCAGACTGGTCCTCAACCTCCTACACTGTTCTCACATCACACCGCACCTGAGGGGAAATCCACCGGCTCACGATACATAAGCATGCACAGTTCAAGCTTCTCACCCTCACATACAAGTCCCTGCACAACACAGGCCCAGTCTGCCTGAACAGCTGTGTACATCTCCACCAACTCTCCAGGTACCTCCGCTCAGCCGTATTCTCACTAGCACAAGTCCTATCCATACACAAAAGCAGGTCAGGAGGTCAAGCCTTCTGCATGGAGCATAGACGCCTGCCTGCCTATTCAAAGGTCAAAGTTGAGTGCCTGACCCTGCAGGAGGAGAGGCTCTCCGGTAGGAGGAGCTCAGCCACCATGTTCCTGTGTGTGAACCACACAGATGTGCTAATTGACATTGGAAGAGCAACTGACACTAGCCCAAGTTGTGAGGAGTCACCCAGATTCCCTGAGCAGTTAATATGACATACTGCATGAAGTAACTACAAGCTCAAACAACAGCATTCTATCTGGTACCCGTGCAGTGTGACCAGAGGGATTTGTACTGCTGCTGGCTCAACATGTGGCGCATCACTTCCAGGATCAACGCTGTCGCACAGCAGAGCTATCTGTCACCTGGAGGGACTTGTACTGCCTCTGCCTCAATGTGTGGCTCCTGACACCAGGATCAACATCGTTGCTGTAGCGTACGATCTGCTCCACGGTCCGGAGGCCACAACTGCCAACCGGGCATTTAAGCTGTTCATTTTTAGTGGCCCAACTTAGGAGCAAGGAAGCCATCTCAGGTCCCCTGCATCTGACGAAGATGATCACGGTGTGACTGATGAATACACAATCCTGCGCCAGAACAAGCTGCGCTGCCCCTGTTCAGGTAACATAGGGCCTAAGACTGAAAGAGTTTGGGGCTGATTACGATGTCAGTCGGAAAGGCTCCGAACGGCATTCGGTTCGTCTGAATCCGATTCTAAACCCGCGTTTCCGACCGACTCGGAAACACATCCAACTGACCGATTTCGATAATCGGAAACCATTCGGTCGGTCCGACTCAGTTCCAATCGGCATTCAGAGAAACCGAGTCGGTCGGAGCTGAATCATACAGGTTTATGGACCGCGTTTCCAATCAACGCATTACAATGTCGGATTCGGACAGCCTTTCCGAATTGATTTTTCCGACACAGATCGGATGTCGGAATCTGACTTTGGGGGCCCATAACAGGCCCCCCTTCACCCGGAGAACTCCGGTTGGGGCCCATGGGGGTACCCATGGGCCCCCTCTTTCCAACCATGCACAGTGTGGCAGGCACCATGGGTTGTCCGCCCTAGGGTGCAAGGTTTTCTGCAACCACCCCTTTTTTCAATGGGAGCCTGTGTTGTCGGTCAGAACACAGGCTCCCATCGAAGTCAATGGGAGTCCGACCGAACGGTGTTTGGAAACATCATAATCAGTCGGTCGGACTCCCCGAATCCGATTCGGTCGGAAACCATTCCGACACAGAGTCAGTCGGAATGCTTTCGCACCGACATCGTAATGAGGCCCTTTGTCTGATCACATAAAAAGAATCCTGCTGTTAGGAAGTTTGTTTGCCAATGTGAACTCTTTTGTTCTAGAATGGAATGAACTACCTACTGGTTACTGACAGATTGATTATTGTGAGTGAATTCGCACCTCTGTCTAATCATTACCTATGGCCATTTATACCTGCTAAATCACCAAAGATTTTGAGGCACCATAAGAGTTGAGATAGGTCAATGTAGATGATGTGATTAACGCCCTTAACTAGGATCACAGACTCTTGCAGCTTGTAGACGTGGCTTAAAGGCCAGATCTGCCTACTTTGGAGCTTGGGGAACCAGGTTTGAGTCTCAGCATCGCTCAACATTCTGTGATTCTGGGCAAATCACTTAGGGGCTTATTTATGAGCCCTTGCGTCACTTTTACGCTGCCGGTGCGTCACTTTTGTGACGCACCAGCAGTGTAAAATGCGCCATGGTGCGTCATATTTACAAAGTGACGCATCAAGGTAGATGCGTCACTTTGTAAACCCCTGCGCCACATTATACCTGCGCCAGGTATAATGTATGCAGGGGGGGCGTTCCGACGCAAGAAAGGGTCGTAGAAGTGACGCAGTGAAATCTATAAGATTTCACTGCGCCATTTCTTTGACCCTAATGCGTCAATATCTTACGCCTGCCTCATGGCAGGCGTAAGACTGACGCAGGCCCTTTCACATGGGGCTTGCCCGAAAGGACACATTGCTGGAGTTGTGTCACTTTTGTGACACACTCCAGCAATGCGTCATTTTTGCGCCTACAGATACGTCAGAAATACTGACGTATCTGTAACTCCTTGCGACATGATGTGTCATACTGTAAATATGACGCATCATTGGTGTCGCAAGGAGGGCGCAATGAAAAGTGACGCATTGCTGTTTTCACGCAGCGATGCGTCACTTTTCATAAATGAGGCCCTTAATCTCCCCCTGCATATCAAAAATTAGGAATATATCCTTGTGTAACGTAACTGGAGCTTGTGTAAAGTGCTCCAATACCTTTGGGTCGAGTTCACACTATATAAAATAGAAAACAAGTGTGAAGTGTTTTGTTTTGCAGTGACATTAAAGTACTTTCCTTTTATTAAGACAAGCACTGGGCTAAACATTAATTATTTTGTTGGTTGTTTGGCTGTTTGAGTTTTGAGTCTCTGCCCCCCACGCCACCTCCCTGAAAAGCCTTTAACTGCTCTCCCTCACTACTCTGCGAAGCTAGTGCGGAAGGGGGGTCCTTGGCACAGGTTGCAGAGTCATAGTAGGATGGACCACTGGACACTAGAGGGATAGGTCCCCAACCACAACAGCTATGGCTCAGACGCTTCTGCAGGCCCTGTGTCCCCCAAAACAGGCCTCACTGCAGCAAAAGAGCAATGAAGAAATCTGAATCAGAATCTTTTATAGACATGGCATTTAATAAATATTTTTGCTTTGCCGTGGATTTTTTTTTCCTCAGAGATTGGGATTACATTTAAAACCCTGCACATAACACACAGTGAAAAGAATGCATAATGGTTATACAGTCTTAATGCTGACTCAAAATACCTTTAGGGCACAAATCTCGACTCATAAATATGATATTAAAAATGTGGCAGTGTCACCTTTAAACACTTGCACTGCAAAATGCTAGGACTGGACAGAGAATAGTAAATTAATTCAGCCTAATAAAACCTTTCTGGAGAGTGTACTTAAAAAGCCATTACGAAATTAAGCTAGTTTGAGATTTGTGTGCTGGAGAGATTTCTGATGGGAGAGCATGATCTAGAGCTGCCTCATTAGCTAATGACTGGAGCCGATATGGTGTGGTTCCCTCGGTGTTCCAGTGTTCGCTGGAATGGTCATAATAGGGTGATCATTTTTCACGAGCCGGAACACCGTTATGGTTTTGGGAACTACAACAGTGTTATAATGCATACAGTAAAAAGTGGAATTATGAGCAGTTTTTTAAAGGATAAATGTAACTGATAATCATTTGATGGCCCATAAATTTCTGTTCAGAAATTGATTGCAGTATACCCCATGAATGGCCGCTCTGGCCATTAGACTTTTTCAATAAATATTGAAAATTAGACTTGGCCTGCACATTTAATGTAATGAAGCGTGACTTATTCTATGCTTCAGTTTTCAGATTTCAGTTTCTTTTTTATATTAACACAAGCTCAATGCCATTTTGATGTTTTCCTAAATGTAAAAAAAATCCCCTAAGTGTGTTAAATCTTAATTGCACCTTATAATGCGTTTATTGTATAAATCAGCATATATGTCCTGGATGTAAAAGGCAGTGAAAATTGTATTCAATATGCAAATGGAGAAGTGCAGACATTTCCCAATAAATGTCCTTGTGTCAGTAACTCCTTAGCAAGCTGGAACCCGATAAAACAAATTATTGTATTGTAATCATCACAAAAGAATGCAAATTACCTGTAGGAACTCATTTATATGGAAATCTTCAGTTTAAATTCTGAATGACAAGCGCAGAATGAATATGTATGAGTGGATGTATACATTATGATCAATATTCCAACCTATAGAAATAAAAGCACAGAATCCAAGAATGCCACTTCTCATTGTATAGTCTATTTCAAGTCTCTTACATTTATAACCAATTTAAGTGATGAGTAGAAAGCCGTGTTTCAGTGATGCTAATTCCTCACACCGAAGTCTCTGCCTACATGTGCTAGTTGAAGAAGTGGGGTAAGTGAGATGACCTAAATCTGCAAATTCTCTCCCTAAAAAGGACTCACACATCTAAGCCCAGTCTATCACACAGCTCCCTTGACGGAAGGGTGTAGGGGGAAAGGGCTTATGAAAGGCAATGGTCATCTGTATCAATTGAAGGGACAGCGCGACAGCCAGTAGCGGGTGTATTAAATGACGTAATGACTGTCTGGATTTGATTCTTCATATGGGAGAGGCCGAGAGATGCCAGAAGGTATGCCGTAATATTACACTCAATACCTGGAACCCCATTGTTATCTTTGTTTTCTGTTCCAGCAGGATTCCTCTACCCCCCAAAATGGACAACTATGTAAATATCTGTTTTTTTGTACATCTATATATTAACCAGTGACGGTAGCCACTGAGTAGTTATGGGTTAGCCGCCCTTTGCATTAAAAAGCTATTTTATATTTGCCTATAACGTTTTTCCCCCGTGAAGGATTTGCCCTAAAAGTAGCAATAAACTAGATCAGTCAGCTAAGATGCAGCATTCTGAGCTTCACGAAGATCCATCCACGGGACAAAAAGAGAAGGGGGTGAAGGAGCCGGGTTCCACGTTCTAGATCTGCTCTGGAACCCCAGGTCCATGGCTCTTTTTATCAGCATGAAAGCGTGGAGGGGAAAGAAATCGTTAGCCAATTAAACATTGCAATTCCTATTTACTATGACTCCTAAGAATCACAGATTCCCGATCTAGTTTAGTTAGTATATTACAAAGCCAAGGACAGTTGGACATACAGGCAAATCAAGATTAGGGTGTAGAAATACATTGGAACTAATACAAAGCAAATCTACAAATGAAGTTGAGGCGGTGGAGCATGCACAGGATAATCAATTCAAGTACCAGAATACAGAAAATGACATCGCAGAGATCGAGATTCCCCTTCATTAGAAGTTCATGGGTATAAAGCATTAGTCTGTCCCACACTACAACTAGCATGACATCCTGACCTAACATTTCCCAAGGCAAGCTCCATTAAGGTGTCAGCGTGTGAACTCTCCATAAGAAGCCTCTTCACGTTTAGATGGGTCAAGTAGCATAAAGCTAAGGGGCTCGTTCTAAGATGCTCCCTCTCTCTCAAAGCAAGGCAGAAGTCACCAGACACTTTCCCTAACTTCGATACATGAAAACCACAGATAGTATCCCAAGATGCATTGCGACATCATACCATCCAGTCAAGCCACCTCCTTAGAGGTGATTTTCCATTAGGCAGCGATGCTCCCAGACCTTGGCAAGATGAGCTTGATTTCCAGGCTTGCTCCGATGAGAAAGTACAACAGTTCTTCATTATCAGTATCAACACTCAATGTATCCTCTTCTCCCTAAGTCTAACTCCAAAAACAAAGACATTATTCTAACTAACAAGGACGAATTCTCCACCTGCAACAGAAACATGAGAAAGAACAAATCCAACATGCACATGAAATTCTATTAAATCTAATGCGAGAGCTTCCAGGGGAAAAATACAATTCAGGCCTACAGAAGTCGGCCAACATAAGAAATGGCACAAGGCCTCATGAAATTACATATATAAAATGAATTTTTTTTGCTGAGCACATCTAAATTAACACGTTACAAAAGCAGATGAAATACGTGAATAATGGTCAGCAGCATGTACGAATTCTGCACGTTAATGTTTTCAACTAAACACACCTAATTGCAACGTTAATTTCTTTACGTTCACATCAGAAATGTTCCAAAAACGTCACCTTCCACGTCATTACAGTTCACGTTCTAATACCACATGTTAATATGACAAATTAATATATGTGGGTGCAGACTACCCATGATTATGATGAACCTCTAGAAATAAAAGAGCAAATTTGCGCTGCATCAGTCCACCGCTCCGATGACAAATGTCATCACATCCACATTACAACTCCCTGTAGAAAGAACCGACCTAAACAGATGCTGTAGCTAGTCTCCTCTGTCAAAACTTCTCTAAGGTCTTAAGATTCTCATAGTGACTGTCCTACAGTCTCGCTATTCTCCTTTCTGACTCACTAAGAGAATTTTCAGCTCGTCTAGACTGATGCCACTTGTAAGCCTTCACTGTTCCCTTCAACAAGATGACACAAATCACAACAATTACTATTGGTTTCAAGATATAGCCAATGATTCCTTTCCCAAGGCTCGCAAACCAACTTCCAACCTTTCCAAACCCTTTTCCAACTTTACTCCAAATTCACTTAGTTGCCAAATTATGTATCTCATGGTGTATCTCAGTGATGTTACTTATATACTTTCTCAGATCCTTACTATGGTCTGGATAATAAGCAGGGCCGGCTCTAGGGAGGTGCGATCGGTGCGAACGCACGGGGTGTTGACTTGCGGTGGGGGCGTCATTTTTGCAAATGTGTATTATCATTTTAAAAGCACTTGCTGCCTCGTTCCTGGCCTCCAGTAACTTTCAGACATCAATTAAAAAGTCCGGTGATTAATCGTCTTCCTGGAAAGGGACCAGAGATTTGTCTTCTGGAAGTTTTGACTCATCCTAAGGTAGCGCAGTGGGTTAAAATGCCTGCTGCTAAGAACGTGTACCATGCAGATAAGGAAGTGCATATAATGTAAATAGGTCAGTGGGTTACTGCTTCTGTAAGAGAGCTCCTTTGTTACTTGTCCTTTATAAGTCAAAATCCTAATATAGAACATTGAGCTATTAACTGTCACCCTAGAGCTGCATGCAAACTGCAAGGAATATGTTAGAGCTATATGTTTTTTTTGCCCAGTCTTTTATTATCTTAATCTTGCCAAAAGGGTTCATTTGGGTAGAAAACAATTCTTTTTATGAAAGAGAACCCCTAACAATGATGTTACACTTTAAATTCTGAATTTGTGCTTTTCCTGAATAAGAACTTAAACTATATTGCCTACCAGTATCGATGACATGTCACTCCTACACTACACCTTGTAGTACTGTCTGATGTTACATTTCCTATACACTGATTTACACACATATGATTGTCTCTGTGCAATGTGTGTGTGGTGTAAAGTGCTCTGACACCTTGCACTGGTATGAGTGGCACTATAAAACTAAATGAATGAGAGACAATGGTTCTGGTGACTTGAGGGGCACTGTTAAAGGGTGCTAGTGAGGGAATCCGTGGCAGAGGTGGTCATAGGGGAGCGCCAACAGACATTGTCGCACAGGGCGCCACCAGCACTAAAGCCGGCCCTGATAATAAGTACAGCACTGTTGAACCCTCTGCATTTTACAGACTCTGCACTCTTTTGCTAATAACACATCTAAAGCAAGATGGTTTTGCATCACTATAGCTCTTATCGAAACCATCTCTCCATCTACGAGTAACAATGACTGAGCTGTATTGACCAACAACGTATCCACTATAGTTGACAACCTTCTGATCTTGACATCATTTAAGACCACTCCCAAACTAGGTATCATTGCTCCAAACACATCTCCTACAATCTCTCCTGCACTGGTACCTTCATTTCTCTCTTTGCAGTGACTTCCCTTCCAAACTCTTCAAGTCCTCTACGTGGTATATCTTAGGAAACACAACAGCCATGTGATAAGTGCCATACCAATTATTCGGCAATTGGCCATATGCATTTTTCCCATACACAAAATAAACATTTGGCACCACTTGCACAGCATCCTGAAGAACCTCTTTGAAGAAACATCAATCAGAAATGTATGTTCGCATGCACTCTGTCCTACAAAGATGGTATCATAATACGTCTGTACTTGTCGAATGCAAAGCTTTCCTCGTTGTTACCAATCTAAAGCTATTGGACCATAACTTCCCTTCGCCTTGTGAGCTAGCTCTTCCTTGGTCCATTTGAAAACCTCCTCCCTACTATCAAGTTTGACTGTTAGTCCTCTATGTCTATCTTCTACTTGGTCTACAAACTTCTTTTCTATCTCAGTTAATATATATGTTAAATTGTGTCTATGTGAATAAACTGTGTCTAGTGTAGCAGTAGGTACAAAATACTTTCTCATTCTCTCTTCTTGCTTGTAATAGTCATATTTGTTCAGATGCTCATAGACTGGAATTTCAAAAAGCGCCAAATCATAATTTGAGAAATAGTACTCGTAATGGCCTTCTCCATAAAACATGCTAAGAAGCAAACTACTACTAATACCATACGTCATGGGCAGGTGATGATACCTGATACTCTCCTCAACAGAGGCAGGCAATTGCATGCACACATAACAATCTCTTCACATCCATGGTATTCACATACCCATACAGCAACTTCGCGTAAGCATTCAATGTATAAATTGCCCTTGGACAAATCTACATGCAGTAAGCGACTAGTTTCCTCTATCAAAGCATTGTCAGCTCCTAATGTATCCTCTTTTGTGCTAGAAGTGGTAGGTGTGGACGTCCCAGGTACTCCCACTCCTTTAACTTCAGCTTCATGTGAACCTATTGTGGACATAAAAATGACTACAGGTATTACAATAATCACACCTACAATACGTGTACCTATTATACATTTGTCTCTACGGTTCGAATTTCCAGACTCGATTTTCAACTGGGTTCGGATTGTGGCTGTGAGAGGATCTTTGCAAAGTCTCTTTCTCTGCCTCTCACTGTTGCACAATAAAGTTCGTAAACAGTTTCTTGAAATCGTGAAAACAGTTATCAGTCTTTGGCACAATATTTACACAACTTGAAAGAATTCCTTAGCCCTCTTTCTTCTTCTATGGAAAGCTCCCTATTTTTATTCTTCTTCCACTCGGACCTAGGTTATCTTCACAAGCAAAAGGATTTTTATTTACAGTTCAAAGTTCAATTTACATCCCTTATGAGGTCAGAGCCAACTTCATCAATGACACACTGCAAAATTTCAATGCGAAAAGCTGCAATCTCCTGAGCTGATGGCTGATTCCCAGAGCTTGGAAATGTGAGATCTTCTAAAATCAAGCTCCGTAAGCCACTCAGTCTCGGTGGATATGGTACAGTCAATGTCAGAACTCCATTAGCCTCTACTCCAGGGACTTGCAGCTCAATCTCAATTATCAGCACTGGCATCCCAGACCTCACTCTACCCGGCATTTGTAGCAAAGTAAGTCCACTCCGGAGAGGCGTATCTCTGGCACTGTACTCTCACTCTCCTTGATCTCCTCAGGCTCCCCTGAGCTTGTTCTGTCTCACTTTGATCGGATTCAGATGATTCCAATATGGAAGCAAGGTCTCTCTCTGCTGCAAGTCTTAGATTCTGCCTTATCTGTCCCACAGGCAACGATTCTCTTGCAACTTTAGGTTTCTTTTGTAGCACCCGACCACTTTCCACACCAGTTTCTTCAGCTGAGTCAGACTCTATACACTCGCAACGTTACTGTCTCTCGGAGTCTTTACCTGGGCCTTTTGTAGTGTGACCCCCCTCAGCTCGACTTGGGTATCCAGCCTCTTCAGGAATCCCCATAGCTTGGCTTGCCCTCTCCGTTGGTCTTGCAACCACGCCTGGAGTCCCTTCAGGGAGAGTAGCTGTTTGTTCCTGAAACTCTGCGGGTGTGGGAGGTGTGTATCCAGTTCAGCGAACCTCCACACTTCACAGTAGTGTTCATCACCAAAACCACCTGCTAGGGACCTCGCCAACGTGCATCAAGGCAGTTCTTCCTCGCATGTTTTCAGACCAGGACCTAGTCCCCTGGACCCAGGTCATGGCATAGGTCCTTTGAGGTCTGTTCAGTCGCAGCTTCAACCTGGTGAGACACAGAACGAACCATGTCAGCCAATCCTTTGCAGTAGTCAAGAACCAAATCATCGGTGATGTTAATTAACACTGTGGATGGCATGGCTCTCCCCATGAGGACTTCATGGGGCGATAGCCCAGTCCTCCTGTCTGGAATGCTGCACAAACTCATCAGCACCAAAGGCAATGCATCAGGCCAGTTCAGAGACGTCGAAGAGCACATCTTTGCTATTCACATCTTTAGAGTCCCATTTATCTGCTCCACCATTCCTGATGCTTCCGGCCTGTAGCTACAGTGCAGTCTTTGATCGGCATTCAAGGCAGTGCAAAACAACTTCATGATCTCACTATGGAAGTTTTTTTCCTCTATCCGACTCCAATTTAGTTGGAAACCCGAACCGCGGGATAAGCTCCCTTAGAAATAACTTGGCTACTGTGAGGTTATCACACCTTCTAGTCGGATATGCTTCCACCCACCGTGAAAAGATGCACACTACAACCAGAATGTATCTCAAACCATTGCACCTAGGCCTCTCTACAAAATCCAGATGTATTCAGTTGGAAGGGCCTCCTGACCTTCCAACGCTACTCAAGGTAAACACAGTTTTCTTTCCAGCATTCATCTGTTGGCACATGACACATCAATGGCACACTGCATCAGCAATCACACTAAACCTCAGGTTAAACCATGTTTGCCTGAATACTCGCACCATTGCATCTCTCCCAATATGAACTGCTCCATGAATCTGTCTCGCCATAGGATTCAGTAAACAATCTGGCTACACTGCTCTACCATCAGTTGAAACGCAAATGCCATCTTCCCCCTTTTCACAACCTGCTCTGATTCAACCAGTCTGTTCTTGATCTGACTCTTCTCCTTGCAGATGCCTGACCTCATCTGCAATGGCTAACATCATGCTGAGCTGGGTTCTTTCTGTGCTCTCGCCTTAATATTCCCCATTAAAAATGCCTGCATGAGTTGCACAAAAACGGGCGACTTCATCCGCATATCTGTTCCTCACAGTCATAAAATCTTCCCTCTTCCCATGGGCAGCACACTTCACGACTGCCACTTCCTTGGGTCTCTGCAAGGCTTCCAAAAATTGTCTCACATACTCCCCATTTCTAATGGGGAATCCTGATGATGTTAAGAACCCCTTCTGTGACCATAGCTGTCCGAAGTCATGAACTACACTGAAAACATACTGGTTATCGGTATAGACGGTGACTCGAATCTGATAAAAAACAAGGCATGCACGGGTCAAAGCAATGATTTCAGCTACTTGTACAGAGTATACTCCCTGTAAACAAGCAGCTTTCACAACTCCAGAAACGATACAGACAGCAAAAGCTGCTCTTGGTAACCCTCATTGTCTCTTAAACATGAACCATCAACAAAAAGGATTTGGTCAGAGTCGGGCAGTGGCTCATCAACAATGTCGGGTCTCGGTTTGGTGCAAAGTCCAGTCACATCCAGACAGTCATGGTACTCCCTATCTTCCCCCTCAACATTTGGAACAGGTAACAAGGTAGCAGGATTTAACACAGTGTAGCGCTTCAGGGTAATGTTCTCAGCGGCCAATAAGATTTGTTCGTATCTGGTTAACCTATTGTTCGTCAAATGCTGTGTTTTGGTTCTCGTCATCAGGAGCTCAACTGAGTGAGGAACATAAACAGATAGAGGATGACCCATTACAATACTTTCACACATTTCAATGCTGACACCTGTTGCAGCAACAGATCTGAGACATCCGGGCAACGCTGAAGCTACAGGATCTAATGTAGCTGAGAAATAGGCCACTGTTCTACGGACACCCCATGTGTCTGGGTGAGTACAAATAGAGCACAACCCTCCCTCTCACAGCTAAATAGTGAAAAAGCTTTGTTGTAATCAGGCATTCCCAGAGTTGGAGCGCGACAAAGATATTCACTCAGCTCCAAGAAGGCAACCAAGCAATCGTTATCCCAGGGTACCGGGTCGCTCACATCCTTGTGTGTCAATCTCTGCAAAGGCTTCGCCTTCAACAAGAAGTTTGGGATCCATTGTCGGTAGTAGCCAACCATTCCCAAAAACATCCTGACTTCCTTTTGTGTGGTAGGCGCATTCATTTTCATGATCGCCTCGATCAGGTCTGTTGACACCTTTCTCTTGCCTGTTTGAATGCGATGACCCAAGTACTGGACTTCTGAGCTTGCTCAGTGATACCTTATGTCCATTTTCAGCTAAATGGTTCAATAAGTCAATGGTATCATTCCTAAAAAGCCTCTTCTGTCTCTGATGCAATCAAGAGATCGACAATGTACTGCATGAGCACGGAGTCCTGTGGCAGCACCAAGCTCTCAAGGTTCTTTTTCAAAATCTGGTTAAAGAAAGATGGACTTTCAGTATACCCTTGTGGGACATGACACCATCTTAAAACACGATTCTCAAGCCGGAAAGCAAATAAAAATTGGCTTTCCTCAAGCAATGGAATGGAGAAAAACGCTTGACACAAATCGATCACAGTAAACCATTCAGCCTCGCAAGGAATCTGAAAAACGATCACAGATGGACTCGGTACCATGAGACAACATGGAATCACAATCGCATTAATTTTCCACAAATCTTGGACTATGCAATATTTCCCGCTTGGTTTCTGCAACCCCATTATAGATGAATTGCATAGACTATTATCTCTTTCAAGATGCCCTGCAAAATCATGTAATCGATCACAGGTGTAATCCCTGCCACGGTTTCCGGGGTCAGGTGGTATTGGGGCGTTCTTGGAGACTCGGCATTCGGCTTGATCTGTATATGAACTGGCTCAACTCCTCGAATCAATCCTATCTCTTCCCACACCACGGTAGAGATGGTATCTCTCAAATCCCATGGCATGTCATCCACTGTTAGTACTGTAAACATATCTACACAGTGGTTCTCGTTCGCCATTTTGAATGCAATGTCATCATCATTAGTCTGTAGTTCTACTCCTTTGGGCATGCAATATATGGTACAATTCAGCTTGCATAAGAGATCACGTCCCAGCAAACAGACTGGACTTGAATCGCACACCACAAATTGGTGTAGATCCTGGAAAGTTCCTATCTTCACCGGTATTTCTACTGTCAATGGGCTTGTCATTTTCTTATTAGCAACTCCTACAACTTGGATCGATTGTCCCGAGAGGGGTAGGTTTGGGATTACTGCAGATCTCTCAGTAGAAAGGGTAGCACCAGTGTCAATCAGGTAAGTAATGGGATGACCGCCTACATCTGCCTCCACATACGGTCCACTCTGGTCTACCTCTAAGACTGCTCCAAGGGTACTGTCTTCCTCCCCACTCAGGCACCATCATTGTAACAGGTCCTGATTGAATCTGTCTAGAGTTTCTACGAAGTGCATTTGGTGGTACGCTCGATTACTTTGCGGAACTCCAGAGGTTGGGGTACTTGCACCAGCTGAGTCTGACCTCCCCCATTGTAAGATCTGGGTCTTGTCACAGAGTATATTACTTGGGGCACCTGTACGAGCTCTCCTTCTTGCAACTGACTTGCTGGATTTGCTCGACACTCGCGCTTCCAATGCCCGATTTTGTGACAATAATTGCAAGCAGTCGTTTTCTTTAGCATGGCAATGTCCATACCCGTTTTAGGGTCTGTAGGAACACCTCTCCCTTTTCCCTGTCTAGCATTGTTAGTAACATTTTGAATCCCTCCTTGGTTGTTTACCTGATTCCGACCTATGGTTCCCCCACTTGTCTGCACCTGATCTACTCTGTTTGCATTCCTCAGCTGGACCAACATCAACTAGTCCTTTATTTCCCTGTGCTTGGAATTCACCTGATCACTGCAATACCTGGCATACCGTAGGATTTCAACCACAGACTTGTTCTGCCAGCAGATCAAATGTTGTTGAATCATAACAATTTCCGGTCTCAGCCCCAGTACAAATTTGGAAACAAACTGTCCCATATATACTGGGGCAGATTTACAAGCCCCTTGCGACACATTTGTGCCGCCGTTGCGTCACTTCTGTGACGCAGCGGCATCGTAAACAATGCGCCACGTTGCGACATATTTACAACGTGACGCATCTAAGGAGATGCGTCACGTTGTAAAGCCCTGCGCTACATTATTCTTGAGTCAGGTATAATGTATGCAGGGTGGGCGTTCCGTCGCAAGAAAGCCTCGTAAAAGTGATGCAGTGAAATCTACAAGATTTCACAGAGTCACTTTTACGACGCCGCTGCGTCAAAATCTTACGTCTGCTTGAAGCAGGCGTAAGGAGTCAGGCAGCATGATAGGAATAGGCCGCTCCTGAGCATTGCTGGAGTTGAGTCGCGCTTGTGACACGACTCCAGTAATGCGCTGCCCTTACGACAAAAGATGCGATGCATCTGTCTATCCTTGCGCCACGGTGCGTCGCATTGTAAATGCGATGCATCCGTGGTGGCGCAAGGGTATTTTTGCGTGTCGCATCTTTACTGGCGCATCCCTGCTAATATGCAGAGAAGTGCCAGTCCTTGTAAATCTGCCCCGTAGGGTCAAGAGTATCTAACCTGCTGTATTGCTTGAATGCTTGCAAGAGCCGTTCATAGTAAGCATGTACTGATTCTTTGGGTTTCTGTGTCGTCCGATTTATTTTTACCCAATCGATGTCTTGTGGCGCTATTTTTGACTGTAACCATGTAATTACTTGTTCGAACTTTTTCATAACCAAAGATGAAGGATCATGAGTTATAGGATCCCTCTCTAGTTCAGCAGAAGGCCAATCAATAGCAAGTTTACAGGCGAACCATAAGTCGCTAGGAACTACAAATGTCAAACAATGTATTCAAATCAATCCACAACACCTTTGAAATCTTTACAAAGCGATCAACCTGCTTGTACCATTCAGCAGGTTTATCCCTCAGCTGAGGAAAGTCATTCATGAATGCTGCTAAATCACCACTGCTCCAAGGTACATGCACATACCCTCCGCTAGGCACCTCTCGCAATGG
The DNA here is from genome assembly GCA_963921515.1 of Calotriton arnoldi. Taxonomy (NCBI): domain Eukaryota; kingdom Metazoa; phylum Chordata; class Amphibia; order Caudata; family Salamandridae; genus Calotriton; species Calotriton arnoldi. Next base: position 190,887 of record CAWUFW010003137.1, read on the forward strand.
GTACGCCTCAACTCCTGATGTTCCAGCTCCTCGAGGAGGCGTTTCTCCAGTCACCTTCCTAACACTCTTTTTCTTTGACCATCTTTCCTCCCACTTGTCGCTCATGCTCCATGCGCGTATCCCTATGATCAGCTCTCGGATGTGTATTTTCAAGCCTGTTACCCTTTTCTCTTCCAGTTTCCAATAACTGTAATTCAAACTATGGTTTCCCTGTAACATTTTTGTTATGGACATGTCTATATCATATTTTTTGGCTACTTCTGTCAATTTCTCATGTGCTCGTCTCGCGTTATGGATGACATCCTTCGCCTCAAACAGTAGCTCATCCTGCTCGTAAATCTCTATCCTCTCCAAAGGCAAATTCCCACTGAATATTTCATCCACCTCAGTCTTCAACCTCACTACATCCAATAATTTTGCCTTTACCGCAGCCTTGATTGGGCCCTGACTCGACGCTCTACTCTGTCCCTCTCTATCACCGCTCCGATTCCTTTGCCGACTCTCTACATTTGTGGTCTCTAGGGCATGCTGATTTCCAGAGGTTCCCTGACCTGCGCCTACTTCTAGTATCCTTCCCATGGGTCCCCTGACAGGAGCTTCCCACATTCTCAAATCTGAATTTGAGTTTGCTAATGACACAGATCGTGTGGTACTAGACCCAACACGTAGTCTCAAAGGATCTGCAGTTGCTGGCAAAGGGGTACTAGATTCTACAGGTACCAGAAACGGATTGTTCCCACTCATGGTCACATTTCCCACTGAGCTGACCCTTTCTTCTAACCCTGACTGTTGTTCACAGGTGTTTTCGACCAAGCTTGGGTCATACACAGAGACATAATTATCAGAAAGGAGGAGTAGTTCCTCTGCCAGACAGACGCACGTACTTGGGCTATTTGGCAAGAGTATGTGTCGCTGGGAGATATGTAGATCAGATCGGAATGCCCTCGCACACCTGTTGGGGTGTCATGCTTCATCATTGGGTGCTCCTTGTCAGGCTGGCGCTGCAATGCCTGACGGGCCTGGTAGCTGCTTTAGCGGAGTTCTTTTGATCTGAGGATGCCGTAAATGATTAGTGCAAGTGGGCAATTTGAGTGGTGAGTTCTAGTGTGTAAAAAGTGACTTAAAACAGGCTCTGGAACCCACAGGCAATCAATTTAATCAGATATGGGCCCCAGGACTAGGCAAAAACAGTGGTGCTATCTTATGGTCCTTAGGTACCAGGATAGCGCTAGTATCATGCGGTCAACATGTTTCAAGCCGCCCATGACAAGGCTCATTCAGTAGCTCATCAAGCAATGACAGCCGCACCAGCTACAAGAACAACAGAGGTCAACCTCCTCAACCGATGTTCGGATACTCAATGGTACTACTCCTCCTTTCTGATAATTATGGTATTGGTCCCTGGAGGAGCACAGGAGTAGGACCTCTTTAAAGATACGCTCTTCCGTCCCCCTTTGATTTAAGTCATACATAGAGACTACAAGTCCAATGGTGACCTGTACCGTAAGGGCTTCCGGCAACCGTAAAGCAGCCTTGACTCCACTTGACTCTGCACCTCCTAACGCCGGTATCCCTGTTCCTTCTACTCCTGTTGAAATCCTTCCCACTATCCCTGCACTAGGGCCTGTCTGTGCTGTTACCGCTCTTTCCATATTCGCCGCATTTGCCAGTTCTCACCTTCCTTCCTCCGAATGTGAATTGTAAGGTGGAGGATGCTCTGCCAATAATCTGTCTAACAAGCTGTCATCGGTATCACTCCCATCATTTCCATTTTCCCCTCCACTCCTATCCTGAGTATCTCCCTCTCTCACCAGCATTGGGTACAACCTATCCTCCTCGATGGTGTCTACTCTCCATGTCTTAAGTTGTGCGTCCCATCGTGCATCCTGACATGCCTTCTTTGCCTTTTTCATCTTCCGATGGAATCTCTCCCTGTTCTTTGCATGTGCTGATCTCATCAACGCATCTAATGCCTCAAACTGTGTAAGTCTAGGTGGAGCCGTAGTGAAGACATCACTCCCCTCAACTGATACAATACCTCCAATCAAAATGAACCATAATGTGGAAAAGCCAAATCTCCCTCTTTTTCAGTGATTTTGCAACAATTTTGAAGCCAAACTATAGTATGGAGTCCTTCATTCGTTGCCATGTAGTGTGCTGGAGTATCCTCCGGCCGTGCTTCCTCGTCCACTCAAGTAAACTCTCCCTGATCTCCCCTGATCAGATCGCGTACCACTCTAAAATATTGCATGATTAAGTAAACATTTTCCTTCCAATAACAAGATTTTCTCTATCCCCACTTCCTGATGACTAACAACCAATTACAGCGCGGCGTTACACCAACCGACCTATTACATCGCTGTACACTCTGACGTCACATTTTCCTCCTCGCAGTGGCTCACTTCCTCTACAATTTCTCCGTTTGTGTTCACTCACACAATCACAACTCCGTAATTGTCTACCTTTCTAAAAGATCAATAGAATTCAGTCACTCAAGAACATTCACACACAGCGACCCTCGACCTGCGCTGATCACCTAAATCAATATAGTCCACCCCTGTAGACAAGGTTTACCATACGATTCTCACACATCCCATTTACACAAAGTTCCCTGTGTTAGGTGAAACTGCCGATGACGTCTCACGACAACTCCTCAAAACTACGGTCAGACAATCACAACAACTCGGTGTCTTCTACACCATTTAATATATCCCAGGATCTTAGGCCACTTCAAGGCCTAAATCTCAAATCACAATCCTTGGAACACGTCTGGCCCGAAACCACATTCACTCGACTTTCACACAAACTCCGCCAGACATCATGCAATCAACAGACTCCCCCAATCTAGCACATGACGTATCTCAATTGATACCCACTCCTCCGTTCACAGCTGTTCTTGCCGCACCATCAATCTCCATCGGTCTCTGCCAAAGTCCGTCGTTCTCTGCTCTCGATCATTGGGCTCTATTTTAGAGCTCTAAGGGTCTAAGTCTTTTCAAGATTTTCATGGATTCTCCTCCCGCTTCATGTGATAACCATACTACACTGCTACCAACTGAAGAAGCTGGGTTCTATGTTCTAGATCTGCTCTGGAACCCCAAGTCGATGGCCCTTTTTAGCAGCATGAAAGCGTGGAGGGGAGAGAAATCGTTAGCCAATTAAACATTGCAGTTCCTATTTACTATGACTCCTAAGAATCACAGACTCTCGATCTAGTTTAGTTAGTTTATTACAAAGCCAAGAACAGTTGGACATACAGGCACCTCAAGATGAGGGTGTAGAAACACATTTGAACTAATACAAAACCAAATCTACGGATGAAGTTGAGGCGGTGCAGCATGCTCAGGATAATCAATTCAAGTACCAGAATACAGAAAATTACAGCGCAGACATCGAGACTCCCCTTCATTGGAAGCTTGTGGGTATAAAGCATTAGTCTGTCCCTACACTACAACCAGCGTGACATCCCTACCTAGCATTTCCTAAGGCAAGATCCATTAAGGTGTCAGCGTGTGAAGTCTCCATAAGAAGCGTCTTCACGTTTAGATGGGTCCTGTAGCATAAAGCTAAAGAGCTCTTTCTAAGACGCTCTCTCTCTCTCAAGGCAAGGCAGAAGTCCCCGGATACTTTCCCTAACTTCGATACATCAATACCACAGGTAGTATCCCAAGATGCATTGCAACATCACACCATCCAGAAAAGCCACCTCCTCATAGGTGATTTTCCATTAGGCAGCAATGCTCCCAGGCCTTGGCGAGATGACCTTGATTCCCAGGCTTGCTCCGACATGAAAGTAAAACAGTTCTTCATTATCAGTATCAACGCTCAATGTATCCTCTTCTCACTAAGCCTAACTCCTAAAATAAAGACATTATTCTAACTAACAAGGAGGAATTCTCCACCTGCAACAGAAACGTGAGAAAGAACAAATCCAACACGCACATGAAATTCTATTAAATGTAATGCGAGAGCTTCCAGGGGAAAAATACAATTCAGGCCTACAGAAATCGGGCCGCACTACGTTACATTAAATTGCATGTAACCTGTAGGATACTGTGCACAAGTGCTCGTGAAAATTGTGACGGCGCAAGTGACACGTGAGAAAGTATGTACAGCAAGGTGGTGCAAAGGAAGATAAGTGATGATTGAATTTACATAGTGGGGATACCCAAACAATGAATGGTAATATATATAAGGAGGGACTCAAGGTGGGTTTGACTCACGCCTGCTTTCCAAGCGCATTACCGCTACCCCAAGTTGCCTGCCTACAAGTTACCCACCAAGCCTACCCTGGCTTTCGCTAACCCCAGCGTTCACCAAGTACTCCTGACTCATTTCCAGGGATCATTTTCATCCCATCCAGTTGAGTTGTCCCAGGAGTCCCCTGGACGCATCCGGGACACCCCTTCTCCTGCAACTAGGCTCCCAGTTGTGATACGTCGCCACTGCTTTTGAAATAACAGTAACCTGGTCCTGATGAAGGCCTGAACACTCTACAGGCCGAATCGCTGTCGACTTTTACAGCGATAAACTCGGCGCTATTCCTTCACGGATACCCACCTTGATTCCCTCCTTGTATACATTACCATTCATTGTTTGGGTATCCCTACTATGTAAATTCAACCATCACTTATCTTCCTTTGCGCCGCCTTGCTGTACATACTTTTTCACGTGCCACTTGTGCCGTCACAATTTTCTCGAGCACTTGTGCACAGTATCCTACAGGTTACATGCAATTTAATGTAACGCAGTGCTAGTCTCACATATGTTTGATTATATGAAACTAAAATATGACGAATATGTGCATCGATTAAAATGCTGTTCAAACAATTTCTCTTGTCTCCCCGTTTTTCTCCCTCTGCTCCCAGCAATTAATTGTGCTACCTACAAATTGACCTTTTATAAACACCCTTGGGGACATTGTTGTATGTTACAGATGCTTGCCCTAGTCTCTATAGGGTTTAAGGGCTACCTCCTGTAGTCCGATACTGCTTACAGAAATCGGCCAACATAAGAAATGGCACAAGGCCTCATGAAATGACACATATAAAATGAACCTTATTAATTTTTTTTAACTTTATTTATCGTTTTTCAATAATAACAGCGGGTTGCTGTTCTAATTCTCAAATACACAATGCTCCAACATTATTGTACATTATTTACACACCATGGTCACGTTTTTAACCGACTTTATCGCTATACATGTGTTCCTTAGTAGACATACCATCATTAGCTGTTGCATCTTTATGCCAATATATTTGAGTCATTACCATGTGTGCACAAGTTTGGGTGATCCTGCCCATCCACATATGGATCAACCCATTCTAGAGATTGGGAATTGTGGGTGTTGTTCCTTTCTAGGAGGTATTGTTGCAGTGGCTGCCAGATGTCGCGGGGTCTGGATGTGATAGGTTGTAACGTAGCAAATAATTTGCAGTTTGTGTTGCAGTGGATTAAGCTGTTAAGCCAAGCTTTTTGGGTGGGAGTGAATCTGCTGCCCCAGTGGATGGCTATCTCCCTTTTGCCAGCAACATGGCAATCGCGACAAACCGACGTACTGGCTTCGGGACCTCGCGCACATATCTCATCAGCACCACCCCTGGCTGAGGCGTGATGGTGGAATGCACCATCTGCGATAATACTGTGAAAATTTCCCTCCAGAAGCTGCCAATCTTGTCACAGTTCCAAGTCATGTGCGCCAAATCCGCATGTTGCGCATGGCACTTGGGGCATGTGTGAGCGTGATTCGGATCAATTCAATGCAGTTTAGCCGGTGTCGCGTATGCTCTCCATAAAATGTTTTAATGAATTAGTTTATGTCTATTGTTGAGGGATACATTCTGTGTCTGAGTGCAATAATATTCCCACTGAGGGTCTGGCAGCGGGTACCCGGGGTCCCGTTCCTATGCCTCGTGGACCTTGGTGTCCCTAGTTGGAATGAGAGCCATGCTGGCCCTCTACAGTTTAGATATGAGGTGTTCCCCTCCAGAATTGGAGATTATTAGTGTTAATGGGGGAAAACCTTCCGGATCTAATGGAAATCCAGAGATCTGGGTTCGTAAAGCCGTCCGCAACCTATTAAGTATATACTGATCCATGTATGGGGCCCATGGAAGTGGGCGTCTTCTATCCGCGAGTATATGTGCCTCCCCAAGAATAGGTCGCCCACCGTGTCAAGCGTGTTTTCTGTGAGTGTGTGCCGAACCAGCCCCTCTTGAGTGATAGGCAGCCACGGGTTATTAGCCAGAGGGATAGCCAAGGAGTACAGCATTCGTCCGCCCGCCAAAAGGGCCAGTTTTTTCCAGGCGCAGCTGATTGTGGACACCGTTTGTATATCCTGGGGGAATCTAGGGAGGCCCAGTGGTAGTACAGCGGCCAGCGGGGTCGGGTTCGTGAGGTTTGCTTCTGGTTTTGCATATGGAATCCAGGCGTCAGGGTGATACCAATGGTGTGCGAAGCTGCACTGGGCACTAAATAATAAATTTGGAAATTTGGGACACCGAAACCCCCGCGTTCATATGGTAGGGTCATTGTGTCCCAGCTAATCTTGGGTCTCCTGCACCCCCAGACTAGTCTGTAGAAGGTGGTGCGTAGTGTTTGGAAAAACGTATTGGTAAGTGGGATGGAGGGTGTTGTGGAAAATATACAGGAATTTGGGCAGTACCACCATTTTAATGATGGCAACACGCCCGGCCAGTGAAAGAGGGAGTTTTAGCCACATGTAACTCAAGTTTACTTAATGCTGGACCGTAGTTCAGACGTATTATCTGCTCGATCTCCCTATGTATATGTATTCCCAAATATTTAACAGATGTTTCGCACCATGTCAAGGAGAATTCGCAGTCCGCGCCCAGCGTAGTAGTAGTTAAGGGGAACGCTTCTGATTTACTCCAGTTGATGAGGAGCCCAGATACCCCCCCCCGAATTGGATTACCTCTCTAATTATTGGTGCCAGGTTCTCACTGGGGTGACGTACGTAGAGTATAATGTCATCTGCATGAAGTGTGATCAGGAGTGGACCCGTTTTAAATTGCAACCCACTGTGAAGATGGCATTCTTGTAAGTGCCGAATTGGGGGCCAAGTGCAATAATTAAAAGTAGGGGAGATAGCGGGCATTCCTGTCTCGTGCCGCGTGATAATGAAAAGGGAGGGGACAGGTTCCCGTTTATTCGGATTTGAGCTGTTAGTTGTGTGTAGAGTAGTGCAATGAGCGCTATAAAACCCTTTGGTATGCCCATCTTATGCAATGTGGCTAGTAGGAATGCCCATTCTAGGGAGTCAAAAGCCTTTTCAGCGTCTAGCAGTGTTGCAACTATCGGGACGTCCGGCGAAATCCTGTGCAGTACCGCAAATAGAGTGCGCAGATTTAAGGCAGTTGATCGGTGTGGGACAAAATCCGACTGGGCCAGTAAGATTATTTAATCGAGTAGGAGAGACAGCCGTGTCGCAATCATTTTTGCTAAGATTTTATTAGCCCAGAATTTTACTGAGCCTTTGTTCAGATCAAAAAAATTCCACAATAGCAGCATGAAGCTCGGAAAACATCGTCACGCAGTGCCTGCCCTGGGAATCTCCAGTGTCTCTCACACCCGCCAGCCCTAGGCACTTGCAGTTTAAGAAGGACTGGGGAGTGGTCTGAAAGTGTTCTGAGGAATAAAATGAACATTATTTACTGAGCACATCTAAATTAACATGTTACATAAGCACATCAAATATGTGAATAATGGTCAGCAGCATGTACGAATTCTGCATGTTAATGTTTTCAACTAAACACACCTAATTGCAACGTTAATTTCTTCACATTCACATCGAAAATATCCCTAGTATATCACCTTCCACATTATTAGAGTTCACGTTCTAATACCATATGCTAATACAACAAATGAATATGTGGGTGAAGACTACCCATGATTATGATGCACCCCTACAAATGAAAGAGCTAAATTTGCGTTACATCAGGGGGGGTCAAAAAGTGTATAATTTGCCATTTGAACTCTCATTGGAAAATTTGCGAAAGGTAGAGCACCATCATGCTCATTGACCAAATGGCTCCTAGGGAGAGCCAGAGCCCCAGAAACAATGTGCTGCACTGCTGCCTATTCCCCTTGTCTGGGAGGAGCAGGGTGATATGATGCTAAAACATCCCAGGAAGAAAGTGTGACCATTGCCCCTCCTGGGACCAGGAAATGCCCTTACCGGTGTCCCTGTTGGTACCAGGGTACCCATACTAAAATGAAAATCTGAACCTGAGAGTGCATGTAAATAAGCAACAAAAAAAAAAGAGCTGAGTGGCTGCGACATGATCAAATGGAACGAAGTGGCTGGCTCATCTACACAAGAGCTCACCCCATAAGGGCTAGGTAGGGGGCTTGTTTTGGGCTTCCTTACCCGCTTGATGCGTTCTTTCTTTTATAACTGCTTTTAAAAACGTGTTTTAGCTAAAAAACCTGGTTGGAATATAGGGTGATTTTTGGAGGACTGATGGCTTTCTACATTTTTATTCGTTCTGGTGCTGTTAGAAAGCTCATGCCCAAGAGTGGTTACACGTCATTTGCAGCCATTTTTGTGGTGCCATGAACTTTTGCTGGTTAACGCTCTAGCTCCCAGCACGACGGCCCTATTTAAGATGGCCGGGGAGGAGACGTGCAGCGGCTAAGTAGGGGCTTTTTTTGGGCTTCCGTACCCGCCAGATGTGCTCTATTTCCTTTTTTAACTGCTTTTTAAAAATGTGTTTTATCTAAAAAACCTAGTGGGAATATACAGTGATTTTTGGGGGACTGATGACTTTCTACATTTTTTTATTAGTTCTTGTGCTGTTGGAAAGCTAGTGCCCTAGTGTGGTTATGCGCCATTTGCGGCCATTTTTGTTGTGCCACTAACTTTTGCTGGTTAGCAGTCTAGCTCCCAGCACAATGGCCCTATTTAAGATAGCCGGGGAGCGGACCCGTAGTGACTAGGTTATGGGCTCGTTTTGGGCTTCTGTACCCACTTGATGTGCTGTATGTTCTTTTTTAACTGCTTCTAAAAAATGTGTTTTATCTAAAAATACCTGGGGGGAATATAGGGTAATTTTTGGGAGGCTGAGGGGCATATTCACAAGGACTTATCGCCGAGTTATCGCCACCTTAACGCATCAAAAGTGGAGATAGATTTAACGCACCATTCACAAGCGGGTGCAAACTGCAGACAACGCAAGTATTCCCGCGATAACTGCCGCAAAATTTACCTCCACGGGTGACACCACCAACTAACCCTAATGAGATGCAGAGTAGGCGTTCCCGTGGAAAAACACACGAAAACACCACTACACCACATTCACAACGAACTGCCAGATCTGCGATGTGAACCAAAAACAGGCGATAAGCCGCTGTAGCAGCAGGGATTTAACACCCGCCTCCTGCTGGTGTTAAGCAGGACGACTACCTGCAGTATGAAAGGGAGCCCAGCCCAGAGCCACATCTGAAGACCCACAGATGCCATGGAGACAATGATCATGCAGCTCGGAGACCCATGAGGGCCACAACACCCACCGCCACCACTCCCAGGCCCCCCCCCGGACCCCCTCCCCTTGGACAAACACATACCGTGCACGACACAAGAGCCACAAAAAGCGCATGATGTCGCACAATGACAACAAGAAACACATGTGTGGTCAGAAGAACAAGAAACAGTCACTCATCATTGAAGTAACAACCAAAAACTTTATTGAAATACAACACAAAACACCAATGCGGAAGACTCCTGTTGGGTCCGTCCGGGACAATCTTGATGTCACAGCCTGGAAAATAAAGCACAAAATCAGAACGTGTGTCATGCGCACATCAAAGGAGCGAGACACAGAGAAACAGAGAAGGAAAGAAAGTCAGAGAGAGAAGGAAAGGAAGGGAGAGAGAGAGAGAAGGAAAGGAAGGGAGAGAGAGAGAAGGAAAGAAAGGCAGAGAGAGAAAGAGAGAGAAGGAAAGGAAAGGAAGGGAGAGAGAGAGAGAGAGAGGGAAAGGAAGGGAGAGAGAGAGAGAAGAAAAGAAAGGCAGAGAGAAAGAGAGAGAAGGAAAGGAAGGGAGAGAGAGAGAGAGAGAGAAGGAAAGGAAGGGAGAGATAGAGAGAAGGAAAGGAAGGCAGAGAGAGAGAGAAGGAAAGGAAGGGAGAGAGAGAGAAGGAGGGACACTGCTGCCCCCGTGCACCCAGGCACCACTGCTCACCTGCTGCCACCGGTGTGTCTCCAACCACGTGCCGGTATACACTGCAAGCCACCAGGTCTGCAATCTGTAATCGAGGCCAGAGTCAATCATGGCAGAGTGAGATTCTTTAACATGTGCATACTAATGTTGACTAGAAAAGTATTTCTAACACATAGTTATACAAATGTTTAATAATGTACCTCACAATTATATGTAGTTATGATTTATTCCACGTGATGTTTCATATGTGTATTAATTGTGAAATGTGCGTGCAGATATATTTAAACAACAATTGCACTCTAACTGCTGTGTTAAATTAGCGTAACCAAGGCCCTGAAGCTTTTGAATTTAAGTGTTTAATTTTCACGTGAGAATTGTTTTGCTTGGATGATTTCTCCTCTGCAGGTGCAGATTCAAGGCTTCGGTAGCTAGAGTGAGGCATTGTTCATTTGTAGCGATAGTAAGGTACCGGAGGAATTTCATGGCAAGAAGAAGACGTGTTAAGGAGGTGGGAGACAAGTTCTCATGGTGGAGAAGGGACACTAAAGGAAAATCGAATGTGCTTAATGGAAAGTGTGGGAGAAGAGATGGATGTTGCTAAAGTCTACTTAGGATGATGGAAATGTACAGTAAAGTGATGATGCTGGTTACCTTGAATACTTTGTGTCCTACTAGAGGTTGTAGTGCTAGTTAGAGAGCAGAGACCTTTAGGATTTCTTGAGGTAGAGACCTTGTATGCGATTCCTCTCACTTTGGAGCTTCACGCAATACTCTCTAGACTTGGAGTACTTTTACAAAAGACTGTGTCATACCGACACCTGTTCCTTGCTTCCCATAGTTTACCTGGTTTTCTCTGTAGTTAGTATAGAGTAGAATAAGCTAGGTTTATTAGATATGCTAATGACTAGACAGGAGAATCGAATTCTGTAAATAAACTTCCAGATTCTCTTTCTCATCTTTTGTATCACAGCCACTTAGTTTTTGGTGTGCTTGCTCTTATTTAGACGAAAATTATGATGATGTTTGGACTCATTCTTGTAATATTGTATTTCTATAATATGCTTTTGAGACTCATCTATATCAGTTTGTTTCTGAATCTGTAATAAAACCCTTTAACTTCCTTTAGTAATTCTACTCTTATTTTGTGACTAGTTAGTACAGTGTTATTGAGGTATCCAATATATGTTTACTCCCTCTTACTTCTCGGGCAACTAATAAAGGTCCACCGACAAAGGAGAGAAAATAACGACAGGTTTAGAGCATTCTCAAGAATGTGACTGTAGCATCTCTAAGCTCCAGTATAGCTCTGAGTAGGCAACTTTGGCAGGTTGAGGACGGGAAGTGAGAAGAAAGTGCTGAACGACGTGACTGCAGCAAAGAATTAAGAGCATCATGTTGTAACTCATTGCAGAACCAGGGGTACACCTGGGCGCTCTGGATTTCATATAAGCGCCTAGCATAGTTAGCATGAAGCTGCTAGAACTATGGTCCAGATGTACTAATATTTTAATGGCTGAAAACCCTTGATTTGCTAAATCAAATTCTTTGTAACCACTAAAAACTTCTGGAATGTACTAAACCCATTTAACGGCTTACAATGTTTTTTTCAAACTGATAAATGAGTTTTGAAATGGATACCCATTTGCAATTTGGAAGGGGCCTTTTTATGAACCTCCATTCCATATTCAGAGTCAGCATTTTATGTACATATGTATTAATGGTTTGTAACCTTAATTACAGTCACAATCTATTGAAAGGTTAGCGACCACAAGTTGGGATGGCAACTGGTTGCAAAGAGAATAGGATCCCCTCTGGGCCCAGCCCCTTTGTGACTCGTGGTGGCAGCTTCAGGAGGCAACTGCCAACTCTCACTGAAGATTTTTAAAATGTAAAAATTTTTTTTAAAGCAGCCCTATTTCCTTTAAAAAACTCTAGCTGCTTTAAAAAAAAAACATTTTGAAATGCATAGTCAGGGGTAGTGGTTTGCTGTCCCTTGCAGGCCACCATCCCTGAGAAGGTAACCAATCAGGGGGAGTCGCAATTTGCGGCTTGCCTAATGACTATTCATTTGGCAGGTGGTTCTGCGACATCCTCTGAATCGTTATTTTATGAACTGACCTATTAGTACATGTTGGACTTGGCCCTTTTTCCAGGGTCATCCCAGAACTTTTTGCCTTCCTCCTGTATTTTTTCTGACCTGTTGTTGGTGGTTTTATGACTCTGGGCACTTTATCACTGCTGATCAGTGCTAAAGTGCATGGGCTCTCTATGGTAAACTTGGTAAGATTGGTCTACACCTGTTTGGCATATTTAATTTACCAATCAGTCCCTTGTACAGTGGTATCTCATATACCCAGGGCCAGTAAATTAAATGCTACTGGTGGGCTTGCAGTGCTGCTTGCGCCACCCATCAAAGTAGCCTTTCAAACCTGTCTCAGGCCTCTGCCACTGTAGGGCCTGCACGCGCAGTTTACTGCCGCTGTGACGTGGCACATAAAGTGGTTGCCACATCTGTGACTCCACTTTTTACTACATATCAGTCACCCCAAAGGTAGGCCCTAGCTAGCCCTATGGACAGGGTGTGGTGTCGGTAAAAGGTAGGACATGTGCCTTACCTGTGTGGCATGTCCTGGTCGTGACAAACAGCCTATTTGGTTTCTCACTGCTGTGAGGCTGCCCTCTCATAGGGATGCATTGGGGGTTCCCTGATATGTGCTTCAGTGGTAATTCCTGATCTGAGAGGGGTAGTGTGATTAAGTTTGGTATGTTTGGAATAGTAGTGATAAATCCTGTTTATTGGTGAAAGCAGATTTATTATTACTATTTTAGAAATGCCACTTTTAGAAGTGGTCATTTCTGTGTGCTATGTGTCTTGGTGCCTGCCTGATGTGTATTGACCGTCTAGTTCTGACTGACAGAGGGGATGTGCATTCACTCCAGCCAGTCCCTGGGGAGGTTGAGGTTCACGTAATATGTTTGAAGAGGTGTTGCTTTCCAGAACCAAAGTTTACATCATTCTGCCGTCGACTTGTGCTGTTTGTACATGCCTTGCATGTGCTACAGACGTAAATGGGGGTATGATTCTGTAACAATGTTCTTTTATTTGGTTTCTGTTAGTGGCTGTGTAGTAATCTGTCTCTTATCGTGCCCGACTTGCAGTATCATGGCTTGCTTAATAACTTCTCCCCCAATTATTTTATCATTCTTTATAATGATCCAGTGTTTTATCATAATGTTATTGAAATCCTTTGGTCTGGAATTGAAGTTAGTTATGAATCTGTTTTTTTTCTTTTTTGGAAGAAGTACCTCCTGTTGTGTAACCCCTTCTAATTTCCTAACAGCTTTGGTCCAAAAATTGGCTATCCTCATTCTCTGAACCTTTTCATCATTTCATTTTTCTCTTTTTGAATGAGGTATTCATCTTCTTACACATAAAAATGTGTTGTAGGGCATGCTCCCTTTTTGAGTCATAGGGTGTGCATCATCTGGATTTAGTATGATTTTTGCACCATAAATTTTTGAAATAAAGACATTTCAAATCTGTCATCCTCTGCCTTGACCACAATATCGAAGTACTCAATTTGTTTATTACTCTTCTCTCCCTGTAGTTTTTATTGACATCATTCTGATCACGAATTTTAATAGACCTCATTGATAATTTTATCTGTTTTCAATATGATGAATAAATCATTGCTATACCCCAGCCAAAGTAGGGTTTGTTTGGTTGAGAGTTACATGGTTTTGCAGTGAAACACCTGTTCCTCGCACCAGTCTATGAATACATTTGCATAGCTAGCAGTGAAGCAATTGTCCACCGTAGTTCCATGTTTCTATCTGTAAATCTTGTTCTCGAAAATGAAAATGTTCTGTTCTTGACAAAATGTCATCATTAATATTACCATGTTGGTATGTTCCAGGTAATGATTGGATCTGGTTGTCAAAAAAGGTTGTCAAGCCTTTATCCCCTTCTTATGCTTCACACTGGTATAAAGGCTGTCTTCATCAATTACGATCATTAACAGGCCTTCCTTCCGATGTATGATGATAATATTCTTTGGAAATCCTTTGTATATTTTACATATGGTGGCAAACCTAGTACAAAAAGATGTAAGAAAGGATCAATGTATTTAGAACTGCTCTCAAGGAGACTCTCTATTGAGGATACAACGGAGCTGCCTGGATTCTCCTTACTCTTGCCGATTTTCAGAAATACATAAAATGTTGGTAAAATGGGGGTGATCAGATCTTAAAAATGCATATTCATCTACATCCAACAAACCCCTATCTCTCCATTCAATCAATAAATCCCTGTATGTATGTACTACCTCTTTGTATACGTCTATTGTAATTTTTTCATAGAATGTAGTATCATTCAGTAGTCCCAATACCTCATTGACTTATAACTATTTGCTCATCACAACCACATTCTCCCCTTTATCAGATGGTTTGATTAGAATTGTTTCATCATTCTACATATTTTTAAGAGTCTTCCATTGGGACCAAGACATGATTTATGTTTTTTGGTCTTAAGATTATGATTCGCTTTTATTACGATCCTGTACTACCAAGTCATGGAATACACAGTCCTGAGGCATCATAGGTAGATACTGTGATGTTTCTTTCATACCACTCCTCTCACCTTTCCCAGTATTCACCAAAATGGACATATGGAATGCTATATTAACATCACTACTTTCATCTAATTCATAACGTGCCTCTTATGTCTCTAAATCATCCAGCTAATGCCAATAATTAATCAGTAGGCATTATACAATCAATGTGGTTTCTGGATTGTTCTCTTTTGGTCTTTCGCATGATGTTTAATTTCAGTTTACTCACAAACTTCCAAATATGAATTCATGTCTCCTTGACATCAAGGTTCATGTCTGTGCAGAAGTATATCCCAAACATTAATTTCTGTATTTGTCAATGTCCTTCATGATAAATTGACCAAGGTACCTGTATAAATGAATTTCACTTACTTCAAACCCTTGTGTCTCTCAGACATGATCCTCTTGTTTATTTTGGCTGGTCGGTTTCATTTACATTTTTGGTTTTGTTTCCTCTGACATTTCTGTCTTCTCCACAGCTTATGCCCTTTTCTGGCTGCTACCTTTGCCTTTAACAGGCATTTATCTAAAGAGTAGTTGGTTGGTGCTCCTATGTTTCACCCTATTTCTGAGCCGTTCACGTCTAAACTTTAATCAACGCTTGTCTCTCGTGTCTTGGTTTCTTTGTCTGCATGTTATCATATTTCTTGGCAAATGTAAATACATTTCCTGTTTGAAAATATTTTTTATCTCGTAGGAACATGGGCATTTCCTGGTCCCAGGAGGGGCATGTATAAACATGTAGTCTCCATATTACATACTTCCCTCCCCCGCCCTGCGGGCACCCGTACCCCTCGCGTGCTCACCTGTTACTTGCAACTCCAAATGATGACTTATAGATCAGGATACATCTATAAGTCATCCTTTGGAGTTAAATTTTAAAGTTGGTCATTCATGGGCCATTCTTGTATATATATTAAAACCTTTTTCTTTCACACATCATCATCCAGACAAGTTATCATTCCTTCAGTTATATTATATCACCATAGCGATTAATACTGGGGCCCAGACATCCTTAATCTTCGCCCACGACTTCTCCACTCTTTCTTCACCTGGGTTTAGATGATATCACCTTTGCTGATTTCGGTCTGACAAACCGTCTGGAATTTCTGTGGCTTTCCTGATGAAGGCGTAGTGTAAGCCGAAACGCGCGTAGAAGATCCATCAATCAGCCACTTAAGTCACCTGTCTCTATATTTTCCTTGATCCAAATCACATTTTGATATTTATTGTATGATTTTTTGTCTTCATTGTTCTTTTTTAATGTTTATGTCTGTCCACTGCACTGTGCATCTTTGTGAGCTATGTGGGGATACTATACCGTGTATGTAATTAGTTGTCTGATGACCCGTTTCAAAATGTTTTTAATCATTTTGTATTAAAGAAATGAATTTTTAAAATGTATTTGTGTGTACACTGAGTTCCTTATATCATGTCTGCAGTTCACATGGTATGTTAATCGTCACAGACCTTTAGTTGCCTAGGGGTTTCTCTACAATTGTGATTGCCTGGGTTCTGCCTTGCTCATAGTGGGCATGGGATCAGCATAACTGCACTTCTTGCACTGCTCACCAATATGTAGCAGTTGATCTCTCAAGAATTAGAGCCTTGTTCCCATGTTAACATAACGAAGCTCTTCTGTGCTTTTGGTCAAACCGGCAGCATGGCTGGTGATGTGCGCTGTCGGTGTGCAGATGGCATCGCCTTTGGCATGCCAGGATCGCCCATTTCGCAGTCACACCAGAAGCCATCTAATATAGCCTTGCTGAGCCGAAGACCAGACTAGCATCCAGGATGGCAGTCAAACGCCACGCTCGAACAGGCACAAACATAAAGCACAGTAAAGCCCCCTAAAAAGTATTCATCCCCCCCCCCCGCCCCAGGATGAACAATGTGCCAAGAATAAAGTGTGGTTATATCCCATGGGTTTCCAAAAGAACCTGACATAAGAACAGAATGCCATTCAATGAAATGTCCAGAACAAGTAGATTTTGGGACAATGGAAGTGGTACAAATACTGATAAGGAACCATGAATAAGCAGTGATGTTCACAGCACTGGAGCTCCTCGCCATGCAATGAAAGGATGAATGTGGCTGCAACAACTGTACAACAGGAAACGGTGGGAAATAGAGTTCATGCACAATCCTCAAGGTGATAAGCATTGTAATCGACAAAAGGAATGATAAAAATAGTCATGAAAATACAAGATTATGGTGGGTACCTGCTACGATCCCAGCAACAGTGATCACACATCTAGATCGCTACCTGCTGACTTCCCTCATTGGCTTTTCTGTGAGATAGAAGAACACCTCTCGTTTCTGAAGGTTCCGGATCAACATTTGATATTACAAATTCATATAAAGGAAGAGAATATTCAGCTGGCTATTCTTGTAACAGCACTGCAGATACAGTCAATGTTGAAGCAGGTTCTATCAATGAAATCACTGATTGAACCATGTCAGGATTGTTTGCATTTGTCAGGCTTATCAGATGAAAAGCTGCAGGACTCATCAGTTTCTCCCAACAGGGAGACTATCTGAAATCAGCTGATCTCTTCTCGGGGTAACTGCAGATTAGGGAGAGAATGAACTGGCCAAGTATGGAGGCACTTTGGCATCAGTGGTGGACTGCTGAATAGAACTGGACAAATGATGCTTCTTGTTGTGCTCAACTGACAACTTAATGTTTTTCTTAGCAGCAGGTTTACAGTGTCTGTGCCTTCTATCCCAAGATGAGGCACAGGTAGTCCATATGACCGTTCAAATGGTACTTTTTGTAGGAATCCTTTCTTGGATAAGTTCTCTCAGTTGTGGAAGCCATCTGTTAGCTGTTTTACCTTCACTGGTCGAGTAGGAAAAATTCTTCTTGTTCAGGAGTTTTCTTCTCAAATCTTGAAGATTCTGCAACAGATTAACAAACGTAAGTTGAATTATTTGCACATCTGCCTTTCAGGGGAGCAGTAAGTGAGGTACATGACTGGGTACCCAAAGAGAAGCTGGTATGGTCTAATACTGCCCTCGGCAAATTGAGTGGTCACGAAGTCACATATGCATGGCAATCCTGTGTCAGGATGTGTTGGTTAAAGGAAAAAGAACCACACAGCGTTTATATAAAAATGCTTCTATTTATTACACAACACTCACTAACACATTGGTATATCTCCTACCCGGAGATATCAACGCAACACACAAAAATGCTTCAATTGCAATAGGTAAGTAGCACAAAATACAGTGGTCTCCAGGGGGAGACCAAACCCCACATTAAGAAAGTGAAATGCGAACTGCAAAGAGAAACAGGATTTGGCCCAGAAGACCCAGAGGAGCCGGGGACACAAGGAACACCCCTAGGTAAATACCCAGGAACCCCACAGAGACTGCGTGCAGAGTGGGAATACAGCCACGTGCCCAATGGAAGTCAATAGAGAAGTCGCTGTTACAGTTTTGCAGAAGAAGGACCCTTCCCAGAGGACCCCAAAGAATTCCCTTAGAGGATGGAAGGTTGGAGAGCCACCCCACCCGTGGATGCCCCGGAGACCAGGTTACTTACACCAGGGAAGCCAAGTGCATGGAGTCAAGAGACGTTGGAAACCTTCGTAGACGACAATGGAAGACTTCGAAAAAAGTGCCTCTGGAGGAGAAGCTAAAGACGTCCGGTGGAATCCAAGAGGGGATTCTGGAAGTTAAGAACCTGCAAGTGGAGAGGACAGAGTCGATGCCACTCAGGAGTGACCAGGAGGCACGGAAGAGCAATGCCCACCGATGTCAGATGGTTCAGAAGAGTAGACGGTGACCTTGTCGCTGCAGCTGTGAGGACCAGGCGACGCTGAGGAAGACCAGGAGCCGTGCACAAGCTGTCCCACGTCAGATGTCAAGGAATAGGGGTTCAGTGTCCGGCAGGAGCAGCAACAAACCTTGGTAGCCACAACTGGCATGGAGAACGAAGGAGCAAAGTTGGGACCAGCAAGGTCCAAGGGACTCACCACAAGCAGAAGAGTAGGCCCGAGCAAGCTAGGGAGCCCGCTGAAGCAGAAGACACACGGAGCACCCACAGGCCGAAGGCACAGGAGTTGCAAGAGGACCTCAAGCAGCTCACCAAAGTGCAAGATGCGTCAGTGGAGGGAATCATTCTCTCACCCACACTGACAGAAGACTAGCAGAAAGACTGTCACCAGTAACTGGGACAGCGCTCCTCTCTTTTCTCACTCGCCCCAAGGCTAATTGGTGTACCCATGACACTAATGCAAGGGACAGCATGGCTATCAAAAATAGAATTTACATGCTGTATGACAAAGTGAGAGCCAGCAAGAAAGATGAGATGAGATTTCCAAGATGCTGGAGCTGAGGGGTGATTTAGCCCTCCTGCAGTCCCTAGTCCAGCCCAGTGGTGCCGGTACCCAAGGCTTCCCAATTAGGGAGCACCCTAGAACAGAGGTTCTATGTGGGTTCCAGGGGTCTCAATTCAGTCACCAAAACTGATGCTAGCCCCATACCTACAGCTGATGAACTCATTAGCAGGTGAAGGGCTGTGAAGTTCCTTAGTACATTTGAATTGACATCAGGGTATTGGCAGATTGCACGAACTGAGAGGGGCAAGGAGAGGCCAGCATTCTCCACATAGAAGTTCAGAGCTATGCCCTTTGTGTTGAAGAATGCACCTGCCCCCTTCGAACGTTTGGTCAACCGCATCCTGGTAGGGTTGGAAAACCTCTGTTATAACCAGCTAGATGACATTGCTGTTTTCAGTTACAGCTGGACGGCCACTTGTACCACTTAAAAGAAGTGCTTCAGGCCCAGCAACAGGCAGGCCAAACTATCAAGGTCAGTAAGTGTCAGATAGGGCAGGGCTCTGTGGTAAATCTGGACCACCAAGTTGGTAGAGGCCATGTATAACCTATTCAGCCCAAGACTCAGGCCACAATGGCCTGGGAACCTCCTGAGAGACAGACCCAGGTAAAAGCCTTTTTACGCCTAACTAGGAATTTCATTTGGTAAAGGATATGGCACCACTGTTGCCTCTTGACTAAGCTGGCTTCCAAGAAGCAGCCAAAGACAGTGATCTGGACAGAGGTGTGTCAAAAGGCATTTGACACCCTGAAGGAAGGTATGTGTTCAGCACCAGTGCTCATGGCACCGGACTTAAGTAAAGAATTCCTTGTGCAGACAGACGGTTTAGACCATGGTATAGGGGCTGTTCTTTAACAGCTGAATCAGGAGGGCCTGGACAACATGTTGCCTTCATCAGCTGGTGGCTACTACTACCCAGGGAGCAAATGTGGAGTGCAATTGAAAAGGAAGCAGTTGCTGTGGTCAGGGCACTGAAGAAACAGACTATACCTGTTTAAGACCTTCTGGGTTTAAACTGACCACTCAGATGGCAAATGCGGTGTGAGATTACTATACTGTTGTGGTGGATCATTTCCCTACAGAATATGGACTTCACGGTGGAGCACCACCCTGGAAATGATTACTCCAATACTGATGGTCTTTCCGGGTTTTTCTGCCTTAGCAATGAGGACTCCCATGGGATGGGTTGTTCTTGCTGCATTCTGCTGGTAATTTGCTGCATGCCCCCACACGTAGGAAATGACCATCTTTTGAGTGGTGTACCCCCAGATTTATTTTGCCTTGACTACTTTTGCTGGTGGTAGAACTCTGCTCACTTTACCCCTGCTAACCCAGTTGTAAAGTGCCTGTGCTCCCTCTTTCAGCATGATTAAATTGGCATATCCCCAATTGGCATATTTAATTTACCTACAAGTCCTTGGTATATTGTACAAAGTGTACCCAGAGCCTGTAAGTTAAATGTCACTAGTGGACTGCAGCAATCATTGTGCCACCCACTACAGTGACAGTGAAAACATGACTGTAGGCTTACTATTTGTAGCCTGGCTGTTGCAGTTTTATACTTCAAAGTTCACAATAACCCCTTTTGACGGGTCAAAACATTCCTTTTAAATATTTATAAATCACTCCTACTTAGGACTTGTTGCCCATAACTCAGGGTGCATGGTACTTAAAAGTAGGACAAGTAAAAGTTTAATGTAAAACATGTACATGCAAAAAGACCCAAAAGCCATTTTCCTCATAGCAAGGCTCACTGCTCCATAGGAAAAAACTGGGTTACATTATTACATTTAATAATGCTAATTTTGGTTATGAAACAGCTAGAAATTTAATTCAAATACTTTTTAATAGCTATTCAAAATCAAATTTAAAGGTAAAATAATCATTTTGATAGCTATTAAGGAAAAGGTACTTTTAGAAAGTTACCTTCTCCTTGCCTAAATCTTCTGGAGGCCCATTTGCAAGTGCTTAAGCTGTCATCTAGCAGCTGAACAGCCCTCTTGCTGAGGTGTAAAAACTACTCCCAGAGCAGGACAAAAGCCTTTGGGGTTGGAAGGTGGTGGTGTTCGCTTGACAGGAGGGCCAGTGGGCTCTGCACAGGAATTTGATTAATTAAAAAGAGGCCTACCCGGCTACAAGCAAATGTTAGCCGACACCTGGGCAGGCCCTTCCTTTGTTCCCCACTCAGGCAGGCACCAATCCCAGTGGGAGAGGAGCTACCCCCAGAACTAGTTTAGGGTGAGCACAGGTTGCTCATTTCCATGGACACACCTTTGGGGTGGGTACATAAACACTGCTGTCTGAATAAAAGGTATGTGATGTTCTAATAACAACTAGGCACTGCAAGTCTTTTATGACCATGTGAGCAATGCCAGTTTTTTTGTGGCACAACTACAGGAATCTACAGCACAGATTGCCCATAACCAAGACATACATGTAATTGACAACAGTCAATGTGTCAACATTGTTGAGGTAAAGGACATTGAAGTTGTAACTGATATTGTTAAAGAAGTAGGAGTTGACCTCCCAACAGTAAAGGACTTAATTTGTTGGGTAACAGCCATTGCTGTACGTACCTCTCTTTGGCATTAGACACATACGACTACCAATATCATTGCTGTAGCATCAATATTGGTTGCATTAACGCCTGCATGGACAGATACTATGCCCTTGTGTCCTGCTTTTATGAGGGCTAACTCAGCTGCTTTATTGGGAGTATGTTTAGCCCCAATTTCTGGTATAGACATCATATGAATATTATCCTCTCTCGAACTGGGGGAATATTTTGAATCCTTCCAAGCAGGTTTAGCATCTTTTAATGTTGCCTGTATTGCTACCTTGATATTTGCATCAACCTCAGTTTGAGACTGTGTAACAGCAGCAATCTTGCAGCTTTGCACAGCTGTATTTGTAGCTAGTTCAGCTGCATAGTTCCCTTTGACATGAATACCTTTACGGGTTATTGTATGCTGTAACTGGACCAAAGGAAGCATATTTTCCAGGAAAACCACATTTCCAGGAACAAGTCTTTATCAATGTATCTTTAGAAACTCTAAACCTGATTAGGCGCCAATTAATTAGATTAACATTGTAACCCTCTACACTGAGTCCACCACTATGAATGTAGGAACTAACAATCTGACCCCTGCGCTGCAGCACAAGCTGCAAAGTATTTTTGCTTGGTGCCAACCATAGGCTGCACAGAGCTGTCCACATAGAACACGCTCTTCTATTCATGTAGAGGTAGTATGTGAGGAGTTTGAGATGTTGCCTATTGAAACTGTAAAAGAAAATCTTGAGGTCAGAGTATAGTATTGTACTCAAACACAGGTGTGATGCATGCCATGCATTTGTGATGCTAGCTTCAGTAGTGACTTTAGCTTTAGTAGCTTCCTGCAAAGTTGGTATGGGAGAAACTATGGTAATCTGTTTTTCCCTTGGAAGAGGACCCTAATTAAAAATGGTCTGTACAGCTGTGAGAATTTTCTAACAGTAAATCGTTCTTCAGCTGCTGAATATAAATATAATTTGCAGGCTATGGGGTCATTTGTCTCTCATTAAATAAAACATGTAGCTAGCCAGATGTGGTTGGCTACACCATGACATTTTTTGTTTACTGTATATATTTTGTCTCCAACATATCTGCCGGTATCCACGCAAGACAGCTATATGCGTATGTGTCAAATTCATTTCAGTAAAGTTGGGAAATCTTAAATCAAGTAAAGGCTTCACCCGCTCAGTGTAATTTGTAAAATTCATGAAACCAATGGAGGTTTGCGAGTTTCTCAATTTGTTTGGGGGGTACAAACTAGAAGATTTCTGCATTGAATATGGTGCTGTTCTTTGGCTTCACAGGACAATTCACATCCCACCTAGTTTACAGTAAGGAATGCAATCTTTTATTTAGAGGCTACTTATATTACCACCCTTTTTAAATGTTCACATTAGTCACTGTCATCAGTATTATTTAGGCATGGGCAGATGTAACCGATGATAAATATCAAAGGGAGAGAGAGGAAAAGTACTGGAGCCAGTTCACTTCCCCTAGTATGTATGTAGAAATCAAAAGGAACTAGCTCTGGAGTAGGTGCTCCTAGCGTTTGTATGTGATGAGAGGAAAACACATTATGTTTTGAAAAAAGCCCTCACTCACCAACCTAGTTGGTGACATGCTTCATCATCGGGTCCCACCCAAGGTGCCAAGTGCACCTCGGGTGTGCTACGACGCCTGGATACAGCGGAGCGGGTATTGTGACATGAGAGTGCAGTGATAGTGGGTGAGTGGATGTTAAAAGGACTGTCCTAAGGGTCCCACTGGACAAAAAAATGACTATTTTAATATGTGGGCCCTTTTGGCAGTGGATAAAAACGAGAGGTGGATATTATGGGAGATCTAAGGTAACTCCAATATCCTAGTCGGTCAACATGTTTCAGCCATGCTCCCTTTATTGATATGGCTTTCTTCAGGACCTATGTGTAGTGCAAGGTGAGTGGTCTAAAAAATATGTTTAGAAGACCAATTATGTGATACACGTGCTAAGGTGTACTATATGGTAGAGGATAGTTTCCTCTAACGGCGCATTCCTATGGAGAAAAAAGACAATACAGACATAAAAACAATAACACATTTAAAATACTGAAGTATTACACAATGGTAGGTGTTTTGAGGAGCGGTGTGTCCGTGCTCTATGCGGGTAATGGCGGAGTGAGTACGGAACGTGGCGTTGAGTGATAAGTTATAACTAACGCCTGAATCATATGCGTTATCCAGTGATAATCAAAATTTGTAGTAAAATGTGCATAGAAAGTACATGAGCAAGTATGGCAACATGAAAACTTACTCAGATAATTATTGAGAAATGCCCCATGAGTTCCATGTGGGGGCTCGACCTGTAGTCACACTATGTGACAGAGAGAAGAAGACAAAAAGTGGTTTAAGAAGTAACCGTCTGCTCAGCGTAGTGCATCTGCCAGCAGCGGTATTGAGAGTAAAGATATAGAGAGGCCCCACGAGAGAGAATCCCACTTACCTCATCAAGGTCTGGTGCCCTGCTTCGTACCTGCTGCGGCCGCCATGGAGCTCCGACGCTCACTGTGTGGAGCCAGGCGGATGCTTAAGTTCTCAGCTGGTTGCTGGTGTTTCGCGGGCTTGTTAATTAGTCACCCCCCGTCGGCTGGTTGATTGAGTGCACGTGTCAGGATGCACGTATTCCTTCGCCGCATTCTGTTTGGAAAGTAAAGAGAAAAGAAAGACGCGCCCTCGCTGGAAATGCTGGCGCTCGTGTTTAGGAAAATATGACATGTCGGGTCTAAGCCAATATTAGTGTAAGAATTGGAGGCATGCTGATAGCCCTCTTAAATACCAGGCATCACAATGCCTAACGGGTGGCTGTAACTATTGTGGGTGAACATGTCGCAAACGGGGAAGAATCACTGAATATCAAATGTATCAGAAGTGCATACAGAAAACACTCAGATGTGTAGTTCCAAAGGCAGTGCATTATAAGAGATGGACAATAATGCATTCACACGGTCTGTGTCAGGAATTAAAATTTAAGATAAAATAAAATACAGAAACCACAGTGGGTGGTTGTCATCTTGGGTGAGTCTATGTATGGAACGCCATGGGGATGCACACCTAGGGATAGTGGGCCTCTTATAATGGCAATTATAGGGTGGTGCAGGCCCATAGGATGTGTTACGGTGTATACACAGTTTGATCATGGATTATGGATAGTGTATGTTCATAGGTCAAGAGAGGATAGTCTCGGTGGCATCTAGGGATGTGGTCTCCTATTCAAAGGAAGTGGATGGCTAAGCGCTAGAGATTATGTTTGGTTCAGGTTATTCCAGTGTACATTATCATTAAGTCCTGTCACATTGGTAGACAAATGGTATATCCAACGTTGTTCTTTGTGGAATAGGATTCTGTCATTGGTGGTATTTTGACTGTCAACATGTTAAAAAAAAAAATCTAAATCCGTATTTGTAAAGCGCGAGCTACTCACCCTTACGGGTCTCAAGGCGCTGGGGGCCGTCGTGGAAATTAAGTGAGCTATTGCCCAGAGTCACATGGTGCTGAGCTGAGCTGCCGCCGGAGCCGGGGATCGAACCGTGAGCCCTGTGCTCTGAAGTCAGCTGCCCTGGCCGCTGCACCACACCTCTCCACTATGGCATGTTCAATTATTGTCCAGTTTAGGTCGTTAGGAGTGTGACCGGCTTGGATGATATGGTCCGTCAGTTTACTCACATTCTTTTTACACCGTATTGTGCTACGGTGTTCGACAATGCGGGTTCTGATTTTACGGCTGGTCATGCCCACATATCGTAGGCCACATGTGCAGACGATTAAGTAGATGACGTTGGTTGAGTTGCAGTTGGTGTGGGTTAACTGTTGCCATGTTTTGCCTGTTTCAAGGTTTAGGGTTTTAGTTGCTTTGGTGAGGTGGCAAACACTGCAGTCACCACAGGGGTATTGGCCCTTGATACTGGGGAGGCCCCATGAGTTTAGTAGTGTTGGGTGCTGGAATTCTAGGTTTGCGAGGCCTGGTTGAGACCAAGCGGTCTCGTAGGCTGCCAGCTATTTTATACGCCATAAGTGGGCGCTCCCATTTCATGTTGCCACTGTTGAGTATGTGCCAATTCTTGTTGAGTATCTTGGCCACTTGGTTGGAGGCCACGTTGTAGGTGGTAACACAGGTCAGGCGTGTCATTTCGTTTTCCCGTGTGTTGTCTTCAAGGAGCGCTTCCCTGTGTTGGTTACTTGCTCGTTTCTTGGTGATATTGATTATCTTATCTGGGTATCCACGATCTTGTAATTTGGCCGCTAGTTCGGAGGATTGTTGTTTGTAGTCCTTGGTGTGGCTACAGTTGCGGCGTATCTGTAGAAATTGGCCGTACGGTAGATTTTCCCTGAGCGGCCTGGGATGGAAGCTCCCAAACTGTAGTAATGAGTTCCGAGACGTGGGCTTGTGGTATGTGGTGGTTCGTAATCTCCCATCATAAGCCTCAATGTTGAGGTCCAGGAAGGCTATCTTGGTGTTGCTCAAGCTGCTGGTAAAGCGTAAGAAGGGATCCCTTTGGTTTATCCACGTTAGGAAATTATTCAGGGTGTTGCTTGGTCCTGTCCATATCATGAAAATATCGTCAATGTAACGACGCCAAAATTGGATGTTGGTATTATATGGGTTAGTGGCTGGTAAGATATGTTGTTTCTCAAACTGGTATACGTATAGGATGTAACGGATCACATTGTTGTCAACATTCATATATTTTCATTTAAATGATTTTCTATTTTTTCATAAGCATTTCTAGCTAGGGGCAAAAGAGTTGAAAAAAATGGCTATGACTTTCTTTAGGACACTTGAAAAATCCGATGGACAAAATATTAATAGTTACAAGGCCCACTGGAATTAGAAGTTATTGTTTTTCACATGGTGTTCAACTGCTGAAAGCACAGGAAATGTCTATATTCCAAATTTCAATCACTAAAATCCTGAAATTTATTATATTTGTTGTGGAATATTAAAAATCTATAAAATACCTTAACATCAATATTCACAGCTATAAATTTATTACATTTCAATTTTAATTAGACTTACCTCGCTGTTATTCTCCCCCAGCTTCTCCACAGACTTCGATTCTCTCAATACCTGCTGGAAGGATTACCGCTCTTACAATTTCCTCCTAGGGTTAAAGCTTTAATACTAATTCTGGTGGGGGTCCACTTCTAGAACCGAGAGTGTCTTGCTGATGTTTTAATATTAGCATCAAGACACACTACTTAAATTCCTGAACTGCATTGTTACAGGCACTGAATGTGCGAGGAAAGGAAGATGCCACTTTGAATTTATTTTTTATTTCTTCCCATACTATGGCCCACACTTTGCCACTTATTTTCTGCAAGAAGTGCCTCATAACGTCCCCATTGCTACCTCCTCAGCAATTACTGAAGTTTCCGTTCACTAAATTTCAATTCCCTCAAATAACTAGAGGCCATGTAGTACATTTATTCTGATTTCAAAAGTAGATGGGCAATCAACGTAGAGGATGGAAGTGGATTGAAAAATCCAAAATTACTTGTTTAAATGCCAGGGAGTGGATTCTTGCCAAAAGTGCACTTTGCCCTGCAATAGATCATTGTGGAGACCTTCCTATCCATGATATAGCTCTCTCAATTCAATGGCAATGAAGACGGCACAAAGAAATTAGGTATTTCTTGTTTTTATATGTAATTTCCTGCTCAACCGTTGTTTTGAGTATTCCCGTTTATTCCAGCAAAGTATCTCAGCATGCAGATCACTCAATTGATAAATCTGTACGTGGTTTTGCATACAGCAAATCTGATAAACGAGTACCCGGAAAAAAAAAAAAGTAATCGATTGATTTGTGTTCAGACTTGCCATGCAGTAGCAGAATACTATTCAATCAGTTATCAGGGCCTTAGTAGTCAAGCCTGCCACTTTCTTCTTTTTATAATAAGCTATTGAATCTGAACCGTACTCCTCCTCCTTCATACTGTACTGTCTCCAAAGCCTACCCTTCTCATCTTTACAGCATGCTCGATTTAGCCACTCCTTTTGTTTGCAGAGTATTTTTCTGAGTGCGTACTCTGCCCGTAGAGGTCCAGAAAAAAGGTGAAGAATGGTTATCAGTATTCCAATAACATTCAAGGTTTTCGTTTTGTCACTGTCCCTCAAATAATAACCGCCTCCTCTGGATTTCTGCTTTGGTATAGATTTCTGTTTAACTGTGCTTCTTTATCCTCTACAAAGGTGTGTTTTTGTTGTTTGTTTTTTTAGCACCCTCTGTCTCAGCATCAGGCTTAAGTTGTGGCTTTGAAACACAAGTAACCAAGGTGTCTCAACCTTTTGAAGTATATATCTCAATTTTTTTCTTTTTCAGCAAATTCTCATTCAGGTAGCGATATGGTGGCAAGATATGACCACCTTTTCTGCGTCCCAAACAATGCTACTAAGAACTATTGAAGAGATTGCTTCAAACTTACCCAGCAATTTCATTCCCAAATCCTTCTAAGGCAGTCCCATGTTCATTCTGTATTGTATTTGGAACATCTGGCAAAACCACAATAGACGCCACTCCAGGCATCATGCCTCCAAAATTAATGATGGCAGCTGCTACACCTGACATTCTTGGCGTGGTATTCCCACAGACTTTCTGCCTTCACTACTGTATTTTTTGTGAATTTGGCTTTAGGACTCTGTGCACTTCACCCCTGCTAACCAGAGGTAAAGTGCTTCTGCTCTCTCCCTTACACAAGGTAAAATCGGCCTACACACATTTGGTGCATTTAATATACTTAAGTCCCTAGTAAATGGTACTGCATGTACCCAGGGCCTGTAAATTACATCAAGTGTACTCAGCCTTTCTGAACTTCAAAGGGTAGCATAGGGGTATGCCCAACCCCTCCATGACTTCGGAGTTGGCCACTGAGAAATGCCGTGCACAGCTAGAGAGGTGTGGCACAGAGGCCAGAGCGGCTGACTCCAGAGCGCGGGGATCACTGTTCGATCACCGGCGCCAGCTCAGCATCATGTGACTGGGCAATAGCTATCTTAATCTCCCCGACAGCCCCCAGCGCCTTGAAACCTTAAGGGGTGATATGTTTGTGCTTTACAAATATGGATTATAATGATTACCTAGGCCTGCCTGCCCTTTGTTACCCTAGACAGTTTGGGGCCAAACACAGGAACGGGGGATGGTTAGACAAAAGGGGTATCCCCACCCACAGGCTGGTACTGGGTATAGGAATAACACCTTCAGAACCTCTCATAAGAACACTCATTGACCTATGGAAGATTAAGGAGGAGGACTGCCCAACTGTCTGAAGAAGGACGATTAGATCTGCTTGCCTTTAACCCAGGCTTCCCAGAAGTGACTCTAAGAGTCAGTTGGCTGACCTCCAGTTTGAGCTACAGGGAAACTACAAGCTTTCAGAGGTCTACTCTGCAACTGACAAGTACCACCTGGACCTGCCAGAGCTCTGCTGCAGTGAGTTCTGATCCCCAAGAGGTGCCCCCCAGGTCCTGGACCCGTGGCTGGAATCTGCCTATACTCCTGCCTCAGAACAGAACTCCAGGTGAAAGTCCAAATGTTTTGGGCTCACAGCGAAGGGACTCTTTGCAGCAAGAAGCGGCAGTCTGCGACGCCTAACAAAGCTCTAGCGACTATTTGCTCTTTCCGTCAGCTATGAACGTCTGAATCAGCAACGGCCGATGTCTCCCGCCAATGTGATACTCCAGTGACCACCTGCGTCAACAGCCAATGCGAAGAGCCAGAGGTGACCTGCTCCTTGCGCCTGCGACAGACTCTTCGCTGCCCCTGCCAATGCAATGCTTTAGCTGAGGTTCCCTGCTGGGTTTGGACTGTGAGAAGGTAAACTCTTCACCAGGACATACCTGGTTCCTGTATCCAAGCTGCACTCTATCGCAGTCGGCCTGAACTTGTGACTTTGATCAAGTCCAGCATGACCAGATACCAGAGAGTGGCGCTTCCTGCTTTTTGGATCTATTTTCACCTAGAACTCAAAAAATTCGTAACCCTGGTTCTACTGATTGGATTTTAGTTATTTTGGTGATTTCTCCTGTGTTGTGTTTTCACTTTATTACTGTCTGAGGACGGCATAAATACTTTACACATTGCCTATAAGCTAAGTCTGACTGCTTTTGTGCCAAGCTTCCAGAGGGTTAAGAATGTTTATTTACTGACTTTTATGGTACACCCTTACAATGACTGCAATTATTATTTGAGTGGTGATACCAGACCTCTTAACTAATAACCCAATTTTTCTTTCAGCAGCCTAAAAAGCAAAATTTGCATTATTATTGCAATAGGCACAAATTGTGTCGGTCACGAAAATATTCTAGCTCACAAACCGAGCCAGCAAATTTGGACCCACCCTGAGGCAGTGAAGAGGAAGGTCTAGACTGGTGCAAGAGACGGCAGAATCCAATTTTAAAATTGTGTTTTCTCTGGAACCAACTTGACACCTTGCTTCCAAATTTGAGTTCACAGTGCTGGAGTGGGCTAAAGTAATTGCATATAAAGCACATTATTGAACAATAAAGAAAATAAATCCATCAGCTATTATAAATGAAAAGCGGCTTATATGGCGCAAGCAAAAGTGCTGTAGGAGGGCCCCTAAAAGACATAAGGCAAAATTTAGGACAGAATCCAGTTATAATGCTGTTCACATGTCAGGAAGTGAGAAGACGCTTTGGGTGTGGAGAAATTGCTAACATTTACACAGACAAATTCACATGGGTCTAGTTGAACTGAGACTTAAGAACAGAAGACACCCATGCTTTTTCTGGTCTCCAAGAGCAATGTGACTGATCCTTATTGGAGACCAGATAAAATAGGGAACAGCAAATATTTTTGAGTTTTCATCGTTGATCTGTACTGCCTGCGGAAGGTGAGAGCAATATGGCTGATCCATTAGAGACAGACCTGAAGATACAGAGAAGGATGACAAAAATAAAACATTAACTACATGCTGAGTAAAGCTTGGCCAGAGAGGTGGAAGAAAAACTGTAATGCTGTGAAGAAACAACTGCGTTATGAAAGGAGAGAACTGAGGCAAAAAGGTCCAGGTGCATGGGGAATACAGATGGGTCAACAGTACTGGGTGGTCTGGACAGACTACTTTGTGTTGGAGAGTGAACGCCAGTACATTAACACACCTAGTCCGACCTTAATGTTGTTGCAGAGAAAGCTGGCACTAATACGTGGGGGTGTTTGTCGGGACAGACGGTATACCAGAAGCCTCTACTCTTGCTCACTGATAGTGTCGAATTCTCTTTATGGTGAATGAGAATATTGCTGTCAATTCTTCAGGTATCCCCTTTGAGGCATATTGAGAAATGCAGATATAGTCACACTACTAAGTAACTAAAAGATAAGACATCTTTTGCCAGGAAATCCAAAACCAAAAAGGAAATGTTCTCATCAAAAACAGTAATCACAAAAGCATTTTGTCATTATGGAGGATAGTGCACTGCAGCTGATCCATATGTTAACAGAATGAGGCAAACTATTTTCAGGAATATACAGTTGAAACATGAAATAGGCTATAATCAGTGGCAACAGCTCTGCATTTTTTTTATTTAAAGGCAAAATGGTTTAAGTTAATTTTCGCCTCCGTTTTTAGTAATTTACAACGAGAATTTGAAATAAAGTTGTCATTATTATAAAGTGGAAAAGTAGTGGCACAATGTAAACAGTCCGAATTTAAATTTGAAGTATTTGCAAATGACACAAACTGAAGGTTAATTTTAATAGAAAAAATCCAAACAATTTTACTTTTTTTTTTTTTAGAAAAATATATCTACACAAAGACAACAGAAAACATGACTTGTCTAAAAAAACATTACATTTAAACATACTAATACTATATGAAGAGCAAGTTCTCATTTTCAAATTAAAATTATCAAAAGTGGATGAAAAATCAAAGCTGCTCTATGGAAAAAGAAACTGAAATTAAATTCCTCGGTTCCATCAAACAGACATAACATGATGGCATTCTATGTGAAGGCAAGTGCAAACTCCAATGTGATCCATCCCTGTTCCCCACATACTTGACCTAAATGCTGGAAAGTTACAGTTCGTGGAAAATGCTCTGTAACGGATTGGCCGCAAACTACACACAGACAATTCTATTCTGCTAAAACAAGAAGTTCAATCCCCAGCAGCTTAGAGTGCATCATAGTCCTCGTCATCTTCGTGTTTCCTCTTCAGTGGATTTGATTCAGCTGTGTTCTGTGAGGATACCATGTTTGTTGTGATGAGGATGTTCTTTGACCCGATTAACGAAGGATTAATGAGAACATTTTGGACTGTAGGGGTAGTGGTAGTTGCTGCGGTATAAAAGAAAGAACAAACATTGATTTCAAATGTTAAGACACTCAATTCTAATGAACTAGTAAAGGTCAAGATACAGCACAAGTATTGGACCTAACTATATTAAAACCTTTTTATCAACTACAGGAAAAGTGAGAGTGTAAGAGGCTGGCTTAGTATATGGTGCACACTTAATTAAGTGATGCACCTTGCACTAATCCAGGCAACCATTATGGTGATTTTAGTGGTCTTTGATAACCATAGAAAGCTCTCAAAGTGGTAGCTGTGGAGAGCAGCCTTCAGGCTTATCTTGAAGGAGTGTTAAGCAGCTTGTTTCACCAGTTTAATCATGTAGTGTAGGTTAAACGAAAAAGAACCACACAGTGTATATATAAACATATGTCTATTTATTACACTCACTAGCACATCTCTTACCAGGAGATATCAACACAAATACACAACAATACTTCAATTGCAATACGTAGCACAAAATACAGTTGTCTCCAGGGGTTGAGCAAACCATATAGTAAGGAAGTGGAATGCAAACTGCAGGAGAGGACGGGACTTGGACCAGAAGACCGAGAGGAGCCGGGGACACAAGGAACCACCCAAGGAAGGTACCCAGGAACCCCACAGAGGCTGTGTCCAGAGGGGGAACACAGCCACGTGGCCAATGGAAGTCAATGGAGAAGTCGCGGATGCAGTTTTGCAGAAGAAGGACCCTTTCACAGGGCCTCGAAGAATTACCTTGGAGGACGGAAGGTTGGAGAGCCACCCCACCTGTGGATGCCCTGGAGACCAGGTTACCTACACCAAGGAAGCCAGGTGCATAGGGGTGAAGAGACATCGGAAATCTCGTAGACAACGGAAGACTTGGAGTAAAGTGCCTCTGGAGAAGAAGGTGAACAAGTCCGGTGGAATCCAAGGGTGGATTCTAGAAGTGAAGAACCTGCAAGCAGAGGGGACAGAGTCTATGCCACTCAGAAGTGACAAGGAGGACACGAAGAACAATGTCCACCGATGTCAAGCAGTTTAGACAAGTTGATGGTGACCTTGCCGCTGCAGCTGTGAGGACTAGGTGACGCTGAGGAAGACCATGAGCCATGCACGAGCTGTCCCACGTCGGATGTCAAGGACCAAGGGTTAGGTGTCCGGTGGGAGCACCAACAAGCCTTGGTAGTCACAACTAGCGTGGAGAACGAAGAAGGAGCAAAGTTGGGACCAGCAAGGTCCAAGGGACTCACCACAAGCAGAAGAGAGAAGAGCAGGCCCCGAGCGAGCAGTGGAGCACACTGAAGCAGAAGACCACCCTCAGGAGGACCCACAGGCCGAAGGCACAGGAGTTGCAAGAGGACCTCGGGCAGCTCACCAAGAAGGAAGGCCCACAGTTCAGAGGATGCGGTGAGGATGCTGTACTTGGCAGGAAGAGATGCTGGAGGCTGGAGCTTCTTGTAGCCCGAAGATCTCTGGAGTGCAGAGCCAACAAGCCTTGCAAATGGCAAGTCAACGCAGTGTAAGGGCTGCGCAGGGGAGATTCCTGTTGTGCGCAGCCCAGGAGCTGGTACAGATAGAATGGTGTGGAAGGGATTATGCAGAGTTGGGTGGTGACATGGAAAAGGCTCCATAATGTGAGGAGACACATGTAAGGGATAGTCAGTGTGCTTTATTGTTTCTCTGTAGGAACACTCCATTATTCTCCTATGGAGACAGAGACCACCTGGGTTAGTTTCAGTTCCCTAGGGTCTACAAACTCCAGACACGCACCAAAGTACACTATAAGCTGTGTACAAAGAATTATTCTGCTGAGTCCAAAGCCATATCTGCACTGCTTACGGGTCATCCAGAAAGGTCATATTCCTCTGACTCCGCTCATAACCAGAGGCCGGCCGGGTGTGACCCTGCCAAGCTGGATTAATTACCTTCCTCCCCAAGTTGTAGCATCAGAGGCCTAGCCCTTCACTGCAAGCACTCCCAAGGGCGAAGGTTTTCTCTCCAGGAGGGAGAGATGGGGTGAAGCTGCAGGGTATCAATCATCAGCTTTCACCCGGTGCAAGGCACCAGGCCTGCTCCGGGCCATGAAGGGGGATGGGGGCTTTTCAGAGACCATGTGGCATGATACCCCTGTACGCCGCCATCTTGAAGTATCCCAGAGGCCTGTGCAGGAAGAAGGGATCAGGGGCAGAGAGGTGATGTGTCGCTCCAGGATAGGGCAGAAGTGCCTTCCTGCCAGCTCCCTCCAATTTCTCTTAAAAAGGTCTTGCACAGGAAGAGGAGTTCTCTCTGGGGTGTGGTCATGCTGAGGAAGGCTAGTGCTGGAGCCTGGCGCCATGGCAGTTGGAAGGAGGAACCCCCTGACTGCTCCCAGGACTCTGGACTGCGCCTTTGAGGGAGTCCGGGGCCAGTAAGAGGAAGCCCGGGGACTCTGCGCAAGGAGAAGGAGGCCAAGAAGGAGAGCCAGGTGAAAAGCTGGCGCAGGGAGCTAGTAAAGACAGCTCCATGCTGAGTCACCCTCTTGGAGGCCAGGAGGGTGGTAAAAACTGCTCCAGAGGGCTAGGGCTGGCCACCAGGAGCGAGAAAAGGCCAAAATTGTCGAAATTGGCCCCACGGGGCCGAGATATGCCCCCCAGAAGGTTGGCGACCTCTGATCTGACCGACGACGAAGCGCGTGGGGCTCTGCCGCCGGTCTTTGATGTGCTCCTGGGCTGGGTCAGGTCCCGGGGGCTGCCCCCAGAAGAAGGTGATGCCGGGGAGCGCCACCGCACCCCCCATGAAGGTGCCTACAGGGGCCCAGGCTCTCAATCCTTGGCCCCCGCCGTCACACTCCCCGTGAAATGGCCCCCAGGGGCCCAGGTGCCTACCCTGGGCCCCGACGAAACCTGAAGCCGCGCCATCGCCCACTCCCTGTGAAGCGGTTCCTGGGGCATGGGACCCCATCTCTGGGCCCTGCCGAAGAGGAAGCCAGGGAGCACCGTTGCGCCCCAGTGAAGAGATATCTGGGGTCCGGGACCCCATCTCCGGTGTCCATAGAATAAGAAGTCAGAGAGTGCCGTCGTGCTCCCCGTGAATGTAGGTGGGTCCCTTGCTCACTTTGCCACTGGATTCAAGATAGCCTGGCTGATGATGGCTGTAAGCCAGAAACCGGTCCCAGGATGCTGGTTTCCGGTCCAGGGAAGACATGGCTTGGCAGTTCGGGCTGGACTGTTCCCATGAGGCACAGGGTCAGACTGATTTGCATATGGCCATGTCTGAACTGGGGTGGCGGAGTGAGCTAAAGAATGATGATGGATTAAACCCAGATCAGTTGACTGGGGGTGAGTGTTTGCAATGTTCAACACTCCGTCCATCATCCCCTTTGGTTTTGTTCTGTGAGAGCAGGTCAGGGAGTGGGTCACTCTCTTCCTCCTGTCCCTCATCAGTAGCCATGAGCAAGCCCATGTCTGCCCTGTCCACATATGGTTTTAACCTGTTGACATGGAGAACCCTGTGGGGACTCCTGGGTGTTCCTAGGTCTACTAAGTAGGTAACCTCACCCTTCTGTTCAACATTGGTATGGGGTCCACTCCATTTGTCTTGGAGAGCTGCTGGGGCCACTGGCTCCAACACCCACACCTTCTGTCCTGGCTGGTAAACAGTCAGTACAGCCTTTTGGTCATGCCAGGCCTTTTGAAGTTCCTGGCTAGCCTCAAGGTTTTTAGTTGCCTTTTTCATGTACTCAGCCATCCTGGAGTGGAGACCAAGTACATAGTCCACTATGTCTTGCTTTGGGGGCTTGAGAGGTAACTCCCATCCTTCCTTCACCAAGCACAATGGACCCCTGACAGGGTGACCAAACAAAAGTTCAAAAGGGCTGTAGCCAACCCCTTTTGAGGCACCTCCCTGTATGCAAATAAAAGGCAGGGCAAGAGTATGTCCCATCTTCGCCTAAGCTTTTCTGGGAGCCCTTTAATCATGCCCTTCAAGGTTTTGTTGAATCTCTCAACTAAACCATTGCATTGTGGGTGATAGGGTGTGGTGAACTTGTAAGTCACTCCACACTCCTTCCACATTGCTTTCAAGTATCCAGACAAAGTTTGCACCCCTGTCTGATACAACCTCCTTAGGGAAGCCCACTCTTGAGAAGATTCCCAGGAGGGCTCTTGCCACCACAGGTGCTGTAGTGGTCCTAAGGGGAATAGCCTCTGGGTACCTGGTGGCATGATCCACTACCACCAGGATAAACCTGTGCCCAGATGCTGTTTGGGGATCCATGGGACCAACAATGTCAATCCCCACCCTTTCAAAGGGAACCCCCACCACAGGTAGTGGTATCAGGGGGGCCTTTGTAGTGCCACCTGCCTTGCCACTGGCCTGGCAGGTTACACAGGAGCAACAAAACTCCTTGGTGTCTTCAGACATGTGGGGCCAGTGAAAGTGAGGGACAATTCTGTCCCAAGTCTTGTTCTGGCCCAGGTGACCTGCTAGAGGAATGTCATGGGCTAGGGTCAATAGGAAGCCCCTGAACTTCAGAGGTATAACCAACCTCCTGGTGGCACCAGGCTTGGGGTCTCTACCCTCTGAGTACAAGAGTCCATCATCCCAATACACTGTATGGGGACCACTAGCTTTCCCAGCAGCCTCAGCAGCAGCTTGCTGTCTGAGGGGTTCAAGAGAGGGGCAGCTCTGCTGCTCCTGGCTCAGATCTGCCCTGGAAGGGCCCCCTGTCCCCAAGAACTCAACCTGGTCAGGTTCAAGCTCCTCTGGGACAGTTCCTTCCTCAGGACTGAGATCATCCCCCTCAAGAGACTGATCTTCCTTCTGAGCCAAGGGGGAAGGCACTGCCTTTACCCTACTACTCCTCTTCTTGGAGGGCACTTGGTCCATTATTCCAGAATCCAAGGCCTGTTCAGTGTTAGACATTTTGGCTTGTGACCTTGGCACAGCAAACACATCTGCAGGGATGCCCAGCATTTCTGCATGGGTCCTGAGCTCCACTTCTGCCCAAGCTGAAGTTTCCAGATCATTGCCAAGCAAGCATTCAACCGGTAGGTCTGCACTTACCACAACCTTCTTAAGGCCAGTTACCCCTCCCCAGGAGAAGTTAACAACTGCCAGAGTATGGTCTGTTCTGACATTGCTAGCATTGGTCACTTGGTACATTTCACCAAGTATAATCTGCCCAGGATCCACAAGGTCTTGTGTCACCATGGTGACACTTGCCCGTGTCCCCAAATGCCAAAGCCTCTTTTCCATTTATCAATGGCTGTTGTCTGTACTTGCCCAGATTACTGGGACTCACAGAGGAGGTCACATCCATGCCTCCATCACAGACTAGAACAGCCTGAGTGAGTTCTCTGACTAGGTCAGAGCTCATCTCTTTACCTAGGGTCAACCCTACTAAACCCTTGGCCTGTGTACTCCCACCACCAACTGTAACTGCACTAGGGGGGAACAGGTGCCTTAGGGGCATTGGTGGGGGCTGGAGTAGAGTCTTTGGACTTGGTGCAATCACTGGTCCAGTGGGTCTTTTGCTTACAGACCTTGCACCATGGTTTCTTTTGGCCTTTCCCTTTGTTAGACTGTGAATCCCCACCTGAAGAAGATTTTTGGGGGCCTTGTGAAGACTTCTGGTCTTTACCCTTCTCCCCACCCTTATCAGAGTTTTTAGAATCTTGCTTCTTAGGGTCACCACCTTGGTTCTGTACCTTCTGCCTCACCCTGGTTCTGACCCATTTGTCTGCCTTCTTTCCCAATTCTTGGGGAGAGGTCAGATCAGAGTCCACCAGGTGCTGATGCAACAGCTGATTTTGACAGTTATTAAGAATCTGCTCCCTCATGATAAGATTGTACAATCCTGTGAAGTCACCTACCTTACTGCCCAATAACCAACCTTCCAGAGCCTTGGCAGAACAATCAACAAAGTCCACCCAGTCTTGAGTCTGTGCTTTTTGGGTATCTCTGAACTTTAACCTGTATTGTTCAGTGGTTAGGCCAAACCCATCAATCAGAGCACTCTTTAAGACTGTGTAATTATCAGCATCCTCCTCTCTGACAGTGAGGAGCTTATCTCTACCTTTGTCTGCAAAGGAGAGCCACAAGATTGCTGCCCACTGCTCCTGAGGGGCCCTCTGTACTTTACAGGCCCTCTCCAGTGCAGTTATCCATTTGTGGATGTCATCCCCACTCTGGTAGGGAGGGACAATCTTGCTCAGGTTTCTATGGTCATAACACCTTTCCCTATCTCTGGGGAAATTGCTGCCACCATGGGACTCTAGTCCCATCTTTTTTCTCTCTTTGTAGAGATCTAGGGACTCCCTGTCTATAGCCAACTGCTGTTTTCTGAGCTCAAGCTGGGCTTGCTCATACTGAATCAGTCTCTTTCTCCTCTCATGAGAG
Organism: Calotriton arnoldi; assembly: GCA_963921515.1. Lineage (NCBI taxonomy): Eukaryota > Metazoa > Chordata > Amphibia > Caudata > Salamandridae > Calotriton > Calotriton arnoldi. The sequence continues at coordinate 229,250 of CAWUFW010003137.1, forward strand.
GATTCTCTCCTATGAGAAGAGACAGAGGTCCCTATTGAGGTGTCAGAGTGGTTAGACTCCTGAGAAGGAGATCTAGCCCTTCTTGGCACACTCTCGACTCTTCCTGGGGGGACAAAGGTGAGGTCATCCTGATCCTCCTCTTCATCCACAGGAATAGCTGGGTTTTCCAGGGCAAGGTCATTGTCACCTTCCTGGCCAGTTTCAGAGGGGGGGGGGGCCTGGGTTTCTTCACCCCTGACGCCTTCCTCCTGTTCTGCCCCACCCTCTCTGCCTACCCCTTCAGACCCTAGGGGTCTGCTGAGATCATCTGACCGAAGCACCTCCCTGAGGTTTTGGGTGCTGGCACTTTTGCCTGTCTTCAGCTTCCAAGCAGTGCATAATGCTCTCAATTCCAAGAATGGGAGATTATCATACTTGGAGGGAAGAAGCCCACTGGCTTCTGGCAAGGACTCACTGGGTCCTGGCTTTGAAGACATTACTAGTGAGGTGTGGTGTATGCACTACCTACTCTAGTGTGGCCTACTAAACTCCCTTGAGTTGTAGAAAGAGTGTGCTATCCCTTAACACACAACTCTAAGTTCAGTAGAACTTACTGTATACTAAGCTTGATTTATATGTACCTAAGGTACCCTTAGTGGTTTTCAGTTGATCAATTCAATTGAGATTATCTGGTAGAACAATAGCAAGCTGGAATCCCACACGCTGCACACCAATGTGAGAAGTTGGCCTGGTATATGCTGTCCACTATTTATAGTGGGCACCTTGCACCAGTCCAAACAACCCCTTATTGGAGATAGGTTAAAGACAACCTTTATTGAAAGCTATCCTAGTGGTAGCTATGGAGAGCAGCCTTCAGGCTAAGTCTTGAAGGAATGTAAAGCAGCTTGTTTTACCAGTCTATAATCTCTTGAGTGACCAAATGAAAGAGGACCACACCAGGTATATATTCAAAATATATGTATTTATTGCTAAACACACCCCTCTAGTCTCTTTATGAGGCTAGAGTTCGAAGTACATAAGTTATAAGTTAGTTATCAACAGTAATAGCACAAATACACGTTTGAGCCCTAGGGGCGTACCAAACCATATACCAATAAAGTGGTATAAGAACCACGACTGAGCTAGACACAGGGCCTAGAGCCTGTAGAAGTGCTTGGACCACAAGGAACCACCCAAGGTAGTGACACAGGGGACCCACGGGGGACGTGTGCAGTTTTAGGACACAGCCGCGAATCGCCATTGACTTCTATGGGGAAAGTCGCGGTTGGAATTTTAAAGAAAAGGGACACTTAGAGGAGGACTTGGAGCAAACCCCTTTAGAACTGGGTTGTTCTAGAGTCTATACCCACGGGAGCACCGGAGTACTCGAGTTACCTCACCCAGGGAAGCCGGGTGCATAGGTGTCTTTCGGGGTCGGGTTTCGTAGTCGTTTTCAATGGCGATCTGCTGCAAAGTGCTGCTGGCGGCCAAGTCGAAAGTGTTCGGGTGGATCCAAAGGTGGATCGAAGATCTGAAGAACCTGAAAGCAGAGGGGACAGAGTCTGGGTCACTAGCCAGTGACCAGGAGGGCGATGAGCGGATGCCCACCGATGTCGAGTGCTTCAGGTAGGTTGACGGTCGTCTTGACTCTTCAGCCCAGAGGTCCAGGAGGAGTCGACGACGACCAGGAGCTGGATTCGAGCTGTCCCACGACGTCTGTCGATTGCAGGGGTGTCGGCGACCGGATTGGACCCAACAAGCCTTGGCAACAGCAAGTCTCGTGGAAATAGAAGAAGGACGGTGGTGCAGACCAGCAAGGTCTGAGGGACTCACCCAGCGAGGGTAAGTCAGGGCACGCCTGGAGCAACCAGGGAGCCCAAGCAGAAGAAGATTGGCCTTCGGGAGGGCCTACTAGCCAACGGACTAGCGACCGCGAAGGAGCCTCGAGTGGACGCACTTGGAGCTGGCTCACAGGACACTCGTGGAGTGGAGGCCAGTGATCTTCGGTGCGGTCGGTGCTGGAGGCTGGGGCTGCTCGGAGCCCAAAGCACAACTTCGTGGGAGACCCAGAAGAGGATGCACTTGCAAAAGTACTCGGTGTCCAGGGGTCACGGTTCCACGTTACCCACGACAGCTACGGGCCTCAGCTTTGCTGGGGACTCAGGGCAGCCTCGGGGAAGTCAGGAAATCCACCTCTGGTGATGCAAAGACTTCGGCGTCCGGTGGGAGCTTCAGCGATGCAGACCGGACAATTGCTTCTTTGGTGCCTGCCAAGCAGGGGAGTCACTCCTTGACCCCAAGGGAGATTCTTCAGTCCTCTAATCTTACAGTAGAGCGTCGAAGGTCCAGGATTCTGTGTCAAAGTTTCGTCCAGGTAAATCTAAAGTCCTAAGGACTGGGGTCCCATACTTATACCAAGTTAGGGGGTTGAACATACTCTGGGGACCCACCTATGGGAGGGTCAGGGCAGAGGGGTGGTTACACCCCTTTCCCTTTGTCCAGTTTCGCGCCAGAGCAGGGGCTGGAAGCCCCTGAGCCGGTTTGAACTGGGGTATGCACAGGGACACCAAGTGTGCCCCCAGTGCAGCACTTCAAAGCACCAGAGAGTGCTCCCACCCAGCCCCAATACACACTATCCTGTCTGGGGAGGTGGTTACACCTCCCTGGGACAGGAAACCTATTGTCCAGGCCTCCCCTGCCGGAGTTTCGGTCAGCAGCAGGAGGCCAGACTCGTGTCTGTGGCAGCGGCATCCATTTTGTGATGCCAGGGCTCTGGAAAGAAGCTACCGGGTATGCCGGTGGGTACATGTCTCTCCCTCTAGAAGGGTGGAATGCTACCCCCGCCGCCAGAACTGGCAGGGGGGTAGTATTCCAAGATGTTTGACACCAAACTTGACATGTTTTGGTGCAGCCAGTCCAAAGTTAGCATTCTACCGCGAGTATATAATGCACTTAAGAGTATATGGTCAGGCTGCACTGCAAACAGCATCAGAGGAGGTACTCCGAATGCTGCAGAGGGGCTCTGCTCATGCAGGGGCACCCTCTCACATAAAAACCAAGCACTCTGCCTTCAGGATTGTCAAGGCCTGCCATAGGAGTGACTTATAGGTTTATAGGTGTGTGCAATGGTAGTGATATAGGTAGCCTATACCACTGTAAGGGTGCATGCACCACCTTACTCAGGCTGCAGTAGCAGGCCTGTGGTGTCATTTTGGCTGGCCTTCCAGGGGTGGCATAATACATGCTTCAGCCCCTGGCAAGCCTCTGACGTACCTATGCCCTGGGTACATAGTATACCATATACTAGGGACTTATAAGGGCACCCCAGATTCCAATCAGAGGCACATGGAAACCATTTTAGAGAGGAAGCAGCTAGGCTGGGGTTCTGATTAGCAGGGCCCCAGCCAGACTAAAGTTGAAAAACAGTGAAGCATCAGCAAAAAGTGGGGGTACCCATGTGAAGCAGATCCTACTCTCCTACACCATTTCTGAGGAGGCAGGTGGGTCGCCTGTGAATCTGAAAAACTTGAAGCTGCAAAACTACTCCTACTGGTAAGTAACCATTTTGTTTTGCAGCATGAATCCTTTTCTGGATTCACATGCTGTGCGTTAGATTATGTAGCAATATCCTGTTTCCTGGGTTGGTTGGGTTGAAATGTGGTTGTGTTGGCAAACCAGTGTTGTAGTACCTTCTGTCCCACCTATGCTTCCTTGTTCAGTTGGATGTCCACGCAGTAGTGTTTCGTGAAGGTGTGTCGCAATGACAAGGCTGCTGCCATGCAGATATCAATGGGAACGTTGGCTAGGAATGCAAGTGTTGCACTCTTCTTCCTGGTTGAGTGGGCTCTGGACACATGGATAATGTTTTTGCCACTCTGGTGTATCAGGTTTGTATAGTCTCTACTACCCATCATGCAATTGCTCCCTTGGTCACTGGTACTCCCTCGCTTGCCCTGGAATAGGAGACAAATCAAAGGTTTCCTTTATGAAAACCCTTTTTTTCATGTATATAGTACATAACTGCCCTTCGCATGTCCAGTGTGTGGAGGGCTCTTTCTGCTGGCGTCTTTGGCTTTTGAAAGAAAGCTGGTAGTTGTATGCTTTGGCTGACGTGGGAATTGTGATACCACCTTTGGTAAGAAGTGTGGATTTGTTCTGAAGACTGCCATGTCCTTATGGATTTGCAGGTATGGTTACTGTGTTGTCAGCGACTGTTGCTCACTGACTCTGCGTAGTGATGTGATGGCAATTAGAAAGATAGTTTCAGGGTTAGAAACTTTAGCTCCGACTTGTGCATAGATACGAAAGGCTGTCATCAATTGTCTTCTTACTGTGTTTAAGTTCCACATGAGGACTGGTACCGCTCTTTGTGGTGCAACCCTTTTTGAACCTTCCAGGAATCTTTTAACTACTGGAAGTGTGAAGAGGCTACTTCCTGACGTATCTCTGGCATAAGCTACTATTGGTGCTAGATGTACCTTTAGCAACGCGTAGGTCAGACCACTTTCCAACAGGTGTGTGAGGTATGTTAGTACAGTCTCCTGGTCTGTCCTTGTTTCCATCTTTGTCTTCTGAGCACCAGTGGATGTATCTGTTCCATGTTTCTTTGTAGCATTTTCTTGTGCTTGGTTTTCTTGCTTTCTTATGGATATCCATCGTCCTGGGGGGTAGGTGTAGGTGACCGAACTCTAGGTATTCAGTAGCCATGCTGCAAAGCAGTGTGGCTGGTTCTGGGTCGTACACTCTTCCACATTGTTAGCCGGTTCTGTTCTGCTTTGATTGGATCATGTCACCTCTGGACATCTCCAGCAGGTCCGAATGCCACGTCAGTCTGGGCCACTGTGGAGCTATGAGAAAGAGTGTTGTCCCAGGCTGTCTGGCCTTGTCAAGTACCTTTGGGATCAGGGGAATCGGTGGAAAGGTGTACGCAAATGTCCCTGACTAGTCTAGTGACCGGGCATTCCCCTAGGAATGGTGGTCTGGAAACCTGAAGGTGATGTTTTGGCATTATGCGTTTTGGGGGCTTGCTAAAAGGTCTATGCTTGGTGTGCCCCAAACCTCGAAAATGTTTTTAGCACCTCCTCTTTTATGCAACATTCATGGGAGGTGAGGTCTTGCCTGCTTAGTCTGTCCGCATCCGTGTTTTATTTTTCTCTGGCAGGTGAATTGTCTGCAGTGTGATTCTTCTTGGAATCGCCCACCTCTGTATTTCCTGGGCTAGTTTAGATAGAGGGAAGCACTTTGTTCCCCCTTGATTAATGGAGTAGAACAATGTTGTTGTGTTGTCTGTTTGGATCAGTACAGTCTGACCTATTATATGCATTTGGAACGATTTCAAGGTAAGAAAAACAGTCTTCATCTCCAGATAGCTTGAGTGTTTCACGGCATCTGTGGGATTCCAGAGCCGCCTGACCTTCGGGCTGCCTGTGAGTGCTCTCCAACCCTTATGGGATGCATCTGTAGTTATGGTCACCATGAGTACTGGTGTCCCTTTGTTGTGACAACAACTAGATCCTCCCAGTTTCCTGTGGCTTGTGACCATCCGTTGCAGATCCATTCCTGAATGGGGCGCATATGCAGTCTTGGGGTATGAGTGGGATGCAGGACACCATCATGCCCATCAATTTCATGACCAACCCCTCTATAAAGGTGACTTTGATCCGCAATCGCTTTTGCTCTCTTGTGGACTGAGTACGCTTGTGCAGTCTTTGAGTTTAAGGTTGCTCCCAGGAACACATACTTGTTCTGGTTGTGGTGAGGATTTCTTGAGGTTCATTGTAAATCCTAAACGTTGTACTGTTGCAATCACTGTTTGCATGTCCCTATGGCATCTTTCTTTGATTGTGTTTTTACTAGCCAGTCATCTAGGTAAGGATAGACATTAATGCCTTATCTTGTTAGGTAGGCTGCTACCGCCGGTAGGTACTTTATGAGTACCCTTGGTGCAGATTTTATGTCGAAGGGTAGCACCCTGAATTGGTAATGTACCTTGTCTAGAACAAAGCGAGGATACTTATTGTGTCTTTGGTTCGTAATGTGGAGGTAGGTGACCTTGAAGGCTAAGGTGGCCATATAATCCCCTTTCCTTAAGAGTGGTATTACTCTCTGCAGTTTTGTAATCATGAAGTGTTGAGTTTGTATGAACTTGTTTAGAAATCTGAGGTCTAGGATTGATCTTAGTGTTTCGACCTCGAGTCGTCGCTTTTTCTGCTTGACCTCGAGCGCTCTTTTTTTGGCGTCAACCATGGGTGGAGCCCTCTTTTTCGGCATCAAGGGCTCTCCAGCTCTCAAGTGCTTGCCCTTCTCTCTCACTCCCTCTCAAGTACTTTGTTGCGTCGAAGGTCTTGTTGAGGATTTGCCTTCATCGGTGTCCTTTGGTCGGGACCCGTGTGGTTCTCTTGGTTTGTGCTGACCTGATTGTTGGAGGTGACGCTGAGGCTACCTTCGTGGACTGGGAGTCCAAGGACTTAACGTCTGTGCCAGCCGTGGTGGGGTCGGCTGGGGGGGTATTTCGAGAGATGACCACGAGGGAAAATTAAATAATTTAATTTTTCATCGTGGTCGTCTCTCGAAATCCCCCCGAGCTGGCCCCACTGCTCTTACCTACAGCGGTTGCCGCTGGTCTGTGCCTTTTGGCGGTGTGATTACTTTTGCCATTTCTTTTCGGCGTCCTTCGGCAATTTCCCTAACACTTGTCTATTTTTTACGTCGGTTGTGGAGTCCTCAACGTCTTACTCCCCTCCTTGTGCCGGTTGGACCTCCTCTACATCCTCCTCATTGTCGCTGGATAAGCTGAGATCTTTCAGAGATTCTGGCGTCTTCTGAGTGCTAGACATGGTGAAGAGTTCTAGTCTCTGTTGATCTCGTACCTGGAGTGTCTTGGGTACAAACTATGAACTGGCCTCACAGTCTTCGCTCTTGTGGTCGCTCAGCAGACAAAGGTTGCAAACCTCTTTGGGCAAATTTGTGGTGACAGTTGGAGCAGAACTTAAAAGGGGTGCTTTCCATGACCCTTTACTGCCTCTCCCCTCTTCATTCTCTGGTCACGAGGATCTTTCCGGTGGGGTCCTCCGTCAGGGGTTGAAAAGGCTTCCCTTCTGCGATCCTTAGTTCTTTTTGTGGTCTTCGGTATTTTTTGATTTTGTTTGACTTGTTGCCTTCCTTTTCTCTGCGATTCTTCCGAGCGCCTCCGTCGTGCTTCCACACCCAACGGCGGAAAAAAGAATATGAAGATGGTGACCACGCACAGGAACAGCTGGTGCACAGCCTGACATCACACAAGGGATAGACTTACCACCAAATGGTGGTTGACAACTCTTCCTCCCCGACCCCCCCAAAAAACACAAGAACTGGGACAATTCCGGACCAAACCACTAGATGGTGCAATAATGCACAGCATGTAAAATGCAGAAAAGGATTCATGCTGCAAAACATTTGTTACATTCACCAGTCACAAAGATGAATACTATTTGTAGTGTCTCCAAAGACTACCCAGAGACGACAACCAAAGCCTTGACTTGCAACGATTTTTCTTTGAATACCGGCCATACATCACTCTGTAATAAAATAAATTAATCCAATGGATAGAAATCTAGAAGCAAGGAAACCTGTTTATTTTCTAAGTGGATTCACAAACCTACATTTATGGATAGGAGTTATTAGTGCCACTTCGAAATGTGGATTACATAAAAGCAAGATGATTATGAGGTAGTTTTTTCCAAGTAGCTGGTGAAGTTCTAAGTGTGCTTGGCTGGCCACAGGCAGAATTAGCAGCAGTATGCCAACAACTCACAAACGTGACTCCGAGAGAAAAGGAGAGAAAGTTACCAAATAAAGAGGAGACCTATGCAACCATAGGTAGAGATAATTTGGGAGCAAGACCTAGTAAATCACAAATTAAGAGTCATTCTGAAAAGGATAACTCGAAGCAGGCATCAGACTCTTAAGAAGAAGTGGAATAGTAAGAAACAAAGAAAAGACTAAATTGCAGGGCGGATCTCCTCAACAGGAGGCCAATGAGAAGTGCTACAATTTGATTAACTGTGATAATATTAAAATGCCCGAGGAAACCGAGGAAGGAATCCACACTCTTCTGACTTCATAAAAAAAAGGAAGACAAACCTAAACAGTCCAAGCCTCAATTCAAAAAGGTGGTGGTGGCTGGCATTAAAGTAAAGCATGCCACGGATATTGACCACTCTGGACAGCGCAGAAGTCACAATAGCTCGCCGGAGCCTGATGGCTTGTCCCGGGGTAGTAGGGCTGAGTGACTATATCCAGGTGGAAACACCGGATATGAGAGGGAGTGTCCTGCATTGATTATACGAGATGCAACTCCAAATGAAGGGGGATATACCACGCACCATTTATGTTCTCTGCGTTGGGAGAACTTGTCATTCTGCTAGGACATTCTCTTGGCTGAAAGGGATTGGCACCACAATTTGTCATGGACTGCCCAGAGGGAGAAATGGTAATTTTACCTGCTTCCTCTGACTTCATCCCAGATGCAGTTAAACATTCATAAGCCAGGGAGTGGTCTTTAGCGCTAGCTCCTGCGTTATGCTGCAACCAAGCAATCCGACAAAACGGCACTAACCAATGTCTAGGATCTCTTGCTACTAATAGCAGATAAATGAGCATCTGCCTTGATCTCTTTACTCACTCCAAAATCGTGTACTGCACACCATCCCACTTCACATCCAATTAGTGGCACATATCTCACACCAGTCCCTAAAATCCTTCAATTCATTCCCTACAGAAAGAATTCAGACTAAGGAACTAATCTCTCCATCCAGGGCATTTCCCCCAAGATTATACATTTTTACAAATGCTCTTCATAATTTGATCAGCCCACTCACGGACATCCTCAGACATATTAACTTTTGTGTTCCCAACATGCAAATCTATCTAGCCGTCACAAGACAAAGACCAATTTACAAATGTATTGTAAAGTATCAAAGCAATAAAGACAAAATAGCATGGAGCTAAATGGCTCCAAACAGATTTAGGGCTGAGGAAACAACCAAATTACACAAGGAAAGTAGACTGATTTGCCTACCTGCACTTTCCTCAAGAGACAAATGCTTACATATAAAAACACAAGCATAAAGAAATACACACAGACCATATGTGGCGATTTGCCACTTGTGTCTGTGCAACCTGCCTCTCTGAGCCACCATATATTTATGTGGTATGTTTATGAGCCGGTACCAATAAGACTGTTAAACCACGAGACACCCTGAGGGTAGGCCTCAGTCTCAAATTAAAGATCTTAAGCAAGCAACAATGTTGCAGCTGACATGCACAATGCACCTTTACTGTAGTGAAAGGACATTCATTGCAAAGCACTGCAAAAGACCCACTACATAAGTGGGCTGAGTTCTACTACAGTAATAGCTGGATCCTGGTGAATTAATACTTCTCGCTGCTAATCCAAAATAAGAAATGACACTATCTTCACGCTCTGGCTTAAAGGTGGAGACTTGAATAAAGCATTTGTTAAACCCTTTAAGCCATAGCTTGAGGAAAGTAAATAAAAGCCACTATTATATGAAAAGCCTTCTCAGAATTCAAAATTTTGAAAAGCCTCCTATGTATTACCTGCAGAATAAATAGAATTGGTATCAATTTTCACACCCATTCTGCGCTACTAAAGTCAACGTCCTGGTGGTGCCTAATGGTAAATCCAAATCAGAGCAGGCAGGCACATCTCAGTAACAAACCAATGCTTCTGGAATGATGTCCTTTCTGAACACCCAGAGCACCCATTACCCTATGAGCTCTAGCGCAAAGATTAAAACTCACCTATCCTAAAGTACACTTGCATGCTGATTAAGAAGTGTCCTTGAACTTGTAGCTTTTGATAAATGTGAGTTGTGTTATGATAAAATGTCCCTGAGACCTCTACTATGAGTCCGGAGATTAAAAGACACTACCCAGGGTGAATGAGGTAGTTTACCAAGAGTGCCTTATGACCACAATATTGTTGCAGTTTAAACTGGATAGCCAAGGGGAGGATGTGTCTCAGAGGCCCTGGTGCTGTCCATACTGCTGGGTGGCAGTCATCAACAGGTTATAGAATGTGGGAGGTAGAGTTTCAACATGCTGCCAGCAGACGGAAAATACAGTCTGATCACCAAAGGCAAGAAGACACTGGCCCAGAAGCAGGGGAATGCTAAAAGAAAGTGGTGATAATTCAGTGAGAGAAGAGCGATAATTGGCAGTGTTTCGGGATCTTCAACATACTGTTGAGGGTAATGCAAAAAGGTGTCAATCTTTACCTGATTTTATTGATGTTTGAGAGGATGGAATCTGTACAGTGAATCTTTGACTTGTCAGTGGCACTGGGTTCCCAACTTTTGTTGACACGGACACTGACTGTGCAGGAGTACCTGGAAACAATGCACAACAATGAGTTGAAAATGTATTGCGTTTGCTATTAGCAATCGCTCCTAACAGTCTTATATAGTCTCTAGAGGACAACCTTATGGAAGACAAAACACATCTCAATGGTTTACTAACAATGTGTACTAAAAATACCCCTTTACAGTTAAGGAGTGAAGTTAAAATGGTGAAGAGAATAATAAAGGGAGGCTTGTTTACTGACAATATGACAAGAGTGAATAACAAAATTATGGCTAGCATTGCAGTGCATGTCAAGACTGACAATCTTAAGTCTGGTTTATAAAAAAAAAAAAAAAAAAAAGATTATAACAGGGAACTCTCTAAGCTGCAGAGTCGGCACATTCTGCTGGATCATCACCTGCATTCAATAACCAGCATCTCGCAGGAGGGCTATCATAACATTTAAGGCCTTCATCTGAGCCTTAAATTCTCAAGTGGCAACATTTCTGGACATCACATTCTTTGTCTGAGATGGGGGGAAAAACACCAGACAGCTCGATTCTATACTCCACTTTTAAAGTTTTCTTTAGTTTTTCACTTGATTCATATAAAAAAAGGTAAAAACAAAAAGGTTCATTATATGTTCAACTCCTAAACCAGGGTCTTGAAATACAGCCCATTTTATAGCTCCCAAAAATATTTTTTTACATAACTGTTAAAGGACAGGAGCGCAGAGCCATGAAGTGCACGGACATTGGTGTGTTTTCAACAGCTAGGGCCCTGAGGGGGGAACAGCCCAGACCCTAAAAAACAGTCCGCAGTGCAGGGAGGATGGGCGGGTCATTAAGGAATCTGCGACTAGATCATGTCTCTACCGGATAAGGTAAGTAACTAGTCCATCGGATAGAAACATCTAGCTGCAGATTCCTTACCTTTGAATAGATGCCCAAGCAATACCATCCCCGGAGGAGGGACTGCGGACAAGTTTAGACCAGGAAGTCCTGCAGGACAGAGCAGTCAGAAAAGCTATCCCTGTGAACTTGAATGTCCAGGCAGTAGTGCTTGGTGAACGACTGCAGTGATGCCCACGTTGCTGCTTGACAAATGTCAAGGACTGGAACTCCACATTGCCATGCCGTGTTAGCAGCTTTAACTCTGGTACAATGAGCCCTTAAGCCTTTAGCACGCTGCTTTTTGACTAGAGCTTAGCAGATTTTGATGCAAAGGACAACCCATCGAGAGATTGTCCTTTTCTGCACCGCACAATCCTTCTTTGGTTTGACTGTCCCCCTGAAGAGTTAGTCGTCCACCTGGAACTCTTTTGTGTGGTCAAGGTAGAATGACAACGCTCTTTTTGAATCCATACGGTGGAGTCACTCCTCTTATTTAGAAGGGTGCGGTGGAGCGTTGAAAGTGGGCAAGGTGACAGATTGCCCCATGTGGAATTATGTTACCACTTTTGGGAAGAAAGAGGCCCTAGTATGAAGCACTAACTTATCAGGTTAGAAGGTCAGGTACAGATGCTTAGATGACTGAGCCTACAATTTGCTCACCTTCTTTGCATAAGTTATTGCTACTAAAAAGGCTGTTTTGATGGTAAGCAACCGGAGGGGGCAGTTGTGCAGAGGTTCGAATGCAGCATACATCAGGAAGGTGAGAACCATGTTAAGGTCCCACTGAGGCATGATGAGAGGGGCAGGTGGAAACATATGTACAAGCCTCATGAGAAATCTAGATACAACAGGGGATTTAAATAAGTAGGGTTGGTCTGGCAGCCTTAAAAAGGCAGACAAGGTCGAAAGGTACCCTTTAAGAGTACCCTGAGCAGAGCCCTGCTGGGCAAGGATCAAAATAAAAAGTAAGACCTGAGATAGGGAAGCAGAAAGAGGATCAATAGATCTTTCTGTACAATATTTTACACATTTTTGCCACCGGCAGGCGTACACAGTCTTGTTAAAGGGACGCATGGCTGCCAAAAAAAACATTAAACTTCTGGAGGAAAGTCGAATGCTATTAACTGCCGCTCTCTCAATCTCGACGCAAGAAGGCGTAGAGTTGACAGGTTGGGGTGGAGGACCTACCCCTGCTGTTGCAACAGAAGATCCTCCTGGAGGATCGATGCTCAATTGGAGAAGCTCGGGATACCAGACTCTCCGTGGCCAGTCCGGAGCCACAAGAATGACTTGAGCCCAGTCGCTCATGATCTTCTTGAGCATTCTGGACAGGAAAGGTATGGGCGAAAAAGCATTTAGGAGGCCTGAGCTTCACTCGAGAAGAAAAGCATCTCTGAGCGAGAGCCGCCTTGGGAAACAATGCACAAAACTGCAGACATTTCGCGTTCGGCAGAGGCGAAAAGATCTAACCAAGGCTCTCCCCACCACTGAAAGAGACCTTGCGCCACCTCCGGATGGAGACGCCACTCTTGATTCAGTAGTTATCGACGGCGGAGTTTGACCGTCCTGGCGCTCAGGGAACCTGCCAGGTGTTGAACCACCAGGGATATGCCCTGCTGTTCCAGCCATGTCCAGACGCAAGGCCGCGTGAGAAATGGGCCACAATCCCACCCCGCCGTCAAACAGCCACCGTGGACGACATCGCTCTGCCCAGCGAGCCGGTCATGTCAAGCCCACAACGAACGGTGAACTTTGACGCATCTCTCCTGTCTGATACTGCTTAGGAGAGAATGGCCCGTCCCTTCTACAAGACCTGTGGCAGCACTAGCACAACAGTTTCCCACAAGGAGTGGGAGTAACGGCCCAATAGGCATGCGGTATTCACCAACGGCAATACAAGGTCGGCGGAAGAAAGTTTTTTCTTGCCCCAACTATATAGCCTCTCGAACTGCCAATCCAGGGGTGTGGAAGGAAATGCGTCTTGCGAGGTAGAGGCTTGGACCACCAAGCTCTTGGGGATAGGTGAGGAATTTTGTGTCGACCGGGGCAGGGTGATGGAGGCAGGCAACTGTCCTATTCACAGGAGCCCCTGTGCTGTGTTTGGACCAGGTCCCTAGTAGGACATCAGTCAAGGCCTCATTAAAAGGCAGGAGAGGTTCCGAGGAGGAGACAGCCGGCTGAAGGACCTCCGTCAAGATGTTCGTCTTGACTTCTACAAAAGGGAGCAGGAAGTCCAGGACCACAGCTGCCCTTCGCACCACCATAGCATAGGAAGCTCCCTCTTCCATAGTCACAGTAGGGGGAAAAACCAAACCAGAATATGGAGAGATGTCCAGTCCACTCACCTCACCCAATTCTTCATACCAGTCCATTTCTTGCTCAGGCTGGTCTTGTAAAGGTTTCAGCGACCCCTCCTAATTTTCCTCCATTTTCAGCCCTTCAGAATAAGGCTGAGGAAACGACTTAGGACCCAAGGGTGCTGTCGGCACCGATCCAGCTCTTTGGGGATGAGAATGGGGCTGGCGGCGTCGGAAGTCTCTGTGTGGGGGCCGGCGCCAGGGAAGGTCTCAGTGGCACGACCAGCATTTGTATGGATCCATGGGGGGTCATCGACACCAGATCCGCCAGCATGGAACCCGATGGAGCCCTCCAAAACATTGGAAAAAGCCTGTCAAAAAAAGGACAGGGTGGATCTCTTCACTGGCTTGCACAGAAAGAAAAGAACTGACGTCAGTGCACCGAGGTGGTGCCTATATAGGTGACGCGGCGTCTCAACAGCGGAGACGAGGTCACGCGGAGCCAACTGACAAGCAAGAGTATTGCTCAACGAAAATCTTCCGGACCCAGTCTGACACCTGGGAAATTCAAAGGTAAGGAATCTGAACTAGATGTCTCTATCAGGTAGTTATTTTTGGACGCTATATACATTGTTTAGGCCCACCTTTTGCACGGTTTTAGCCTACAGCCCTCTGGTTAAAATACCCAAGCTAATTTTCTTTACAGCGTTATTTAAAGTTTTTTAATGAGGTATTGCCATTCTGGCATTCTATGCCATTCAGTATGTAACTGTGAATGCCTATCTGCATGCAGTTTCTCGTGGATAGACTGACAGTGAGAAGCTAGATGTGCCACATTAGGCCTCCACATTTTTGTCTTTCGCCCTGGAATATTTTTTTCTCTTTCCCGTTGTCATTTCTTAATTGTCTTTGGCTCCCCACCCCTCTCCCAGGAAATTGGTCTCCTGAATTTCTGTCTTCCATTCGGCTATCAGCAATTTCTTTCAGTATAGTATGTTACCTCCAGTGGGATCCATGACGTCGCCAACTCTATCACCCCCTCGCAGGACCCCTGGAATAATCTCTCTCAATTTGTCAGCAACAAAATCACTGCCATTTACAGCACCTTTAGCCCACAACCAGACCCGACAAACCTCTGCTAACTACATGACCTATCATCTGCCCAGAGGAAACTGCAACCACCATGGAGTCCATCCACTCAAGGACCTCATGGGTCCCCTGCCCCACCACACTTACTCCAGAAGACTGCAACCTATCAGTGCCATTCTCACAGCCATCTGAATGCCTCCACCTCTTCCGAGACCTTCCCTATTTCCTGGAAATACGCAACTGTCATCCCATTGCTAAAAAAGAACCTTCTATGATCATTCAGCGCTCATCAACTACAGAACGATCTTCCTGCTACCATTCTTGGCCAAGGTTTTTAAAAAAAGAATCAAAACATGCATTACCGAATATCTCAATGACCATCAACTCCTCAGACGTGGGTCCCGTGCTCTCCAGGTCATTGGAGTCAAGCTATCCTGACTGATGAGGGGTGAAACCCCGAAACCGGTCCTAGGATGCTTGTTTCCAGTCCAGGGAGGACCTGGCCAGGCAGTTCGGGCTGGACTGTTCCCATTGGGTGCAGGGTCAAGACTGATTTGCATATGGCTGGGTTCAAACTGGAATGGCATCGGGAGCAAAAAAAGGATGGATTCATACCCAGATCTCTGTACTGGGGTGAATGTATAACATGGTTCTGCATTCTGTCCATCAATTGTTCTTTTTGCATTTGTCACCCAGAGTGGGACAGGTATGCCCAGACGTGGGTCCCGTGCTCTCCATGCCACTGGAGTCAAGCTATCCTGGCTGATTAGGGGTGAAACTCCGAAACCGGTGCTAGGATGCTTGTTTGCAGTCCAGGGAGGACCTGGTCTGGCAGTTCGGGCTGGACTGTTCCCATTGGGTGCAGGGTCAAGACTGATTTGCATATGGCTGGGTTCAAACTGGAATGGCATGGGGAGCAAAAAAATTATGGATTCAGGCCCAGATCTCTGTACTGGGGTGAATGTATGACATTGTTCTGCATTCTGTCCATCAATTGTTCTTTTTTCATTCATCAACTCCTCAACACCTCTCAGTCAGGTTTCAGACCCAACTACAACAGCACAGAAACTGCCCTCACGCCGCCACGGGTGACATCCGCATGACCTTAGACAGAAGAAACACAGCAGCCTTCATCCTCCTGGACCTCTTTGCAGCATTTCAGTTTCCCACTCTATCTTCATTCAACGCCTACACGTCATCGGAATAAAAAGGACATGCACCCCAATGGATCTGCTCCTTCCTGGCTGGAAGGACCCAGTCAGTCAGCCTGAAAATGTACACCTCGGACTCCTGTGACCTCATCTGCAGAGTTCCACAAGGATCCTCCCTGGCTGGGCACTCTTCAACATATACATCCTTTCCTATGTTGGCGACACACAACTCATTCTCCCCCTCACAGACAAGATGCCTAAAAGCCAGATCAAATTCAATGCCTGCATGACTTAAATTACCCACTGGATGAAAACGGTCTAAAGATGAACACCGACAAGACCGAAATCTTGATCTGCTGGAAGATTACTTCACTGTGGGACTCCACCTGGTGGCCAACAAAGCTAAGACTGAAACCCACCCCCACGCCAAGAACTTCAGGATCGCCATTGACCGTAAACGTGAAAGGAATGCCCGCCATGAATGCAAACACCATCACTGTTGCATGCTTTTACACCCTGAAGCTGCTGAGGAAGATTTTTTCAAATGCTCCCAATCACCAACCAGATAACCTTCACGCACACCCGGGTTACAAACAAGCTGGATTACAGGAACATTGTGGGATTTAAAAAAAAAAAAAAAAAAAAAAAAAAAAAAATTCAGAAGGCTGCAGACCATTCAGAACTCTGCGACCAGAATCACTCTCAAGCTTCCATGCCGCATTCACATCTGAAGGAGCTCCACTGCCTCCCCATACACAAACCTCACCCACACTTCCAAGGCACTTCCAAGGCACTACATAACACTGTCCATGAATACCTCAACGATCGCATATGCTTTCACAAACCTTCCAGACACCTTGGCTTGTCCAGACTCCTACTTGCACACATCACACCCATACGGAAAACCAGAACTGACAGTCGAGCTTTCTCTTACATCGCTCCTAAAGCATGGAACGACCTACCACCTACACATAAGAGCTTCCTTCTCACTTCTTGAATTCCATAAGAAGCTGAAGAACTGGCTTTTCGAGTAGTCTCACTAGGAACATACCATAACCTAAAACTATAACATAACAATAACCATAACATAAAAGCACCTTCAGGTGATGTTTTCTGGACCCACTTTTTCATTCATTGCTTTAAATTACAATTCGTATTTTTTTTCCCAGAACACTAACTTCTGCATTGCACCACCATTTATTGTTGTGAGCTACTGGCTAAGTTGCATTTTAATCATGCCCCAGAACTTGCATGGTTATTCGCTGGTTTACCAACCAGCCTTACCAGACATCTCTTCATTTTTTCCAGGAACTTGTGTATTCTTGATCGATTCAGCATTACCGGTTTGTCAGCTTCCTGAACACTCACTCAACAGGTGAGTCCCACCCATGCTTTTGTACCCGCAATATTTATCTCATTTTATTTTACATCCATATATTTTTTCTGTCTGTATCGATTGCCCTGTCTCTTCACTGAACCTGAAAGTATGCGCCTTCTTCCATGGACCATATCTTTCATAGTTTTGATCATTTCTGGAGCTGCACCAATTTTCAATTTCACCTTTCACTAAATCAAGGAATTGCTACACGTTTAATGTCCTTGCACTATCCTGATAATGTCCTTGTGCAATTAATTGATAGTAGGGTTGAAAGGTCAACATTATCCTAGCTTTGGACTGTCTTGCTCTGCTTTTACAAATGTACCGCAATCGGTCAATCAGCATATTTTCTGTAATCTCCAACCATTTGCGAAGACTTTCAACAGATGTTTTTTGTGCCGTATCTTCCATCTTTATCATCCCCTGTTCATTTGATTCACACGAGCATCACGCCGTTTCACCCTTACAGTACCTGCTGAAGTTTATTTGACCATACTGTAAATACTTATTTCTACTGAAATACACTGTGTAATCTTGTGAGACCATTTTAAATGTTTTTAGTTTTTTATGGAGTTGAGCTTGCAGGCCCATGCCGTAGAAAACATGCAATGCGAAAGCAAATATACCTCGCCTTTTGGACCAACTGGCTTTGCGAATGTTTGCTGAAGCTGTGCAGCATTGGGAAAATAAAAAGCTGGGGGCAGAAGCGGAAAAGAAAGCAGCAAACAGGGAGAGAGCAACACAGGGGCAATGGAACAAGCACACCAGGGAGAAAGCAATACAGAGCACTGGGTTGCAGGAATTTGGTGAGGGGAGAAGCACAGGATAGAGATCACCACAAGAGAAAGAAAGCAACACAGAGTACGGGTCCTTTTTTTTTGGCACTGGGAGAAGCACAAGAGAAAGTGAGCTGGAAAACACATGCACTCATGCAGTGCTGAGTCAAAAAGAAAAAGAAATTCCCAAAAAGTGAGCAGTGCAGTTATTCAAGTCAGCCAATCAAAAGGATGGCAAAGAGGCTGTGCACCAGGGAAGGGACGAACACAAGAAGAAGGCGGCAACCCATTAAATATGAAGCAGGCAAAAAAGGAGTGACAAAGCCAACCAATCGTAAGTAGTGGGTAAGCCACAAGGGTCTTTGGCAACCAGACAGTGCAAGAGGTGTTATGTGAAGAAGAAAAAAGCTTTTTAGGTCCCCGAGCTGAAAGTCACTTAAACCCAAAGGTTAAATTAATACTGAAATGAACCCAAAGGAAACAGGGTTTTACTTGATACATCCTCCAGTGCTGGGGCCTGTCACATGAATAGAAGAGGCCACCACGGGTTGCAAGGTGTGCATATCCTGATTTGCTTGCAACTAGCAAGCGGACTAGCTGCCCAGGAATCCTCCCATTTGCTTTCGTGGGTGGGAAATGAAGCACGTCCATCTAATAGCTGTGCCTGCAGGCACCATCGATCTGCACCAACTGACCCGCCAGCTGAACACTTGTCAGCTTCATTTATTTCTGGACAGAAGCAGCAGGAATTGACAGCAAGGATCAGAGCAGTGAGCCCAGACAAGAAGGTTATTGACAATTCCCGCTTGATTTACTGCACTATTTCATCAGACTTTCACTTCTGATTTGGTGATGTCACTTTTTGCCATATTCTCTGACTCACAGGCAGTTCTAACTAAAATAATGGCGGGGCAAGGGCCCTAACCAAGATGTTCCTTTTCTGAGCATTAGAAGGGAAGATGTCCATGCTCTCTTCCCACCAACCATAACATGGCCACATTTTTTTAAGCAGAGAAAGCTAATTAAATCCTTGCCTGCGTTACAAGTAACTGTGTCATGCAGAAAATACATTGCTATAGGCAGCAGATTCTTCATGGGGTCATAAACTAATGGACAAAGCAAACCATGGCATCCTCCAGTTTTATGTCCAAGCAAGCATGTATAAAATTAAATCATAGATGCACTAAAAAAAAATATCCAAAAAACTAAGGAACACACATGTTGCTTTTAGAGCCAATGCACTGGCAAGCCTTTATATTTTCAATTCAAGACAATGGTGATGCATCGTGCCAACTGCACTTAATTAGGGATACATTTTAGGAAGTGACCCATGGGACATGAGTGCTGCTATACTTGCAGGAATCTTAGATATGTGATTGTATTTATTAGGGCTATGTAGTGGCATTCATATTGCAAGAGCACAACACAAACAAAACACTTTATCACAAATGGAAATGTGAGGTTTTTTTTACCCATTTTAAATCACCAGCACATTTTCAGCATTTAAAGGGGTGTTTGACCTTAAACACAAAACAAAATTAAAAACAAACAAGATGAAGGAAGCTGGCTCTGTATATGGTATACCACGAAGTGGATAATCCATGCACAGAGTCCAGAGATTCCCCCAGAAGTGTACAGGGCTCAATGCAATCCCAAAGTGTTCTATTTATGGTAGTGTGAGCGAGCAGCCTTAGGCCTAACACAGAGGAGTGCAAGACATCTATTGCACACACACTGACCAATAGGGGGACACACAACTCAAAAAGGAGATCCACACCAATTTTATAAAAATAAGCTGTGTTTGAGTTTTATTGTACGACACAGATCTATGCAAAAGGGTAAGTACGTTTTTCAGGAAAAATACTTTTGTATTTCAAAAGTCGACAGTGCAATCTTTAATCAGTTCAATGTTAAACTTTGGAGGAAAACAACAATGCGGTTTCACAGGTAAGTATCAAACTTACAGTTCCAGTCTTCGGGGTTTAAGGTCAGCAGAGAGCAAGGTTCAGGTAAGCACAAAGTCTGCACCACCAGCGGCACAGGGGAGGCCGGGTGAAGAGGTCAAATTCGAAATCAGGCCCAATGTGTCTCAATAGAGACTGGATGTGCTTGAAGCCACAATGCTTGCAGGCAAGTAGATCGGTTGCAGGGGCCAAGCTTCAGGGAATAGAGCAAGCACAGAGTGGGGCACAAGGCAGCACCAAACATACACCACCAGCGGCACAGGGGCGGCCGGGTGCAGGGTGCAAAGACAGCATCGGGCGCCCAATGCTTTTCAATGGAGAAACTCGGCTGGACAAACAGGCTGCAGGCATCGAACCGGAGGCTACTCGGAGGTCACTAGTGACAGCAGACATAAGTGGAGATGCTGTGGGTCATAGGGACACCGTTGGTCGAGCTCCTCAAGGCTCAGGGGCTTCGGGTGCAGGGGTGTCCTTTGACGTCGGGTTTTTCTTACCGGGGGCGGTCGCAGAGGGCGCTTGGATTCAGACTGCAGGCATCGTCGTGGAGTCCAGGAGGGGTCAGCCAACACTAGACGAGGTCAGGATCTCTGGGGAACCTGTTCTGGATCGGTAGGCCACTTGGACAGGGGTCAGAGGCGTTGGGTGCAGAGTGGACAGGACTCGTGGTTCTAGAGGGCACCAGAGTCCTTGGAGTAGATTTCTTGGGACTGGTCTGCTGTCCTCAGGAGTTTTCGTCTTTATCAAAGGTCAGGATGTCTTCCTCGATATCTGGAAGTTGCTGGTTGCAGGACAGGCGTGGTCTTCTTTTGCAGGGTCTTTGAAGCTGGAGACAGGCCAGTAGGGCTGGGACCAAGTCAGTAGGCGTCTTCAGGCTTCGCTGCATGGCGTTTTCTTTGTTCTTCTTAGGTCGGTAGGAACTAATTTCAGGGTCTGAGGGAGCCCCCTAAATACTAGATTTAGGGGCGTTGCAGGGCAGCAGCAGGAAGAAGCCAATGGGTCCCTTAACTGGGGTGACTACACCCACTATTATACCACCCTCCTGTGGGAGGGGCATAGACCTAGCCCTGATTGGAGGGCTTTCCTCATCTTCAAGATGGAGGGGACTCAAAAGTGTGCTCAACTTCGCCTCACACACAAGGGGTTGAGTTGGCGAAGGGGGGCACACCTCCTATTCTTTTTAAGTTTCTCACCGGTTTTCCCACCCATAGTGGGGGTCTGAACAGGTGGAAGCCAGCTGCTGATAGCAGCCGAGGCTGGGGTCGTCTTACAAAGGCGGAAGGCCTTTAAAGTTTCCCTCTCGAGCACTGTGCCCATCCAGGGGGAGTAGGTGTGACACCTCCGCCAAGGATGTGCTTTGTTTCTGGCCTCAGAGAGCGGAGGGCTCTTGACTCGGGTGTCCAGAAACATATCTGGTGGTGGCAGGTTAAGTACAGTCAGTCAGAGACCACACCAAGGTTAGTAGGCTTTCAGGTGGCACTTCTAAGGTGCCCTCTGAGTAAATGGCTTAATAAATCTCACATGCTGATATGCCCACACCTGTGATATAGTGCACCCTGCCTTAGGACTGGAAGGCCTGCTAGAGGGGTGACTTACTTATACCTTAGCAGTGCTAGCTGGCATGGCACACAGGCACTGTGCCATGTCGACTTTGTTGTTTTGTCTGCACCCGGGCATGCATGCTGCAGTGGTAGTCTGCATGGCTTAGGTGAGGGGTACCCAGGGGACCCTCTTCAGTCCCAATGCCCTAGGTACCTGGGTCCCATTTACTAGGGACTTGCAGGGGGCCTGAAGGGCAAATTGTGGAACAGTTTTAGGGAAGCAGCACTGGCACACAAGAGGTATGATTGGTTGGTACATTTAAAACGAGCTATTTCAATTAGCAAAATATAAAATACTGAATTTGAAGTCAATGCATTGGTGCTAACAAAAGTGGTTTGTAATACCAGAATTATGGCAATTGCCAACTTCTACTGGAGCCTGGTACTTGGTGCTTAATTTTTTAAAATGTCTCATAGGCTCTATGGGACGATCAGATTTTCATCTCTTTCTTACAGCTGCTTAAATGTTTAAAGACGTTATAAGCATGTTAAAAAGTTGCAACAAGTTAATTGTGATTCTATTTATGGGGGAATAGGTAATTAACCCTACCAATGCAGAGGACGAGATTTTCATGCTGGTACCCCAACTTGTGTCTCTGGGCCAACTGAATACAATTTAAATTAAGAGGTGCAAACTGAAGGCTAGTCTTTTTGAACCTGGGATATGATAGTTAATGATACGAGTTGTAAAATAGCCCAATACAGACAGACAGAATAGTAGGATACCATTATAAAGAGAACCATGTAGTAAAGGAGTGAACTATGGAAAGGTTTTTAGATTTTGCATAGAAAGGGAGGCAGACAAAAACTAGTAAGATGCCGCTGAGTAAAGAATCTGCCCACAATCGCTACAACAATATACGGCCTTATGAACGCGACCAGACCTCAAATTTTAAGCTGAAGCAACAGTATTGTATTCATGAGCAACGTGAAGGTGGCGAAGTATAGCAACACGTCAAGATGGAGGCATGCTAGCGGAGCTCCGATAGCCCGGGAGCCTCCGCAACCAAATGCGGTGCCAGCAAGGCAGAGCAAACAATGGTGAAGAGGGGTCGAGGTGCCCTCTATGCCATAAAGAAGCAGAGTGGGGGCCATCCCAGAGGTTGCTGAGAGGTACAGCTAATCCACGTGCTCAAGCGGGCCCCTCCTCCCATCCACTCCCTCATTGGCTACGGTGGCGAGTGACCAGCGGCCCGAGAACCGGTCTCTGAGCAGAGCAGCCGTGTGGGGGTGCAGATTTACATGGCAAGTGGTGGAATCCAGATATATTGCCTCAGCATTGGCATACCACCGCAGCTGCGTGATTGGATCAACCGCGACCAGCAGGTCCTCTCTGGGTCCCCAAGGCCACACTCTGCTGGCTCGACTGGGTCTCTGTGCTATGCCGGCGCTATCTGGCCCTTCATCTACGTTGTGCTGTCTCCACTGGTGCCAGAGAACTACTACTGCAGCAGACAGAATACCATCAAGACTGCGCATGGGAGCTGCTCCTTTCCTCCTCACCTTTGGAGGGGCGGACGCCCTCCTCTCAAAGCCCGTGACTGAAGCTGCTCCACTGCAGGTCTAACGGCTGTGGCAGAGGTGGCCCGCGAAGTAACCCGTAATACTACCTGTGATACTGCCACTGGGGTACGTGGGGGTCCTGTACTTACCCCGCACCTGGCCCGCAGGATGTGCCCACCTCACCATCCTCCACCAGCTACTCAGCCTGCTGGGAGGGACTCTCATCCAGCAAGTGGCACGGACGGAGCCCTTGGTCTCACCCTTCTAGCTAAGCTGCCCCTCCCCTGCACCTTCTACAACTGCAGAGCTTGCAGTTCACAGCCTGTGACTCGGTGCTGTGCAATAACAGCACATTGCCTATCTCTGTACACTACCCAAACACTGTGTGATATATGACCCTGAGGCTTGCATGTGCTGCAGGCTGTGGCATGAAGGACAACACCCTGCTTCAGGACCTACAAGTCTGCCCATAGCTTGCAAGAGCAGTGCCCTGCCCAGTGCCTGATAAACGTCCTACTCAAGGGAGTTCACGCACCCCATACGCGTCGCCAATGTGGACCTCTGCCTATGGTGGTAGTTGGGACTTAGACATTCCTACGCAGTCTCTCTCACATCGAGAGGGCACAGGCGAGCTATCCCACTGGTATCAACGTCTCGGCCCTAGAGCCTCCTGGGCCATTCCACACCAGGAATCATGTTGTTTGGACACAGTGCATATGATGTGTAGGGCGTCCTCAAGCCAGAACTCTCTCAGGTAACCACATCTGGCTCCATGGCGACTCGAAACTGTCCTTTGCTGAAGCCCAGTCGAAAGGGGCAGGACATGTGACTGCAAAACTAGACACAATGGTGGAATCCATGTTGCCCACTATCCTCAAGGAAGTCACGAATATGAGCTCCAAGTTGTCCGCCTTCAACGCCACTATCCCTGACCTGGCAACTGATGTTTAATCCCTCCGCTCAGACCTACCATATACATCAGTGCTTTGATCTCGCTGACAAGCAACTGGATGACAAAGGCTGTACACCTCACAACTGGATTGGGGAACGGACATCCTTCGCCTACAGAGAAAAGTGCTGGACTTGGAAGACCGTTCCAGCCAGGACAACATACGCTTATATGGGGAGTGATGTGTTCGGGTGGCCGGCTCTGCTTCATATCACCTTCCCTGTGCTGCTGGAGTTCCAGAGGGCACACCCCACACATCATTCGGATGCACCCAGGGCAATCATAGCATACCTGCTGAGACACCAACATACCATGGCTGTGTTACAAGCAATGAAACGGAAGAGGGGCCCATGTCATCATGAAGGCAGTATAATCCATGTGACAGCAGACTTTGAGACTGTGATCAAGATGAAAACATTTCTGGCCTTGCGCCCTCGCCTCTACAGGAAAGGATCCAATTCCGCCTCCTTGATTCCACTGTGATGATAGTAACCATAAGAGGCCCCACCACCAAATTAGCCATCCAGGGGAACTGGAGTCATTCTTGGACATTATGACACTCTATAGAAGCAGAACCGATACAGCTGTCTGGTCCATCCCAGAACATTGTTGAACCGTGAGGCGCCAGGCCCCTTCACCCCACCACAACCAACAATGCCCAACTCAACATCGACGTTCGGACAGAAAGGGATTGGATAGAGTGATCAGTGCTTTATCCCAAAACTGAGACAGGGACATATCTAGATCCCCCTAAAGAAACACTAGTATGAAACCCCAGAGACTTAGATGTCTTCTCCTGAGACACTGAGAGACGACCTACCAGCTGCATCAAAGTATCCCGCTGGAGGCCCGGCCAGATTGGGCCCCCTTACTGCTTCTGTGTGTATCCGTGTTCTTACTGTTACGCTTTGTGTTGTGGTTTACTTAACTTATCACTTAGGGGGTTGTGATGGGAACGGTGCTGTGTTGGTGGTGGGTAAGGACTGTAGTCTTACCCATGGGACCTTCCACCAACCCCAAATTTTGGCAGGGCCAACTCACACTCTCTTAGCAGTTTCTAAGAGACACTCCGGGACTTCGGGAGGTGGGGGGAGATGTGATGTCTGTAGCGCACCGTCTGTGTCCCTTAGTCGCATCCATGCCCCTGATGGAGTCCTTGTGTGCTGCCAGCTTCATCTTTGTTGTCTTCCAAACTGCTCTGCCTCTTGCCTCATACTGTGGACTCAGACTTGGCCTTTGGGAGCACCCGTGGGTGCTGGAGTGTCAGGGCTCGCTGCACAGTTCCCAGTTCAAAGTTCGTGTTTATTACTGTGCATGCATAGGGCCGGACTATTTACTCCCACTCTCCCCTGACCACACCACCTGGGCACAGGGCTATAGATACACCGCTCCTTGCCCATCAAGACACCTGTAAAGTGGACTATTGTCCCCGAGCTCTGACCTCTTTCCTGTTGAAAATGGACAACTTTGAAGAAACACTCCCCACTCCCCTTTCCCCAATGTCCCGGTGTAGCTCCAACACCGGAAACATATCCCACTCCTCCCACCTGGATGTCCCCCTTTGTACTGTATCACTGAACATGAATGAACTGTTTAACTTTGTCAAGAGGAAAAAAATTCTTATTCACCTACACCACCACAGAACCAACTTTGCACTATTTCAAGAGCTCAAATTGACCTCGACTGAAATAAAGAAGTTGAAAAGAGAATGGGTCGGAAGAGTTGTGGGCAACAGCCGCATCCCACCCGCGGCGACTCGGATTCCTGAAACTATCTCCTCCACAGCACCTCATAGAAAATGCGGGCTAGCCATCTTAATCCGTAAGTCCTTACCACACAGACTCTTGCACTCATGGACGGACGCAGACGGCAGATACGCTTTTGCAAAACTGAAAATAGGGGAGCAGGTAATAATCTTAGGATCAGTATATGCACCCAACGGGGACAAAACTGCTTTCCTTGGACAGCTGGACATACTAGTCATGGAATACGGGACTAGCAAACTAGTGTGTGTGTAGAATGGACTGTGCCCCTGGATCCAATCATACATGGCGCAACTTCAGGACCTTCTGGGTGACCACAGACCATTGGACACTAGAAGGGTGGACCATCCCACAGCATCCCGCTTAAATTATTTACTGGGGATGTTGCCGATCCCCATCACCCGCTGTTGGAAAATGGCCCTCTCTGAAGGGTCACCCCAAACTTTTTGCCTTCCTCCTCCTCCCCTTTTTCTGACCTCGTTTTTGCTGGCTTCAGACTCTGTGCACTTTACCACTGCTGACCAGTGCTAAAGTGGTAACATTGGCTCATACCCAATTGGCATATTTAATTTACTATAATTCTCTAGTAAAGTGCACTACATGTGCCCAGGGCCTGTAAATTAAATCCTATTAGTGGGCCTGCAGCATTGCTTGTGCCACCCACCTAAGTGGTCCTCTAACCATGTCTCCGGCCTGCCACTGCAGGGCTTGTGGGTACAGTTTACTGCCACTTTGACTTGGCATTTAAAACTACTTGCCAATCCTTAAACTCCCCCCTTTTATTACACATAAGTCGCCCCTAAGGTAGGGCATAGGAAACCCAAAGGGCAGGGTGCTGTCTAAGTAAAAGGTAGGACATGTACTTTTGTGTTTTGCATGTCCTGGTAGTGACAAACACCTATATACATTTGTCACTACTGTGAGGCCTACTTCACTCATAGGCTAGCATTAGGAATGCCTTAAAATACCTTTAAGCTGTAATTCCCGATTAGATAGGCGTAGCTGCATCATGTTTCATATCTCTAGAATGGTAATAATAAATCCTCTCTACTGGTAAATTTGGTTTTAACATTAGTGGTTTAGAAATGTCACTTTTAGAAAGTGGAATTTTTTTGCTCTTACTGCTCTGTGTGCCTTGCAGCCTGTCTCCAATACACGTCTGGGTGACAGCTACACTTTTAGCATTACCTTCAGACAGCCACAAACACAGGAAGGCTAGGTGAAGCTGAGTACCCACCTTCATACATCTGATGGCCCTTCCTGGGAAGGAAAAGAGGAAGGGGCCAACACTTGCACTTCAATGAGTAGTGGCCTGACCACACACAAATGACTGATTATCCCCACTGATAGCCTGGCAGACAGGACTGGATTGAAAGGGATAGGTGTGCATTTCAAAGCCACACTTTGAAGTCTCCCCCACTTCAAAGGCCCATTTGGGTATAAATACTGGGTTCTGACCCTACCAAGACAGTATACTTCTGGACCTGTGACCACTTTACCAGGAAAAAGAGCCGTGGTGCTGCTAAAAGGACTGCTACGGTACCGGACCGCTGCTTTGCTGAACTCGGCCTTGCTGGGCTTCTGCCTTGCTGGGCTCCTGCCGTGCTGAGCTGTTCTGCTGTTCGACCGACTGGGTGAGACGGACTGGCCTGCATCACTTGAATCCAGAGTGACGCCAAGGGCTTGCCAGCTTTCCTCCTTCCTAAGTTTTAGGGATATCAAAGGCTTAAACCACCTGCATCTGCACCTGGACTGTACAAGCCATGAGTCTGCTCTGCCAAGCGTTGCCATCCAAGTTCTGGACCCTTGCAAGTGAGGCCCTAAGGTGCGTGACCACTCGCACATCCGCATGAGATTTGGTGCCTCTCTGCCACAATGTGGGTCAGAATCAGAGCACTTTCGCTGTTACGTGTAGTGGACTTGCCGCATCACCGCAGTTAAGTGGAAGACCTCTACGCATCTCATCCATAGAGTGATCGACACAGCCTCATCACGACATAGTCCGGATCAACAAAGGTACTTTTGTTTCGCAGAACAAAGGATGTCCCTGCTGCCGGTCCGTGCTCCCTCGCAGTTGGCCTGAACTCTTGACTTTGTCCTGGCCTAATACGACCCGATAACTCACTTAAGCACTTATTGTCTCCAAGCGCTCTTCTGACTTTTAGATTTCATACAACTTCATACTTCAATATCTACTAAAAAGATACTTATTGTTTGGTCTTGTTTTATTTATGAAAGCACACTTCATTTTTCTAAAACGTTTGTGGAGTCTTTTGTGGCGTTTTCACTGTTTTACTGTTTAACTGTTGCACAAATACTTTACATATTGCCTCTTAAGTTGAGCTTGACTGCTCTGTGCCGAGCTACCAGAGGTTGAGCACAGGATAATTTAGGTTGTTTAGTGACTTACCCTCACAAGGATTGTGGCTCCTGCATCCTCTGCCAACCAGAAACCCGTTTTCTAACATCCTCTCTATCTTTAAATCATTGATGCTGAAATCAAGGGCTTTGTCTGGGGAGTAAGCAAACCACCTCTGTATGCCAAAGCTGCATGCACACATGGAAGTGGGAGGCCCTCGAAAAAAGTCGCCACTGTGAATGTGCAGGTTACTTTGCTAAAGGCTGATTTCATGAATATATGAAATGATTGGGCCCACTGAGAAGTAACTGTTAGAGACAAAGTGAAGTGGCTCAAGGATACAGTGAAGGAGCTTACGAAGGATACTTCCTCGTTTATCAAAAGGCTAAGAATGTGGACAGCAGGACCAAGTGCTAAGGTCTAAGGGGACTACCATGGAACTTTTCATGGAGGATTGGTTTGTTACAGTGCTGATACACAGGGGCTTCTTCACGTTTTTCTATTGAAACACATGCACAGAACCCAAAACCCGGGCAAAGCTTCCTCTGCTGTGTCCAAGAACCATCCCAGAGTGATCATTCTAAATGGATTCCCCAACTTCAAGGACAAGAATGCCAAGAAGCACCAGAGTGACCTAGGACTAAGGTGTAAAGAAGTTATTCCTTAACTATCTGCATGTCATAGCAGTGGGAAATAACACTTCATCTCTCCCCAGACAACATGTTGGTGGTTCATCAGTTGGTGTACCACCAGACTGCAGAGGAGACCGGAGAAACTATGTTGCAAACTGTGAGCAGTCATCTCTTCGATAGGGGTGACATCCCCAGTCATGGTCGTGTCCTTGGCTATTAGGTCAAGGATGTAGGAACCACTTCTTTTGGAGGAACTGATTTAGCAGACTGGATACATACAAGGGGTTCAGGTCAACACTTCCAGCATACAGAATTGTTTTCATTTACCAGTCTTGACATGCTGGAGGGGGGAGGAAAGGGAGTTGGATGGGTGGACAGTAGAACATACATAGCAGTCTACACCATTGTGGTAATCCATGTTTGGGACGGGTCCTTCCGTTGAATATGTAAAAAAGTACTATCAGACCTTCCAACTGAGGTAAATCAAAGAATGAGCCTTCGTCTCAGTGGAGGACAATTTTATTAGCATGGAAAGCATCATCACCATGCACCACGAGATCAGCTGGCACTGCAATAAAGAGTTGGAAAGGTAAAGTAACTAGGGAAACCGTATTGTGGCCTTAGCATCCCGAGAGAGACTGCTGCGTGACAAAGCTCTAGAACCTTGGACTTGATGGGCATCCCCCAAAGAAGTTTGGTGTGCTCAAGGTAAACTTCCTTGGGGACAGCGAAATCTACAGGTAGTTTTAAAGTAAGCACACATTGGTAAGATTCAATATGCACTGGGTTGAACAGCTTGACTGCTTATGTACTGAATGAAGTCAGAGTTTATATTGAGAAATTGGGTACTGGTGTCACCTCCTCTACCTAGAGAACACTATAAACATACCTGCCTAAGGAATCTCAATGCAAATAGGGGACAGATTTTGGAGAATTGAAGAATTTGTATTTGGAGAAAGCTCTCCCCAACCCCAGGGTGGTGGCCATTCAAGCTATTCTTCAGCTAATCCTGCAAATAATTATAATTAAAAAAAAATTCCTGCAAATAGTCAAACAAGGCCATTGTAAAAGGACCAGATTCTATAAAATGGGATTAGTTTGTGGCAAAATATGTTGAAGCTATGGTGAGAAGGAAGGCCTCTGCCTTCACACCACAATGAGTCCGGGTTTCTCTCTTCACACTAAAAAGATATTTCATTGTAACTATAAATAATGCTTTGCAAGAGATATCCAGTTACCGGGCCCCTAGTGACCACAATCCATTTTACGATTGTTGCCACCTATGGCTGGGTCCCGCGTCCCGCTTGTGCCTACCAAAGTAGTTCGCATTAACCGTATCCTCAGGAATTTATGTTGGAAAGATGTCTGTTACAATAATTCCCTTTTGACAGGTAGAAAACATACTTAATATTTAAAAGAAAGTCACCACTCAGTAGACCTTTCAGCACACAAGGAAGGGTGTTAAGTATTGGAAAGTAGACCATATGAAATGTTAAGGTTGGTATGTTCCTGCAAAGATTGCTCCCACAAAAAGCTATTTTGATTACATAGTTGCTGTGACTTTTCTGTAAGACAAGCTAAAGTACAGTTTAAATGCTAATTCTGTAACTTCAGTTTAGAATAAGTCGTATTCAAATTCAAACACTTCATAATTATTAAAAGCTCAATTCAACAATTCAACGCTTAACTTGGATTTTTGAGAAGGATACAATAAAAGTGACTTTTGAAAAGTCATACTTTTTCTGCCTAAAGCTCAAGCAGGCTAATTAGCATTAACCTATCTGCAACTGGGCTGTCATGTTGCCTTTGATGAGGTGTGAATTACTGCTCCCAGAGTAGAGACAATGGCTCTGGGGTCTTGGGAGATTGCTTGAGTGAGGTATTGGACACATTAACTCAAGACGGGCGGTTAGGGAGGGTCCAGGAAAATTAGTTACTTGAAAGAAACCAATGGGAGAACTGTACTTTTATAGTTAAGTAATAAGGGAAGCCTGAAGAAGAGGGGTTTTTGATCCCAGGATATACTTAAGCCCTCTTAGCAGAAGTCTCTGTGGATGAGGGAGATGGCCAGAGAATCAGTCTGGAGTGATCGCGTGTGAAGGAACTACTCATTACCCTAGATGAGTCTTCAAACTGGGTGGGTCTGAACTAATATCTTGGGTAGCTGAGGGAACCAAGCCTGGCCACGTGGAGTGCCATGCTAAAAACAGTGCTGTCAGAAATATATTTTCTCACTTATGTCCAGGCTGGGAGCAGGTGTCAATTGGGAGAGGGGCTCTAGATAACCCTCAAAGACAACCCCCCCGCCCAATTCCTCATAAAGGATCGCATTGTGGATACTTTCACACTTAAGGGAGACCAGACTACTCATTGACTGCATTTCACATAAAAGCTCAGCACTCAGGCCCCACCCTGACCCTCACTAGGCTCAAATGAAATACAACCCTGGGCAGGGAATACTCCCCTGAAGACTGGACAACACTACACTTAAACCATGACAGGGTTTATAGAATTCCGACTTTCTAGAGCTTAATATTCTACATGAATGGAGCTGGACCCCACAGTCTGTAACTAACTAAATCTGTTTCACAAAGAGTACCACCAACATGTACATTGTCCTATTACCATATAGGGTAGCCTTTTCTATTTCTAATAACCTGTATAGAATAAGTGGACCCTAGTTTACTCCATTTACTCACATAGGAATGCTAAATGGCTGTGTTTGCCATTTCAGGATTCGAAGCCATACATGAAGGAAAATAAGCATTGATCTATTGAGTGCAATGGTTGTGATGTGAAGGTTTCCTTTCTTTGTGTATAAAAAATTACTGTTAGTTTAGTACAACTCTTACACTGTTGTCTTTTAATTCTTAGATATTAGTTGGCGGATTTATGTAAATACATTTTGTCTTGTGTGCGTTGCATCCTGAAGTAAACTGGAGCATGCATAAAAAAAATAAAAAAAAAAAGCGCAATTATGAAGAATAAATACATTTTAAATAAGAATACAATCCTAGTATTAAATTCAACAATATCTGTCCGAATTACAAGACAACCTTTAACCTGTGGGACATCGGGGTACAGTGTCTTTGATATCTCAGAATTCCATAGAGTTGGGTCAGCTGTGTGCTTCTTAGGGCTGCAAAAAAGGAAGGGGTTTGCAAAGCGCGAAGTAGCTTTGGGGTTGAAAGGATTTGATGCAGGATAGAGACGGAGGTTGGAAGAGGATGCTTAGAAACACAGTCTTGTACACTGTAAATTAGCAACTGTGTGATTTAGCATCTGAAGATGATGTGCAGAAAGTGAGGAATTATTAGGCAGAATTGTGTTGAAACAGTAATGTGATAAATATTTAATTTATGGTGCCTGCTAAATTTTATATGCCAGATAGAGTTAAGATGGTACTTCTAAGCAGCCTACTATAGCATTGCATATTTAAGGATAAAACAAAGGATTAATCAGTTTGGCAAAAGCAGTTTGTTGAAAGATTATTTGACAATTGTGATGAAAGTAACCAAACATTTTTTTCTAAAGTCAGCAAAGTTATTTACACAAGTGGTAACTTTTCCTAATAGTTACCATGAAAATACTTCCAAAAACTAAATGTTAATGAAGTAAACCTCTTACCAAGAGTGGGTGTGCTCGGTCTGCTTGTAACAGCACCAACACTTAATCGGGGCACAGTTATTCTTCCTGTTGATGAGGACATCTGTATGAAATACATCAATGAACAATTAAGTTATCAGAAATAAAGTCTACAATATACTGCAACGTTACAATTACAAATGTTGGGGAAAAATAGAAAAGAACTCCCCTACATGTCGTGAAACAATCATACTGGCTATTTTTGTAGTGAAACCGCTGATGTCTGATTTTGTATGTCCTTACAGTAAGGAAATGCTTCTTTTTGTATGGTGACCCAAAATGTTTTGGGCAAATGCTGCTGGTTTTTCGACTCAGAGTGCACGGAGGCCCACTAACCAGACCTTGGTGCCAGTGCTCGGACCCTTATCTGTGTAGGTTTGATAGGGCTACACCCAAATGGCATAGGCTAACTTACGTCAAAGTCCCGTGTATATGGTACCTTGAGTACCGAGGGACAGTAAGCCAGAGTGTCCCCTAAGGGACTGCAGCACTTGCATTTTCAGGAGTATTCCTGATGATTAGATGATCTGAAACAGTACACAGCGTTTATATCCAAAGGCCCGGGTTTAATTATTGAATTATATCAACATTTTATTGTGTACTGAGATTTGTATACTTTTTACTATTTGAACTTTGTTTTTACTACATATTTTGAAACATTATTAAAGTGATAAAGCTGTGTTACAAAAAACTCACAACCCCGTTTGGCCATTTACATCTTATTAGTAGGGAGCAACAGTCTCTCCTTTGATAGCGTTTGTATCTATGGCAGCAGAGTCCAGTGGAAGACATAAGCCTGGCAGCTAGCCATGTGATCCTAGTCAGGGCGTCAAGTTTAATATTATTATAGTGCAATAAAGTTTAGCTTTTAACATGCCTTACACTATGAGGAAATTGAGGAGACTGAATGAATGATGTGAAACTGAAAGAACAGTGCAAACTAAAGCAACTAAAAATAACATGGCTCAAGCCAAGACTGCTCAAGTCCCTGTTAAGATTAAATGTCAGGCACAGTTGAGGATGAAGGGAGAAACCTCCCGAAACAGATGCAAACTCTGGTGCCTCTCAAATGCAATATGATAGCACCACCATTAGGGTCCTGTGACAGCCCCGTGCCAAGAAGCATCACCCTTCAGATTAAGCAAAAGGAGGCTGTGCAAATGGGTCTAATTGCTCGCAGTGAGTAGAAAAGACTGTCTCTGTGGGACCAACTGGCATCTTGCCAGTTGGGAACCAAGTCATATCGCTCAGTGGTTGCACTGACACTATCTTAATCAAACTCCAAACTGTGACCCCATATAAGGCGTGATATGAAAGTACACCATATGACCTAGGCATATTATAATGTTCAAAACACGCTAGCTTCAATGTGAAGGAAGACCTTTCATATACGAACCGAAGTAGTAGTAGTCATTAGAATTGTTCAGGAATTTATAGAAAATGATGCCAAAATATCCTTCTTGAATGCAGTTATGCTGAAAAATTCATCCTTTATTAAGTCTTAAAGTAAAGTCATCAATGTTTATTTTGCACATCCTCCACAATGTCTTTGCTGTTTTGTGAATGTTCATTATAAATCCAACTGCATATTATCTTTGTTTTCACCACTCCTCTATGCATTTTGACTCTCTCTGATCCTGCATCAGGGAGAACACTATCAAGGTTTTTAAAAGTAACTACTTTTTAGATGTTATGAAAAAGGCAAGACATTGAATGAGACGCAAGACTGCGTTCAAAATGTATGCTTTCAAAAATTTCAGCTGCGTTTAAGGAGATGTGTGTGCACCAATACATATCTGCATTGTAAACATGAGCCAACTAAAATATTTTGGCATAATTATTAAATGATTTCCTGAACAAAGAGTTTCATAACTCTAATGGCCATTGTATCAATTGATTCATGCATGAAAGGACTTCTTTCATGTGGACTGTTGCCAACAGGGCCGATCACGTGCCTTTACTTTCAACTACACCATTAGAAAGCTGTGCAAAAGTGCTATAGCTTCACAGCATTACAGAATTGAAGCCTCAGGGTGAGAGAAGAATATATATGTGAGGAAAGATTTTACAACGTTCACCTGAGAAAATAAAGGCAAAGCAACAAAGATGTTTCTTTATAACCCATACCTTTTTTTGCAAAGATTTCAGTCTGTAGTTCGGTGCAGTCAAACAGTATCTGTCAGGTGGCAATCTAGGTCCAGCATACGGCTTGATCAACGGCAAAGGCATTTGGTTTTTTTGTCTTGCTATGTCTAATAAAAACTGAAAAAAGGAGAAGCTTAAGTTTAATAAATTTCAGATGAGTGACCAGAGTAATGATAAACACACCTGCATAGCTTACATCTCTTGGAGGAGGAGAGGTGAAAGACTGGTCTGTTCTGCACTGGATTGCCAATCTCACATCATCGGCATCAACGTTTGATTTTTTAGCATGGCTTGAGTAAATCTTAGCATCCTCCAATATAGTAGTGACATATCCTTTGGAAGAAAGGAAACAGCAGTTAACAGTAACAGAACAACGTATTTGAGAGATTTGCAATCTACATCAGCCTAAATCTATCCATTT
Organism: Calotriton arnoldi; assembly: GCA_963921515.1. Taxonomy (NCBI): domain Eukaryota; kingdom Metazoa; phylum Chordata; class Amphibia; order Caudata; family Salamandridae; genus Calotriton; species Calotriton arnoldi. The sequence continues at coordinate 264,136 of CAWUFW010003137.1, forward strand.
GCCAGTACTAGAACATTAGCTCACACTGAAATACTCACATTGGTCCTGGTAAATAAACTCAATGATTTGATTAAATGATGTTGCCTAGACTGGTATTATTAATGTAATTAGAGGTAGGATTGCTACTCTGCTAGAATTGAATGCTGTTTCACGAAGGCATAAACAAAGAAGGAGGTTGGAAAAGTACACGGCTCAAAATAAACGTCAGTTTTTGCAGTTTCTACTTAAGAAATGTCAGTTAGTGCATAACGGCTTAAGCTTTTTATTCACTTTTTTGTTTAAGCTTAAAAGGTGTAAATCAGTAAGAAATCACATTACTTTGTATGGCAAAAAAGTGGTATAAAACAGGAACAGATAACCGCTTTATATCTGGGAGTTGCAGAGGTTCTGCATCTTAACACAGCTATTCAAAGATTAAGATGCCCGTAGTCTGTGAAAATCCCTGACTCACAGTAAAATGGCTTGCTCAAGCCCAAACCCTGTATGCCCTTTAAGATAACTTAACAAAAAGCCACCTGGAATGGTCCATACATCCTTCATAAGGGGAGTAACTTTCAGTGCAACACAATTCACAACATCCAACTAGATAAACAATGTAACTTCCACAAAAAAAGAATTAAAAGGCAATTAGAGATTAGTTTTGACAAATAGCACAACTGCCCCATGGCAACCAGACAAAGTCTATTTTAGGGGAATGGAAGCACATCTGGCACTAAAAATCTTTTCTAGAATTCTTAGCAGAGGGAAATTCTAGAGAGGAGCAGAGTGGGGATGGGATCAGACCAAAGAATGGTAGAGATCGATTCTGGTAAACGCAAATAACTTCTGACTTAGTTGCGAGAGTGTAATAACCTTAAAGCAGCTCAGAGGTTTCTTTCAAGTTTGCAATTAAGAATTTTTTTTTTTTGTACCTGGGAGCCGACAGTAAGAACTCTCTGCAATTTGTCAAGTGTAAATGAGACAAATAAATGGTTCACCTTTTCATTAATATTTTTGGCTAACTATGCGGACGATATCCAAATTTTTCAAGGATTAACAACATTGAATCTACCATAGCCAGTTTCCAAAACAGCGTGCTAGTCATCAAGAATGGATGTCCAATAATTTTCTTTAGACTAACTGCAAAAATATAGAAATCCTACACCCATCTATCGTGTCTCCCTTCTGGTAGCATGAATTTTGGCCCCATGAATGTGAGAACCCCAGCACCTATCAAATGTGTGAATAATATCTGGCAATTAAACTGGACGCCAACCTAAATATGACAAAATAAATTAGTGAAGTAACACACTGCTGCTTCTTTTACCTCTGTAGTCTCAAAAAGGTTTTACATTTCTTTACCTTATTTCAGAAGATCACTATAAGCGCCTTCATCTCATTCACTCATTCATGATTGATCACTGGAATGCTATATACCTCAGATTTTCCACTGAATCTGCTCAAAGAATGCAACCCTTCCAGAACATAACCACCAAGATGCTTCTGTGTTTCTCACATTGAAGACCTGCTACCCCAGCCCTCTCGTCCTTGTACTGGTTTCCTAATTCTGAACCCATTAACTTCAAAGACTCGATCTGGTGCACGAGGCTTTGCAAGGTAATTTTCTCTCTCCTGTGTCAGAAAAGGTGCCAATGGCACTGTGATCAGCAGAAATTGTGCTTTTCCAGTTTTTAAGCGATATGGTCTAAGACAAAAGGTCCCTGTCCTGTGTAATAAAGAGCAAAACGTGTGCAAGGACGCAAAAGTTGTTGCCTGGAAGATGTCCAGGACAGGGACTCTGTGAGCTAAGGCAGTGGTCACAGTCTTGGCTCTGGTGTGAGCATGCAAGCCCTCAGGGGGTTGCTTCTTGTCCCATGCGTAGCAGTTTTTTTATACAGAGTACTATCCATCGTGAGATGGTCTGTTTCTGCAAGGCCTTCGCCTTCTTAGCCCCAACATACCCTATAAAGAGTTTATCGTCCACCCGGAACTATTTTGTGCGGTCTAGGTAGAACGGCAACATTCTTTTTGTGTTCTTACGATGGAGAGTATCTGCTTCTTTATAGGGGGTGAGGCAGAACAATGAAGGTATCCAAGGTGATATTCTGGCCCACATGAAAGGGTGCCACTGCCTTAAAAGGAAGGAGGCATGTGTTAAAAGAAACAGCTTGTCTCTGTAAAAGGCTGTGTAAGGAGGGTGCACAGAGAGTGCCTGCAGTTGGCTGACCCTCCTGGACAATGTTCTGGCCACAAAGAAAACTGTTTTGATGGTTAGCAAACAGAGAAGGCAGTTGTGCAGTAGCTCGAAAGGTGCACTCACCAGAAAAGTTAGAGCCTGATTTAAGTCCCATTGGGCCAAGATGAATAGACTAGGAGGAAACATATGCTGGAGACCTCTGAGAAACCTAGTCGCCACAGGTAACTTGAATAAAGAAGGTTGATCCGGCAACCGCAAAAATGCCAAAATAGCTGATAAATAGCTCTTAACAGTGCCCAGAGCAGAGCCCTGCTGGGTTAAAAATAGAACCAACAGTAAAACCTGAGAAAGGGGTGCATAGAGAGGGTTGATGTTCTTGGATGCACACCATGCCACAAATTTGTCCCAGCGGCAGGCATAGACCATCTTAGAGGAGGGGCGTCTGGCTGCCAGAATACCACAGCAGACTTCCGGAGGAAGGTCAAAGGCTGTCAACTGTCACCACTCAATATCCACGCATGAAGATGGAGGGTGCATAGGTTCTGGTGCAGGACCCTTCCCAGTTGCTGTGACAGGAGATCAACCTGATCAGAGCCTGACCGGAGGACGAATGCTCATGCTCAATAGCTCAGGATACCAGACTCTCCAAGCACGATCGGGCGCCACGAGAATGATTTGAGCCCGTTGTTCTTAATCTTCTTGAGAACTCTGGGCAGGAGTGGTATCGGTGGAAGGCGTACAGGAAACTGGAGCTCCACTTGAGACGAAAAGCGTCTCCAAGCGAGAGCAGCCTTGGAAACGCCTTTGCGCAGAACTGCTGACATTGCGCGTTCTCGGCAGTGGCGAACATATCTAACCAAGGATCTCCCCACTCTTTAAAGAGACCTTGCACCACCTCCTTATGGAGATGCCATTCTTGATCCTCGAGGTATCAGCGGCTGAGTTTGTTCGCTCTGGCGTTCAGAGAGCCTGCCATGTGTTAAACACCCAGGGAAATGCCCTGACATTCAACCCAGGTCCAGAGATGCAGGGCCTCTTGACAAAATGGTCCACAACCCCACACTACCCTGTTTGTTACAGTACCACATGGCGGTGGTGTTGTCTGTGAACACATGTACTAGCCTTCCCCTCAGCAAAGAAAGGAAGGCTTTCGATGCCGATCGCATCACAACGAAGCTCCAGCAAGTTCATATTGAGTCTGCATTCAACTGGAGATCAGAGTCCTCTGATCTCAACCTCTCACAGATAGCCGCCTCAGCCCAGGAGTGACACATGTGTCACTACAATCAACTCTGGCTGAGAAAGGGAGAGGGGACTGCTGCTGACCCAATGAAGGTTAATTAGCCACCACAGCAGGTCTTCTGCAGTTCCCTCTGAGATCTGCACCATGTCGGAGAGACTCCCCTGATGCCGTGCCCATTGGAACTTCAGGTCCCAATACGAAGGCCACACATGCCAACAGGCATATGTCACTAGCAAGATGCAGGAGGCCATGAGCCTAATAGCCGCAGAGTCAGTCTCACCAAAATCCAGGATAGAAGCTGAAACTCCAGGTTCAAAGCCTGAAAATCCTTGACTCGCCGCTCGAGACGATAGAAACTGCACTGTGTACTGAACAGCTATGATGAAAGGAAGAGAGTCAGCACATTGAGGAACTTCGGCACATTGAGAGTGAACCCCAGCGAGAGCAAGAAGGCCGCTGTAGTCTGGAGGTGAGAGACTACTGCCTGGCGCGAGGCCATCTTCAAAAGCCAATCGTCGAGGTAAGGGAGAAGACTGGAACCCCTAACCTCCACATATATGTGCTGTAACCACCACCATCACACCTAGGAGAACACCCGAGGGGCGCTGGTAAGGCCAAAGTGGAGCACTGCAAACTGGAATTGCTCTTGGTCCCCGGTGAACCGCAGGTAACGCACATGGGCCAGCAGGACATGGGATGTGAATATGTATACGTCATGCGAGTCCAACGCTACCGCCCAGTCTCCGGGGTCCAGGGCAGACAAGACTTGAGCTAATGTGACATTCTGAACTTCTCTTTTTTCAGGTAGAAAGTGCACTTCTAGGATAGGACAAAGTCTTCCATCCTTCTTGGGCACCAGAAAGTAGCAGGAATAACAACGGCAACCTACTTCTGATGCCGGTACCCTCTCCCTTGTCCAGGAGAGCCAAGACTTCCTAATGGGGCAAGGAGAAATGGTCCTCCATCAGCCGGTAGTAAATTTGTGGCATAGGGAGAGTGGTGTCCAGAAAGTGGACGGAGTAGCCCCTTTGGACTATCTGTAAAAACCATTTGCCAGATGTAATCGACTGCCAGTGGTGCAGGTGATGGCATATCCTTCCCGCAACTGGATACCTGTGATGGTATGAGAGCAAACTAAAGAGGTTTGGAGGCTGCTACGGGAGTGGTGGACTGGCCCGACGTCTGGCTAGTAGCTCAACGTGGTCTGTGGGAACTGCGCCCTCTTGCATAAAAAAAGGCAGAGAAGCCCATTGGCCTTAGTGGCTGGGAGGGAATGAACGTGTTTGGAGGCCCCTTCCGTAGCCACGAAAAGGGCAAAAGTCAGACTGGGGTTGGCGAGGGGGTCATGGATAATCCTAAGGACCTATGTAGCTCTGCTATCCTTGAAGTGCTCCAGTGCTGAGTCCGCCTTTTCACCAAAACACAAGAGTCGAAGGGCATGGCCAAGAGCGAGGCATGGACATCCCCTGAAAAGCCAGTCATTCTCAGCCACACGTGGCGCCTAAGGGCCACCTACGATGCAACTGCTCTGCCCAGCAAGTCGGTCATGTCCAGCCCACATCTGGCAGTGAACTTTGCTGCATCTCTCCCATCAGCAATAGCTTGGGAGAGTATAGTTCGGATCTTCTCCGGGAACACTGGCAACACTTGTGCAACCGAATCCCAGATCGTGTGGGAGTATCGGCCCAAGGGGCACGCAATGTTCACAAATTGAAGTGCTAGACTGGTGGAAGAGAACATCCTCTTCCCAAAGTCTCTTGGATTCCCAAAATCGGTGGAGTGGCAGGCAATGGGCCAGGGTTGACTCAGGAAGTGGAGGCTTGGACCACAGAGCTCTCTGGGGTGATGTGCTGGGTAAGGAAATTGAGGTCCCCAGGGGCAGGATGATGGTAAGCAGAAGCCCTTGTGCGGGACTTAGACCAGGCCTCACTGAGGACATCTGTATGGGCTTCATTAAATGGGAGTAAGGATTTGTTGGGTGCAACTCCAGGTGAAGCACCTCCGTTCATCTTGACTGCCATCAGAGGCAGCGTGAGGTCCAGGACCTCAGCCCCCTATTCGCATCACCATTGCAAATGAAGCACTCCCCTCTGTAGCCACTGTAGGGGAGAGACCAGGCCAGTGTCTGGTGAGGTGTCCAGGCCACTGGCATCTGCTAGTTCCTCATAACAGTTGTGTCATCATGGGGATGTTGGTATCCATAAGGGTCAGCCAACCCCTTCCATTCCTCACCCTCTCCAGGCCGGTCAAATGAAAAAGGCACTGGCTCCAACTCGGAGGTCAAGGCCCAATCCTGGTGGTTACGGACTCTGAAAGTGCCATGGGCTCTGCTAACCAGGCCCAGGGCCAGTGCTCTGTCCTTAAAAGGTATATGGTAATTGATGTAATTACAATTGGATACGACAACCTACTTGTAAGTTACTAGTACATGGTAGGGCATGTAGGTTTAGAGACCCTAGTGAACGTAGTGCACTTAAGTGTGCACTGCTGTTTTGTCTGGTATTATAGTAAAGCCAGCCCTGCCTTGAAGGCTAGTTTTAAAATAAAACTGTGTCCAAAATCGACTTTGGAATTAAAAGTACATCCAAAGTCCAAAACTACCTTTTTATAGCATTCAAGTAATCTTATGATCTGCCCTAGGTGCCCCAAGGGTATGGTGCCTTGTTATACAAAAGCAAGGACATCCCTGGTGAGGGAAAAACAGCCAAAGTCATTTTTGCCCATTGCAGTGCTGCTAGCTCCAAAGGCTAACATGGCATGGCTTTATTGAAATTTTATGAAGTCTAACTTTTGATTGGAAGTAACCAGCAGTTTAATTCAAAGTATCAAAATAGTAGTTACAATAAATCCAAAAACTTGCCAAGGTCGGATTTTTTTATACCTATTGCAGGAAAGTAGTTTTACAACTTACTATCCTGAAGGGGCCTAAAACAGGCTTGTAGCAGCCTCTTCTGATTAACCAGAGTCTGACAGCCTGAGCCAAGTTGTTCCCTGAGCTGGTGTGAAGAGGCCTGGGGCTGAAACAATACAGCCATTTTGTGTGACGAAATTTGCTTCCTGGAGAAGCCAGGGACAGGAAGGGGGCTGGGATGATAAACTGAACTTCAAAAGGTAGAAGCACACGTCACAGGACCCAGGCCAGACCCCACTTCTTTGACCCCCAGCCAGATGGGAGCTACCTAATTAGATTAGGAGGGGGGCAGGAAAGGAAGTGAAGGGAAAAGTTAGCCACACCCGTGGGTTGCGTTAGCCAGACCTGCACTCCAAGCAGAGAATTTCTCCATTTTGATTTTTGCTGAAATGTGCATTCTGGGACAAAAATATGGCACAATGCCCAGGAAGTTGTCATGGCAGAGGGGGGCAACTTGAACACCACTGGTTGGGGTGTCCCCATCCCCCCTCTTGCCAGCCCAGAATGGTGAATAAATAAAGCCCTTCAGATCCCAGCTTAAACATCTGGAGAAGGAGGACTGCCCTGCTGGACTCTTGGACTGCACCACAGAGGACTGCACACAATGACTGCACCTGCTGCACTCTGAAGACGCCACACAAGAAGGACTGTGCCTGTCTTAAAGGATAAAGAAGGACTCCCTAAGCAGCAAAAGGTAGAAAAGTGCTGGAAGAGGTCACCTGCTAATCCACTGAAAGGACAACTCAAGCTGACCAGCTTCACCTGGATTTTCCTGTACTGACCAGGTGCATTATAGGAGTTGGAGTCACAGATCCCAAGAGGCAAACCAGAGCTTCTGAACCCTTGGCTGGTGCTGTTGGACTCTTCCTGACCTTCAAGGAAGGTTTCAGAAGAACTGAAAGTTTGGGAACTTTTTGCCAAGTTTTGAGAAAAATCTCCAGAACACCAGCATCTATGACAAGAATCAACACAGTGACGTAGTAGGAAGCTGGCTCTTGATGTCAAAATGAGATATATTGTGTAAAGAGTCCAGGGGTTCCCTTATGAGTGGACAGGGGGCTTTGCTATGGCAATCCCAAGGTTCTCTGTTAGGAGGTAGCATGGTCGAACAACTTTAAGCTTAACACAGAGGAGTGCAAGACATCTGAAAATACACACAATGGTCAATAAATGAGACATGCGACTCCAAAAGGAGATCCACACCAATTTATAAAAATAGTAAGTTTCTTTATATATGTTTAGGCATCAGAAGAAAATCGTTTAGGTATGTACGTTTTTAAATAGAAATATTTTTCAGTTCAAAAAGTCGGCAGTGCAATTGTTCAGCAATGTTAACCTATGGGAGAAAAATCATATGCGGTTTATCGGTTCTGGTCAGCAACTTACGGGACCCTTCTCCAGGAATTAATGTGAGTGGTGGACAAGGTCCAAGGCAGCACCAGCAGAACACCACCAGCGACACTAGGGCAGCCGGGTGCAGAGGTGCCAAACCGCGTGGGTGCCCAATGTTATTCAATGGAGAACAGTCGTGGTAGAAAGAGGCTGCAGGATGGGACTGGGGGGCCAGTCCGATGAAACCAACGAGTGGCTACGGTTTTTGCCATGTTGGGGGATGAGAGGACACCTTTGGTTCTCTTCTCCTTGGGACGGGGCATCCAGGTGCAGAGGGTCTTTGAGTTGTCGGGTTTCTCTGTCTGGCAACACTCGCGGTTTAGGGGGCCTTCCAACAGAGACTGCAGGCGACGTCAGGGAGTTCACGAGGAGTCACTCCATAGTGGACTCAGTACCTTGAGGGCTTGGGGACCACGCTAACCCTGTTGGCCCAATTCGACACGGGCTGGGAGGCTCGGGTGCAGTGGTGCTTGATGGCGTCGGGTTTGAGTCCTCTTGGTCCTTCACTTGCTGTCTGCAGGATGCAGGGGACAGTTCCGCTGTCCCTCAGGAGATCTTGGTTACTGGGCGAAGGCTGGCAGATCTCCAGGCTTTGGGGACTCAGCAGCTGCAGGAAAAGTTGACTTTTGGTGCAACAGGCAAAGTCAGCAGGCAGGCCAGCAGGGTTGGCGCCAAGTCAGTTGCTGTGTCTTCTTTTCTTGCTGTGCGACTCTTCGTGTCCGTCTTCTTTCTTCAGGTCATTAGGATCTGCTCTTCCCGGGCCCGGTGCTCCCTCAAATACTCGATTTAGGGGCGCTAGGGGTGTGTAGGGTAGTAGCCAATGAGCTACTGACCCTTGGGGTCACTACGCCCCCTATATGACCACTTTCTGCTGGAAGTGGGCATAACCCTGTCCCAGAATTCCCAAGTATGCTATCACAAAGAAGGCTACTTCTGAAAAATTGGGTCCACCTTAAGAGTGGTACTAGCCTGGGAGTGGCATGCCTAAACGACTAGCTAATTTTCCCACCTGTCCACGTGCCAAAGGCACCCTTGACAAGGGGGTCAGCTTCCTCTCATGTGAGGGGGAGCCAGAAACGCATTTCAAAGGCGGAAGCTGTTTGAAGCTTGCAATGTTAGGAAGGCTAATCCGCAGGTCATCCTGAGGGAGGGGTTGTTATACCCTCTTCCTGAACAGGCGTTTGTTCTGGCCCTCTTGGGAGTAGAGGCTCTCACCCTAGGTGGTCAGAACAGTGTTTTGGGTGGAAGGCTGGCAGAAACCAGTCAAGGAACACACTAGAGGCTGGTAGGTTTTCAGGGTGCACCTCTAAGGGTCCTCTGGGAGCATGTATTGGTAAATTCATCAGTGGAATCAGTGTGGGTTTATCAATACGAGATGTTTGATACCAAACATCCCTATCTATTAGTGAAGCCTTCATGCAGCTGAGGAACTCTTTTTCTCCACTGTTAAGCACATGTTTTAACATAGCTTCCCTGGTCACTTGTACTGGCAGTAATAGGACTGATCAACATAGGGGCATATCTGCTCATGCAGGTATGCCCACACATGTAGTATTCAGCACCATGCCTTAGGGCTGTCAGGTCTGCTGTAGAGGTGACTTACATATATTTACAGTGTTAGGGGACATGGCACACAGGAGTGTGTGACATGTTGTGTTTTTACTTTGTCTGCACCAAGACATGCAGCCTTGCATGTGATTTGTGAGTGGCCACTTAGGGTGGAACAATTTGTGCTGCTGCCCTTAGGGACCCTCTTTTGTACCCCAGGCCCTAGGTACCAGGGCTACCATTTATTAGGTAATTGGGGAAACAACTGAACAGTTTTGGGAAAGAGCTCTAGAATTGAGGACCTGGTAAGCAGGAACCCAGTGCACTTCCAGTCAAAATCACATCAGTTACAAGGCAAAAAGTGGGGTTACCATGTCAAAAACGGCTACTTTTCTACAGACGTCGAACAGCGACTTGGCCTGACCACACTGGTTTGTCCCACTGAAAACTCCGGAGCTCCTCGCAGAAAACAAAAACCTCCAGGGCTCACAGTCATTGTGCAAAACCTGGATCCGAAGATGGGTCAATGTCAAGAGAAAAAGCTCCAAATATGTGACTAAGTCAGAAGGTAAAAACTTTACCGGGCCCAACCCCTCATCGTGTCTGACCCCCGCACTCCATCACAGTAGGCCTGAAACTTTGACTTTGGACCGGGCCAGCTTGACCAGATAGCCATAAATTGCGCTTTATGCTTTTTAGTGCTAGAAAACACATTTTTTTTATTTAAACTCAAAAAATTCACATCTCCGGGTCCCCACATTGGATCTTTGTCGTTTTGGTGTCATATGTAAGAAGCTGGCTCTGTATACACTATACCAAAATGAGGTATAGTGTGCACAGAGTCCAGTGGAACCCCAAAGATAGGCAGAGGTAAAAGTAGATAGCACTTTGCTCTCTATTTGTGGTAGTGTAGGCGAGCAGTAAGGCTTTATCAGAGGGTAGTGTTAAGCATCTGTTGTACACACTCAGGCAGCAAACGATGTCACACACTCAAAGACTGAACTCAAGACCAATTTGTTTGTATCAAAAATATTAAGTTATTTTATTTCTAGAACCAAGCCAAACCTGGTGCAGGTAAGTGAAATAAATGCTTTGCAAAATCTTATGCAATGTTTTACAATTGAATGCAGGTTCAAATCCAGTTGAATGAATTACAGGTAAGTTACTGTTTCGAAATTACTTTTCAGATTACTATATACGTTACTTTTTAGATTACTTTTCAGATTACTTTTGCTAATCAGTGTGATATGCCTAGATATCACACGGAGACATCTCATAGACAAAAGGTAAGTAATTCACTTTTAGTACATAGACAGTTTTTGAATGTTCCGTACAAACCAACTCCACACTTAGAACAATTTTCAAGGAAAAACAGTCAATGTATTCATATAGAGAAAAATGAAGTTAACGGTTTGCAGGTAAGGACAAGTTTGTGGGAGTTGGTATTCTGGGGTTAAAACCAAGGATCCGCCAGGGTCAGGGATGCACTCTCAAAGCACCCTCAGCGTCACTAGGGCGACCGGGTGCAGAGTGCTGAGGCCCAATGTTATCCAATGGGGGGTAGGGGACCTCCGGTTGGTGGCTGCTCACGAGCAGGCCACAAAGTTGTGGGAGCAAAGCTCCTGGTGTTAGGCTCAGGCCAAAGGGGGATCCGAGTTAGCTCCCAAAGTACACCCGCAGCGGCAGCTGGGTGCAGGATGCTGGTTTGGCGTTGGGTACCCTGTTTTCAATGAGGATTCTCCGGTTGCAACAAAGACTGCAGGCTCGGGAACGATGATCTTTTGGAAGTGACCACCGGTTGGAAAGGTAAGTTGGGATGCCTGGTGATGCTGGGACACCGTCGGTTGGGCCACCCAAGGCCGTGGCACGTCGGGTGCAGGGGTGTCTTTAGGCGTCTGGTTTTCTTACCAGCTCCTGTCGCGGTCAGGGGGATCCTCCAGAAAGAGACTACAGGCGTCGTTTGGAGAGTCGAGGCAGGTCAGAGATCACCAGCTCTCAGGTCAGGATCGCCGGGGAGACCTCCTCGTGGTGATGGGCCACTCAAACTCGGGCCGTGGGCTTCGGGTGCAGACTCACGGATTTGGCCGGAGCCAGAGTCTGAGTGAGCAAATCCGGTGCTCACTAGAGAGACAAAGTGTTTCTCTTGGAAGGCAGGGCAGGTCCTCAGGGTTCTTGAGGTTGCTGGCTGCAGGACACACCGGGATTTCGCTGGAGCATGTTCGAGGTGGGGACAGGCCGGTAGGGCTGCGGCCAAATCAATGGGTGTCCTACTCTTCTTAGTTCAGCGCGGTTTCTTCGGTCCTTCTTCTCTTCTTCGTCTCTTCTTCTTGTTGATTCTTGGCTGAGGAGGCAAGATTCAGGGTGCCCCCTAAATACTAGATTTAGGGGTGTTACAGGTAGGTAAATGTTGGGACCAATGGGTCCCTTCCTTGGGGTGGGTACACCCCCTATTATGCCACCCTCCAGTGGGACAGGGGGTTATGCCTCACTCTGGTTGGCTGGGTCCCCCCCATCTGCAAGATGGCGGGGACAGAGTTGTGCTTCACCTCGCCTCCCCCACCTAAGGGGTGGGGTTGGCAAAGGTGGGCACACCTCCCTTCCTCGCTTGGTTTTCCCGCCAATTCTCCCACCCAAAGTGGGGGTCAGAACCGGTGGGGGGCCAGTTGCTGGAAGCAGCAAAGTTCTGGGGTAGCTCACAAAGGCGGCAAGACTCTGAAGCTTCCCCTTCGTGGACCCTGCCCATCCTGGGGGAGGAGGCTTGGCACCTCGTCCTAGGATGTGCATTGTTTCAGACCCCCAAGAGCAGCAAGCTCTCGACCCAGGGGTCCAGAAACATGTCTGGTGGTGGCACCTGGCGAGCAGCCACTCTGGACACTAGTGTTAGGTCGTTTTTCAGGGGGCATCTCTAAGATGCCCTCTGTGTGCATTTTTCATTAAATCCCACACTGGCATCAGTGTGGGTTTAATGTGCTGAAAAGTTGGATACCAAACTTCCCAGTTTTCAGTAAAGCCATTATGATGCTGTGGAGTTCGTAATGACAAACTCCCAGCACCATATACTCTTAATGGCATTACTGCACTTACAATGTCTAAGAATTGGCTTAGACACTGTAGGGGTACAGGGCTCATGCACCTGTACTCTCACCACAAGTATAGTGCACCCAGCTAGAGGGGTGGCTGACCTGTGCCAGGGCTGTGGGTTGTAGGTATGGCACACAGGGATGTGTGCCATGTCAACACTTCACTTTGTTCTGCACTAAAACACGCAGCTTGCAATGGCAGTGTGTGTGTGTGTGTGTAAAGGTACAGGGCCTCTAAGGGTGGCACAATAAGTGCTGCAGCCCTTAGAGGCGTTCCCTCTCCACAGTGCCCTTGGTACCTCTGGTGCCATTTACAAGGGACTGACCTGTGGCCAAAGAGTGCCAATTGGGTTTTGTTTTTAATGCAGTTTAGGGAAAGAACATAGGCCCTGGGTACCTGTTTGGCAGGAACCCAGGGCACACTCAGTCAAAGTACATCAGCAGTTTAGCAAAAAGTGGGGGCAACCATGCAAAAAGAGGGCACTTTCTTACATCACATTAAAGATAAAAATATTCTCTATGGTTATAAATTGGTGTTGGATTTTTATTGTATTGTATTGTCTCATTTACTGCTCGTCTGCCAAGCTACCAAGCGTTGAGCAAGGATTCATTTATTGGGACTTGACTGGACTTAATCAGTGACTGTGGTATTATTACTAGCTGTATGTACCTACATGCACCTACTAATAACACCTCTTCCCACAGGTGTTATGAGGGGGATGGTGCTGCTGTGGGGGCATCAACAACATCTGTAATGGAGTGGGCGCTGTAGAAGGTCACAGGTGGCGATGCTCCAGATCCAAGGGGCCCAATTGGCACTGAGGGCGAACCCGCGAAGGGGAATCCAGTGGGGGCCCCTCCCACACAAGTGGGACCCAAAGGTGCTCGAGAGGGATCAGGCTGCATGAATATGACGTGCATGGCCTCAAGGAACTCTTTATGTTGGGCGGGTGTCTCCAGCTAACCGAAAATCAGGGAGGCGCGGAGCCTGGAATGGCTCCACAGAGGAGCGAGTCATAGCACGCGGATGCTCCTGCGCCTTGTCCGACCTCTTGGACAGAGGAAGTGAAGATGAAGACCTCTTCGACTTCTTTAACTGTTTCTTATGGTAGGACTTAACTGACTACTTGGATTGGATGGCTACTAAAGGGAGCAGCTCTGCGAGCGGCCTCAGGACTTTCCACATGACCGGTATCATGAATGTAGCTGGGTCGTCCGACATCAGACAGCAAGGAGCTTGAGGGAATGCTTCCTCAGGGCCTTTGGATGCATGGCGAGGCAATTCTCGCCGGTCTTGGAGTCATGGTCCCGCTCCAAACACCAAAGACAAACAAAGTTCATCTGCCTGCGACAGGCACCACATGACTTGAAACCTGCTGGTTTCTTTGGGGACATTCCTAGCATACCAGGAGAAATAAATCTCAAAACGTCGAGGAAATAGGTCAGACAAAAATGACTGGGGATAGCTCTTCACGGATGTGCGCTGACTGGTGCGGAAAGAAAAGAACTGATGTCAGTTCGCTGAGGTGGCATTTATATAGGTACTTCGCATGTCACTTTCGGTGCGGACAACACCGATGCTGATGCAGAGCTGAACGACGCCACCTTCCGGCATGCAGGGATACTGCTCAAAAATTCCGGGTCCAGTCTGACGGCTGAGGAATATTCTAAGGTAAGGAATCTGCAGCTAGAAGTCTATCAGAGGTGCCTATTTTTCTTCCAAAAGGAATCAAAGCTACTTAAATTTAGGAAAGGGCTCAAAACATGGCTCTATTCTTACTAGGTACTAAAGCTGCTTCTCCCTCATATCAAATTAGCAGTGTTCTAGAGTTCTGTCACACATTGTTATCCTTTGGGTGAATTGTCCGCACATTATAAAAGAGACTGGTTCACTGTCTCAATTCATTTTCGAGTTCTCAATTAGAAGGTAACGGATCAATGTTCACCAGATCAGCTAAAGTGAAACTTTTGTGGCAAAAGGACAGTACCCAGAACTAGGATGTTGCCACAATTAAACAATAGTTGGCACAAAAGGTGACTTCTGTCCAGTATTTAGTAAAAGCAGGATCAAGGTTCTTGGAGGCTGGAAATGTGACCCTTCTTATAAAACCTCCAACAGGGTTTAGTGAACTGTTTGTTAAGACAAGGTCACCCACTTCTCTCTTAGTGCCAATGCATTGTGAACAAATTGAAGGTAAATAGGGGGGGCGGCATACTTCAAAGGTATCAGTACCAGTTCTCTCAAGTGCATTCTGGTCGTTACTGTTAACAGTAGTTTATTGAATCAAAAGTAAAAAGTGTTCACGATCAGTGTTAGGGCATCCAGTGCTTGCATCTCTTGATATGAGTTTCTAGGTCACGGAGATTCCTCAGCCAAGAGTAGCAATTTAGGCTTGGGGTGCTTGAAATGTTTATAGTTTCTAAGGTAATGTACTACGCCAAATTATGTAGGTGTATCCCATGTCTCATCAGTAAAACAGTTGCAGGAAGAGCATAACAATTACAATTATGTACAAGATATTTGGTTTGTTTTCCACCACAAGAGCTACATTTATAACAAAATGGAAATCACAAGTTTGGTGTACGTTTCAAGCTCTTACAAGAAATTATTGGTACTCTCCCCGAACTGGATCAAGCAGTCTTTGCACAAGGGGTGTGGGACTGGACAAAACATGGTTACACAAAGATAGCATCCGTGGATAAATGAAATACCCAAATGAATTTCCTCCTGCCCTTATGGTACTGTGAAAGGCTAACAGGAAAGATAAGCTTAAAATAACTTCAGCCTCTTCAGTATAGAACTTAATAGCATTCCTTCCTGAGATAGCCAAAATAGTCATTCAAGTGCAAAACCAGTACGTTTGATGTCTCTCATTCCTACGAAAGCAACAAGGGCTGTTTTGGGCAGCTCCCAAAAGGTGCAAGCTGGAAATTCTTGTCAGTTTCAAAACTAGACACTTATTGCAATTTTCAGTCTTTGCAATGTTAACCTATGGAGGAAAATAATAATGTGGTTTTAAAGGTAAGTAAGCAACTTACAAATCCAGTCTTGGGGTTGCAGGGCCAGCAGAGGACAATGTTCAGGTCAGCACAAACACTGCACCACAAGCTGCACAGGGGCGGGCGGGTGCAGAGGCCCAATGTTACCCAATGGAGACTGGGGGTGCGTGAAGACATGTTGCTTGTAGGTAAGTAAAGTGGCTGCTGGGGTCAGGCTTCGAAGGTTAAAATAGACACAGGGGCCACAAGGCAGCACCAAACATACACCACCAGTGCCACAGGGGCGGACAAGTCCAGGGTGCAAACACAGTGTTGGGCATCCAATGCAAGTGAATGGAGAATCTTGAAATTGAAAACAGGCTGCAGGCGTCGAACCGGAAGCTTCACAAAGAACAACAGCGAAAGCAGAGGTAAGTTGGGATGTTGTAGGTCACAGGGACACCGTCAGTCGAGCTCCTCAAGGCCCAAGGGCTTCAGGTGCAGGGGTGTCCTTTGACGTCGGGTTTCTCTTACCAGAGCCGGTCAGGGAACCTGCGGATTCATATTGCAGGAGTCGTCGTGGAGTCCAGGAAGGGCCAGCCAATGCTGGACTTGGGCTCAGGATCGCTGGGGAATCTTTTCTGGATCGGTGGGCCACCTGGACACAGGCCAGAGGCATCGGGCGCAGAGTGGCCAGGGATCGCGTAACGGAGGGCACCAGAGTCCTTCGTGTTGGTTTCTTGTGGACAGAGCCGCTGTACTTGTGAATTCTGGTCTTTATCAAAGGCAGGCAGTCCTCCCAGGGGTTGTGAGAGTCGCTGACTGCAGGACAGGGGTTGATCTCTTCGCAGGGTCTTTGAAGCTGCAGACAGGCCAGTAGGACTGGGGCCAAGTCAGTGTGTGTGGTCAGTCTTCTCTGCATGGCGTCCACTGCGTCCTTCTTCTTAGGTTGGCAGGAACTAGTTTCAAGGTCCGGGGAGCCCCCTAAATACTAGATTTAGGGGCGTTTTAAGGGAGTGACAGGTAGGGCTAATGGGCACCTTACCTGGGGTGTCTACACCCTCAATTATGCCACTCTCCTGTGGGAAGGGGCATAGTCCTAGCCCTGATTGGAAGAGTCCCACCATCTTCAAGATGGCGGGGACTGAAAGATTTGCTTCACCTCGCCCCCTACGCCTTAGGGGTGGAGTTGGCAGAGGTGGGCACACCTCCTATACTTCCTAGTTTTTCCTGCCAGTTTTCCTGCACAAAGTGGGGGGTCTAAACCGGGGGCTGCATCTGCTGCTAGTAAGAAGGCTGGGGGGAGGGAGTTGTATTACAAAGGTCTTTGATGGTTCCTTTTCGAGCACTGTGTCCATCCTGGAGGAGGGGGTGTGACACCTCAGCCCATGTTGTGCTTTGATTTCTGGTCCCAGAGAGCAGGGGCTCTCGACCCAGGGGTCCAGAAACATGTCTGGTGGAGGCAGGCTGCCTAAAGCCAGTCTGTGACCACACCAGGGTTGGTAAGTTTTCAGGGGGCACCTCTGAAGTGCCCTCCAAGTACATGTGCAATAAATCTGGGTTCTACTCCTGGGTTCAAAGAAGCCCTAATGGTGCTACGGAACTCGAGTTGTCGAGTTTCCAGCCCATGTACTCTCTATGGCTTCCCTGGCACTTACAATATCTAAGAATGGACTTAAATATTGTAGGGTTGAAAAAACACAAGGGAACCCAATATGCAATTGGTCAGGGACCTTGGGTACGTTTGTAACTTCTAAAGACAGTGGTCCCTAGACAGACAGAATATTGTAAAATAAATATAGACTAAATCAGTACTACATTCTTTGTCCAGCCGGACAGATTTTTAATATACAATAAATGTATGACATAAAGTAAGAAAAAAATCCAAGTGGGACACAACCTGCGTCCTAATGACAATAACAAACAAACAACGTTTAAGGAAGGGTTCAGGCAAGGGGGACGTGTCTGCATAAAAATTTAAGAATATATCAGACGTAGTAACGTGAAAACACCATTACATATTTGGCATCACAATTTAGTATATGCATATGGTGTACATTACGTTGACGGCGTTTTGATCCCTTAAACAAATAGTGGGATCATCATCAGGACATTTCAAGTTAGCATGCCTGTGTACATATTGCAGTTATTACTGTAATTGCGCAAACCATGAAATTAATAAAAATTAGGGAGAAAGAAAGGGACATGAGGTTACAGAGGGCAGTAACTGATCCATACAGTTAGTATAAAGGTTAATACTGTAAGTGTAGTGAAACCATGCGAACGGCCGAGTGGGTAATTTGGCCGTGCCAAGAATTAGAATACGGAAAAAGGAATTTGATGGGGACAGGGAAGAGCCAAGGAGCAGGAAGTTTGCCGTGGCAAAGAGTGGGTAGAAAGTGAATACAAGTGAAGAAAAGGAAAAGAATTGGCCGTGCTGCATATATTACGATCGATTAAACTGTTTAGTGTAGCCAGGCTCTATCAATAATGACTGAAAGGGGAGCTGGCTTACCCGATTTGAGCCCGGAATTCAAGGGCGCAGATCGTTCTCTTGTCAATGACAAGAGTGCGTAAGGCGGATATGGCGGTCAGCCCGAGTTAACTCGAGAACCTCAAAAGGATTCAGGCGGGATTACTGGTGCAATAGGCGAATGCCTGAAAGAAGAAGATAATATAGGTGACCCTACCGCTAAAGTACGAGGGCCTACCAATAGTGTGAACCATGCTGTCAGCTTACCGTAGGATAGCGAGTAAGGTTGGAGTGGGTGCCGGGATCGCTGGCAGGGAATTTGATAATATGGGGAGGAATGCGCAAAATTAGGGGGAGTAAAACAACAGAGGCCTGCCGTGAAAAAGAACAAGGTGAGGGCGCGAGCTTACCCCAATTAGGTACAGTGCGGCAATCCAATTGGCGCCATGGTCGTGATCATAAGGTGGGAGAATTCCTAAAAGATAGAGATAGGGGCTATGGTTATTAGGGAGAACCAGGGCAGGTGCGGGGATCCGAACCGGCAGGGATAACATGTGAACTTACCGAGGGGTTCTCCGCTCCTAGCAATAATAAGCGATCCCGGCGGCGAACAACCCGAGTCACTACTCGTTGCTGTCTAAAAACGCGCAAGGTGGGCGCATACAAGTCAGCTCAGAGGTAGTCATGTGATCAAGGTCATATGACATATCCAGACTCAGCACTTGTTGCTTAGATCAGTCAGTAAAATTCGGCGGCCATATTGGAAAGCGCACTCTGTGTAGTGAGTGAGCTAATAGTGCCATAGATAGAAAAAGAAACAGCAGTTAAAACCAATAAAGAACAAGGAAAGACATTTTTTGTGCAAGAAAAAACCTTTTTGGTACATTATAAATAATGAACATTTCACAGTTAAGTGAGAACCTTATTCCTATGGGGAGCAAGAAACAATCAAAGTAAAGAAGTCCAATCCTCAAGGCGGTTCAAGCCATTGTGGATACTGCCAGTTTTCAGTATCCATTTTAATTCCTCTTTGTTGAGCAACTGGTGGATATCAGCACCCCTTGGGGGAGGTTTAATCACATTGATGATTGTCCATTGTATGTCTCTTTCAGTGTGTCCAGTCGCGTTGAAGTGATCTACCAGTGGTGCATTAGGGGTATTGCAGCGTATCCTGCTACGGTTTTGACAAATCCTAATCGTGCCTTCTGTATCGTCTGACCAATATATATCTTGTTACATGGACAAAAAATTGCGTATATAACATTGCAACTGTTACAATTTGTAAAGTTTTTCCTTTCAAACTTTATTTTGTCATATACAAAATCTTTTCCCTCAATTGTGGTCTCACATACAATACATTCTCCACATTTCGCATGGCCAGTAAGGCGCGGTAGTCCCCAGAAATCATTCAAGGTACCTTTAGCATCCGTGGGGGGTAGTGCTGCACGAACCAGGTGGTCTTTAATGTTTTTAGCCTTTCGAAAGGCAAACAAGGGGCGTTCGAGATTAAGTACTTCAGCATTGAGTACTTTCCAGTGTTTGATGACACTTTTTCTTATGGCATGCGATGCCGGTGAAAAGGCCAGCCGGTTCTGTGTATTTTTAGTTTTGGGCTCTAGGAGCACGTCTCTGGGACAATACCAAGTTAAGGGAACTACGGATTAGTCTTCGAGGGTAACCTCGAGTGCAGAGTTTATCACTTAGGATCTGTGCTTCATTAAAGTAATCTTCTTTCCGGTAACAGTTTCTCCTAATACGGAGGAACTGAGAATAGGGGAGTGAATCCCTAAGGGCCCGGGGGTGATGGCTATCATAACGGAGCAGCGTGTTACGCTCCATAGGTTTTCTGAATAAGCTTGTTATCAGTTATCCCTCTATGATGCTGGATGTTTAAGTCAAGGAATGGAATAGTCCGTTTGTTGTGTGAAAGAGTAAAAGTCAATCCGCCACAATTATTGTTCAACCAGTGGAGGAATTGTTCCATGGAGCTCATGCAGATATGCCCACACCTGTGATATAGTGCACCCTGCCTTAGGGATGTAAGGCATGCTAGAGAGGTGACTTACCTATACCTTAGGCAGTGCTAGTTGGCATGGCACACCGGCAGTGTGCCATATCGAATTTTGTCTGCACCAGGGCATGCATGCATGCAGTGGCAGTCTGCATGACCTAGGTGAGGGGTAGCTAGGAGACCCTCTTCAGTCTCAATGCCCTAGGTGCCCAGGTACCATTTACTAGGAACTTACAGGGGGCCTGAAGGGCCAATTGTGGACAGTCTGAGGGAAAGGACACTGGTGCTGGGGACCTGATTAGCAGGGACCCAGCACACTTTCAGTCAAAGTTGCACCAGATACCAGGCAAAAAGTGTGTGTGTGGGGGGAGGGGGGGAATAGTGCAACAGAACCCCATTTTCTCACACGAGGTTACAAAGAAAAGTTAGTTTTTGAGGCATGGTTACAGATTTAAAAGTAGGGATGTGTGAAATCGCAGCATTTTTCTCTCTTACAACATTAGGCGAAATTCCAGAAAAATGCATGCAATGATACTTTGTCAGTATCTTGCGCATGTTTTCCTTTTTGAACCAAGCACACACCTTGAGTGACAATTTCTTGCGCAATATCAGTAGGAGACTGAGCAACAAATGTCTCTCTCAGTGAGAAATTTCTATTCAACAAGTCTACTCTTCATGCCTTGCAAGACTTCTTTCATATGGAGTGAGTGCTCAGGTTTAAAAAAATAATTACGCTCAGTGAGCCAATGCAAAATTGAAACGTTTTACCAGGACACTTTCAATTTTGCCTAGGCCTAGTTTAAAGCATCACTTTCTATCAAATTCAAGAAAATAAAAAGCAAAAATGGGTGTATAAAATAGAAAAAAGAATGCACATTAATATTTATAATCTAGTGCAAACTATGTTTAAGTCAGCTTGCTCTCACAATGAACTTCAGCACTAGATGTCCCGAAATTGTGATGGGGTTAACTAAGAAATCACATAAGCATTCAATAAAATATTGCTTGAAGTGATTATTTTAATTTAAAAACGGTCAAGATGAAAAGTTTCCACCTTACCTATTTTGAGGACTTACACTCAAATCATCAATAAAAACTGTGATAACTTCAGATATCACGTCACATGGATATTTTAGTTCAATATACAACCTTTTGTTTTTAAGGAGCGCTTACAAGTGCCCCATAACAAACAAAAGATTGTATATGGAACTAAAATATCCCTGTAAAACATATCCTGAACTCTTGGCAATAAGAGTCTTTCTTGTACAAGTCATTAATATTGCTTGTGCTGTCGTGTAGTTCCTATATTACCTATACAGGATCTGTGCGTTCGGATAACAAACTGTGGGATTGGTGGCGGACGGATTCCGTGCACCCCCACCGGATACGTTAGCCTGTCTGTATTAGCTAGCTCACAGTGCCACTAGAGTCTCCTCTTATCGGTGAGAGAATAGTTCTTGGCAACCTCAGAACATGACAACACTGATCTCTCAGAATCGTGGAAACAATATATTACTTTTCGCTCAGTCACTCGTGCTTACTTATTTTGTCTCGGAGAGATACACAGAATAAACAGGCTGAGCGTTTCAATAAGTATTTATTGAACAGTTGTTTTTCCAGTGTATAATAGATGAGCTGCAACAACCATTAGACAGTAGCAGAGATATATGATTAGCAATACTACGAAAGTAAAGGGATGGTATAGTTCTACCATCTTGCAGAAATCATGAATATATACAAGTACATAAAACACATGATAAAAAGTGCGTACTCCTACGATGTCTCCCTAACTAGATGTACCTAAATGTACCTAGCATCTGTGTAGGTGTATGCCAAGAATCCCTCTAGGATCTAGTCCACCCCATTACCTGAGAGTTTAGAGAATGTGGGACATCTCGAGTTGGACACCCCGCGAGGATATTAGACCACTGCTAGCTGGAGCGTCTGCATGCAGGAACCTCAGCGTCTCTGGTCAGTGTGTCAGCCGGGAAGTCACGGTCTCCTCTCTCTTCCTAAGAGAGATGTGTTGTATATATACCCATCGGTCTCCCCAGGGGTCCTACCTTGCTGTGTCGGCCTAAAGGATGATGTTGGGCCTGAACTTTATACAGAGATATTATACAGGAGATGGTAATCCTACTGTTAGTCCTGCTGTGCTTCCAAGAAGCCTCATGCATAATGTATGAGAATCGAACCAGGGAAAAACCTGCGTTCTGAATGCAGAGTCATATCTAGGTAAAAGGTCAGTGCCTAAGAACCGTTATGCATGTAATGTAGGGTCGGATGTAGGTGAAAGGTTGCGATGTTACCTGCGCCTATATAGGGTACCTATATGGAATATAACAGTGCCCCATCCAGTTGGAAGTTAAGCAGGGCAGGTAGACTGATACAACAATGTATAGATATTTTATCTGCGAGAGGTAGACCAATTTCACCAGAGTTAAAACGCTTGCTCTGGAAAACAGATGCAAGACATTTCTGGAGCTTGATTTCTCTCAGATTGCGTCTCTCTTTCAGTTCTCAATGAGGTGTCTTAGGTTCAAACAAAAGCCTTAACCAACGAGGCAATGTAGAGTTAGTCCTGTGTAGCTTGGATCCCATGAGATGACTCGAATTAGTAACCTTCCTTTGGATAATGTCTTTTGGGTTACATTCCACATAAAAGCATCCCATATATCTGATGCAAAAACTTTAACAGAGGGTCAATCTCCATCCAAGAACAAAGTGGCAATTTGAGGATTTGGGGGGAGGGGGGATCCTCTGCATTTTAAAAATCAGTAAAAACATGCACAGAAAGATGGATATCGAGATAGAAAACGTGTTATCCTTTTTCTTAGGCTTTATGGGTCTAATTGACCATTTGTACTCAAAAGTTGTATATCATCCTTAGAATCACCCATTTTTGTGTTTCAGCCATCAGTACGCGTACTGGATTGCAGTATTTTATAGCGGAAGCAATAATAATAATAAAAAGTACGGAAAGAAAAGCTCGGCAACATCAAATAAATGCAACTCTTCAAACTGTTTTGCACAGTCTAATTGTCGAAGGAAAATTAGGGACATTGTATCAACATTGGACGAGGGATGGGGGGAAAAAAGAGAAAATGTAGTAGCAGGTTTTGTAAACTGTTGCAGACAAATGCCCAACCATACACGCAACTAATTGCTTGGCACTATTTTGTGGAGAGGTGGAAAATAAAAGCCTTCCACACTAGTATACACGCTATGGTAAAATATTTAAATTAACAAAATAATTCATTTAAGCGAACCAAGTACTTGAGAAATGTTTGGCAACTGCATTACTGCTCATTTCCATAGGGTGGCACGAGCGCCCTATTTTATAACAGCTAGATATGCGAGTGAGCAAAGGAAAGGAACAGACAGCTTACTGAGCGAGAACGACCAGCAGCCAGTATATAAAAGGACAGAGGTGGTTGGACATGCACTCCTAGCAGCTAATACTGGATTACTGAGATTGTGTTCGAATGGCAAAACTGACAACGGCAATTAAAGGTTGCTCGTTTATACAGTGGCGGTGAGAGATCCTTGAAAATGGTGGGTTGTAAAACATGCCCCTATTCCACCGAGTTGAGTTAGACAGCGACTTGTAGGAGGATTCGTTGCTGTTCTGAGAAGAATTAAGAATAATCGGGGTCAAATAGTGCATTTTAAAGCACAATTTCCACATGATTTTGCTAGAAAGTAATATACTATGAAAGGGCACTAGCTAAACATACAAGTACTTTAATGGGCCTCCAAGCTAATACAGTTCGCCGTTCTCCCAGAGCTTACCCCATTTTATAATCAATCAATCAATCAATCAATCACGGCATTTATAAAGCGCGCTACTCACCTGGGAGGGTCTCAAGGCGCTGGGGGAGGGGGTAGGTTACTGCTCGAACAGCCAGGTCTTGAGCTGCTTCCTGAAGGAGAGATGGTCCTGGGTTCGCCGAAGGCGAGTGGGGAGGGAGTTCCAGGTCTTGGCTGCCAGGTAGAACATGTGCCCTTGTCAATAATTACCCCCATTGTCCCTGGATCAGCATGTTGTCATGGGTGGGTCCCTTGTACCAAGAACTACATCCAAAATGCCAGTGCAGAATTTTCTCTCAGTGCACTCGCAATAAAAGTAAATCCCCAAAATGCATCGATCCGAAGCCTCCAAGATGATCGGTGGCGTCCCCCAGGGATCCTCCCTCAGCCCGACGCTGTTCAACATCTACATGGCCCCACTCGCACGCATCGCCCGACAGCACGACCTCAACATCATCTCCTACGCCGACGACATGCAGCTGATCCTCTCCCTCACCAAGGACCCCATCACCGCCAAACCCAACCTCCACCATGGAATGAAGGCCGTCGCCGACTGGATGGAGAACAGCCGACTCAAGCTGAACACACACAAGACGGAGATCCTCATCCTCGGCCCCAACCCATCAGCATGGGACGACTCATCGCTGAGACCCCCCCTCCCCCCCCCCGACTCCAACCGACCACGCACGCAACCTGGGAGTCATCCTCGACTCGAAACTCTCCATGACCAAACAAGTCAACGCAGTCTCCTCCACCTGCTTCAACACCCTCCGCATGCTACGCAAGATCAACAGATGGATCCCGACAGACACGAGGAAAACTGTCACCCAGGCACTCGTTAGCAGCAGACTTGACTACGGAAACGCCCTCTACGCTGGAGCCCCGACCTAACTCATCAACAGACTGCAAAGAATCCAGAACGCCTCTGCACGCCTGATCCTCGACGTCCCACGCCACAACCACATCACCCCCCACCTGAGAAACATACACTGGCTCCCAGTCGACAAGAGAATCTCCTTCAAGCTCCTGATCCACGCACACAAGGCACTGCACAAAACGGGCCCAGCCTACCTCAACAGTCGACTCTCCTTCTACGTTCCCAACAGGAGGCTCCGCTCCGCAGACCTCTCCCTGGCAACCGTTCCACGCATCCAGAGAACCACCACCGGAGGCAGATCCTTCTCCCATAGCGCCGCCAAGACCTGGAACACCCTCCCCCTCAACCTACGACAGACCGAAGACCTGCTGACCTTCAGGAGACGACTCAAGACCTGGTTATTCGACCAGTAACAGCAGCACCCCCCCCCCTCCTCCTCCCCCAGCGCCTTGAGACCCTCGCGGGTAAGTAGTGCGCTTTACAAATCCTATGATTGATTGATTATGAGATACCCATGTCATTCGCATGAAAACACGTGACGACAATACATATGACTTCAAAGTGAATACTATTCAACTGTTGAATAATGAATATCAAGCTATCAAAAAAGCGAAGGATCTTTCACTTTTCTTCGTATATACTTACTTTGGATTATCAAGTTACCAATATTTAACGTGTTTTACTTTTATTGCGAGTGCACCGAGGTCACCTCACTCCCGTCCAGGGGAACGCATTGCACACTTGCCACTATTGACGCCCATCATCAGAGGGTCATACCCTGGTGCAGCCACCTAACCTTACCACAAGGGAATATCATTTAAAATTCACACACACAGCCGTGGTGAGCGTTTGTCAGTCTACTCACAGTGGCAGAATTTTGCCACCGATGCCGTGTATTTTATCATGGGCGACCCATGTGAAAAATTACCCCTAATTACGGCAGGGAAAGCATTTTGTCATGGTTGCCTACATCCATATGCCTTGGTTGTCCTCCCTTATGTATAAATTACGTATTTTAATGCCAGCACCCACATTTTGGCACAGGTGCTACTTATGCCAAGCATTACCTCTAGCACACCACTATTTTGGCATGGGCAAGATTTGTGCCAAGAAGTACCTTCAAAATGGTGGCAACATGCTAGAGCCAGCACTTTGACATTGGGGCTCCACATTAAAAGAATTACCGCTGCATGCTAATACAAGCATTATACCGTGGGCGCCACCGTAAACCAAGAATTATCACCAGTCTGCCATGGACAGCAACACTTTAAAGGGTAACAAGCTCACACTCATTCGTGCTCACTTAAATTCACTCACACCCATTTTTAATTATTCATTCTCACCCACACTGATTTGCAGTCCTCACACTGATTCTCTCATTCATTCTCACTCCCTCACTTAATCTAACTCATTCTCTCTCACTCCTCTACCTCACACTCCCTTACACCCACTCACTTGTGCTCATTCTCCCACACCCTCTCTCACTCGAGCTAATACACTCCCTCACTCGTTACCCCACACATATTTGCACTCATTTGGTGTTACTCAAACCCGCACATTCATTCCCACTTGTGCCTCTCATTCATACGGTCATTCTTTCGCAATGTCACACTCTTGCCCTACCCCACTGTCTAATTCTCAGTTACACTCCGACACTCATTCTCAATACACATGAGCAAATACTTTCCATCTCTCGCCAGCATGCACACAACGAGGTGTTTTAAAAATAAAAAATAAAAAAAGTACTTTAAGCTGGATAGACCCTCAAAGCAGGTGCACAGACCATAATAACCGATTCAGAAAACTGTAGACACATGCTACAGCAATCAGTCTCTTGTTTTTTCACCTCCCACTCTCCAAACTCATCACAGGGTTGGGTGGAGCCACTGAGGTTTCTGACCCCACTGCACCATGAGGATATGGGAGAGGGTGTAGCATTCGTGAACTGTAGAGCTGGAGCCTACAATCTGAAGGCAACCCTAGGTGCTACCTTTAGAGGGTATACTAAAGCACATCCAAAATGGGGTGGCCCGGAAGTGTGTTGTTTTTTTTTTTTTAGGTCAGGGCTGGGTCTTTTCCAGCCCTAAAAAAAATCTCTAATGTCTAGGGCAGGTGTCTTTATTCGCATGCATCAGACAGACCCTGCCTCGGTCTACTGTTTGCAGCAATCTGATTTTTTCTCATTATACGAACAGTGAACAAACATTGATTATTCACTATTACAACACTTTAAAAACGGCAGAAAAAAGGGCAGAGCCTTGATGCCCATTAGGGAGAGCCATTACTGCATTTACATCGCTTAGTTTCTATTTTGCGCTGTCTTGTTGTTCATATGAGTACTAGACTATTTAAAGTCATCAAGAATACGATGTTCTAGTCCTTGGTGTTCAACATCCTAATCTATTCTGAGGTTTTAGTCCCACTCAACTTCATAGTTGACCTGCAATTAAACTGGTGTTAGAGTCTGTGTATTTTATATTTTTGTGCATGCATTTACTCAAGTTTACATGTACATACAGACATGATACTACTGCATTTGAAATTAATTTGCTATGACTTGTTAAGGTGCCCTTTTCTGAATTCTGCTAACCAGGGCACAATTAAGTCTCAACGCCATCTTATTTAAAAAGGAGGCCTCTTTCAGCATGTTTACGGTTCATCATTTCTGAAGCAGAGTCATGTTTATTTCCATTGACCTTGTTCTTGAAGAAAACTTTCCGACATGGACACATTAATGTTGCAGTTTCCCCAAGGCCCTTCCACTAGCTCCCTGTACTTACATTCACAATAGTTTGCTGCTGTTCTTATAACTGGCTTGTTCTGCCATCTCTAGGTGCCGTTAGAATAGAGTGGGCAGAATGAGTGCTAGATGGTGTGAGAAAGTGCCATCTTTCTTGCATGGTATGCCCCCACTTTTTACTGAATTACTAATGTGCTTTGACTGAGTGTGCCCTGGGTTCCTGCCAACCAGGTACCCAGGGCCTGTGTTCCTTCCCTAAAACTGCATTGATGCCTACACCCAATTGGCATCCCTGGCCACAGGTCAGCCCCTGGTAAATGGTACAATGGGTACCCAGGGCACTGTGACCAGGGAAGGCCCCTAAGGGCTGCAGCACTTGTTGTGCCACCCTTAGGGACCCTGTACCTTTACACACACACACTGCCTTTGCAGGCTGCGTGTCTTGGTGCAGAACAAAAGTGAAGAGTCGACATGGCACACTTCCCTGTATGCCATGCCTACAAGCCACTGCCCTGGCCTAGGTCAGCCACCCCTCCAGCTGGGTGCACTATGCCAGTGGTGAGGGCACAGAGGCAGGAGCCCTGTGCCCCTACAGTGCCCAAGTCCATTCTTGGGCATTGTAAGTGCAGTGCTGCCATTAAGAGTATATGGTGCTGGGAGTCTGTCATTACGAACTCCACAGCACCATAATGGCCCCACTGAAAACTGAGAAGTTTGGTATCAAACTTCTCAGCACATTAAACCCACACTGATGCCAGTGTGGGATTTAATGTAAAACGCACCCCAGAAGGCATCTTAGAGATGCCCCCTGAAACCAACCCGACCTCCAGTGTCCGGACTGAGTGGCTGCCCAGGCTGCCACCACCAGACATGTTTCTGGACCCCTGGGTCGAGAGCCTCTGCTCTCAGGGGCCTGAAACAATGCGCATCCTGGGGCGAGGTGCCAAAGCCTCCTCCCCCAGGATGGGCAGGGGAAGCTTCAAAGGCCTGCCGCCTTTTGAGCTTCCCCAGACCATTTGCTGCTCCCAGCAAACTGGTCCCCACTGGTTCCACCCCCACTTCTGGTGGGAGAACCGGCGGGAAAACCAGAGGCAGGAAATGGGTTGTGCCCACCTCTGCCAACTCCACCCCTAAGGTGAGGGAGGCGAGGTGAAGCACAAACTCGAGTCCCCGCCATCTTGAGGATGGGGGGACCCAGCCAACCAGGGACAGGCTCCTGCCCCCCTCCCACTGGAGAGTGGCAGAATAGGGGTGTACCCACCCCAGGGAAGGGACCCATTGGTCCCTGCCCTTACCTACCTGTAACCACCCCTAAATTCAGTATTTAGGGGCTCCCTGAACCTTCCTTCCTTAGTTCCAGATTCCAAAAACAAGAAACAAGAACAAGAAACAAGAAGACCTGCCGTGCAGCTGCTCACAAGAGGAAGACACCAACTGATTTGGCCCCAGCCCTACCGGCCTGTCGACCCTCGAACCTGCTCCTGCTAAACCCCGGCGTCTCCAGTGGTCAGCACCCTCACAAATCCCGGAGGACCTGACTGCCTAGTGACTCCAACCCCCTGGGACTCCCAAGAGCAGTGGTACTGCTCAAAGCAAGCAACCAACCCCTGGTGCCAACCGGGAACCGCGAATCCTGCACCCTCTGCACCCACCGAGCCCGGCCTGTGCCTGAGTGGGCAAATACCAAGAGGACGTCCCCCCGGCGACTGTGACCCAGAATCCAGCACCCAAGGGCCCTCCTCGACGCTCCTGATGACGCCTGCAGCCTCAGAACCAGGGACCCCTCCAACCGCGACCAGCCGAGGGTAAGATTTCCGACGCCTAAAGACACCCCTGCACCCGACGCCCCACGGCCTCCTGTGCCCAACTCCGGGGTGCCTACCCTTCCCACAGCTTCCCAACTTACTTCTCGAAGTGGTGGTCGCACCTGAAGAATCACCGTCCCCGAGCTTGCAGTCTTTGTTCGTCACGCAGCTTTACCATTGAAAACCATTGGGCGCCCGACGGCCCAAAAGCCCACTGCACCCGGCCGCCCCAGTGCCGCTGAGGGTGCACCAACTACCCTGTTCGACTTCCCCACTTGCCCTGAGCAAGTGACCAGGAGCTTTGCTCCCACAGCCGAGTGGCCTGCTAGCCAGCAGCCACCAACCAAAGGCCCCCTGCCGCCCATAGGATAACATTGGGCCTACTCACTCTGCACCCGGCCGCCCCTGTGCCGCTGAGGGTGTAACAACTGTACTTACCTGACCCTGGGGGACCGCTGAGTCTATGCCCAGAACCTTAACTCTGCCAGTCGAGTACTTACCCAAAAGCCGATAACTCACTTTTCTTCCATAGGGTAACATTGACTGGTTTCACTCGGAAATTCGTCTAAGTGTGGAGTTTCCCAACTTTAAAATATTCACCTAAAATCAACCGAGTAACGAAAACGGAAATACTCACCTGCTATTAGGAGAGATCCCAGTGCTGGATCTTGGTGCCCAGCACTGACCCTGTAAAGTAATCACAGCGTTACTTACCGCTAACTCAATTTTCTTCCATAGGGATCCATTAACTGGTTTTCTGTGAAATTTCTTCTGTGTCCACTTTTGAAATACCAAAATATTGCTTAAAAATCACAACAGTAACGAATTCCGATTTACTCACCTGCTATCAGGAGAGACCTCAGCACTGCATCTTTTAGACCAGTACTGACCCTGAAAAGTAATTTTAACCGTACTTACCCGCAATTTGAAATTCCTTCCATAGGATATCATTGCCTGCTTTTTGTTGAAAACGTTTCTAAGTGTCGATTTCTGAATCTTACAAATATTCGTTAAAAATTGTGCCAACGATACAAACGTAATTGCTTGCCTGTTTTAGATAGATATCCCAGTGCTGAACCTGAGAACCCAGCACTGGATTACAAAAGTAACGTAAACCTACTTTGCTTGCAAACTGCATTTCCTTCCATAGGATAACATTGGTAATTTTACCCAGAAAAGTTTCCAAGTGTCAACTTTTGAAATACAATAATATTCCTCAAAAATCACTACTATAACCAAAACGCTTTTGCTTAACTGTTTACAGGAAGTGTCCCGGGACTGAATCCAAGATCCAGTCCTGTAGTTAGAAAAGTAATCCACAAAGTAATTAATTGCATTTAACTAAAACTTTCCATTGAGCTCAATGTTGCATTGTGTTTGAAATTGTGTTGCCTCTTGCAACAACTGGGACTACTGTCATCCAAAAGTCTATTGCCTACTTGAAAAGTATTTAAACAAAGCATTTCATTCTGAGAAAGTATATTTTGATTCCTATTGTTGGTTCTAAAATAAAACAAGCATATATTTTTATATACCAACCATTGGCTTAGAGTTCAGTTCTTGAGTGTGTGGCTTCATTTGCTGACTGAGTGTGTACAACAAATGCTTTACACTGTCCTCTTATACTGCCTTACTGCTCGACCAAGCTACCACTTTAGAGAGTAAGGTTATATCTAACTTTAGCCTCTGCCTTACCATTGGGGAACTGTGGGCCCTATACACACTGTACCTTACTTTGGTGCAGTGTATATAGAGCCACTTTCCTACAGATGGTAAGCCAATATGATGCTGAATAGAACTCTGTTCTGATTTGCTAGAAGTGCAATTCCTTAGCTCACACCATGATGATTTTGTAGAAAATAATGCTTTCCTATGAGAGAAAACTGCATATAAACCCCAGATTAGGGGGGTGACCCTAGAGACTGTCCTGATTTTTATGGGTACCAGTAGGGATGATGTCCGATTTCTTGCTTTTGCTGCTCCTTTGAGACTTAGAATGTTTCGGATTTTGCACCTTATCCTGCATTGTTCTAATTGCAGAGAACATTCCTGGCAACAGCTGCATGCATCTACAGTTTCTGTATTGCACCTTTTGAATTTTTTAAATAAGTCTTAAAAATTTCAATTCCTGCCCTAGAACTCAATTGAGTCTGACCTTACTTGATTGAATTTATGACATGTTTTATGGTGCCTTGTATAGGAGGCACATTGACTCGTGAAATTGAGGTATAACAGTCCTCAAATTCATTCACTAATGGGTGTGCTGTTGAGGTGTCATTTTTTGGAGGGTACAATTTTAGAGGTTCCCTGCGCCCGCACTGTAAACCTGATAATTCCCATGATGTCATCAGTATTTCAATAATTGGTTTTGAAACCTAAAAGCTTACCTTTACACAATTTAAGACTAAGTTCTCTGCACAGAACCTATTGTGCAAATAACCTTCTTGCTAGATTACATGAAGCCCTATGTATGCAAATTTCTAAAAAAAAAAAAAAAAACACCAAGAGAAAAATTTCTAGAACAAAAAATGTGCCATAACTGTGATAAAACACAACCCAATGTTATTTCCTTGACAAAGACATCAACCAATCATAGAAAGCACATATCACACTTACTGTAGGCAAATTCCAACATCTGGTTTATCACTCTGGGTTCATATTCATTAATACCCATATCTTTTAAAATCTGAGCCATGACCTTCAAAGACAAGGGGAAAAAAAAGACAGGTGAGTGGAAGCATATTAGTGGAGTTCAGAATGCAAACTGTTTGATCGGCAACTTAAATACTAAACTAATGGGAAGATATTTTTATTACGACATTTAATTGCTAATGTAAGCAGCTGTCTCATCATGACTGTGGGTCAAATCTGGCATTTTCTCGTTTCTGAAAGGTTTAATAAAAACTGAAAGACAGCACTCTATATAAATGTGTACTTTTTCTGGACTCCCGTCTTTCAGGATGTAGCTTTGACCTATCATTGCCAGGTGGTGTATCACTCAGGTTTACACAGTAGCATTTACCAATTACTCCAGACTGAGATGGACCTACTCCAAGCCACCAGACCCGATTAAAATGGCTGCCGTCGTCTCTGCTGAGCACTATACCAACTGTTCAATGTTAATGGGCTGCAGCTCCATAAACAAGCATAAGAAAGTTGCTATACATATATGCTATGATTCCATCTCTACACCTTTCACTCATGTCTCCACCAATATAACAAGACTTTTGTGTCATCATGACAGTCTTTCCCAGGTTGAATACAACGTGACTGGGCACATATTGCTTTATCTTTTAGAAATAAATGCACATTTTTAAAAGCTCCAACCTTAACATCAAAATTTCGATTTTTGCTTGTTGTTGGTTTGTGAATTACACAAAATATATAATAATTTGTGTATCTGTATACTTGTTTCTGTATTTTTTAGGCTCAAATTGTGGAAATTGCTAGGCTGGGGCCTCAGGTTCTAGCAGTGATTTTGAGGAGTCCACGGAAGCCAAAAGGTTAAGAACCGCTGATCTAGAGGATTTTCTGATCTGCCCGAGTGATTTAATGATAGAGGGCGATTTTAATGTCAACATTCCACCATAAGAAATTAGATATCTCGATCGAACAGATGTCCTGCATCAGCCAGTGTGTTTAACTTTGACTGTTGGAAAAACACGCAGCTCATTACTAGTTTGCAATTTTGTTTCACGAAGAACAAAAAGTCGTCATTAATCCAAACACTGTGCTTAATACTGATGCTAGGTTGCAGGTAAATACTAAATTGCCCATCCAAAATACCAAATCTGACAGAAAGAGCTCACCACTTGGTAATCCTGAATGAAATTAAATTACATAAAATACATGGAGTACATGTGTATGTTCTTGTCGACGTTTGAGGATGATTCATTTGTATTACAACAATTAGGCTCACATTTCTAAACAAAGAAATATATGGATTATACCTAGAAGTGAAAGGCAAGCAACTCTTAACTTGCCAACGAACATCAAATGTGTAATAATTAACAAAGAAATCTGTATAGTACCATTTGCAAAAGGTAAATCTACATAAATAAGGCACTGTAGAGAAAAACATTAACATATAAGCACACTTCCTTTAGAAAGCAATCTTTAATAGAACATAATTATAGTCATCCCATAATAATATTAGCATGGTCTATTGAAATGGAAGATGTTCTTGTTAGCCATTTTCAGTGTACTTACTTTCCCCGGCTCGGAGGACTGAAAAAAACTATGTCCCTTCAGAGATAAACACCAAAAGTTCGATGGGACTGTGTTCCCAAATATGACAGCGCCTAGGCATTAAATGCAACAGTAGTCAATTAAAGAAACCGATTCGAGTGGTGTGCCACTTTGGAAGCATAAGGCAATCTGTACACTGGAGGCCAAGGGCTCTAATTGTATTGACTGCTATTACCAACTTGCTATTTTTTCCAATTAAAATCTGGAGTCTGTCTAAATCGGCAGTGTTAGTGTGTATACTGTTAACTGGACAAACTATGCAGTCACGGGTAGAGAGGGGAGCAATAATTTGTGCATGAAGCTAAAATTTACATTACTGACCTCGTAATGGGAAGTAGAGCAATTCCACTATGCAATGTCAATAGGCACCAGTCATGAAACAAGCATTTGAAATGCAATCGGTCTTGCATTTCTGAAAGTTAGAGCTATTGGAGTTGTAAATGTGAATGTTTTTTATTTATGTTTTTTTATCTGCAGTGGAGTGCCGATTTAGAAAACGAGAGTTAGAGCAATTGGCGTTGTAAATGTAAATATTTTTTAATTATGTGTTGTGGCGTGGATGTATGTATGTGGTGTGAAGTGGGATTATGTGGATAGTAAAATGTGGTATTTTAGAGTATTGGAATTATGTGGGGTGGGATTGGGTGTTATGGAGAGTAATTATGTGGTATGGTATTTTGTGTTCTGGAGTGTTATGCAATGGAGTTTAATTATGTTACGTCCTGTTGAATTTGTGGTGTGATGTTGAATTACGTGGTGTGGATTGTACGTATGTGGTGTGTTATGTAACTATGTTGTTGATTTGTATTATGTGGTTTATTGTTGAATTATGTGATGTGGAATGGAAACGTGTTGAGTTGATTTGTGTGGAATTGCGCGCATTGATTGAAATTATGCTTATTGCAATTCTGTGGCATGGTGTGGAGTGTGTTGATGTGGATTGCTGCTATGTGGTATAGATTGGTTTTATGTGAGGTGTATTTATGACTTAGTGATTAGAGTTATTATGTGTAGTTGAATTATGTTGTGGTGAGTGGTATTATGTGTAGTGTAATTATGCTCTGTGGTTTTGAATTGCGTGGTGTGGAGTGGTCTGTCACAGTAAACATCAAGTTATAATGAAGGGTGGGTTTAAAGTAGGGATATAGGGAGAAAGGGTGGAAGAAGGTAGGAAATTAGGATGGGATTTGAGGGAAGGAGGTAGGGTGGGAGAGTAGAAAAGGGAGGAAAGGAGAGAGGACGTTTAAGGAAGAAGGAAAATGAAAGGACTTTGTGAGAGAAAAGAAGGAATTAGTGAACGAGAATTAGAGGGAGTATGAGAGGAAGAAAGTGGGATAGAGGTGATGTAAGTAATGAAGAGAAGGGAAGGAAAAGTGAAAGGACTGAAGGAAGGGAAGGAGAGATGAATGAAGCGATTGTAAGGAAGGAGTACCTGATGGAAGGAAGAACATAAATGCGGTAGAGCGTGGATGCAGTGGAGAACAAGCATTTGCAATGCAATAGGTCTCGCATTTGTGAGAGTTTAAGCTATTGGCATTGTAAATCACAATGCTTTTATTTTATGTTTTGATAATTAACACATAAATAAAAGGCATTGTTATTTACAATGCCAATAGCTCAAACTCTTGTAAATGCGAGACCTATTCAAAGAAGCGGCTGCCATTGTCGAGACCTATTCAAAGAAGCGTCTGCCATTGTCCCGGGCTGCTTGGAAAGTGAAAGCGCGCATGGCGCACTCAATGTTGCAGGAAAGTATGCCGTGCCTGCAGTAGGAGAAACACATTAAAGAAAATAGTGCTTACAGACTAAATAAGATGTACCATGTAACAACCAAAGTAAAAGGGCCAGTCCTCATGGGAGTTTACAAATGAAGACAAGGCGGTACTAAGGAGGGACTAACAAGTCTATGAACGAATCAGAAGCCAGCATTTACGAAGGACAATGACACAAGCCAATGACAAATATAGGCGGAGAGTAGGCGGGGCTTCTATTCCGTACTCCAATACGGCATGGCGCACTGCCCCAGCTCGACCTAAAAAAAGAAAATCTATTTACGAATCTGACGTTATCCAAGACTTTTTGGTTTTACTAAAATTATATACATAATATACCTATATGGGCTTTCAGGTAGCCCTCTTTATCCTCTCGCCCGATATTGCATTGTTCACATTTTCTTCTGCCCCCTACTGCATGAACAATGAAACGAGTCAGCCCACTTCAACCATTGGCTGACTTCACTGTGAGAGACGGCATTCTGCCCTTTCACAAGGAACACATCTACAGGCAAAAGACTTTATGTCAGTGCCACAGACTACTACGGTAATGGGTGATTTTTGGGACAAAAATATTTTTGCTTTTAGCCATTTTATGTACTGCGAGGGTCTGGTACCTCCCCCCAAAAAATAAAGTTTTACAAAAACCATGACAAAACAAAACTGGCACTGCCAAAGGCTGGCGGTCAACACCAGACCTATTGGCACTGTCCAGGCTATTTGATCTATCCTGTCCCTCTTCTGATTCAGTACTTGACTCAACACAGTGAAATTCAGGTACCCAACGTCCAAGATCTCACGTACCAGTGCAAATTTGCGTGTATCTTGTATGATTGTCATTTACCAGCGTAGGATTTTCTAAATGTACCAAATTATTTTTTATTAGTATCTTGGCTAGCACCAGCAGTTAA
Organism: Calotriton arnoldi; assembly: GCA_963921515.1. Taxonomy (NCBI): domain Eukaryota; kingdom Metazoa; phylum Chordata; class Amphibia; order Caudata; family Salamandridae; genus Calotriton; species Calotriton arnoldi. The sequence continues at coordinate 300,112 of CAWUFW010003137.1, forward strand.
GCCATGCATGGCAAGTGGCAGCGTACAAATAAAAATAATTTGCAGAAACCTTCAAAAAGCACCAGCTTCTGGGAGTCCGTTTATTAAACTTAAAAAAAAAAAAAAATAATAATACGACCTGCTCCGTGGTGCAGCTGTGAAGCAGTGGGTTACTCTGAGAACCTGGTGTTATTAGGACAGTACTCAATGTTATTCATTGTATCTACTGGGAACCATGGAAGGCTGAGAAGAGCTTGAAGCTATGAACAGTAAGCAGAGACTTCCGCAGTCAGTGCATTAACCTACTGAGCAATGTTACAACAGTTCTTGGGAGAGCACCCCTGGTTTGTCTCGCTGCTTTAATATCCTATAGTCACGAAAAGTGATGCCATTTGCTCAATATATCTCTGCAATTTCCTGTTCTAAATGTAGTTTTATGATGCAATTCTGTCTTAACGGTGAGTGGCTGTATTCCCTCCATTCCCTAACCCAATTAGGACTAGGTCATTTGCTATCCTAGAAGACATTTCAGCCACGCAGTCCCATTAAGGTCACCCCTATGTTATTTCATGGGTCACATGGCGGCCATGTTGCTGGTTCTCTCACCAGCACCACCTCCACAGAAACCATCGTGCTTCCTCCCGTAGAACAGCCGCCCACCGCTAGGTCTAACAGAACAAGATTCTTCCAGTGTGCTCCAGATGTGCAGTGTGATACATGTCTCCAAGCGGACAGAAGAAACAGGGCGGAAATTAAACCACAACAGAGACAGCCCACTAACCCGAACGGCAGTTAAAAGGCTTTAAAAGCCCCTTCGGTGCATCAGAGGAGACACAACACAGCTCAAGGCTTGCCTCGCTGCTTCACTGCCAAATGGGATCTCTCCTCAGCCTCCCCCAGCACCAGTCACAGGACAAGGCCACACCTGAAATAACACATGCACAAGAAGGGTGTCCAAGTTTAACTTTAGTAATGGTTTGTTACCAAATAGTCGTTAGGAATTACAGACTATAAAAGCTCTACATGCCATACAGACTGCCAAGCACTGAGAAGCCTAAAATAAACATGGCTTGCATGCAGAGCCCGGGGGCACCATTGTACTGAATAAAAGATTGTCAGCAGGCGAGAGGGGAATCCGGTGCTCCCTGGTTTGGTTAGTTGTGCAAGGCCGAGACCAGATCCGGTGCTCCCTGGTTTGGTTAGTTGTGCAAGGCCGAGACCAGGGGAGGGGGGGGAAAATTGTGCTTCAGCACGTGCAGGAGGACGAAGGACTAGGAAAGCGCTGGATTGATTTCAGAAAATCGCCATCTGAATAACCTGCATTTCACAAAATATACATGCGTACGTATTAGAAAAATTTCAGTTTTTAAAGAACCTGAATGGACATATAGTATATGTGCAGATTGTAATATAATGTTTATTAGCTTGCATTCTCCTTTCCTACGTCATTATGACAGGTAGTCAGACAATAAAAAGCCCTCTCTCATGCCAATGCTTTTCTACTGTAATAACGCTGAATCAGACCCGGCGCTTTAAGTCCTAATGTGTGGGTGGGTGAGCTTGTACACTTAACAGCATTCACCCGGATTCGGGCTTCTGTGTTTTTGGCCACAATTATTTTCACTGGCACTGCAGAACTGGGTTCATGTTTGTGTTCCCACTGCACAAAATGTAGAGCCACATAAAGCCACATTCACGGGTCCATGTGACATAGCGGCTTCATCACCGTCAGCCTGGAACTGCTGCGGCGCTTTACCACTGTCCTTTGCTTAATCAACATCCTGTTCATGACAAGTGGACATATCCGCACATTCTAATTCCAATCAGGGCCCATTGTTAGTCGCAGCTCGCCCACGGCAAACTCCTCCCTTCTTTAGGCGACTTATTTTAAACCTTCACTAAGTGAGTTTCTCCTAAAATACTACATTCCACTCACTATAAGACAGAAGAGCAGCATCCCGGGCAGTATTAATTTACTGTTTATTACATATTTCCTGGTTTTAAATATATGTTAATGTATTCAAGCCTACTACCTAAAAAAACATGGAATGTAAAAAAATAAACGGTAGTGTTAGTTACGTTCCTAGATTGCCACGTGGGGGTTCTGTTGACATTGACAAATGCTGGTGGCACAGTAAACTGATAGTACACCATCACTTGGCATGCATAACACATACGCACACATATGTAGCTCTCGATACACCCTTGTCAGCGCTGACAAGCGATGTAGGTACCTTGGATTCACATCTGATGTAACTGTGGCGCATATGGTGAAGCCCCGATGGGCGCGCGCAGGGCTGGTGTTGTTCTGCTGGAGCAGCGCCTTCTGCTGCCGAGCTGAAAGCAGCTCTCCAGGGCGCTAGGGGCGGGGGCTGAGCGGGGAGGGGAAGAGGGCGTTCAGTTTAGGATTGCCAGTCTGAAGCCGGGGTATCATTCAAGCTCAAATGTGACACCATGAAGACAACGTGCGTTAGCAGTATCCCTCTGTCGTTAACGGCCAACACTATAGCGCCTAATAGAAATTAAGGGAGTAATAAAGCTCAGATGGTTAATGCACCCTCATGCCATAAAGGAGTACGAATGAGCCAGGAATAATTAACGCCATGATGGAGCCCACGCATGTCATAATGGGGCAATTATCGGCATCGTTGGCATGTTGCAGTCATAACTGGTACAATGGTGTCTTTGGTAAATAAACATTGTTATATTGTGGTCAACGTTGCGGGCATCTCTGGTTTGCATAATAATGGATGGAGGATATTCTTGGCATACTGTGAGTGTTCAGGAGTTGATGATGCCTGTGACTTGGCTGTAGTTATTCCGGGCACTATCCCTGGGCATACTGCTTTGCATACACACGTGTTTGCAACCACAACGCAACTGCTGTCAAGGTACGAAGTCTGAGTGCAAGCCTGTCGTGGCTCGAGTATGTCACAGTTTAAATAGCAAAGCAGACGGGAGGGCCTGTGTAATGCTGCCAACTGGGCCCATGTCATGCGCGGCTTGCGCATACGTCTGAGAGGTTCGTATGCTGTCGGCTGTAAGGCAAACTTGCGATGCGAAACGCGCGGTAACACTTTTTAGGCTGCAAGCTGCTGGTGGCTGTAACAGCAGCACAGCACTAGTTGTGGTCGTGAAAAGCTGCACTTCGGAGAAAAAGAGCTATAGGTGTGTGAAGAAAAAAAAAAAACAGTAGTTCCGGTCGTGCTCTCCAAGATGAAACTTTGTACATGCAAAGGTCACCAAAATAACAAGCGCTCGCCATTCCCGCTGTATATTTTTGCATCGCGCTTTCAGTGAAAGCGCGATGCAAAAATAAACAGCGATTCATTTTATTTGCTAATTTGGGGTTTTGTATCTTGCTCGTATGGAACTGGCTGGCAGCCTCACTGCAGGCCAAACAAGCATCGATCTCTTGTCTTTATGGGGCCATGTGTTTCTAATTAGAAACAGATGGCCCCATAAAGATAAGAAAGTGCTGCGACAGCAGCAAAGCAGGCCACCGAGTCCGGCTCGGAGGCGAAAGGGCGTGAGCCAAAACCCTCATTTCCAATGGCAGGCCACCGTTTAGCATAAGCGGTGACGCCAGCCAATGGAAATGAGGGCGGGAGCTTAAAGCCCTCTTCTGAAAGTCCTCATTAACAATAAATCTCGCCGAGCGAGCTGCGCATGTGCGCAGCCACGCTAGGCGAGACCTAAAAATGAAAGTGAAAAGAGGACTAGAGGACCGAATGAAAGAAAGGCAGGAAGGGAGTGGAGGCTGTTTTGGTTCCACCGAAAAATATTAGTGAGTATGGATTGCGACAGCAGAATGTGCCATACCAAGTGGCTAACGTGCCTCAGTATATTTACAACTACTAAGTTCTAACAACTTAGAAACAGTCTGCTCTGCCTTTCATCTTTCTAAGCTCCATACGATAAATACCATTGAGTTCAGTAATAACACAAGTCGTTTGCAGCGCTGTGAAGCTACCATGTGGTGATAACAAGGATCAAATAATTTCAAGTGTGATCTCAAAACTCAGGGCTAGAAATACAGATTATTAGCTGCCAGAACTATTGGTGTGTGTGCCTGCCCAGTTACGGGTCACAATGTCACTTACTTAGTGCCTAACTTGGCTAGTCCCCCCCTCTTACTTTTTGTTAGGACTTGTGCCCTGTTTACCAGTTTCCAAAACCCATTCACCACACGTTGCGCAACAGAATGATGCAATCGTACACTTGCCTCAGCACTCCGACAATTATTGCAAATATCGACTGCAAAAGCAAGGGCTTCGCGCCCCTTGATCAAACTGTGTGATCCTAAGCAAACACTGGGTTGGACGATGAAGCTTACCAAATGCCGATTTTTAAGCGCTACATACAAGGTAGGCATCTAGAGTGTGTGAAAAGTATATTCAAATACATCATATTGTCCCAGGTCATCTGAATGGCTGTAGTACAGAGTTTGCATGTGAAAAACGTTTATAATGCAAAAGAGGGAGCTAAACAGGACCAAATGAACCGTCTACACACCAGCCATAGGCACCATGAGTGTAGGATGCTATGCCATCAGGAGCACCATTTCTCACCCAACTTGCATTCGGGGGGGATGGGGGGGGGGGGTTGTTTGAGTTTATTTCAAGATAACAATAAGGCTAACACCTGAAAAAATGCCATGTAAGGAAAAAGTGCATGACAGGAACACGGTGTCCCTAATGACATCTGTTAACCTTGTGATGAGGTGGTGAGCTGTCTCAAAGGGCAAACCTAAAAAAACAATCTCAGTAAAGCCTGCAGGTGACAGAGAAGTAGTAATTCCACAGAGTACGTACTTCAGGTAAGAAAGATCAAAATCATTCTAGAAAAGTTCCAGTATTAAAACTGGTGGTAGTAAGAAAGACCGGATGGTGTGCTACATTCACACTTATTTATAAGGGAAAAAAATAGGGCAGTGCCAAAAATTGAGGATGCCCTCCATGCAAAAAGTTTGCTGAAGCGTGAGCTAAAGTGCATGACACTATTTTATATTTTGTGGGAGGGCTGAAATGGTTGACACGGCGTTAGTATCATTGACTGATTACCTAAGGAAATCCATAAAATCGCTCCACTCCTTTCGTGTCACGAAGGTGCACGGCACGAAGGGGGGGACTGAGATTTACGGCAGCCTATGCAGCCCGAGCACAGCTGTTATGATGGAGAGAAACCACTCTTTGAAACACGCCTGAGACTCTGAGCAAATGGTGCAGGAGTGAATAATTGCATTACCGGTGTGGAGACAAGAAGGGAATCAAATGTGTTTAAAATAGTTATTGCGGTGACAGAAAGATCTCGTAACAACTGCTAAAAGAACAAGCATCAGGCGCCGTGCTAATAAAAGGAGCGAGGCTGCACAAGTCCCCGACGTAAGAGTAGCACCTTTGAGGCGAACAAAGGGAGACTCCAACATGGATCCCCACAGTGAGAGGACATGGCACAGCAGTCAAGGCTGCCGACTTGGGAGCAGATGATCCATGTTTGAGCCTCGGCTCAACATCCTGTGAATCTGGGTAAATCACTTAAGCTTCCCCCTGGCCGTCCTAAAATGTACACATTTTTAAAAAAATGTAAAGCATCGATATCGGAGGAGTGGCGGGGAGCGACAAGCACTGTTGCAGGAGGGATGGGGGTGGACTGTACAGGAATAATTAAGTAGGCAGGCAAATCAAGTTGCTCAAGGGAAGTAAACAGAACACTTGAGAAGATGGAGGGGGAAAAAAAAAATGTTCTCTTAGCTCTCCAAGTATATTGACGAGTAAGAGTATGTGTAACAGGGGCAGTCCTCATGGGAAGATACAAAAGTCCAAAAGGAGGGACTACTAACTGCATTCACCAATGCATTTTCAAAGGACAGCAAGAGGAACAAATGAAAAAGATGGGCATTTTTTTAAGTCCATATCCTAGATACACCATGTCTCTTCGAGACCGCGAATGCGCTGCCTAGGCGAGACCTGAAAACAGTTGCAAATTGTAATACTAAAATAAACCTGGCAAGAAGGCTCTCCCTACATAGTCAAGAAGAAAAGACGTAACCAATAATCTGAATGCAAAGTTGGTGGTGGCATTGATGCTAGTGGTATTGGTGGTGGTGGTATTGGATTGGTGGTGGTACTGGTGGTGGTGGTACTGGTGGGGGTGGTGGTACTGGTATTGGTGGTGGTATTGGTAGAGGTGGTGGTATTGGTGGTGGTGGTATTGGTGGTGGTAGTGATACTGGTGGTGGGGTATTGGTGGTGGTATTGGTGGAGGTGGTATTGGTAGTGGTGGTGGTATTGGATTGGTGGTGGTGGTGGTAGTACTGGTATTGGTGGTGGGGGTATTGGTGGTGGTGGGGGTATTGGTGGTGGTGGAGGTATTGGTGGTGGTGGAGGTATTGGTGGTGGTGGTGGAGGTATTGGTGGTGGTGGTGGAGGTATTGGTGGTGGTGGTGGAGGTATTGGTGGTGGAGGTATTGGTGGTGGTGGTGGTGGAGGTATTGGTGGTGGTGGAGGTATTGGTGGTGGTGGTGGCGGTATTGGTGGTGGTGGCGGTATTAGTGGTGATGGTGGTTTTAGTGGTGATGGTGGTATCGGTGGTGGTGGTATTGGTGGTGTTGTTAATAAAACATGCTTTTGAAAACAACCCATCAGTTGGCTTAGTGCAGATGACATGTAACACAGATGTGCTGTTGTCAGCTTCAGCCCGTTAGCACACGATTATGTGCTACCTGGAATTCACATGACTTAATTCGCTAATCATTTCTAAATTCATTTTACTTTGGGGGAAGGGGGGTTGAAACAGACAAGATAATGCCGGGTTAAAGTGATTGAAAGCGGGCGTCCGTGTTACGGGCGGCCTTGCTGCTTAAAAAAAAGGTTGCAGCGGAAGCAGCGCATGTCTGGCCTGCAGTAAGAGAAACTCAATAGAGTAAATAGTGCTTACAGACTAAATAACAGGTCCTGTGTAACAACCGAAGTAAAGGGGCCAGTAGCCATGGGAAGTTACAAAAGAAGACAAGGCTAAGGAGGGACTAACAAGGCTATTAATGAATCTGAAGGCAGCATTTACGAAAGGCAATAACACAAGCCAATGAAAAATATAGGAGGAGAGTGGGCGCGGCTTCTCTCCCATACTGTACTACAGCAGGCTCGCAGAGCGAGCAGCGCATGCATGCTGCTGCTAGGCTCGACCTAAAAGGGGTCAGTTTTCACTGTATAAATGTGGTGTGTCCACGTTGCGTTTTGGCCCGTTTCCTGTCGCGGGCACTAGGCCTACCCACACAAGTGAGGTACCATTTTTCACGGGAGACTTAGAGGAACACAGAATTGTAGAGCTACTGTTATTACCTATTGATCTTCGATGCATTTCTGCCTTCCAAATGTAAGACAATGTATAAAAAAGAAGTCACTTTGAAAAATGTCCTATAATTCACACGCTAGTATGGGTACCCACAATTTGGGAGATGTGCAAATAGCTACTGTTTCTAAACTCTAAATATTGTTCCCATTTCAGAAATACATAGGTGTCTTCATACCGATTTTTCACAGTTTATATTTTCCCAAATGAATTGCTATATACCCGGTACACAATAACAAGCATTGGCATAGCCAATAGGTCTCGCCTTTGGAACCTTATAAGTATTTAGTTATGCAGTACAATATCCTTGGTGCAACATCATCAACTGTTGCATGGCTAAACACTTATAAGGTCCCAAAGGCGAGACCTATTGGCTACGCCAATGCTTGTTATGTTAAGAGCTTGCGGGGGAAATATAAGCAGAGTTTGTAAATTGTAGTATGATTTTGTAGACTGCAACAAACCTAAATACGTAACATGCTTATTCAGTTAACATGTCCTAGGTGCATGATATGTATGAACAAGTAACATTTCTATTCTAGTTACATATTTTGACAAACGAGAGCAAGTGTTACTTAATTTCAAAAAGTTATGGTTACTTAACTTCAAAAAGTTATCGTAGATAAGAAAGCATGTTTTTGTAGAGCAATGAACATGTCGCAGTAATAGTCCGCGCTAGTAAATAGGGAGGACATTTTCATTTATAAACAGAATTTTAAAAATATTTTTAAGTGAATGTCACAATTTTCATATAAATAAAAATGTGCGTTCTTATAGACAGATGAACGCGTTCGTGGTATTAGTAAATTCAAATCAACAAGAGGGCACAGTAGTGAAAAACATTGTCATTTAAACGAGAGACATGTTCATTGGAATGGGCTCGTATTTTCGTGCGAGAAAGCCACATGTATCTACAGAAAAGCATTTTCCCGAGCGCGAGACAACATTTTCATGTAAATAGGAGGGCATGCTGTAAATTGTGGATAATGTTTCAATAATGAAGAAGCTTGTCAGTTTTAAAAAGAACACGCGCGTGCTGAAAAGACATCCAAAGAGTGAATCAGACCATGTCACGATAACAAAAAACATTGAAACCTTGTCAACACAGAAAAAGGATCGCATTTTATAGTAAACAGTCGAGTCTGTTAAAGTTAATCTGACAATATGTTGATTTACATAAGAACGCCTGCTTGTGAAAATGTGAGAACGTGTTGTCATAAATAAAGAGCGTGTTCTGCAACGCAACAAGGTGTAACGAAGATAACACTTCAATACAAGTTAAAGTGAGTTTATATAAGTACCATATTCTTGTAGTAAGTGAAGCTGTCTATGTAAATATGTGAGCCTTTACATTTAACTGAGGATATTGGTACGGTCGCGTGCATTCTTATACGTAAGAGAGCTGCCGGTGTAAGCGAAAAACTACACACAAAAAATGCAATTACAAGTAGGTAGGTGACAGCGTTCACGGTTATAACATGACACGTCTGTAGATTAGAGAAATGTTCGTGTAAACAGATCAGCGTGCTCATGTAAACAGGAGAGCACGTTCAGGTAAATACAACACACAAAGCGGACATCAATTGCGCATCTCCACGTGCTGCGCGCGCCTACCTGCGTGTGGATGATTTTGTGCCGACATAAGGTGCTGGCTTGTCAAAATCCTTTGCCGCACAGCGCGCCTCGCGCTGAAAGTTAAAAAAAAAAAACAGACGTTCTAAAAGAACGCGAGTGGTGCGCGCGCGCCACAGCGAGACATCTGTTTTGAATTATCGCGCCCGTGCGGGTAACCGCAAGCAATAGGCCGTGGGAGGAGCAAAGGCGGGACATGCACCCGCCTTTGCCTAATTGCGTGCTGTCTTTCTTATAAAGACGCACGCAAAGCCAAATAGCCGGTGAGAAAAACAAAAACACACGCACAAGCATGTGGTGAGCTTTCTGAAGCCCCTTACTAAAAGTCTCGCAGCGCATGCGCACTGCGCTAGGCGAGAACTAAAAACCATTGCATGACGCTGCTCAGTTATTTGCTCTGGGTTGGTCGGGTTCTTGGTGAACCTACAAGTCAAATATATCCCTACAACCAGAAGGGTTCAACGGATGCAACGTTATATTGCTTTAAAAAAAATCTGTCAAACTTAGAAGAAGTTACAGGTGAAAATGTTGGCACAAACGGCTGTTTTTTAACTCATTTTCAATTTTTCCTATTTTCAACTGTTCTATAAAAAAAAAAAAACTTGAAGGATCTACACAAATGACCCCTTGCTGAATTCAGAATTTTGTCTACTTTTCTGAAATATATAGCTTTCCAGGATCCATTATTGCTTTCATACTTATTTCTACCATTAACTGGAAGGAGGTTGGTTGAACGCACAAAAAATAGCAAAAATAGGCTATGTCCCAGTAAAATGTCAAAACTGTGTAAAAAATGTTGGTTTTCTAACAAAAGTCTGTCTGTTCCTGAAAGCTGGGAAGATGGTGATTTCAGCACCACAAACCCTTTGTTGATACCGTTTGCTGGAAAAAAAAGACACTTTCATCTGCACTTTTTTCCCCATTTCTCCAAAATAAATTTAAAAAAAGAAAATTTGCTGTATTTTGGCTAATTTCTGGGTCCTTGCCAGGGAAATCAATAAACCCTGGGTACCTTTAAAATCCCCATGATGTTGGAAGAAAAGGACGCAAATTTGGCGTGGATACCTTATGTGGTCGAAACGTTACAAGGGCCTAATCGCAAACTACCCCAAATAGCCAAAAAAGGCTTAGCACGGGGGGGGGAGGCTTAGCAGCGGAGGGGTTAAAATTGTTATCCCAACAACAGTAATTGCCCTCATTACCAAACAAAAAAAGACCAACATCCAGGAAGTTGTTATCACTACAATTTTGCAAATATAAACGTCGAAAAGATTAATCATTTTCTTGCTAAGAAATTTGATAGGATATTGGGTAAATGGTTATTCCAGACCAAATGCCAGTTGTTACTTCGTAGGTCCTTACCTTCAAATGGAACGTGTAGGTGTTCTTTTCACCCTTACATATCGATATACATATATGGTATATACAAACCCCTTACTAGGATTGAAATGGCTTTTTTTCCTATGTCACTGATGTATTTAAGGAAGTGAACTATGCGAAGAATAATTTCTGGTTCGAAAAAGGCGTGCGAGCCAAAACGCGTTTCCGCAAATAAATGATAATTTGCTGTGTCAACTTTTTCTTTGTGGAGGAATCAAGGCTTTGTTATAAATCTGTGGATGATTGTTCGATCGTCATGGAGTACTGGTTGTACCAGGGCATGATGAAACTTCTTTTGAGCAGTGTTTGACAATCATATATATTCACTGAAAAACTCAAAGGTTACAGTGACGTTACAGTTAGGTTCACATTTTACCCACACAAAATCATAGAAATTCAGCAGTCATAGCTATACTTATGTTAAGAAACTGTAACTCGTGGCCTAAAGTTTTGTGTGGGTAAAACTTGAACCTAGCTAGAACCTCCATGTAACTTTTGTTTATGTTTTTTAACGTAAAGTAATATACAATTACTGTATGTTAATACAAGAACCGCCGAGCACAGCCTACAACCCCCCCCCCCCGCCGCATGATCGGTGTGCGAGTAGGTGATTTTGTTTCTCCAATTGGGCTTCGGATTAGCGGGTAAATCCACGGAGGATCCACACCCCAAGATAGCTATTACTTTCTTCAATAACTCCTAAACTTGACAGATTTACCACAATTCACAAAAAGCACAATCTGCGGGCCACGATCTAGCTTTCTGTCAAATTTGGTGCAATTCCGTTCAGCGGTTCGGGCTGTAGCTGTATCTAAAACTTGCAAAATCCCTATAGACATTGCATGGGGGAAAATTGTTTTGGGACACCCCCTCCCCCCCCCCATTTAACGAATCACCCCGAAACTTTCCACAGAGCAGCTAAAGTGATTCGTCAAACGGGGCCAAAGTTATTGGCAAAACTAAAAACACTTTGTCAATGGGAAAAGCTGGTCCTACCTATACCAACCGACTGACTATCGCCTGTAGGTAGGTAGGTAGAATTATTAACTTTGGCTCTGTCTGCCGAATCAGGACGAAACTTTCCAAAAAATAACGTTAATTCATTTTGGCTTCTTCATTGAAAGCTTCGCACAAATTCGTCAGTGGAGACTAAGCTGGCGGGGGAGTCGGTCTCAAAGCGTTAATTTCCCATTTTCACTCCCCTAGGGAAAGTATGCTCTCCGACACAGAAAAATGGCTAGATTTATCGGAAGGTTATAACTTTACCCAGAAAGCGTGTTTTTTCATTATCTGGTGTGGTGTAAAGCCATTCAGTAATTTGAGAAATTAGTGCTTAAAAGGGTGCTTGGGTGGACATGAAGGGGTTAACCACAGTAAAAGGTTAGTGGACCGCTGGTGTCCACATATGTTCTGATTGCCCAACTTAAAAGGGGGGGAGGGGGACTGGTCAATACTGCTTGGCTAACCATAACATAAATATGCTGTGACAGCCATTACAGGACTCTGGGACATAGTCACTGCTTCATGAAAATTAACTTTAAAAAAACAGGGGTGGAGGGGGGGAGGAGGACAGGGAGAGCACACACGGACTCCCAAGAGCATGTGGGGGTGGGGGTGGGGGAAAGAGAGGCCCTAAAGGGACATCCTCTCCTCCCCTTGAACGGCTGGCCACACCATGGACAGGTTGTAGCAGCTATTACAGGACTCTGGGACATGGTCCCCGTTAGAAATGGGGATCTCTAGTGGCAGAGGTAGGTACCTTTGTCCAAATAGGGACCCTTGCTTCTAGTCAGGGTAAAGGGGATACACACTTTAGATAACCCCTGCTCACACCCTGAGTAGCTTGGCATGAGCATACAAGCCTATCCAAAAGGCAATGTGTAAAGTATTTGTACTCAAAACACACAGTAATACAGTGATAACACCACGAATGGACACCACACCAGTTTAGAAAAATAAAGTATCTTTATCTAAACTCAACATGACCAAAACGACAAAAATCCAATATACATGCAATAACAATATCACTTTAAAAAGGTTTCAAACAACTTGGCCCATAGAAAACTATGGATGCGTGATTTCTCTGAAAGTACCTCTAGTTGCGACAAAATTCACAAGGCCAAACAGCCGCAGAGATGGGAAGCGTTGAAAAACAAAAATACATCAGTTCCTGAGACGATGAGGAGGCGATGCGACAGTTCTGCTGCACACAGGAGAAGTGATGCGTCGAACCTGTTCTGTAGGGGAAGTGATGCGTAGATTCTGAGACGATTCTGGTCCACGGGTGATGCTTCAGGAAAACTTGCCGCACAGGTACGATGCGTGGAAATCCGGGATGTGTGAGCAGCGCTGCGTCAGTTTCTTTAGCCGCAATCCCTCAATGCGTCGGTTTTTGCAATGGCGAAAGGTGCTGCGTCGATTTCCGCAGCAACGATGCATGGAGATTCTTCTCACACAGCGGTGCTACATTGGAAAAAACTGCCGCAAGGAGAGCGATGCGTCGATTTTCTTGTAGTTGCGTTGCTTTTCCAGCTCCCAACAGCAGGAACAACCTCCAGAGGCCCAACACAGTCACCTCTTGGCAGGTCAGAACTCCCAGAAAGGAAGTTCAGGGCAGCTGGGGGTGAAGTATTTGTGTCCCTGAGACTTCAGAACAGGAGGCAACCTCTACTCAAGCCCTTGGAGATCTTCCTCAAGCAGGGGGACACAGCAAAGTCCTTATCCTTTCCTTGGCAGAAACAGCTACTGCAGGCCAACCCCAGACAGCACAGAGCAAAGGGGCAGTACTCCTCCTCCAGTTTCTCCAGCTCTTCTCCTTGGCAAAGGTTCCTCTTGATACCAGAAGTAGTCTAAAGTTCTGGGGTTTTAGGCCTAATAGTATACCCCAAAATGTCTTTGTTCAAGGGTCTCTGAGCCCAGTCCAAACCAGTTCTGTCCTCTCTGGTGCAGTCATCCAGGAAGGGCCAGGCACTCCCTTTCTTACAGAATTATTACGTAGAATACAACCGGATAGGCTTGTTGAAAATAGGCGCCTGTCTCCGCCATTCCTCCCATGACTCTTAAAACAAACAGAACGTAAGTTCAACACTTCTCGATGTTCATTAACTGAATTAATCAATCTCTATAGAAACCAGTTGCTCAAAAGTTCCTTTTAATATTTTTTCCCCAGTTATTACTGAAAATCATCTTTTGTATCAAAGACGAACCGATTTCAGAAACTCGGGTATTTTTTTCACTATTTAGGAGTAATGCGTAGCTGAAATAACACCGATGGCGATATTGTGTAACTTTACTGAAATATTTCTGGAACTTATCTTTCCAGATCATCCAGTCTCAAGCCCTGAAGAGAAGCCTCAAAATGAGATAGGGACTCGAAACGCGTCGGCGTTTACCCCCTGCTGGGTTTATTAAATGACAACTGTCTATGCTGAGCATTATGTTGTAATTGATTTATGCCCGCTAGACACCTAAATGTATGCCCAGTAGCTTTACAGCCATTGGAGTTTGTTTCAAAAAATGATGTATTCATATTGACACAATTGGCTGTTTTGGTATGAATTTACTTGACTGGTTTTATAATCTTTATTCACAATGTTTATGTTTTCATTTGGTCTGTTTTGTGTATACAATGTATGTTTCATGTCAAACACTGATCACAGTTGTAATAATGTAGATTATCTTTTGATTAGACATGGCTTCACAATGTCTTATTGATTTAAATGGTTTTTCTGTTTAAAAAAAAAGTAATTAAATTACGTAAGACCATTCGAATGAGATAAAGGTCTTGGACTGTTTTATTGTCTAAACAGCAACATTGAACAGCAGGTCAGGTTCTTGCCTTATATATAATTTCTAGAAGTGGCATTTTCAAACACACAATTTAAAAACCCTCTTTACTAAAAGATGTGTTATTAAATTCTGAGTTCAGAGAGCCTAAACTTTATTTCTTCATCTTTTCCCAATGGGAAGTTATACTTGTAAGATGTTACAAAGCATTTCCTATTCTATCCTATGGGGCAAGATAGCCTTTCAATAGTGAAAAACGAAATTGGCAGTATTTCACTATCAGGACATGTCACACACACCACTACATGTCCTACCTTTCACATACACTGCACCCTGCCCAGGGGGTACCCTGGGCCTACCATAGGGCTGGCCTACATGTAAGAAAAGGGAAGGTGAGGGCCTGACTAGTGGGTACACTTGCTAATGCAACATGGTAGTTAAACTGAGCACAGACACTGCAGTAGCAGGTCCGAGACATCTTTTCATGGCTACTCGTGTGGGTGGCACAATCAGTGCTGCAGGCCCACTAGTAACATTTGATTTACAGGCCCTGACACTTCAATGCACTTTACTAGGGTCTTACCAGTAAATCAAATATGCCAATCAGGGAGAACCAATTGTAACAACAATTTACACAGGGAGCACTTGCACTTTGACACTGATCAGCAGTGGCAAAGGGTTCAAAGCATCTAAGCCAACCAAAACGAAATCCAACACAGCATCAAAAATACAGGAGGTAGAGGCATAATGTCAGGGGAAACCACACCAAAGAAGCCAAGTCTAACAGTCCCCATTGAAATACATTGTATGAAAGGCTGCTTTTGAGTGTCTATTAAAGCAAACAAAAGAGTTTTTTGTACAGCAGACATGCTGAACTCATATTTGAAGGTGCTCTGATATGTGACAATGATGAAAAAGGCAGCACAGTGAGATAAAATATTTGCCCAGGATCACACAAGCTGAGATCAGTTTATGGGTCAAGAACATTACAGTTAGGTTGAGTATTAGGTGCAGGACCAGTGGCCAACCTCTGGTGCGCACAGCCTTAGGTTGCCTGCAGCCAACCACATCTGTGCACGGGCTAAGGACCTGCGCAGAGAGGGTTGGGTGCTAGGGTAATTTAGAATGTGATCATGAGAGACCAACCGCATTGGGGGTGTAGTGTCTCCATTGCCTTGCTTGTATCAATGGATTAAACATTTGCAGAGATCCAGTGTGCCCGTCTCTTCGTTGACACAGAGCAGCAAATTGTCTAATTCTTTAGAGGTTCTTTCTTCCTGTGCAAACACCAGTAATGGCAGGGCCAAGAGGAAATGCTTGTGAGGATTTGGATTGCAGATACACACATGCATGCTTACACAGATACAAGTATCGATGCATGTAATGTTAATGATAGGCCACTTAAACAGCTAAAAAGTAACTTATCTGTGATGTAAAGGGCTTTTAAGCAATAGACTAAAATCGTATCAGTGATGTAAAGACTCACGATGTAGCTACTATGATGTAGTCACACCCAATGTTAAGTATGAGAAGTAAAAGTCACAGATCTTTCAGACTTAGCTGTATTTTTAAAATATGTGTTCTCCTCTGGCACAACAAGACCATATTACGTGCCATAAAATTTTAATTGAACACAGATAAGCCTTTCATAACATCAGTAGGTATTTTAGAATGCATAAAATTTGAACTTGGAATGCATCATGGATTGAGTAACTTGTTTTTGTGTATTGTTGGTAAGACCACATAACTAAATTCCAAGCTGGAGCGATTGTACCAGGAACAAATAGGACATATCCACAAGTACTGTACATTTCTTAGTAGCAATAGAACTCCTTGTGTCCTAAACATGTGAAACTGACATCTAAATTGTCATTGACAAAATCTTCAGATATGTAGATTAGCTGTAATGTGTTTATTAGATTCTACAAGGCAGAAGACAATTCTAAAGTGTTGAGTATGAATTCAACAGTGAAACACTGAAATTTCCTCGAACATAAAATGGACGAATGTAGTGAATTTTAAAGGGTTGTCATGGGTGATGACTAGAGATTGCTATTACCATTCCATCTGAGCTGATCTACATGTTTCAGCCGTCTTTAAAGAACCTAGTGCCGTGGTACTCATAGTACGGCCCGGCAGGCCTTCCTTGGCGGCCCGCGGACCTTGCAGGTAATGTACCCATGGGGGAGGGAGAGGGAGAGAGAGAGAGAGAGACCCTAGTAAAGTGCACTGCGAGTGCCAGGGCCTATAAATCAAATGCTGTTGGTGGGCTGCAGCACTGGATTGTGCCACCCACGCAAACATCCCGTAAAGTGTAACTCTGGCCTGCCATTGCAGAGCCTGTGCGCAGCCTAGGGCTGCCATGTCGACTTGGCAAGTGTACACACTTGCAAGTCCCTAAACCTTCCCTTTTCTACATGTTAGTCACCCCTAAGGTAGGCCCAAGGTACCCCTGTGGGCAGGGTGCATTGTATGTGAAAGGTAGGACATGCCCTGGTGTGTGTGGCATGTCCTGATAGTGAATTACAGCCTATTTCGTTTTTCACTATTGCAAGGCTAGCTGTTCCCCATAGGCCAGAATGGGCAGTTCTGATTATTACAGCTTATAATCCTAACTGACCCAGGGAACATGGTAGAAATTCGAGTTTAGTATGCCTGGACTCAGAATGATAAAATGCATCTTTTAGTGAAGTTGGTTTTAACATTCTGTGTTTGAAAATACCACTTTTAGAAAGCGGGTATTTTCTTGTCTAACCATCCAAGTCTGCCTCTGCTAGGTTGTGTATTCCTTGTCTGGAGTGTGAGTGACAGGGGCTGGGGGATGCCAGGAGACAGGGTGAGTCAGCACAGGGCTGAATAGCAAGATCTACATGTAGATGGGTGGGAGGAGATGCACCTGAATAGGGCTGGGCCTTCCCTCCACAATGCTGGCTCCACCTCCTGTGGTGCGTCTGATGTCCTTGGCCTGCACTGTGAAAGGAGAGAAGGAGACTTGTCAACAAAGTGCTCCAGGACTGACCAGAACTGGTTTGGACTAGGCAAAGGCCTCTCTGCCTTCAGAGAACAAAGAGAAATTGAGGATAAAAAGGGGGACCCAAACCCCAGAATTTTAGATTACTTCTGAACTAAGGAACCTGCCAGGAAGAAGGACCGGGAAAGCTGGAGGAGGAGTACTGCCCCTATGCTGCGTGTTGTGGGGTTGGCCTGCAGTGGTTGCTTCTGTCTTGGGTAGGGAAAGGACTGGACTGTGCTTTCATCATCCTGCTGTTAAGAGTTTTCTCCAAGGGCTTGAAGTAGAGCTTGCCTCCTGTTGGAAGTCTCAGGGATAGAAAAGACTTCAAGGGAACTCTTTGGGATCAAGAAGACTGCCAAGAAGAAGAGCTGGAGAAGCTGTGAGGAGGAACTACCACTTTGCTGTGTGCTTTGCTGTGTTGGCCTGCAGTGGCTGCTTCTGTCTTGGGCAGTGAAAGGACTGGAACTGAACTTTCTGCAACCTACTTTGTGAGTGTCTCCAAGGGCTTGAGGTAGAGCTTGCCCCCTGTTCAAGAAGTCTCAGGAACAGCAAAGACTTCAAGCCCGACGCCGCTGCCGACTCCGTGTCCTAAGGCACCGCAGAGGGCACCGCCGCACCGCGACCCTGGTCTCACCGACGACGCCTGCTGACGCCGCCACTGAGCCGCTGCTCGCACCGCGACCTGTGGGCACCGCACTTCGCACCGCCTCGCTTCACAATGACGCCGTGGTATCCCCGACGATGCCGCTCCACGCCGGACTCGACGCCGCTGCTTGCACCGTAGATCGGGGGCACCGCTCGTAAGTTACACGACGCACCGCCCTCATCCCGCACCGCAGCCTTGGCCCACCGACGCCGGTGCCATCGACTCCAAGTTCGTCAGCCGACGACAGCGCTGCAGCTACGACGACGCCGCTGCTGCACCGTGACCTGCCAGCACCGTGACGAGCACAGCCTTCATCTCACACCGCGACCCTGGTCTCACCGACGCCGCCATCCGACGCCGCCAGAGCCGCTGCTCGCACCGCGACCTGAGGGCACTGCACGCCGCACTTCGCACCGCAGCACCAGACGCCAGCGCTCCTGACTTCAACAGAGAGATCGATCTGCAACGCGTGTGACTTCGAGGGCCCCGACGACGACGCACCGACCTCCGGAACCGACGCCTGCGGACGCCGTGTGTTCGGAAGCTCACCGCGAGGTCATCGACGCCCTGCATTTCTGAAAGGTACTGTTTGCGGGTCTTCCCGACACCGTAGCTGACCCGCGACGCCGCGGTCAGCCAGAACTGTTTGGATTTGTTTGTTCACGACGCCGTGATAGCCCCGGACGGAGCTATCGACATCAAGGAACTGTTTTTAAGGACACTGTGATAACTGAAGATTTTTAAAGTACTGTAGATTTTTTTTTTTTATCGTATTTGGTCTGGTTTAAAGTATATAAAAATATTGGATATTTTTCTAAACTGGTGTGGTGTCAGTTTATAGTGCTTAGATTGTATTACTGTTGGTTTTGTGCAAATGCTTTACACACTGCCTCTAGAATAAGCCTGACTGCTCGTGCCAAGCTACCAAGGGGGTGAGCAGGGGTTATTTTAGGAGTGTAACTCACTTATCCTGACTAGGAAGAAGGGTCCCTACTTGGACAAAGGTGCAAGCCCTTGCCAACTAGAGACCCCCATTTCTAACACTGACTGACAGAGAGACTGACTGAAGAGAGAGAGACTGACAGAGAGAGAGAGACTGACAGAGAGAGAGAGACTGACAGAGAGAGAGTGACTGACAGAGAGAGAGACTGAGCGAGAGAGACAGACTGAGCGAGAGAGACAGACTGAGCGAGAGAGACAGACTGAGCGAGAGAGAGAGACTGAGCGAGAGAGAGAGACAGACTGAGCGAGCGAGAGAGAGAGACAGACTGAGCGAGCGAGAGAGAGAGACTGAGCGAGCGAGCGAGACAGACTGAGCGAGAGAGAGAGACAGACTGAGCGAGAGAGAGAGACAGACTGAGCGAGAGAGAGAGACAGACTGAGCGAGAGAGAGAGACAGACTGAGCGAGAGAGAGAGACAGACTGAGCGAGAGAGAGAGACAGACTGAGCGAGAGAGAGAGACAGACTGAGCGAGAGAGAGAGACAGACTGAGCGAGAGAGAGAGACAGACTGAGCGAGAGAGAGAGACAGACTGAGCGAGAGACAGACTGAGCGAGAGAGAGACAGACAGACTGAGCGAGAGAGAGACTGAGCGAGAGAGAGACAGACAGACTGAGCGAGAGAGAGAGACTGAGCGAGAGAGACAGACTGAGAGACTGACTGACAGACTGACAGACTGACAGAGAGAAGGGACTCACTGACAGAAACTGAGACAGAGAGAGAGAGAGACAGACTGAGCGAGAGAGAGAGACAGACTGAGCGAGAGAGAGAGACAGACTGAGCGAGAGAGAGAGACAGACTGAGCGAGAGAGAGAGACAGACTGAGCGAGAGAGAGAGACAGACTGAGCGAGAGAGAGAGACAGACTGAGCGAGAGAGAGAGACAGACTGAGCGAGAGAGAGAGACAGACTGAGCGAGAGAGAGAGACAGACTGAGCGAGAGAGAGAGACAGACTGAGCGAGAGAGAGAGACAGACTGAGCGAGAGAGAGACAGACTGAGCGAGAGAGAGAGACAGACTGAGCGGAGAGAGAGACAGACTGAGCGAGAGAGAGACACAGACTGAGCGAGAGAGAGAGACAGACTGAGCGAGAGAGAGACTGAGCGAGAGAGAGACTGAGCGAGAGAGAGACAGACAGACTGAGCGAGAGAGAGAGACTGAGCGAGAGAGACAGACTGAGAGACTGACTGACAGACTGACAGACTGACAGAGAGAAGGGACTCACTGACAGAAACTGAGACAGAGAGAGAGAGAGACAGACTGAGCGAGAGAGAGAGACAGACTGAGCGAGAGAGAGAGACAGACTGAGCGAGAGAGAGAGACAGACTGAGCGAGAGAGAGAGACAGACTGAGCGAGAGAGAGAGACAGACTGAGCGAGAGAGAGAGACAGACTGAGCGAGAGAGAGACAGACTGAGCGAGAGAGAGACAGACTGAGCGAGAGAGAGAGACAGACTGAGCGAGAGAGAGAGACAGACTGAGCGAGAGAGAGAGACAGACTGAGCGAGAGAGAGAGACAGACTGAGCGAGAGAGAGAGACAGACTGAGCGAGAGAGAGAGACAGACTGAGCGAGAGAGAGAGACAGACTGAGCGAGAGAGAGAGACAGACTGAGCGAGAGAGAGAGACAGACTGAGCGAGAGAGAGAGACAGACTGAGCGAGAGAGAGAGACAGACTGAGCGAGAGAGAGAGACAGACCGAGCGAGAGAGAGAGACAGACCGAGCGAGAGAGAGAGACAGACCGAGCGAGAGAGAGAGACAGACCGAGCGAGAGAGAGAGACAGACCGAGCGAGAGAGAGAGACAGACCGAGCGAGAGAGAGAGACAGACCGAGCGAGAGAGAGAGACAGACCGAGAGAGAGAGACAGACTGAGCGAGAGAGAGAGAGAGACAGACTGAGCGAGAGAGAGAGAGACTGAGCGAGAGAGAGAGAGAGAGACTGAGCGAGAGAGAGAGACTGAGCGAGAGAGAGAGACTGAGCGAGAGAGAGAGAGACTGAGCGAGAGAGAGAGAGACTGAGCGAGAGAGAGACTGAGAGACTGACAGAGAGAAGGGACTCACTGACAGAAACTGAGACAGAGAGAGAGAGAGAGAGACTGACAGACAAAGAGTGACAGACAGACTGATGGAATTGGGGTCAAAGTGAGTATGAAGCTATGCAATGCCTCTTAAGATTGCTATTGTCTGCTAATAAAAATGTAGAGAGAGACTGACAGAGAGAGAGACTGACAGAGACAGAGAGACTGAGCGAGAGACTGACAGAGACAGAGAGAGAGAGACTGAGCGAGAGACTGACAGAGACAGAGAGAGAGAGACTGAGCGAGAGACTGACAGAGACTGAGCGAGAGACCGAGAGAGAGAGACTGAGCGAGAGAGAGAGAGAGAGAGACTGAGCGAGAGAGAGAGAGAGAGAGACTGAGCGAGAGAGAGAGAGACTGAGCGAGAGAGACTGAGCGAGAGAGAGACTGAGCGAGAGAGAGACTGAGCGAGAGAGAGAGAGACTGAGCGAGAGAGAGAGAGACTGAGCGAGAGAGAGAGAGACTGAGCGAGAGAGAGAGAGACTGAGCGAGAGAGAGAGAGAGACTGAGCGAGAGAGAGAGAGAGACTGAGCGAGAGAGAGAGAGAGACTGAGCGAGAGAGAGAGAGAGACTGAGCGAGAGAGAGAGAGAGACTGAGCGAGAGAGAGAGAGAGACTAAGCGAGAGAGAGAGACTAAGCGAGAGAGAGAGACTAAGCGAGAGAGAGAGACTAAGCGAGAGAGAGAGACTAAGCGAGAGAGAGACTGACAGAGAGAGAGACTGACAGAGAGAAGGGACTCACTGACAAACTGAGACAGAGACAGAGAGAGACTGACAGACAGAGAGACTGACAGACAGAGAGACTGACAGACAGAGAGACTGACAGACAGAGAGACTGACAGACAGAGAGACAGAGAGACAGAGAGACAGAGAGACAGAGAGACAGAGAGACAGAGAGACAGAGAGACAGAGAGAGAGAGAGAGAGACAGACTGATGGAACTGGGGTCAAAGTGTGTTTGAAGCTATGCAATGCCTCTTAAGATTGCTATTGTCTGCTAATAAAAATGTATTATCAAAATGTGCGCCTTTGTAGTTACATCTGTTTTTGAAATACAGCATTGTCGCATTGTCTAAAGTTTTGAAACATGTTTGATTTTTTTTTTACTCTAGCCCCACCCCTCACTGACCCCACCCCTACCGGTGCGGCCCTCGGCCACAAACCACACAGTAATTTTGGCCTCGACAGAAAGTTTGTGAGTACCCATGCCCTAGTGGATCTACAGCTTTCTTCAGGACTTACACAAGTCTCTGCCTTCTTGGAATAGATGATGCCTATGTGTAAAGCCTATTCGGGCCTCTGTATTCACAAAATACATGCCAAGAATCCAGACTAGGAGGACCCTGATCACCAACCAAAGAAGAAATTCCTCTTTGGCTAATTTCAATAGGTTAGCCTACTTGCTCTGTTTACCCGGGGAACGGTGGATGACACCTTGTATTCATATATTCATCAAGGGTAGGCCACCTCCACATTTGCTGACTTCCTCCCAATGCCGCCGATTCCTAACCTGTATTTTGAGAACACATAGAATGAATAGGCTTTACACACATATACATACATCACCTATTCATCAACTATTTCAAGAAGCCAGAGACTTTCATAGGTCCTGAAGAAAGCTGTAGACCTACTGGGCTCTTCGTAGACAGCTGAAACATATAGACCAGCTCAGGTGTATAGCTATTTATCCAAAAGGCAATATGCCTATTAACAAATGATTTTTTATTAACAGTAGGAACAACGGATAAGCCTGGCAATCTTAACTCCAGCAAGGCCACTTCCTAAGAAGATGCTTTATCCTGGTCCTTCATCAAAAGTCTCTCTGGAGAAGGTGTCTCACCCTTTCTCATCATGATCAACTCCTTCTATTAAGGCATCTTTCCAGAAGCTGTCAAGACAGAGAAGATACTTGCACTCCTAAAGAAACCTACACTAGACCCAATCTCACCAACTACCAGCTCCTCACTCACCTACCTTCATCGGAAGACCATCAAAAAAAGCAGTCTACACTTAATTGTTGGATCATAGCAACGCTAATCACCTCCTGCATGACTACCAATCTGTATTCCGATCAAGCTGCAGCACAGACACTACTAACTTACATTGCAGAAGACTCCTTCCTAACCACAGATTTAGATGACCTCTACCTTCTGATATTGCCATGATCACGCCTTCAGTCACACCCTGGGATGTTGAATGGGATTCACTGGCAATGTCCTTTACTGGTTCTCCTCTTACCTTAGCAAATGACACCGGTTTGGTAAAATGGGCAACCCGGGTCCCAAAAGATCAACATCGCAATCCATGACCTCCAGGCCATTGCCTCCCGCCCTTTAAGAACACACTAAATGCTGCAGCATGACGCCTCAACCAGAAACAGAAGAAATATTGCCAGCCCACAACATCTTCAAAACCGTCTGTATCATTTACAAAGCCATCACAACCAAATTCCAGCTTATCTTGCAGATAAACTCACCATCTCTGGTGGCTCTCTGAACACTCACAATAGGACACTGTCGGACATGAGGCTAAGAAGTGTAAAAAAAAGAAAAAACAAAGCAGTAGGCATTTTCCAGCTGCACCCAGGATCTGGAACAACATCCCTGTATACATCCCACCACTGCTCCAATTTAGGAAAGTGTTGAAGAGGCACCTCTTTAAAGAGCACTACACAAAGTAGCAAGAGTACACTTCTGCTCCCAGAACCCAGCTACCGCGCCAATTATTTACGGAGTGCATGAGTGCCCGCTGTCTTTTGGCTACAATCAGTGCTTTAAATGGGAAAAAATAAGTGCAGGTACTCATTAATATGAGCTAGAGGCGTGGCGAGTGGGAGGGGTTAGGGGCGGGGCTTAGGGCAACATATGACGATACATAATGACTTCTATATCAGTTGCAGCAACTATGAAAAACACATGAGAAATGTGTTTATGTAAAGGAAACATGTTAACTCATTACACAAAATGAAACCCAAAAAGGATGATATGTGAACAGTTTCTCGTTTTGTAATATTTGCTGCTTCTTAATACCATACTGTTATGTGGCACAATACTATATACTCTCAAGCGTGCACACACACATGCACGCACGCGCTCTCTCTCTCTCTCTCCACATTCCGTCTAAAATCTACTGAGCTTCTCTCACTAGTTCTGCTCCTCTTCCTCCCACCTTTTGCTTACTCTCCACAAGTCTTACATTTTCTCCCTGGTTTTTCCGTACTTGTCTCCAGTTCTCCCCTATATGCTGTACTCATCCCCTAAATTTGCCATCTGGAAAATTCAAGTTAAGAAATGCACCAGATGTATGACTTTACAGAAATGTGTGTTAAAATACCATTTCTGAGACGATTCGTGATTTCAAAACTCAAATATCTGGTATTTTTATCTGAAGATAAGTGGCAATTCTACCTTAACCTGCCACCTCACTTTTTACATTCATCCCTACTCCTTCCGTCCACAAAGAGAAGCATGTCCTGTCCTGAACAAAAAGATGAAAAGAAAAACGGCTTTGGCGAAGGCAGAGGATTTTGTTGGGCTGTCACTCGCTTTAGAACGGCCAGTGCAATCAATATCCTAAATAAGACTGGATTACTGACTGAGTGCCGGTCCCAACCCATTTACACACCTGATGGAGAGGGGCGGGGTGAGGCTAAAGCACTTTCAGCTGAATAGTCGTTGCGCATGTGATCGACAGTGAAGGGTCTGTCTAGACCCTGCACTGTTAATCACAGCGTGACGCAAGGCAAGCTCTCTTAGACCCCTGCAGTCTCAGGCCATTCACATGGGCACCGCTGGAATCTCCAGCAGGGACTCTGCAGGAGGCTTGGCGCGCTTAGAAGCTCCTGAGAAGCAGAGCGGCATCTACCCTGTGCTGGAGGACAAAAATAACCGGAGCCTGCAGTGCCATCTATTAGGGTACCGGTACTCTCCCTGGCTAATGAGAAGTGCCGGTACTGAAGGCCAGAAAATTCAGAAGTGCCGGTACTCAGTACCGGTGAGTACCGGCCCATTTAAAGCACTGGCTACAATTGTGCTACACAAATAACACATATATACAAATAGCATAAGGACAGGGTGGATATGCTTTCTCTGACCGTTCTTCGTTCTGAGACACTTTCTTTTACCAAAGAACTGCCAGCGCTTAATAAAACAAGAATATTGCGACAAAATACACCTTACTACGGTTAGGACTAATGCCCCCTCCGTCTTTCCTGTACCGTATCGATATGTTGATGTGTATGGGAGCACAACATATATTTCACTCAGTCAAAACACCAGAAAAGAGAAAACAACTTTAGATCGAATCCATGCAATGAAGGAAAGTAACAGAGTTCAAAAATGTAGCGTGGGGAATCGCTGAAGGATTCCACAAGAGACGTAGGAAGTAGCATGAGATCTCAACGCTGCTCGGAAACTACAGCCATCACTTTCTCTGCGCAACCCGAACTTATGACTGAACTATTCTTTGCGGCTTCGTACACACCTGTGCATCCTTTGGGGTGCTCTTGGGAGCCGCCATATTTCCCTGTTCCACCACATCCGGAAACATGGTGCATGTGCTTCCGGGTCAGCCACGGTCGGGGACTAGGAAGGACGGATGAGAGGTTTACAAAGGCAGCCGTGCCCATAGTTGTGCTCCCAGAGTGACGTCACGTGGTAACCATAGCGACCGAGAAGGTGCGCTGAAATTAAAGAGGGACAATAATACCTCGAACAAACAAATCTTAGAGGTAATTATCGTTTCTTTAAAAATGGGTTATTACTTACCAGCTGTAAGCGAATGTGTTTTCAACACCTCGGCTAAAATGCCACCCAATGTGAACATTGGCACACTTGAAGGAAGTCTTGCTTGTGTTGACAAGTAAATCTTCTGCGTAAGTGTACCAGCGCCACTTTGGGTATTTGATAGGTCATATTTTGCCTGCCACAGTGATGATAGGCATGCCAGGTAAAGTTCGTCCAAGGTACCGTTGACTTATATTACCTTCGTTGGTAAGCACTCTGGTATAGAAATAATTACTCAGTGATTGCCACACTATTATGCTTGTGAAATATTTATTTTAGCATGGTGACTCGAAGCATACCCGGTGATTGGCACACCATGTTGTGGGCAAATACACAGTTTGTAAAGAGATGACCCAGTTGTTGTATCTCCCACTTGTTGGTCCCTCGGTGGACACCGTACTGTATTAGACACTGCTGTGTCCCTGCGCGGACACCGTACCTATGTGCCATGTCAGCTGTCAACGGTCAGTTATGACAGTTGACAGCTGACTGCGTACACAGTTACAGGCTCGTTACGCTCCTTATACTGGAGCCTGTGTTGGTGCTAATAAAGGCGTTACTTCTGCAACTAACTTGTGTGCGCCCATCTTTACAAGTTGGCGACGAGGAGCACCAACACGTGGACCCGGCGTGTGATTTTATACGGTACTGGAAGACCTTCAAAGAATAAGACTGATCCAGCAATCCAAGAACTGGACATGGAAGAAGGGTCATTTCCAGGTTTGAGATGAACTGTGTACCTACATGAAGAACCGCGAAAAATAAAAGCAGTTCGTGAGCCACTACAAGAAGTGCAGGGTCGTACATACAGCGGACGAAAGAAGCAATGGTTAGTGCTCTTGTCAAGTATTAAAATAAATACTGAGGAACAATTGAGGCGTTTAAGCACGAAACCTGTGAGAAATCTAAAGCAGGAAAATTGAAGCGGAGAAAAGAACGCTGAAGGAATCCAGTTTGCGGCCAAACTGTCACTCCTGCATTCCAACCGTCAGCTGTTCGTGACGTCCACTCATGTGGGACGCGTGACGTGTTGGATCTTCACGTACGAGTTCAGGTGCAAGCGGCCATCTTGGAGTGTCGAAAATGAAAAATGTAAGACATTAAAGCACTCAGACTAGTGTTGCACGCACGCAGCACTCGACGTACTCCGAACTGTTCTGTCAGCTCACCGGACCCTTCGCAAAACACAAGAAGAATTGTCAACCGGGAAGGGAAGCGAATGCAGGTGGACAAAAGAAAAAGGTACTGTTTAAAAAAAAACCACAGTGTACACATCCTTGATTCAAAGGAGGATTATCGCAAGCAAGGCATTTATTCGGAAAAAAAAACGAACACAGGTGAAAATGCAGCTATAAAAAAAATCACTTTATGGTATCATCTCATAGTGGGGTGTGTAAAGATACAACAGGGTGAAACATAACCTTGGCCATCACCTTCACACAAGGGTTACAGTAGGATTGAATGAATAACTCAAAACAAATAAAGAAAACTAACTAAACTTAACCACTAGCTACACAGACTCTCAGCTCTGTACAAGCATGGCATCAGGGTATGTCTGGAACTTGTCACCACCAGAAACATTTCTAAGGGCAGGAGGAGAACCAACACTCAAATGGGAAGAGTGGAGGGAGTATTTTATAAACTATATTGCTACTCTAGAGGATGATGAAGAGTTAAAGCCAGAAAAGAAGTATAAATTACTCATGCATTGTCTGGGTGCTGGTGGGATAAAAGTTTTATAACACTATAAACAAAAAAATAAGAGGAGAAAACGAAGGTGACGTGTACGTAAATGCTATCGAAGACCTAAACACATACTACAAACCCACGGTATGTGTGGGAGTCGACAGGTACAAATTTTTCCATAGGAAACAAGGAAAAGAAGAAACAATTGATGATTATGTGTCCACACTCAAAAATCTGGCCATTAATTGCCGTTTTGGGGAACTGCATGATGAGTTCATAAGGGACCAGATAGTGATGCAGGGTTCAAACGCTAATATACAAGACAGTTTGTGGGCAAAGGGAGAATATCCATTACAAAACATCATAGACATAACCAGGAAGGCTGAACTTACTGGTAGGTGCGCTAAAGCAGTGCTTTTAGAAAACAAGGAAAAAAGAGATGGTGATGTGGTAGGGAGAGTTATTGGAAAAAAAGGTGGCCAGTATTCTACCAAGCATCCGAATTATACCAGGGAAGCTCAACAAACATACAACAAACCAACGCACATGGCAGACAATATGAAGTGCCCAGCAAGGGGTGTAAAATGCACATTCTGTGGTGTCGTGGGCCATTTCCAGAAGGCGTGCAGGAGAAGGAACTCACGCACGGTGAGAGTTATTGAAGAGGATGAAACCAGTTACCAACAAACCTCTGATGAGGAGGATGTAAACATGTTTGTTTTGAACATTAACGATGACTCTACTGAAAAAGGGAATACTTCCATCACCTCCAAAGTTAAGAAACCACTGTGTAACTTGAACATTGGTGGTGTAGACATCAGTGTTGTTGCGGACTCTGGATCACCATACACCATAGTGAACAAAAAGGTATGGGACGATAAATTCAAGTCCAAATTAGGTAACCAGTTGACCAAATCTGACATAACTATAAAATCATTTACTGGTGAACCCATCGAGGTGTGTGGATTCAGGAAACTCACTTTCAGGTTCAAAGGTAGAGAATCCGTGTGTAAATTGTATGTGTCCAGTTGTATGTGGACCATCCGTGCTAGGATGGATGGACCAAGGAAGCCTAGGCATAATTTTGGATCCCAGTAAAGATGACCCTGTGTTAGTTGTAACCAACAACAACGACTATGCCCAAACGTTAGTGGACACGTTTACAGGAGTGTTTAGTGGACACATTGGCACCCTAAGAGGGTACCAACATAAGATTAGACTCAAACCCGACTATACACCCACTGTTCACAAGACACGCAGCATACCGTTTGCCATCAAGGAGGAGGTGAAGGCCCAACTGGACCAACTGCTTGAGGAAGGCATCATAGAAAAGGTGGAGGCCTCGGAATGGGTTGCCCCCTTGGTGATTGCCAAACGCCCCAACGGAAAACTTAGGTTATGTGTTGACCTTCGTGACCTGAACTGTAACATTGTGGTTGAACAATTTCCCCTCCCTAAAATCGGTGAAATGCTGGCCGGCACCAAGGGGGTGAAGTGGTTATCAACCATAGATTTGAAATCGGCGTATCACCAGGTTCAACTGCATCGTGAAAGCAGGAACTTAACAACCTTCATAACTCCTTTTGGGTGTTTCCGCTTCACTAGAGTACCTTTGGCCTTGCCTCCGCAGCTGCCATGTTTCAGAGGCTTATGCACAATGTGTTCGATGGTGTCAAAGGTATACTGCTCTTCCAGGATGACATACTGGTGATGGGAAAACCAGAGATGAACATGACCAAAGAGTTAAGCAGGTACTAAACATAATGGAAAAAAGGGGTTAACAGCAGAGCATCTCAAATGCAAGTTTGCAAGAAACTCTGTCACGTATCTGGGTCATGAAGTGACTGGTGATGGCATTTGCCCTAAAAGGATTTGCTGGAGGCCATAAAGGAAGCACCTTTGCCAAAAGACAAGGATGAATTGAGGTCCTTCTTAGGGCTTCTAGAATTTTATGCAAGATTCATTAGCAACTTTTCATAGAAAACATTTGGTTTACGCCAGTTGCTTAAACTCAAAAACAAATTTGAATGGTCTAAAGACTGTGATTTAATTTTCATGTCACTAAAGAACGAAATGTGTGCTGCACTTCCGCTGCAGGGTTTTGACCCACAATTGGAGAACTTTGTCACCACCGATGCCAGCTCCAAAGGGCTTGGCGCAGTGCTCACCCAGAGAGATGATATGGGCACTGAGTATACCATAGCTTTTGCCTCTCGCTCCCTCACTCCAGCGGAGGAGAAGTTCTCTGTCATTGAGCGCGAGGCATTGGCATGCGTATGGGCATTGGAGCACTTCAGACAGTTTGTGTGGGGTAGAAATGTAACTATATGCACGGATCACAAACCTCTGACTAAAGTATTCACCACAAAAGGGTTGTACAATGCCTCTCCCAGATTAGCAAGGCTTTCTGTAAGACTGTTTGACTATATTTACAAGGTTCAATATGTGCCCGGAGTAAAAATGTAGTGGCCGATTTTTAAGCAGGATGCCTAAAGAGGATAATGAAGAGGGTATGGAGGAAGAAAAGGAAGAACTCTGTATAGCGAATGTGCATGAAGAGTTGGAAGGAATTACCAAAGAGGAATGGCACTCTGAGCAAGAGAAGGACCTAATAATGTCCAATGTGGTGAACATGCTGAGCAAAGGGTGGTCAGCAAAAGGTGATTTAACTGAAGACATCAAACACTTTTGGGAGGTAAAGGATGAACTCTCATTTGAAGGCGGCCTCCTGTTCAGGAGCGGGAGAGTTGTGCCACCCAGCGGATTGAGAAAAAAAATACTTGAATTGTGTCACGAGGGACATCTGGGCATATGCAAAACTAAGAGCAGGGTAAAAAGAACAGTTACTGGTGGCCAGGAGTAAGCTTAGCCGTCGAGAGAATGGTCCGTGATTGTGCCCTATGCGTGAATTCGGATAAGACTCAAATAACGTACAGACCCCCCCTTCACCCAATCCCTACGCCGGCCATGACATGGGAAAGAATTGGTATTGACATCATGGGCCCTGTGCCAGACAGGCAAGAGCAATGGTATGTTTTAGTTGTCATTGATCATTTCAGTAAGTGGCCAGAGCTCAAGGTAGTCAGCAAAACCGACGCACTCCAAATAGTCAAATTCCTGGATGATATTTTCACACGAGAAGGTCTCCCGAAACAAATTGTCAGCGACAATGGTCCACAATTTACATCAGACACCTTTAAAAACTATGTGAGAAGAAATCAGATTGAACATAAAACAACATCTGTGTACCATCCAGCTGGAAATGGCGCCGTGGAGCGTTTTAACAGGGTGATCAAAGGTATTATCCAGCTTGCGAACAACAACGGATTAGAGTGGAGAAAAGAGGTGTTTAAGACGCTGTGGGCGTACCGCATAACTCCCATTGACACCGTTGGGCACAGCCCTTTTGAACTAATGCGTGGTAGGACACCTTTGTCTAAAGACAATGTAGTTTGGGTCAAGACGGCAAAGAGAGTCGAGTGGACAGCTGAACTGGTCAGGGAAAAAGTGCGTCAGCCCAAGCCCAGGTCAAGTCCAGATACGACGTCAAGCATGGGTGCAAGACCGTAGGAATACACGTTGGCGACAGTGTTAGGGTCAAGAGAAGTGGTCACATAGGAAAAGGACAGAGCAGATACACTCCACCACTCACTGTACGCAAGATTTTCTGTAATTCCGCCCAACTAAGTGATGGAAGAGTCTGGCATTTCTCTGCTCTTTCCGCGCAGAGAATGAGGCCGATTGACTGTCCCAGTTTGGAAGAGGAACAAGGCGGTCTGAAGACACAAGTCAAGCAGCGGGTATGGTCTGATGATGAGACCGAGTTAAGTCAACCTACCTGCGACGACACGGCTCATGGGACATTGGCACAGTCTGCATCTGCAGCACCGATGGATGATCCAAGTTGTTCTCATTCTGTAAGGATCAGGAGACAGTTACCTGAGATTCCCTCACTCGACACCAACCCAATGGTTGTCACCAGTAGGGCCGGAAGAAGAATCGTGCCTCCCACCAGGCTCACGGACTATGTGTGCGAGTAGCGCATCCCTGCCTGTTATGTTCTCCTTTTATTCTTCCTTCCCTGTACCTTTCACTTTCCCTTTTCTGTTCTCTTCCTTCTCTCCTACCTTCTCTCTGCTCCCAGCTCGTATTCTGTCTCCAGCACTCACCCCTCCATCTGTTTCTTTCCTATGTATTGTTGGGAAGGGAGATGTGTTGTATCTCCCACTTGTTGGTCCCTCGGTGGACACCGTACTGTAATAGACACTGCTGTGTCCCTGCGCGGACACCGTACCTATGTGCCATGTCAGCTGTCAACGGTCAGTTATGACAGTTGACAGCTGACTGCGTACACAGTTACAGGCTCGTTACGCTCCTTATACTGGAGCCTGTGTTGGTGCTAATAAAGGCGTTACTTCTGCAACTAACTTGTGTGCGCCCATCTTTACACCAGTGACAACAGATTTAGTTATACAAAAAATACAAAAGCATGGTTGTTTTCATTCCTTTGGTGATTGAAACACCACGTTGGAATGATGCATATTATATTTTCGTACACAGTATGTTAGATTGTGTCAAATAAGAGTTTGTAGGCACAACACATTTTATTGTTAAATTTGTTCATAGACTGGGAGTAAGTTGTGGTATTAAAGATGCAAAACATTTCTGCACCACCATTTTTCCTACTCAGATACGGAGAACCACAAGTACAGTGGTCGAAATTAAATAAAAGCTTTCTTGAACTATATTTCTGTGTGTCCAAACAATATGACAGTGGAGAAAAAAGTTTATCTTTTGGTACACTGTCTGGGGGTGGAAGGCCAGGAAGTATTGGAAAATGATTTAGGTCCAGAGAAAGCTTGTGGGTTACATCAACTCGGAATTTGTACAAGAAAGCTTGACTTACATTATTTGCCAAAAATAAGCACAATCTTGGAGCGTTACTATTTTGGTAAAAGGGTGCAGGGAGAGAAAGTGGAGGAGTAAGTTACAAGTCTTTGAAAACTAGCCACAACGTGTACAGTTGCTACACTCTGTGAAGAGTAGAACATTTTCTAGCTTTTGCGACAATAATTTTAGATTCTATTAAGGACACGGCGGCAAGGATTATGCTTCTCAATTGCGATTCTAATAGGTTTACTGATTATAGAATCGGGATTTTATTAAAGACAAGGAGGCTAGCATTATGCATAAGCTTTTATTTCCCACTTCTGAGCAGCACCTTTAAAAGCTCATGGAATCTTTTAAACATCACAATCAAAAAGAACTTTCAAATCCATAAGTAACATGAGACCACCATCTTCCTCCTCTTTTCGTTTGCTTCTTCCAGCTTCTCTTCCCAATCCAAAACGTGTATTATCCAAAATTAATTCTTTACAATAAAAAACATATTATCAAAAAAACATGCTTTAATTTATACTTTTTTTCCTTAAATCAAAACTGCATAACATTTCCTTTTTCTGTACACAAATAATTTTTACACACCCAAGGGAAGGGTGGGAGGGATAATGCTAGCCTCCTTGTCTTTAATAAAATCCTGATTCTATAATCAGTAAACCTATTAGAATCGCAATTTTATGTCAAGACAGGAGGCTAGCATTATGCATGTTCAAAGCTTTCTAAAACACATTTAGAAACATGTTCAACTGATTTAAAATAGAATCTCCTGAAAGTATATACAGAAGACCAGTCAGCTGCCTTCATAATATCTTCTAATCTTCCACCTAACATGGTCACCTTACTTGCCATTGCTCCACGCACAGAATGCGCAGTAAATTTAGACACATCAACACCAGCCTCCTTCATGGAACATTTAACCCATCTAGCAATTGTCGCATTTGAAACTGCCTTATACGGCTTCACATAAGATATCAAAACCTGATCTATCCCATCTCCCCTTTTTTCTAACATTCTGTTTTCATGCTCCTTTAAACATCTAACCACACACAACCTGGACATTCATCAAACACTGGATAAAATACAGTACTTGACATTGTCTTAGTCCTTTTACATATTTCAAATACCACACCATTTGGTTGAAAATATCTATGAGAAATTTCCAAAGCCTTTATTTACATCTGAAACCCTTCTAAAAGAAATGAGACATAATAAGGTTGCTAACTTCCATGATAACTCCCTCGAATCCAAGTACTTATTACTAGTCCAGGCCATAAATAACTTAATCACCAAATCCACGTCCCATAAGGATTTATATTTTGATTCGGGTGGCCTTTTAACCTGAATACCTTTCATAACCCTACAAACTAAAGGACTCTTACCAATAGTCATACCATGACTCAAAGAATGTCCAGCTGAAATAGCTGATCTATAACAATTCACAGTCCTATAAGACATACCCTTCTCAAAAAGACCAGCCAAAAAATTTGCTACCTGAACGTCAGTTGCTTCCAAGGGATCCAAACCCCTTTCCATGCACCAACGAATCCAAACTTTCCAAGATCCTCTATACCTTCTTCTGGTCCCTGGAGCCCAAGACTCAAACAATAATTCCGCAGCCGTTCCTGAAAGATCTGTGAATGCTCTTGAACCCCTGATATCTTCCAAACTAGAAGGTTGAGTGAACCTGACTCCACCAAGGGATGTTCCTCCCCTTCCACATTCCTCAAAAGACCTCTGAAAGCCCAAATTACAAGAGGCTCTGTCACTGCTAGCTCCATCACGGAAGGGAACCAAGCTTGACTCTTCCAAAAAGGAGTTACTAAAACTAGTTGGCATTTCTGCTTCCTTACCTGAACCAGAACTCTCTGAATAATTGAAAACGGGGGAAAGGCATAACCTTTCCACCTTCTCCAATCCTGCTGAAACGCATCCACTGCCATTGCACCTGGATCCGGTCTCCAACTCACATACCTTTTTAGTTGATAGGTCACCTCGACGCAAACAGATCCACATCCAGTGGACCCATGCTCTCCATCAACTGAATAAAAACCTCTTCTCTCAGCTTCCAATCGCTGTAGTCTATCATATTCCTCAAATTCAAATCTGCCATTACATTCCTTGCACCTGGTAAATATTCTGCTTTTAAACCAATTTTTTGCTCCAAACAAAACTCTCAAATTTCCATTGCTAATTCCGCCAAACCTTTCGACCGAGTTTATATAAGCCACAGCAGACACATTGTCCATCCTGAGTAGAACCGATCTCCCTACCAAACCTTCCTTGAAACTCTTCAAGGCAAACAATCCCGCTCTCATCTCTAGACAATTGATATGACTTTCCTTCTCCCAAGGAGACCAGACCCCACCAGTCTCCTTTTCAAGACCAACTGCGCCCCAACCTAAGTTGCTCGCATCCGTCTCCAAAACATAATCTGGGCAAACCCCAAAAATTGCCCTTCCATTCCATGCTTCCATGTTTTCTCTCCACCAAATCAATTCCTCTCTTGCCTCCATAGTAACATTTACCATGTCTCCATACCACAAACCTCTCGACAGCCCTGATTTCTTCATACGCTGTAATGCTCTGTAATGTAGAGGTCCTGGAAAAATTGCCTGAATTGACGAACTCAAGAGACCAATTACCCTTGCCAGGTTCCTCAAAGAAACTCTCTGTTTGTTTAACACTTTCTGAATCTCCTGTTTTATTTTCTTCACCTTCTTCTCCAGAAGACACATCTGACACGCAACTGTGTCTACCACAAAACCCAGAAACTCCACCTTCTTTACTGGATTTCAAAACGGACTTTTCTAAGTTTATTAAAAAAACCAAACTTTCCAAAGTGCTCATTACAAACATCAAGTGTTCTTTTACAACAACAATATTCTGATTCATTCTCAAAATATCATCTAGATAAATCATCATCCTTATTCCTCTCTCCCGTAAGAAACCCACTACTGACCTCATCAACTTGGTGAAACACCAAGGGGCTGATGAAAGTCCAAAGGGAAGGCTCTTGAACTGATACAACTGACCCTTCCATCTGAACTGAAGAAATTTCTGACTCTCCTCCGAAATTGGAATAGTGAAGTAAGCATCCTTCAGATCTAACTTCACCAACCAATCTCCTTCTTGAAGAACATCTCTCAAGAGATGAATACCCTCCATTTTGAAATGTCGGTAAGTCACATATTGATTCAAACTTCTTAAATTTATTACTGGTCTCCAACCTTTTTCTTCTTTCTCTACAAGAAAGAGAGTACTAACAAATCCTTTCTTTTGCTCTTCCACTTGAATTATTACATCCTTCTCTAACATCATACGTACCTCTTTTTCCACTATTAACATTAATTCCTCCTGAAACACTAATTCCATAGTTTCTTTCCCCTGAAAAGGAACTGTTACGAACTCTACTCGAAAACCTTCTACAGTTTCCAGAACCCAAGCATCTTTTGATACCTCCTTCCATTTCTCTTTGAAATACTTCAATCTTCCTCCAACATTTTTCAGGATAGAAAAAATACCTGTCTTCATACTCAGCCTGGTTATGATTCTGGGTCTGGTTTTGACCTCTTCCTCTATAACCACGTGCCCGGCTCCTTCCTCTTTGCGGAAAGAAGTTGTAATTATTCTGTCCTCTTCCAAAATTTCCTCCTTGGTTTTGGTAATGGGCTCTGTAATTACCTCGGCCGGCAGCTTGCCCTCTTCTACCGGCCCGACCATATAAACCACTGTTGTTGAATACTCTACGCATATTGAATTGAGCCCTATCGAGGCTAGTGAAAGTGTTTACAAATTTTGACAGAGACTTCGCCATTCTATCTCCAAACAGAAGCCCTCGTGCCTCTTCACTTGATTCTTTATGCGCTAGATTTCCTAATCTTGGATTTATCCTCATAAGGATAGATTTCCTTCTTTCTGAAAGAATGCCAGCATTCACATTGCCTAAAAAGCATACTGCCCTCTGGCACCAACCACGCATTAATGATAGATCCAGATCAAGATTCTTTAGGTAAGCTTCCTCTTCTGCATCAAAAATTTTAGCCAACGGCCCTAAGATGTCAAGAATCTTATCTTGGAGTTAAACAATAATGGGGCAACCCTGTGTCCCTCAGAACCTGGGTATATATATAAACAAAAACAATGGTTCTGTCGGGTATCTCAACTATTGCTTCAGACAATAATTAATTAATAGTCCTCAAACATTCATGTCTGCATTATTTAAGACATATGGAACACATTGATGAGTATAAAATCTTTTATATAAATTGGTTCATTCAAATATACTCAGACATTTGTAGAAGAGCTGTCAAAAATTAACAATAAAGTGATATGTGATCAAGTGACATTTGTGCCTAATAGTGAAGTATAGTGCATACTATTTACAGTGTAATAGGAATATGTACAAAGGAAAGGAGGGGGGCCAGAATCTAATGTCAAGCACAATGACTCTGTTGCTTATACAAATTAATTAATTAATTGCACACAGAGTCTTGATCTGTCTGGACCGTATTCGTTCGTCGACGTTTCAACCCAATCTACGCTGAGTTAGATAGTCCGGGCGGGTCTTCAGCAGGACAATTAAAGGTTAATAGGAAATGACAGCCCACAAAAACCAGAGAATCCTAGTAAATCGGACATCTGAATGGTCCAATAGTTGGATCACGGTAGTGGTGATTGCCCGAGGAATGGGGCTGTGACACAGACGAAGAAGATCCGGCTAATGGGCGCAATCTGACCGGATCGCCCACACAATAGGGATGGCTGATTGAATACGCCCCCATGTTAGAATAATTCTGCTGCAAGTTATTCAGCTTTGATTCACCACTACCGTGATCCAACTATTGGACCATTCAGATGTCCGATTTACCAGGATTCTCTGGTTTTTGTGGGCTGTCATTTCCTATTAACCTTTAATTGTCCTGATGAAGACCCGCCCGGACTATCTAACTCAGCGTAGATTGGGTTGAAACGTCGACGAACGAATACGGTCCAGACAGATCAAGACTCTGTGTGCAATTAATTAATTAATTTGTATAAGCAACAGAGTCATTGTGCTTGACATTAGATTCTGGCCCCCTCCTTTCCTTTGTACATATTCCTATTACACTGTAAATAGTATGCACTATACTTCACTATTAGGCACAAATGTCACTTGATCACATATCACTTTATTGTTAATTTTTGACAGCTCTTCTACAAATGTATGAGTATATTTGAATGAACCAATTTATATAAAAGATTTTATACTCATCAATGTGTTCCATATGTCTTAAATAATGCAGACATGAATGTTTGAGGACTATTAATTAATTATTGTCTGAAGCAATTGTTGAGATACCCGACAGAACCATTGTTTTTGTTTATAAGAATCTTATCTTGGCACTGTTTCAAGGAACGGTCTAACCCCTTCCTTGGATCTTTTCCCAACTTGAAGAGATTTGTTATTAATTCTGGGTCAATATTTGGTGTCATCGTTATTTTTTCCTCAATATTTGGTCTCGAGCACTGTGCTCTCATAATATTTCTCTCCTCTATCTCTAGTGGCTTACGCAACCTAGCCTTAATGTAATCCGCCACATGTTCAAGATGCCACCAATCTTTCCCTCTTGGGTGCCTTATCTCTTTAGGACTAAACATCAGTTCAACAAAAGGATCGACCACTGTATCCTTAACTTTCTCTTTAACGTTTTCTTCATTTTCCTCTCCTAATCCATCTTTATATTCTAGGTCTAAAATGTATTCATCCAAATCATCCTCACTCAATGCATCTCCCGATGCATTTCCTCTCTTTCCAGTGTATAACTGGCCCTCCTGTGTATCGCTTCGGATACCCTTCCTTTTTGAGCCGCATGGGACTCCACTCTGATTCTTCTTTGTACCTAAATGCTTCTTTTTCGCCAAACATTTTCCTCCTGGACCTCTTTCATTCTCCTCTTCTGAAATGGAGAAATATTCTTCTTCTTCATTAATTTTCCTCTTTCCTAATGCCTGTTTCACTGACTCTTGTATAGTCTCTTTCATTTCCTTACTTATAATTTCCCTTATCATCTTCTCCTGTTCCTCATTTGTCTTATCCATTTCTTATTCTTTAAAATAATCCTCCTCTACTCTCTAAATAAACTTTAAATTTGTTTATCAACTAAACTCTACCGCAATAATATCTTTTTTTGGCTCTGTCAACTGTCAAACTGCATCAACTGTCTCTCCTGAGACGCGATGCTGAAGCGAGAACCGTTACCATGGGAACGAGCCTCGCAGAGCTAATTCCCCTAGAAACAATTGCTCGCGTTAAAAAACAAGCTCTATTTCCTCTAAAAATCAACTCACTGTTGGCCAATAAGAGATCACGCCTCACGCATGAACGCGTCACGTCACTCCGCAGGCTTCTTTAATCAAATCACAACTCGCTCCTGCTCAAGCCTACTTGCACTACCGCTTCCCTTCATAATGAAGTCACGGTAAGCGCGAGCAAACTTATTTAAAAATTGTTTTTGAATTTAACTGAAACTCTCGCGCGCGAGCGCTCGCGCTTTACATCGACCAACACAAAACAAACCTATCTCTTATAAGGCAATAATATATTAATACCCTTAAATAACTATACTTTCATACACAAAAAAAATCATTAAAAATTCTCAATCAATCCTTTTTAAACCTCAAATCAACATACATTCAAGCTCAAATATACACCCATCAATTGGGTTTCCACAACATTCTATCAACAAGCAGACTAATAATAACCAAATATGCTAAACAAATTATTAAAATCAATATAGTAGATCAATACTTATCTGCTTAGAAGCAGCAAACAAAAGAGGAGGAAGATGGTGGTCTCATGTTACTTATGGATTTGAAAGTTCTTTTTGATTGTGATGTTTAAAAGATTCCATGAGCTTTTAAAGGTGCTGCTCAGAAGTGGGAAATAAAAGCTTATGCATAATGCTAGTCTCCTGTCTTGACATAAAATCTTACTACTCAAAACACAGCAGCCAATCAAACAAGCATTTGCAATGCAATAGGTCTCACATTTGTGAGAGTTAGATCTATTGGCGTAGTAAATGACAATGTTTTTTACCCATGTGTTTTGGTTTGGAGTGGATGCATGTGGTGTGGTGTGGAATTATGTGGGTCGGATTGGGATTGTTAGTTGTGGAATTGTGTGGTGTGTAGTGGAATTATATGGTGTGGTGAATAGATAGGGTTCAGAGCTGCACTGGATAGTAAGTAAGTAATTTATTGTGCAGTTAATTAAAACTCACAATTTTAAAAAGAAAAACCATCGAGGCATTAAAAGTACATAAAAAAGAGAAGATAAAAACCATTATCTCAATTTATGCTTTAACATTTAAAATACAGTCTTTCAAACTGTTATGCTTTAGGTAGAGGTCATATCGAGTCTCGGTTTTATTGTGTGTTCAGCCCTTTTGAGGTGGATATAAATATGGACAAAGTGCCAATGCTTCAGAATGCCTGTCCAAGCCTTTTGACGTGTGTAAGAGCGTGGATAAAGTGCTTCAAAAATGCAAACATGAGTTGGACGTAAGAAGGGGTATGTAGGTTGACTGTTAAAGTGCTCAGTAAAAGTGGACTAGCTGCCTTCTATTCTGCTGTTGCTTGTGACTTAAGCTTAAGTCTTTCTGCCACTTTATCAAAATACTTTGTAAATCGGCAGTTTAGTTGGATCTCTTCTGGATAAAAACATAATTTTACTGCCTGCAGGTCCTGATGCCCTTCTGATTCAATGTTGGTCGAAGTAAGGCACGTCTTATGTCTAACAGGCTTGGGCAGGTGCAAATAATATGTATTTGGTCCTCTTTTCCTGATCAACAAAGATGGCAGGACTGTTCATCTGGTCTCCTTTTCCAAGGTGGCAGGTGAGGGAGAATTGGTATAATGCCAAAGCGCAACTTTAAAAAAAAATTGTTTATCTTTTGTTTAACTCCTGTTTTTAGATAAGCTTGTGGCGTAGGAGCTGCGTAGTCATTAAGTACTGTCCATCCGTGAGCCCACTTGGCCAAAGTTTCCTTGTCTTCTGTTGTGGATATCAATTTTGTTACTTTAGTTACGACCTTTTTGAAGCTCTTGTGATCTATGGAGGATTCCCAGAGGTTTGTCAATTCAAGCCTTTCCAGTGATTCGACCAGGTACTCTCTGGCGGGTGATTTCTCTCGATGTGACAGCTCAAAACATAGATGCGCATTTAGGGATCCCTGCTCAGCACCTCTGATCTTGTGCCAGCTTTTTATATAAGCACCCCTTCTTTCCACGATTTGCTTCTGAAGACCGAAATACAGGCGTATTTGGGCGGGTGACACATAGTTTGGTAGCTGAAAGATTGCTCTATATGACCTACCAATTATTTTGTCTAAAACTATCGCATCTTTCCCTTGGTTGGTTCACTCCCATGTGTGAGCATTGGCTGGAAACGTGTTCGGATCACCTGTAATAGGGGATCTAATGTTCGGTCTGGTAAGACTTTCTTCAGGGGCTTCATTGCGAGGTAGCTCGTGGTGCCCTTCCGTCGCAAGGCCTCCAGTTGGGGTTTATATGAGCCTCTGCTGTCAAGGAGAACTCCGAGATATTTGTAGTTGGTTACCCAGTCTAGGCTGCTCCCATCCAGGTACCATGTAATTTTCTTGGTCTTGTTGTAATTCACTGTCATCATTTTTGTTTTCTTTAAGTTAATGTGCAATGTGTTGCATTGCGAGAATTTGTTTGTGGTGTCCAGCAGGTGTTGGAGGCCGATTGGAGTCCGGCTTATTAAAACCAAGTCGTCCGCGTATAGGAGATTGGACAGCGAGATGTTTCCCAAGCGTGGGGCGTGCGATATACTATTGTCCAGTTCCCCTGGAATGTCTGCTAAAAAGAGGTTGAACAGCATGGGGTCTAGAACACACCCTTGTTTTAGGCCTTTGGAGGTGTTGATTCGCCTTGAGAGGTGCGTCCCGGCTCCCAGCTTGATCTTGACCCGGGTGTCGGTGTGTAATAGGATCAATTGGTTGAGGAGAGGCTTAGGTATCCCCCACTTTTCCAGCTTCTGCCATAGTTTGGCGCGATCTACGTGGTCAAATGCTGCGCTATATTCTATGAAACATAAAAATAGCGAGCTCTTTGCAAATTTGGCCGCGTCTATCAGCAAGGTTAGCGCCATGATGTTAGTCGTGGTGCCTTGCCCTCTTCAGAACCCTGTTTGATTTGCGTATTGATGATGCCCAGGATGATAATTCCTCTAGGACTAGCCCCGCATAATACTTTGCCTCTATATCCAGTAGGGCGACGAGATGGTAATTGTTGGGGATACTCCTATCGCCCTGCTTGTAAATTGGGCTGAATATCGATCGTTTCCAAGAGGCCGGGCTTATTCCTGTTTCCTGAATGCTCTTGAAGACTGGTACCAATGTTTTACTCCAGAATTCTGCATCGTACTTGTACAATATTGGCGGTATTCCATTTGGACCTGGGGCTCCTTCCAGCTTCCTTTTAGATATTTGTAACTTGATCCGAGCTGCTGTTATTTCATTACTAAATTCTTTGCTGTTTGATGATGGTTTAAAGACTGTTGTGCATTCCACCCCGAGGTCCTTTTGTTTGCTCGAGTTCTTGTCGTGCTTGGTGCCCTCGCCATACCTTTGTCTAATGCTGTCTGAGTTGTAATCTCTCCTGTTCCTCTCGGTAGTCCACAGGTTTTCCTCAGCAGAATTCCCCTCTTGATAATTGTCATTAAAGTGGTTGTACAGATGGTGTGCCCAGTCGAATTCTGTAATGTGCGAATTTATTCCTTGATGCGCCGGCGGTTGAAGGCTATTGATTGTCCGCCAGAACCGTGCGCTGTTTTTGAGTTTCGAGTCATGCAAGATCTTTGCCCAAAGGTCTTCATTCGCTTGTCTTTTCTTTTCCCAAATCATCTTTTTTAACTTTGCCTTCAGTTGCCGTAACTTGCTCTGCAGAGCTAGACTTTGTGGTTGGTTGCGAAGCTGTCTTAAGGCTTGATTTATTTTCCGTTTGAGGTTTTTTTATCTCGGGAGTGGTTGCCTTCCCTGGAAAAGGGCCCCGTGGTTTCCCCGTGAGGGTCCTCGTCTTCGTGGCAAACCTTGTCCCAAGATCCTTTGTGAAAACCTCCCAAGCCTCTATTGGGTTCGCTATCAGATTGTTTTCGCAATGGATAAGTATGTTCGCATTAATGGATAGCTCTTCAATTTTATCGGGCTTGCACCTTATTCGTCTAAAATCCGAGGTATATTCTGTGCCGGCACTTTTCCTTACGTCCAAGTAGTTCCCTCTGATTGTGTTTAGCGTCACTTCTTGCGGTAGATGGTCACTTTGTCCATTTTCGCCCATTCTAAATGAGTCTATGATGTCAAACAGGGGGAGAGTTGCCAACGTGAAATCTAAATAAGAGGAAGTAGATACTGAGTAGTAAGTTGGTGCTGGCGGGTTATCCTCTTTGAATCGGCAAGTCAGCACCCTCAGGTTTAGTTGTTCCAGATCTTTAAGTAATTCGATTGAACATCTTGTTTGTCTAATTGGAAGTGTTGGGGCTTGGTTTGGTATTCCCCACGCTATGTTTAATTCCTGAGCTAGCTCATCTTCTGAGGCTGATCCGAAGAGAAAGTGATTGAAATCCCCTACTAAGATTATGTTCTCAGCATCCCACTCTTCTATTATTCTTACTAATTCGTTGACCAATTCTTTAGCCGCTTTATGCCTATGCTTCGGTGTATGTATGTGTTGATTATAATAAGTGGCCGGTCTAACTTATTGATTTTAGTTGTTATGGCTATTGCCTGAATGGCGCTTGGAGCTGTAATTTTAGCCTTAATCTCTACTGTTGTACCTACGGTGAGTATTGAAG
Source organism: Calotriton arnoldi (assembly GCA_963921515.1). NCBI lineage: Eukaryota > Metazoa > Chordata > Amphibia > Caudata > Salamandridae > Calotriton > Calotriton arnoldi. Next base: position 343,196 of record CAWUFW010003137.1, read on the forward strand.
CAAATGTCATCAGGCCACCTGAACGATGGCCAAAGGTTGACCCTTTGAGAGCTGGGACGATTTAGGACGTGTATCCTTGTATAGCTATCTCGTGCTTGTTAGACCTGGCCTATCTTGGCGTGATTACCCCTTACTTTTTGCCTCTACCTCCTTTGCTTTTAGATGCTTTGGGTACTTCGCCACTGCTGATCAGTGTCAAAGTACAAGTGTTCCCTGTGTAAAGTATAATGGTAATTGGTTGGCCATGATTGGTATGTTTGCCTTACTAGTAAAGTCCCTAGTGATGTGCACTGTGTGTGCCAGGGCTAGTAATGCAAAGGTGCGCAGAGAAGGGAACTCAGGCCTGCAGTGTAGGGCCTGCTCGCAGTTTGCTAAGTTAGCATGTTGTCCTGACAAGTGTAACCACTTGTCAGGCCTTACTTTCCCTTTTGCGTACACAGTGGGCACCCCTGTGGTAGGTCCCGGGTAGCCCCTGGGCAGGGTGCAGTGTAAGTAAAAGGCAGGACATATACTGAGGAGTGTGTTATGTCCCGACAGTGGAAAACTCTCCATTTCGTTTTTCACTGGTGAAAGGCCATTCTGCCCATAGGACAGAATGGGGGAGGCTGGGTATTGTGTTTGTTAGCCTAGTTTCCCATGAGTTTGAAATGGAGAGGTGAAGTTTAGTATGTATGAACTCACAGCGTAATAACACATCTTTCTATGAAAGTGGTTTTGTCACTGTGTGTTCAGAAGCCACACTTTTAGAAAGTGGCTGAGTTTTGTGCTTTAAGCATTTCTGTGTGTCTCTGCTGAATGTGGTTTGACTGTCTGGATCTGAGAGGGGAGAGGAGCCGGGGGAGGTCTTGACCCAGGGAGGGGTTGAGATGGCACCAGGCTGACCTGCAGCTGGAGAGCAGGCGTGTAAAAGCACCGGGAGGTGAAGATGCCTGGGTTGCAGCTATAAAACAATTGACCCATCTCCTACTGAGTGATTAAGGATCCAGACCCCCGGTATCAAAGGGAGAAAGGTGACACTGGGAGGGAGACACCCAGAACTGATTTAGGCAGGGGTCAGGGACCCCTGAGCACAACAAACTTCAAAGACGTTTAGGGGTATAACTAGGAGAGCTGAGACCCCTGAACGGGGGGAATGGATTAGAAATGGATTGAGACTGAAAAGGCTTGGACCCATTTCGTGGTCAAGAGGAACCTCTGCTAAGGAAGGAACAACTGAAGAGACTTCTGGGGAAGGACCAACCCTTGCTTCGTGATCTGGGGCTGGTCTGCAGTTTGCTGTTCTAACCAAGGAAGAGGCTGTTGGGACTGTGCTTTGTGCGCTGGGTCCCCCTGCTTGAAGAAGACTGTGCTTTGTGCTGTGTCTTGTTACCCCCCAAGGGCCCGAGGTGAGCTGGCTCCCTGTTTGGAAACACAGGAACATAAAAGTTTCCGGAGAAGTTTCAAGCGACGCGGTGGGCGCATGTTGTGGCAGCTTGAGACCCTCGGAAGGTGTGCCCTGTGATCTTGGACACACGGAGGAGGAGCGAGACTCGGACGCGCTGGGTGCGTGTCGTAGTGCACAGGAGACGCGGGTGAAGAGCACCTGGTCAACGTGTGCACCGAAGGTGAAGTGAGTTTCGGACGCGCTGGGTGCGTGTCGTGGTGCACAGCAGGCGTTAGTGAAGAACGCCTGGTCAGCATGTGCATCGGAGGTGACGTGAGACTCAGACGCGCTGGGTGCGTGTCGTGGTGCACCGCAGGCGCTGGTGGCGAGCGCCTAGTCGCGGGTGCATCGGAGGTGAAGTGAGTCTCGGACACGCAGGGTGCATGTCGTGGTGCACAGGAGGCGTTGGTGAGGAGTGCCTGGTCAACGTGTTCATCGGAAGTGGAGTGAGTCTCGGACGCGCAGGGTGCGTCTCGTGGTGCACCGGAGGCGCTGGTGACGAGCGCCTGGTCGTCGAGTGCACTGGAGGAGAAGTGAGGCTCGGACACAGTGAGCGTGTCGGGGTGCGGCTGAAGGCGTTGGTGAAGAGCGCCTGGATATCGGGGCACCGGAGTTGGAGTAAGTCTCAGTGAAGCAGTGTGCGTGCTTTGGTGCAACCTGGGACTGTGGAGGTGATCGGCTGATCATCGTGTGCACCGGAAGAAAGTGAGTCTCTGCAACATGGTGTGCGGGTCTTGGTGCCAACTAAGACCGCAGGAAGGAGTGCCTGGTGAGCGTGTACTAGGAGTCGACGTGAAGTCCCATCAGCGTTGTGTGTGTGGCTTCGTGCCAGAAGAGACCCGGAGGGTGCTGTGGTGAAGTGCACCCGGAGTAACGTAATCTCAGAGGCATGGGGTACGTGTGCCCTTCGGCCACCAGAGACCTTCCTAACAGTCGCGGCCCGGACCGGCAGCCCGGAGGAGCTGAGCTGCCAGGCCGAGCCGCTGAGGCCCATTGAGAAAGTTCTACATGGAAGGCCCAGTTTGCTGAAGGAGGAGAGGAGAGTGGGGTCGCGCCCCCAGGTAACGTGGATCACTGCCTGGGCGGGGCGCGGGCTCGGAGGGACACTCTCTCGGCCTCTCAGACCTTCTGGCGGCGTAAGCCTTTGCTTCGGCTCAGAGCGAGACCCGTACTGCGTTCAGGAGTGGCAATACTGGGGTCAGAGTAGGAACCTGTACTTTGTGTCATCGTTGATACGTGTGGGGGGGCAACTGTTATCGAAGAAGCTGACTGTCGTAATACACATTGCCGATATTGCTGCTCACGAACTGCCGGACTGTCTTAGGACGCCTGACACTATTTCTGCATAACGAAGTACACGATTGTAGCGCTACACATTGCATTATTTCTCCCTTGCAAAGTACAGGATTGTAGCGGCCCGCATTGCATTTTTTCTTCATTGCAAAGTACATGATTGTAGCTACGCTTTGCATTATTCCTTCATTGCAAAGTACGTGATTGGGGTGTGAAGCATTGCATTATTCCTTCATTGCGCAGTACATGATTGTAGCGGTACGCATTGCATTATTTCTCCCATTGCAGGTACCAGGGTGTATCTTTACGCATTGTATTATTTCTCCTGCGCCCAGCACAGGATTGTATCGTTACGCAACGCACTATTGTTTGTCCATTGCAACGTGTGTGATTCTAGCATTACGACCAGCATAACATTTGGAACGCGGTGGTTGGGATTTGAACCTACCAACCAGCTGGAACAAATATTACCCTTTATTATATGTTGGCTTATGTATCGTGTGGTCTGATCGTATATCTTTTTACATAAAGTTTATACTCGTTTTATCAAACTCGTGTGGAGTCCATTTGTGGTGTCTCCAGTGGGTTGCTGTGAGCGTGGTTGCACATACTGTACACTCGTGCCTTGGAGATAGGCCTGGCTGCTCGTGCCAAGCTACTAAGGGGGTGAGCAGGGCTATCTCAGACGGTGTCCTTACTTGGCCTAACGTTGAGGGAGGAGTCCCGGGTCTCGCATTTGTGACAGTGGCGCGGGACGGGGACTCCGGCTTCCAACATTTGGTGGCAACGGTGGGATACGATCCTAACGTAATTGAAACGCGTGTGTGCAAAACCACTGACAGTAATTGGTGTACATCACAAATTGATCGCAGACCACGACGCAACAACATATTATTTTGAATTGTGGGTTCTATTGTTGAGTAACCTTTAAACCACACATCATGTCTCAGGAGGGGAGCCAGATAGTCGGTGAGGCTGGGGCTGCAGAATTAGAGTTTGATATTTAGGTATTGTCTACCTACAAGGTTGATCAGTTGAGGAAATTCTGCAGAGCTTTGGGATGTCCCATGAAGGGTAGCGCCAAGAAGGAGGAGCTGCAAGTGGCCTTGAGGGCCTGTTGGGAAGCCAAAGAGGCTCAGGAGACGGGTGATGTTGAGGTGGATGAGGATGACCCAGGGAATGGATTTGGTCCACAGGATTTGCCAGTGGAGGGACCAGCCGGAGGGGCTGGTAGTAGCCATTCAGGGAGGAGTTTTTCACCAGAGGAGTTGGAGGAAAACCAAAGGCTCAGGCTGCATGAGTTGGAGGTGTTAAGACTTAAAACTCAAGCAGAGGAGAGCAAACTTAAAACTCAAGCAGAGGAGAGAAGGAAAGCTCTCGCGTTGGAAGAGAAACTGATTCTTTTCGCTCATGAGTTAAGCATGAGGGAACTGGACATTAAGGGTAAACAAGCAGAGTCCAGTTCGAATGGTGGCAGCGCACCACCAGTGCCAGTAGGGAAGGTGTACATTCCCAAGGATTTAGTGCGAGATTACCAGAGGGGTGATGACATTTATGCGTGGTTCACGGCATATGAGATCGCACTAGGGATGAATGAGGTGCCTGAAAAGCATTGGGGGGGCGGGCCTATGGAAACACTTTGAGGCTTCGGGGAGGGACGTTCTATCACCTTTAGAGATGGCGGGAACCCTGACCTCTGCCAACATGAGAGAGGCTTTATGCCTCCGGTATGGGCTCACTCCTGAACAATACCGGCAGAAGTTCAAGACCTCCAAGAAACTAGAATCCCGTACTTGGGTAGAATGTGTGAATGAGTACAAACAGGCACTGGATGGTTGGATGCTGGGCAGCAAGGTCAATGATTTTAAGGGCTTATGCAATTTAATCAGTTGGGAGCACTTGAGTAGTCTGTGTGTTCCAGAGCTGCGCCAGCATCTATTGGATAGTAAGCTGACTGATCCCAGTAAGCTTGCTGAGGAGGCGGACCGCTGGACTAGTACCCGGGTCCACAAGGGGATTGGGAGTACCACTGCCAAGAGTATGCAGGGTCCCCCGCCGAAGGTGGGGGAGGACAAGGGTAACCACAAGGAGTCCCCTAAAGGGCCCCAAGGTAGTTCCCCCAAGAAAGGGTCCCAGTCCCCCAAGGCCAAGAGGGCCTGGGCCTTCAAGGGCAAGAAGGAGCCCGAGGTCCCCCGACGTGTTACTTCTGTAAAGAAGTGGGTCATATTTCCCCTAAATGCCCCAAAAAGTCATCTGCACCCACTGGTGCTCCAACACCTGGTTTAGTGAGTGTAACGTTGGGGGTGGAATTGAGTCCTTGGAACGGGGAGGAGCAAGCAGTTATGACCCTGGTCTCCTTAGGAGATCGAGAGATGGTCCAGGAAATCCCTCTGCCTGAGAACACTAAAAAGTACAGGCAGTGGGTGACCATCAATGGACAGAGGGTGGAGGCTCTGAGAGACACCGGAGCCAGTTTGACATCTGTCAGGTGTCAGTGGGTGTCTGAAGAGCAAGTAATTCACGATGTGCTTCACCCTGTAATGTCAGCAGACAATTCAGTGCGCCTCTGCAAGGTGGCGCTGGTTCCCTTTGAATGGGGAGGGGTCTCGGGTTCCTTGAAGGTTGTTGTAAGTCCGTCCATGCCTGTAGACTGTCTGCTAGGGAATGACCTGGAGAGTTCCCCCTGGAAGGAGGTGGAGCGCCAGGCGCATTTGGAGATGTTGGGCCTACCTGAGTGGGCGTGTGTGACCACTCTGTCTATGGTAGCCAGTAAAGGTATTCAAGAGAACCTGGGGCCTGAAACAGTGGCCCAGGTGCCTGCCAGGAAGAGAAGAGGCAGGGGGCGCGGGAAACCGGCCCCCACAGTTCCCACGGTCCAGGAGGAGGCACCCTTTGAGGGGGATGCCCTGGAGCCTACGGGGGAACAAGTGGCTGAACTGGGGGACCTACCCGGGCTGACCGAATGGCAGCAGGAAGGGGGGCCCTCTAGGGAGGAATTCTGTGAGGAACAGAAGAAGTGCCCTTCTCTTGTAGGTTTGCGGCAGCAGGCAGCAAACCAGGCAGCAGGTGATCAGTCGGGATCACACTTGATTTACTGGGAGAACGATCTCCTGTACAGTGAGCCAAAGGTGGCTGAGCATGGGTCAGCCCGGGCGCTGGTGGTACCCCAGCGCTTCAGAGCCTTCCTATTGGGGTTGGCTCATGATGTACCTTTGGCGGGACATTTGGGGCAGGACAAGACCTTTGAGCGGCTTGTCACCCACTTCTACTGGCCCCAGATGTGCAAGAGTTCTGATACTCATTGCAGGACCTGTCAGACTTGCCAGGCGAGTGGTAAGAGTGGAAGGAAGCAAAAGGCTCCCCTCCAACCTTTCCCTGTAGTCAGCACACCCTTTGAGAGGGTGCTCATTGACATTGTGGGGCCTCTGGATCCCAAGACGGCCATGGGCAACAGGTTCATCCTGGTCTTGGTGGACCATGCCACCCGGTACCCGGAAGCCATCCCTCTCCGGACGGTGACAGCCCCCGTGGTGGGCCGTGCACTGATGGGGATTTTCTCCCATGTGGGGTTTCCCAGAGAGGTGGTGTCCGACAGGGGTACTAATTTCATATCGAGGTATATGAAATCTCTGTGGAAGGAGTGCGGTGTAACTTATAAATTCACCACACCTTACCACCCCCAGGGGAATGGTCTGGTTGAGAGGTTTAACCGGACCTTGAAGGGCATGATTATGGGTCTGGAGGAACCCATGAGGCGTAAGTGGGACGTCCTCTTGCCATGCCTGCTGTTTGCATATAGGGAGGTGCCACAGAAGTCATTGGGGTTCAGTCCCTTTGAGCTCCTGTATGGGCACCCGGTCAGAGGACCCTTGAGTTTGGTGAAGGAGGCCTGGGAGAAGGCTCCTAGTAAACCCCCCCAGGATGTATACAGCTACATGCTGGCCTTCAGGAACCAAACTAGGCGTTTCAGGCAGCTCGCTCAGGCGAACCTGGAAGCCAGCCAGGAGGATATGAAACGATGGTTCGACCAGAATGCCACTCTGGTCGAGTTTCAACCTGGGCAGAAAGTGTGGGTGATGGCGCCAGTGGAGCCTTGTGCGCTCCAGGACAAGTGGACTGGGCCTTATGAGGTGGTGGAGCGCAGGAGTGAAGTGACCTACCTGGTGGACTTACGGTCTCCTAGGAATCCTCTGAGGGTTCTCCATGTGAACCGCCTCAAACCACACTTTGAGAGGTCTGAGGTGACCATGCTCTTGGCTACAGATGACGGGGCGGAAGAGGAGAGTGAACCTCTTCCTGACCTCCTGTCAGCCAAGGAGAAGGATGGGTCAGTGGATGGGGTGTACCTCTCGCCTACCCTGACCCCGGAACATCGGAGGGACTGTCGCCAGGTATTGGGTCAGTTCGCCTCCCTGTTCTCCGTGACCCCAGGAGTCACCCATTGGTGCGTCCATGATGTGGACACTGGAGACAGTCTGCCTGTAAAACAAAAATTTCACAGGGTAGCTGATAAGGTCAGGGCCAGCATCAAGGAGGAGGTTTCCAAGATGCTGGCGCTAAGGGTGATTGAGCCATTCAGCAGCCCTTGGGCCAGCCCAGTGGTCCTTGTGCCAAAAGCTGCTTCGCCGGGTGCCACTCCCGAACTTCGGTTCTGTGTGGATTACCGTGGACTCAATGCGGTCACTAAGACTGACGCGCACCCCATCCCCAGAGCTGATGAGCTCGTGGATCGGCTGGGAGCTGCCCGGTACCTCAGTACATTTGATTTGACATCTGGGTACTGGCAGATTGCCTTGACCGAGGGGGCCAAGGAGAGGTCAGCACTCTCCACGCCAGAGGGGCACTACCAGTTAAGGGTTATGCCCTTAGGGTTGAAGAATGCCCCTGCCACCTTCCAGAGACTGGTTAACCAGGTGCTGAGTGGACTGGAGGAATTCAGCGCAGCTTACCTGGACGACATTGCAGTGTTCAGCTCCGGTTGGGAGGAACATTTGCAACATCTCTGTGAAGTATTGAAGGCGTTGCAGAGGGCAGGCCTAACTATCAAGGCAAGTAAGTGCCAGATAGGGCAGGGTTCCGTGGTGTACTTGGGACACCTGGTGGGGAGCGGCCAGGTGGCGCCCCTACAGGCAAAGATTGATACCATCCTGGCTTGGGAACCCCCAAGACCCAGACAGGAGTGAGGGCCTTCCTAGGACTCACTGGGTATTACAGACGGTTTGTGAAGGGGTATGGCACCCTCGTTGCCCCTTGACTGAACTGACGTCCAAGAAACAGCCCAAAAAGGTGGTCTGGACTGATGCCTGCCAGACCGCCTTTGATGCCCTGAAGACTGCCATGTGCACCGCACCCGTGTTACGGGCGCCGGATTTCTCCAGAAAGTTTATAGTGCAGACAGACGCTTCAGAGCATGGGGTGGGAGCAGTACTATCCCAATTGAACAACGAGGGCTTGGACCAACCCGTAGCTTTCATTAGCAGAAGGCTACTCCCCAGGGAACAGAGGTGGAGTGCAATTGAAAGGGAGGCTTTTGCTGTGGTCTGGGCGCTGATGAAGCTGAGGCCCTACTTGTTTGGGACCCACTTCTTGGTTCAGACCGACCACCGGCCCCTCAGATGGTTGATGCAGATGAGGGGTGAGAACCCAAAGCTGTTGAGGTGGTCCATCTCCCTACAGGGGATGGACTTCACGGTGGAACACCGTCCGGGAACAGAACACGCCAATGCTGATGGTCTGTCCAGATTTTTCCGCCTTAGTGATGAGAACTCCCATGAGGGTGGGTAGTTCCCCCCACTTTTCGGCTGGAGGGGACGCGTGTTAGACCTGGCCTATCTTTGGCGTGTTTACCCCTGACTTTTTGCCTCTACCTCCTTTGCTTTTAGATGCTTTGGGTACTTCGCCACTGCTGATCAGTGTCAAAGTACAAGTGTTCCCTGTGTAAAGTATAATGGTAATTGGTTGGCCATGATTGGTATGTTTGCCTTACTAGTAAAGTCCCTAGTGATGTGCACTGTGTGTGCCAGGGCTAGTAATGCAAAGGTGCGCGGAGAAGGGAACTCAGGCCTGCAGTGTAGGGCCTGCTCGCAGTTTGCTAAGTTAGCATGTTGTCCTGACAAGTGTAACCACTTGTCAGGCCTTACTTTCCCTTTTGCCTACACAGTGGGCACCCCTGTGGTAGGTCCCGGGTAGCCCCTGGGTAGGGTGCAGTGTAAGTAAAAGGCAGGACATATACTGAGGTGTGTGTTATGTCCCGACAGTGGAAAACGCTCCATTTCATTTTTCACTGTGAAAGGCCATTCGGCCCATAGGACAGAATGGGGGAGGCTGGGTATTGTGTTTGTTAGCCTAGTTTCCCATGAGTTTGAAATGGAGAGGTGAAGTTTAGTATGTATGAACTCACAGCGTCATAACACATCTTTCTATGAAAGTGGTTTTGTCACTGTGTGTTCAGAAGCCACACTTTTAGAAAGTGGCTGAGTTTTGTGCTTTAAGCATTTCTGTGTGTCTCTGCTGAATGTGGATTGACTGTCTGGTTCTGAGAGGGGAGAGGAGCCGGGGAAGGTCTTGACCCAGGGAGGGGTTGAGATGGCACCAGGCTGACCTGCAGCTGGAGAGCAGGCGAGAAAAAGCACCGGGAGGTGAAGATGCCTGGGTTGCAGCTATAAAACAATTGACCCATCTCCTGCTGAGTGATTAAGGATCCAGATCCCAGTATCAAAGGGAGAAAAGGTGACACTGGGAGGGAGACACCCAGAACTGATTTAGGCAGGGGTCAGGGACCCCTGAGCACAACAAACTTCAAAGACGTTTAGGGGTATAACTAGGAGAGCTGAGACCCCTGAACGGGGGGAATGGATTAGAAATGGATTGAGACTGAAAAGGCTTGGACCCATTTCGTGGTCAAGAGGAACCTCTGCTAAGGAAGGAACAACTGAAGAGACTGCTGCGGAAGGACCAACCCTTGCTTCGTGATCTGGGGCTGGTCTGCAGTTTGCTGTTCTAACCAAGGAAGAGGCTGTTGGGACTGTGCTTTGTGCGCTGGGTCACCCTGCTTGAAGAAGACTGTACTGTGTCTTGTTACCCCCCAAGGGCCCGAGGTGAGCTGGCTCCCTGTTTGGAAACACAGGAACATAAAAGTTTCCAGAGAAGTTGCAAGCGACGCGGTGGGCGCGTGTTGTGGAAGCTTGAGGCCCTCGGAAGGTGTGCCCTGTGATCTTGGACACACGGAGGAGGAGCGAGACTCGGACGCGCTGGGTGCGTGTCGTGGTGCACAGGAGACGCGGGTGAAGAGCGCCTGGTCAACGTGTGCACCGAAGGTGAAGTAAGTCTCGGACGCGCTGGGTGCGTGTCGTGGTGCACAGCAGGCGTTGGTGAAGAGCGCCTGGTCAGCGTGTGCATCGGAGGTGACGTGAGACTCGGACGCGCTGGGTGCATGTCGTAGTGCACTGCAGGCGCTGGTGGCGAGCGCCTGGTCGGCGGGTGCATCGGAGGTGAAGTGAGTCTCGGACATGCAGGGTGCGTGTCGTGGTGCACAGGAGGCGTTGGTGAGGAGCGTCTGGTCAACGTGTGCATCGGAAGTGGAGTGAGTCTCGGACGCGCAGGGTGCGTGTCGTGGTGCACCGGAGGCGCTGGTGAAGAGCGCCTGGTGTCGAGTGCACCAGAGGAGAAGTGAGGCTCGGACACGGTGAGCGTGTCGTGGTGCGGCCGAAGGCGTTGGTGAAGAGCGCCTGGAAATCGGGGCACCGGAGTTGGAGTAAGTCTTAGTGAAGCAGTGTGCGTGCTTTGGTGCAACCTGGGACTGTGGAGGTGATCGGCTGATCATCGTGTGCACCGGAAGAAAGTGAGTCTCTGCAACTTGATGTGCGGGTCTTGGTGCCAACTAAGACCGCAGGAAGGAGTGCCTGGTGAGCGTGTACTCGGAGTCGACGTGAAGTCCCATCAGCGTTGTGTGTGTGGCTTCGTGCCAGAGGAGACCCGGAGGGTGCTGTGGTGAAGTGCACCTGGAGTAATGTAATCACAGGGGCGAGGGGTACGTGTGCCCTGCGGCCGCCTGAGACCTTCCTAACATTCACGGCCCGGACCGGCGGCCCGGAGGAGCTGAGCTGCCAGGCCGAGCCGCTGAGGCCCATTGAGAAAGTTTTACACAGAAGGCCCAGTTCGCTGAAGGAGGAGAGGAGAGTGGGGTCGCGCCCCCAGGTAACGTGGATCACTGCCTGGGCGGGGCGCGGGCTCGGAGGGACACTCTCTCGGCCTCACAGACCTTCTGGTGGCGTGAGCCTTTTCTTCGGCTCAGAGCGGGGCCCGTACTGCGTTCAGGAGTGGCAGTACTGGGGCCAGAGTGGGAAGCTGTACTTTGTGTCATCGTTGATACGTGTGGGGGGACAACTATTATCGAAGAGGCTGACTGTCGTAATACACATTGCCGATATTGCTGCTAACGAACTGCCGGACTGTCTTATGACGCCTGACACTATTTCTGCATAACGAAGTACACGATTGTAGCGCTACGCATTGCATTATTTCTCCCTTGCAAAGTACAGGATTGTAGCGGCCCACATTGCATTATTTCTTCATTGCAAAGTACATGATTGTAGCTACGCATTGCATTATTCCTTCATTGCAAAGTACATGATTGTAGCGGTGTGCATTGCATTATTTCTTCATTGCAAATTACGTGATTGGGGTGTGACGCATTGCATTATTCCTTAATTGCACAGTACATGATTGTAGCGGTACACATTGCATTATTTCTCCCATTTCAGGTACCGGGGTGTATCGTTACGCATTGTATTATTTCTCCTGTGCCCAGCACAGGATTGTATCGTTACGCAACGCACTATTGTTTGTCCATTGCAACGTGTGTGATTCTAGCATTACGACCAGCATAGCATTTTGAAAGCGGTGGTTGGGATTTGAACCTACCAACCAGCCGGAATGAATATTACCCTTTATTACATGTTGGCTTATGTATTGTGTGGTCTGATCGTATATCTTTTTACATAAAGTTTATACTCGTTTTATCAAACTCGTGTGGAGTCCATTTGTGGTGTCTCCAGTGGGTTGCTGTGAGCGTGGTTGCACATACTGTACACTCGTGCCTTGGAGATAGGCCTGGCTGCTCGTACCAAGCTACTAAGGGGGTGAGCAGGGCTATCTCAGACGGTGTCCTTACTTGGCCTAACGTTGAGGGAGGAGTCCCGGGTCTCGCATTTGTGACAGTGGCGCGGGACGGGGACTCCGGCTTCCAACAGTGCTCTTCCCAGGTTTCTTGTAATAATACCAGGTCAAATGACTTTATGTAATTTAGTGTATCAGGATCCTCCATCTTGTTCGCCAGACCGTTAATGTTCCAGATGCATATTCTAGTTTTTGTTGGGTCGACAGGTGTAGGGGTTGGATCGAGTACCCCTTGTCACTGTATACCCGCCATTGTTATTGTACGCTGTTTTTTGCCCAGCTAGGATAGAAAGGAAGATAGATAAAAATAGGTACTTTGTGCACAAAGTGTTGAATGAACTCCATACATAGAAGCGGAAAGAGTGTATGAGAAAGAGAAATAAGCGGAGAGCAGGCCACGGACGCATAAAGAGTGAGCGCTTGTGCACGCGGGAGACACCCTAAGAAGAGGAGGAAAGCGTGGCTCTGAGGGACGGAAACCTTGAAAAGGCATGGGAAAGAAACTGTGCTCGAAGACCTGAAGTGAACCACATGAGAGAGGTGAGAAGAATGCATAGGAGAGAGGGGTGAGAGAGTACGAGAGGTAAGAGTGGGAGGGGCCACCAGAGGTGGACCACTGCACAGCGCGAGGAAGTAAAGGAAGGTAGCATGTGTGAGCTGGCAGTATTAAGAGAGGAGGCAGGGTGTGTGAAAGGGGGCAGTCGGATTGTAGGTTGAGAGGTGGCAGTGCAGTGTTAGGGAGAGATGAGAGGAGCAGTGGGTTTGTGGGGGAGTAATGATATGGTTGGAATTGTGAGGGAGAGATGGGTTGTATTGGAATTGTTTGTTGTGGAATTGTGTTCTGTGGCGTTGTGCAGTGGAAATGTTGTACGGTGTGATGTGGAATTATGTGGATAGTAATTAAATGGTATTAAGTGCACTGGAATTATGTAGAGTGAGATTGTGTGTTATGGAGCTATGTCTAGTGGCATGTTGTGGAGTTGAATTATGTGGTGTGTGGTTACATTTTGTGGCATGATGTGGAATTGTGTTGTGAAATTGTGTTGTGTAGTTGAAATATGTTGTTTGGTGTGGAATTATGTGGTGTGTATTGGAAATGTGTGGAGTTGAATTGTGTGTCCTGGACCTGTGTGGCGTTGAGTGTAATTATGCTTATTGGAATTATGTGTCATGGTGTGGAGTGCATTTATGTGGGTTGCTGGTATATGGCATGGAGTGCATTTATGTGGGGTATATTTAGGTCATATGGAGTAGAATGTAATTATGAGGTGTGTAATTATGTGGCACTGAGTGGTAATATTTTGAGTGTAATTATGTTGTGTGTTGCAGAATTGAGTGGCATTAAATTGCGTGGTGTGTGAAATTATTTGGGATGGTTTGGAGTATTATGTGGTATGGTGTGGAGTAGTATTATATGGTGTGGAATTATGTGGCATGTTGCAAAGTTGAATTTATTTTGTGCAATGCTAATAGGTTTTGAATTTGGGAGAGTTAGAGCTATTGGCATTGTAAATGACAATGTTATTTACCCATGTGTTGTAGAGTGAAGTGGATGTATGTGGTGTGGAGTGGAATTAGGTGGTTGGATTAGAATTGTTATTTGTGGAAATGTGTGATGTGGTGTGGAGTGGAATTATGTGACATAGTATGCAGTGGAATCATGTGGATAGTAATTGTGTGGTTTTGAGTGTATTGGAATTATGTGGTGTGGGATTGTGTGTTGGAAAGACTGGAAGGGCTGGGGCAGTGTTAGTGGAAGAGCTAACCCTGCTTGATGTACAACTCACTGCCACTGTAAAAGGTGAAAGCTATGGTGCGTTTAAGTAAAAGTGAAAAATTCCATGTTACTGCGTTGGATATAGTGGAAGGGCTGGGACCGCGTCAGTGGCACGCAAAGTCCTGATTAAATTGTATGCTATTAGGTCAAACGCAAGCTTTATATTTGTACAGCTGACATCATGCAGTCACATATTTGGTGGTGCTCCCTTCTGTTACAGTGAACAATAAAGAAGGCTCGGCAAAATAAAGGATCGTCCCTTCCTGGGGACTTTTGAGACTTTACTTGCTCTTTTCCCTGTTTGTGTTTGCTAGCTCCGATCCCAGATGCCCAGGCTTCGTCAGTCTCTGAGCAAATAACTCGTTGTACAACAGCCCGTGTCATGTCTGCCTGCGTTGGTGGGTTGCTTGAGAAATACAATGGCTCCGAGTCCTCTCTTCTCGCACAAGGATTGCGGCCGCCTCTGTCCCCTAGAAAGCATAGACAGCCCTGCTGTGTCAGTGCCACTGGGTCCTACATGGTAAGATCCTCCCCGGCCACCTTTGGTCAGGGCTGTCCTGGCATTGCATGGACGAGGGAAGCCAGATACACTCCACGCATCTGTCCAACAAGAGAGTTTACATTTCAGCTGTCCAGGGGGCTGTGTGCTTCAGCCCGTGGGCAGCCGTTCCCCTCCCTACGGGTCACCGTTTCACCTCGCCTTCAGTCTGCCCTCCCACTCCCCCATCCACCTTAAAGTACAGTTTTTGCATGTCTTTAAATACAATGGAAACTATTAAAGCACCAAAAAAGAGACGGTGCAGAAGAACTCTCCCCTCCCCTCTGCCTTCGATGGAATCTCTTCTTAACTTCCCAAACACGCCTTGCTGCACCCCACCAGTTGGAAGCCAGCTCACCAGCTGCTGAGTGAACACTGCGGCTGAAACTAATGGCCTCAGGATTTCCCTCTCCGTTTATGTGTTCTCAAGAAGGGCTTTGGACAGAGGCGGGTAAGCAGGCGAGTTACCAGGGTTAATGCTGCCGCCTTCAGTGTGTGGGACTGAAAAGCAGTGACACAGGGATGAACGGGGAGGAGGGGGGCTAGAGGACAGGTTGGGTGGGTGGTGCAGACCACGCTGAAACACTCAATGTAATTATGTAACCAGATCGAGGCAGCAGGCTGCTGAAACTGTGGGGTAAAAAGTAAAAGCCCATGCATAAAGTTTAAAACGGAAACGTTTGCGGAAAAGGCAAACAAGTAGGCTTACCCGTGCTTAACCACCTCTAATCTGCCCTTAAAAATACATCCAATGCTGGCAGACCATGTCGAAACATTCGATGTAACCAAATCGAGGCAGGCTGCTTTATAAAACCAAGCATTTACAATGCAATAGGTCTCGCATTTACGCATCACCACGGAGGGTGGGAAGGCATGCTGGGAGAAGGCACGGACAACGGGAGGGAGGGCGGGTGGGGAGAAGGCACGGGCAATGGGAGGGAGGGTAGGGTGGGGGGAGATGGCACGGACAACAGGATGGCTGGCGGGGGGGAGAATGCAGGGACAACAGGAGAGAGGGTGGGGGGATGTTTAAAGAAGGCACCAAAGCATGTCGTGCCCGAGGAGGAGAACCACATTAAAGAAAATAGTGCTCACTGTCTAAATAACAGGTACGTGTAACAACCGAAGTAAAGGGGCCAGTCGCCATGGGAGGTGACAAATGAAAAGGAGGGACTAACAAGCCCATTTACGAATCAAAAGCCAGCATTTAGGACAGACAATGACACAAGCCAGTGGCAAATATGGGCGGAGAGTGGGCGGAGCTTCTATTCGCTACTCCACCACAACAAGTCTCGCAGAGCAGCGCATACGGGCTGGCTCTAGGCTCGACCTAAAAACAGTAAAACATTGCAAACACTACATTTCCCATGAGGCTTTGAACCATGCCTCTGTAAACCACCAATCAACAGTGACCAGTATATACAAAATAGCGAGGCACCATCTTACTGCCTCTTTCTTTGCAACAAGCAGTCTCTAATCAGTCCAATCATAACAGGATACAGTTCCAGCTCTCAACGGAGAGCAAACTCCACACGAAACAGGATCTCGATGAGACAACTTCCATGGATCTGGCGTAAAAGGGCGCCAAGTAGATTTGAATCCAAGAGATTTAATTTTGCTTCGACTCCTCTCCTGAAATCCAAAAAGTACGTTTGAGTACAAGCAAAACATTTCTCATGAACAGAACAAAGGAGGGAAAAAACCATGTCAAACATAAGCCATATGACATCCAAACATTCTAGATACAATCTTACCTGTCCCAAAGGGTGGGATAATCCTCGCCTCGTGTCCTTAATAGAAGCTAAAATTCTTGTCGCAAAAGCTAGAAAATGTTCTATTCTATGGCAGGACCGGAGGCTCCAATTATGCTGGTTCAAAGCTCACCAACAACAATCGATGAAGCATGCACAATAGGTTTGTAATAAAAAATCTTAAACATGGAGTCAGATGACCAATCAGCAGCTCTCAGAATATATTCCAATCTAGAACCCATCCCAAAGGCTTTAGGGGCCATAGCACCTCTAGTAGAATGAGCACCATATAAAGAGATATCAATACCAGCTTCAGCCATGACCCAGTTTACCCAACGTGCTAAAGTAACAGCCGATACAGGTCGGAACGGTTTCTGGATAGCCAGAAGTAGAGGACCCAAAGGATCAGACCTATGTGCCAAAGTACGTTGAAACATTTTACAACACAAAGCTTGTCATTGTAAGGGAAAGCAGGATAATCAATGGAACGTCACATAGTCTTAGTTCACTTGGAAATAATAAAAGAGACACCATATGGAGAAAACAACCTACCTGCTAAACCTAATACACGTACATCTTACACTCGCCGGCAAGAAATCAGACATAAAAGCATGGTTAACTTAGCTGAAAGCTGTTTCAAAGATAAATCTTTATTTTCAGGCCAAGATTCCAATAATGGTAATACATTAGTAACATCCCATAACTGAGTGTATCTGAGTTTCGGTGGTCTAGCCACCCTTATTCCTTTTAACAACTTGCATACAACTGGGTGAACACCCACCAGTTTACCATCTATGGGATTATGTCCTGTTGATAGTGCAGATCTAAAGTTGTTTACTGACCTGTAACATAGACCGGATTCAGCACATTCTGAAAGAAAATTAAGGACATCTTTCAACTCTGATCCCACGGGATCAACTTCCCGTTGAAGGCACCAACCCACCCAACGTTTCCATGCAGAAGAATATCGTTTACGGGTGGAAGGAGCCCAAGCCTGTTGTATAAAGTCGGCAGCTGCCGCTGAAATCCCTTCAATTTGGTCGTGTCTCCTGAGATCTTCCAAACCATGAGCGTTAGTTGGTCTTGAAGAACTAGCGATGGGGAAACCCAACTGGATCCAGGAGCAGCTGAGGAAAACTGGGAGTCGAATGGGAAGAGCCACAGTCAATTCCAGAAGAGTTGGAAACCACAACTGTGTCTTCCACAATGAAGTAACTAATACCAATGTCGCTGATTGACGGTGGACTTGGGCCGCCACTCCCTGGATCATTGCAAACGGGGGAAAGGCGTAATTCGTCTGAGATCCCCAGAAGTGAAGAAAGGCGTCCGTCGCCAACACCATCAGGTCTGGTCTCCAGCTGTAAAATCGAGAAAGTTGGGCATTGAATCGAGATGCAAACAGGTCCATCTGACACGGGCCTCGAGTATCCATGATCTCTTGAAAGAGAGAAGGATGGAGTTTCCAGTCGCTGTAATCTCTCAGGAATCTGGAATTCCAATCCACCACTATATTGTCTTTGCCCGGGATGTACTCCGCCATGACAGTGATCTTCTGTGACAGGCAAAAGTGCCAGAAGTCTCGGACTATGTTGGCCAGAAGACGAGATCTCGTACCTCCTAGGCGATTTATATATCGAACTGCTGACACGTTGTCCATCCGAAGAAGAATGCAACAGTTGCTCTTTATTGGAGAAGGCCTATAGTGGAGAGGGCCTGGGAATATCGCTTGAATCGTTGACGCTAGCAGGCCTACAATCCTGGCTAGAGATTTCAAAGATACCATCTGTTTCGACAATGTCGCTTTCAGTTCCCTCTTGGTGGACTTTATTTTCGTAGAAGGGAGGAGTAATTGTGCTGTCATGGAATCTATTTGAAATCCCAAGAAATCCACCTGCTGAGGCGGACTCATCATGGATTTCTTGGAATTTATTATAAAACTCAGAGTTTGAAGAAGGGATGCCGTCCAACTCAGATGTAGTAACAATACTGAGCGATCTTGTGCCAGAACAAGCATGTCGTCTTGGTAAACGATCATGCAGACCCCCATTTCTCTTAAACAAGTTACTATCGGTTTTAAGAGTTTGGTGGACACCAAGGGAGCTGAAGACAGGCCGAAGGGTAGGGATTGATATTGAAACCATTGGCCTTTCCATTGAAATTGAAGATAGCGTTGATGAGGAGGATAGATCGGGACTGTCAGGTAGGCGTCTTTGAGATCCAATCGTACCAACCAGTCTTGCTCCCGCAACAGATCTCTCAGAAGATGGATGCCTTCCATCTTGAAATGACGGTAAACCACAAAAGGGTTGAACATTCTGAGGTTCAGGACTAGTCTTTGACCACCTCCTTTCTTTTGAACCAAAAAGACGTTGCTGCAAAAACCCTCTGTATGAGGATCCACTTCAGCAATAGCCTGTTTTGTCAAACGCTCTTGCAGTTCGGAGTTTATGAAAGAGTCTTCTTGTTGGGAAAAATGGAGAGGGGGGAATGGAATCTTGGGCGAGGGGTGGGACAATTCTATCTGGTAACCCTGAACGGTGTTCAGAACCCAAGAGCCGGATGTAAGTTTTGTCCAATTGATTACAAAATGCTTCAATCTGCCCCCCAAAGGAAGTGTCAAAAGAACAGGGTAAGCCATTACCTGAGGACTGGGTATCGTTGTTTCAAAATCCCCTGTTGACACCCCAGTTGAATCGGCCCCTGAATCCTCTGGACCTGATAGGATAGAAGCCCACCTGGGTTGGGTCCTGGGCATAACCTCTGCGTCTGGGATTGTAGCCACGATGAGGACCTTGTTGGTGGAATCGGCTGGCCGAGCGTCCTCTGCCATGAACGACCCTGCCAGAAAGGGGGTTGAACACTCTCTTGAGTGAGGTTTGAAATTTGTCCAAGGAGGTGAATGTGTTCTCAAATTTTGCTATGTCCTTGACAAAGCGTTCACCAAATAACTGGCCTTCTGCCAGTGGACCAGGTTCCGCTGAGGTCAGTTCTACAAGCTGTGGATCTATGCATAGGAGAACAGATTTGCGTCTTTCAGACGAGAGAGCGCTGTTGGCGTTGCCAAGGAGGCATATCGCCCTTTCAGTCCAGCCTGCTAGGACTTCTGGGTGGATTGCTGCTCCCATTTCTTGGGCTTGAAGGGCTAGTTCTAAGAGCTTAGCTAGGGGCCCTGAAACGTCAAGTAGTTTATCTTGACAAGCTCCAAGCGTTCTATCTGTACCTTTTTTGGGGTCTTTGTTGTATTTCTTTAAAAAGATTTGCATAGAGGAGTCAATGTCCGGTGTGATGTCAGTCTTGTGAGGGAGATCTGGGCGGGGACATTCAGACCGAAGCCATGAGCAGACTTCTGTATCGAAACCTTTGTGCAGATTGCGCTGCATATATTCTGCTACAGCTGGGGCAGGGGACCAGTCTGAGGACCTGGGGTGGACAATGCTTGCAGGATCAAAAGTGAAAGGGGATTGGAGGGATGGAGAAAAGAGCGCTTATGTTTCTTGGAACGTTTGCGAGGTTGGGACTCGTGGGAAGAGGATGTATCTGTGTCAGTGTCAGTAAGGGGAGGAGCGGTTGGAAGCTTAGCCGCTGGCGGGGGGCAAGAGGATCCACACTGTAGGCATGGTCCGTCGCCCCTTCAGAAACTTTCGCAATGACTTTAACATGGGGCCATGTAAGTGCAGAGGGGGAGGAGGGGGTAGGTTGGTTGGAGGGGTTGGGAGAAGGGACATGCCCTACCAGCTTGTCTAGATGCTGGGAAATGGGAAGGAGGGCTGAAGACAAAGCCTTATCTAACTTCTTATCCACCTTTTTATCAATCATGGATTCCATGCTTTCGTCATAGAAATGATCCTCATCTTCTCCTGGGCCATAGGCAGCCAGATCCTGCTGATAGGTCTCATAGTCAGAGATGTCGCCAGGGAGTTATGTTACTCTAATCAAAATTCCCAGAGGGAAGCCAATATTTACAGCCCTGTTCAGTGTAGAAGCAGGGCGTCAGAAGGGAGCAAAGAGCTGGTGCAGGAAGGCCAGGGTGCCAATACTGTCTCTACCAGGACTTAAGTAGCGGGGGGCCCTGACAGCCTGAAGGATCAGTTGTGAAGGCACTTTAATAAAATGTGCAATAGAAAAAGAACGAGTTCCAAAAATTGCCTCGAAGAGGAATATGTAAATTATTAGGCCCGGTACCGGCAGGTCTCTGCTATGCTGATAATAACCCCTGTTCTTCCAGCCCGAGGCAGGCGGCTCCAGCATTCTTCTTCCAGAAGCTGCAGCACGTAGACTGGAGACGTGTGCAGACTTCAGTAGAGGATAAGCGTGTGGAGCCCAATTGGGCTACACACGCGACCTCGTTCCGGGAGGGGCCACTGCCAAGCGGCAGCGCGAGGAGCGCACATACCGCAGCGGCAGAGCCGCGGGTAAACGCAAAACTGAGTAAAAGGGCAATTTTTTGAAGGAGGGGAGAAAACAGAATGAATCAGAATGAAGGCGCAACACGCGCCGATAGCGGAAAGGGAGATAAAGCACACTGGGGAACGCATTGCGGTCTATGCGCCGATCGAGTGGAGAGCACCGATCGTGAGTGTGTCAAGCATACCACAATAATTACAATACAATATATAAATGCCAAGTAAACATTTAAACAAATTGCATTTCATGCAGCAATAAACCAAGTATAGGCAAAATAGAGAGGCACTTATCTTGATTGCAGAGCATTAAAGAAAGAGGGAGTAAGATGGTGCCTCGCTATTTTGTATATACTGGTCACTGTTGATTGGTGTCTTATAGAGGCGTGGTTCAAAGCCTCATGGGAAATGTAGTGTTTACAATGTTTTACTGTTTTTTGATTGGCTGCTGTGTTTTGAGTAGTAAAGATTGAGAAGCATAATCGGAGCATCCGGTCCTGCCATAGAATGTATATGTGATCAATTTAATTGGGAGGAACTTTGGGTAAAAGCATGGGCGGATCCTCTGTAATGGTGGAGGAGCGTCGCCCCACTACCCAAAGCCAGAAAGATGATTAATAAAATGATAATAATACAATGTTATTATCATTTTATTTATCGCTGTCTGAGCAGGGCAATGAGTATAGGGCGGGGCCGGGCATGGCAGGGGATGTGTAGTAGTGTGCACTTATAAGTGCACATGTCTGTTTGGCCGGCCAAACAGATATGCGCACTTATATTTCTCCCACCCAGCAGTGCTGGGTTGCACCTACAGAATGCATCTGAGGTTGTCTGCATCCCTGGACGATAAAAGTGGGCAACAAGCCTGGGAAAGGTCTTGTCTTGCCCTAGATGTCCTGCCAGGGGTATGTCATGAGCCAAACCCAGTAGGAAGGTCCTGTAACACTGAGGGATATTCAGCACATGGGTTGCCTCAGATCCAGGAGCCTAAGGCTCACTACCTAGAAGGTCATTCTCCCAAAAGATCAGGTAATCCCCAAAAGTGTCACCTGCTGCCTGGGCTTCAGCTTGCTGCCTCAAGCCCTCTAGATTGGGATGGGACACCCTTTCTGAATTTTGCAGAATTCCTCCCTGGTGGGCCTACCCTCAACTTGCCAACCAGCAAGCTCAGGCAGGTCACCCAGAGCGGCAGTGTCCTCCTCGGTTGGCTCGGGGGCCTCCTCCTCAGGTGCCCCGTCAAACTCGATTGTGGGAACTTCAGGGGATGGATTCCCATGCCCCTTGCCCCTTGGCAGCTGTCTGGGCCATTGTTCCATGCTCCAGACGCTCTTGACTCCCTTCTTGGGCATCCATGGACCATGTGGTCATACAGACCCCCCTCAGGCAATCCCAACATCTCCAAGTATGAACTGAGCTGTACCTCCCTCCAGGTAGTGTGCTCCAGGTCATTGCCTAACAGACAATCTCCAGGCATGGCAGAGCTCACAGCTCCTTTCAGAGAACCTCAGACCCCCCCCACTAAAAGGGAAACAGAGCCACTGGTAGATGGCTCTCACGATTGACTTGGAATGTGTTATGGAAGATCTTCTCTGAGGACACCAGCTGGCACTTTGCAGTAGTAACACTGGATCCTGTGTCTCTCAGAGCCTCCAACCATTGCCCATTGATGGTGATCCACTGCCTGTACTTGGAAGTATTGGCAGACATGGGCTTTTGGCACCAACTCATTATCCCCAAGGGACAGTATGGTTACCGCTATCTGTTCCCCAAAGCTAACTGGGACTATCTCTTCCCCGAGCGCAGCACTCGCCAACCCAGGTGTCTGCCCACCAGTGGTGGACTGTGCCTTCTTGAGACATTTGGAGTCACCTTTGGAGTGCCCATACTTCTAGCACTGAGTACATTGGGGTACAAACCTGCCTGTCTTATTATCAAAGAATCCTTTCTTCTTTTGATCATACTGGGACTGGTTACCGCTACTCCCTTGGGAATTATTTTGGGGGCCTTTAGAGAACTCCTTATTTTTAAGTTTCTCCCCCCCTCTTTTTTCTGGTTAATATCCTTACCACCTCTGTGTGAGTCCGCCACCCCGGATACATTTTTGGACACTCTGGAACTGGCCCAGAGGTTCGCCTCCTCAGCAAGCTTCCTGGGGTCAGTCAGCTAACTGTCAACTAGGTTCTGGCACAACTCTGTAAAACTGATACTGAGCATGTGGTGTCTCATGATTAAATGATACAACTCATTAAAACCACTAATTTTGCTGCCCCTCACCCAACTATTCACTGCCTTGCTGGAGTAATCCACAAAATCTACCCAGGACTGGTTGGTGAGCTTCTGGCTGTCCTGAATCTTTAGCTGTACTTTTTCAGGGGTTAGTGTCATGGCTCCCGCGCTGGGTAGATCCAGTAAGGCCCGTAATTGTATGCATGGTTGTTATTCAGGTCCGCGTTTTGCGGGCGTTACACAGGGAATGCTGGACCGGTTAGCGGTGCAGCTTTCCTGTACAGGAAGTAGCAACAGGTCAGCTGACAGAGCACTACCGGGTGAGGCCACATAAAGTCTGCGGTGCTCAACCCAACGGTGCTTCAAGTACAGGATTACGCCCGGATGCCAGCTGCCGTCCTCCGTGCTCAAGAGACTTCTTCCCTATCACCGGTGAACAGGTGAACCTTGTTCACACACACTCGCGCAGGTGGGCAGGTGTGTTGTTGCCCCCAGTGGCACGTGCAGGAGCGCGCTGTCACTACTCCGGCCCCCACACTCACGCAGGTGCATTGAGTTGCCATTGCGGTACGCGCAGGAGCGCATAGCCGCATTCAACATCTCCCTCACACTCGCGCAGGAGCGCATTTGTTTCCTTTGCCATTGCGGTACGCGCAGGAGCGCCACGCAGGTGCGTTGAGTTACCTCTGCCATTGCGGTACGTGCAGGAGCACGTAGCCACATTCAACATCTCCCTCACACTCGCGCAGGAGCGCATTTGTTTCCTTTGCCATTGCGGTACGCGCAGGAGCGCGTGGCCGCATTTAACATATCCCTCACACTCGCGCAGGAGTGCATTTATTTCCTTTGCCATTGCGACACACGCAGGAGCGCGTGGCCGCATTTAACATATCCCTCACAATCGCGCAGGAGCGTATTTGTTTCCTTTGCCATTGTGGTACGCGCAGGAGCACGTGGCCGCATTTAACATATCCCTCACACTCGCGCAGGAGCACCTTTGTTTCCTTTTCCATTGCAGCACGTGCAGGAGCATGTAGTCGGGTATCATTTAGCCTACACTCGCACAGGAGCGCTGGTGTGTTTTGTGCCGCTGTGACAGGAGCAGGAGCACGCTGTCACAACACTGTTTGGAATACCCGCACAGGAGCACCGGTTGTACTTTTAGGGCACGAGCAGGAGCGCCTACAAGCTACCTTCCTGTTTGTCCTATTCACCTATACCTGAAGACCTCTCATCTCTGCTGATTGCTACATTCTTCAGGTGACTATATGCCCCTTAGCAGTGCCTCTAGTGTTGGTGTGTGTGTGCTATATGTGTAGTACCCCGGGAGAGGGAAGGGCAGTCGCACTAATCCGTATGGTTTATCCCTTCTCCAGACGGTGATTCCCAGGAGGATTCCCTCAACATCGGTAGGAGTACCCAACCAGGTCTTCACGTAAGAAATCTCCACTTCACGCCCTTAGGATTCCTTCCCCCGGTCCCATCTTGCCCTGGTCAGTAAACATTCCTTTACTAGGGAATGGTGGGGGACGGTGGAGGTTGTTCACGTCATCCCTGCGAGATCACTCCGCAAGAACATAAGGTAAGACTTGTGGGGTTGTGACAGAACTTGAAGCCCACAAATAATATCTCGCCCGGACGACACGAGCAACCCCTACATCTCCCTGCAGGATATAGCAGCAATGCTGATCTGCATGCAGGCAGAAAACCTGAGCCTACGGCAAGATATAACGGCCTTGCAAGGTCAAATAGCCATTGGACAGACAGGGGCTTGGGGTCCGGCCCCTGCTGTTAGGGCCAAACAGGAGGGTATACTGGGGCCCCCCTTATTCAATCCCGGGGGTCCCTTACCCACTTCTCAAGGACCAACCCCTCCCATACAAGTAAGCTCCTCACCCAGTCCAGCTAGCCGCCCCGGAACGCTTTTACGGCGATAGCTCCAAATACAGCATATTCCTCAATCAATGCCACCTGCACTTCATGGCGCGTGCTTCTGCCTTCCCGGATGACGCCTCCAAGGTTGCTTTCATCCTGTCCTATCTCGGAGGAGGCGCTGCCCAGTGGTCAATAGCATTGGTTGAAAACGACGACCCTATGCTGTATAGTCTCCCTGTCTTTAAGGAAACCCTACGAAGAATGTTCGCCCGTCACACGCTCGTGCAGGCAGCAGACAACGAACTCCTCATCCTTAAACAAGGTACATCTGATCTGTTACATTACATCACTACCTTCAACAGATTAGTCATCGAAGCTAAATGGCCAGAACCCAAAAAGATTTCCGTATTCTACAGAGGCTTACGAGATGAGTTAAAGGATCTTCTTTCGCAATTGTCCGAACCCCCGGAGGACATCGGATCCTTCATCGACTTGGTGGTCAAGATGAGCTACAGACTGCAGGAGCGGAAAAACGAGAAATCCAAAGGCGGTGACTCCAGGTTCCTTGCGTTCAGAGACAAACCCAGGAACGAGTCGGCAAAGACTCATGAGGCTCCCGAACCAATGCAAATAGGCGGAATCCGTGGTCCCCTATCCCGAGAAGAAAAAGAAAAAAGGCGAAAACAGAATTTATGCCTATATTGCGGCAAAAGCAGACACTTTGTCAAGGAATGTCTGGTGAAACCAGCCAAGACAAAACCGAACAAACCATACGCCCTTTCCATAACATGGGGAGATGGAGCGGGAAATGACGTAACCCAGTAGGTAAAGGGGTCAGTCTACTGGGTTCTTCGTCCATACGGACCCCTACCTTCAACCTCCTTGATAACAACTAACATGTGGGTATAGCAGTGACGTTACAGTCGCAGACAGGTCAGACATGGCCGGTCACAGCCCTCATCGACTCTGGTGCTATGGGGAACTTTATTGACACCCAGTACATGGATGGTTTGGGTATAACTACCGTGACCAAAGAAAAACCTGAAACCGTGAAGGCAGTGGACAGCACCGATCTAACCTCTGGGCATATATGTTTCCAGACAGAAATCATGAAGATGACGTGTGGGAACGGGCACACAGAGACCATCACCTTTGACGTCATCAATCCGCCTCAGTTCAAGCTCATTCTGGGTCTACCATGGCTGGTAAACCACAACCCACACATCGATTGGGTATCTCAAATCATGACATTGGACTCCTCTCATTGCAACTCCACCTGCTATCTGCAGGAGAACGTTTCCGGTGGACGGGAGATACAAGCCCACACACTGCCTCTAACAGGGATGGGTACGGTCACACAAGGGGTTGTACCTGAGGCGTATGCAGATCTGGCCACTGTGTTCGACAAAAAGGGGGCCAATACCTTACCACCTCATCGCTCTTTCGATTGTAGGATAGACCTTATCCCAGGTTCTACACTCCCATGTAGCCGTGTCTACTCTCTCACGGAGAAAGAAAATAATCACCTACGCATCTATCTGGATGAATATTTGCAAAATGGATTCATACACCACTCCAAATCGCCTGTCTCTTCTTCCCTCTTTTTCGTGGCAAAAAAGGAGGGAGACCTGAGAACGTGCATAGACTACAGGGCCATCAACACCATAACCATCAAAAACCGGTATCCATTACCACTTATACCCAACATATTGGATCAAGTGAAAGACGCAGCCATCTATACCAAACTGGACCTGCGTGGGGCCTACCATCTTGTCAGGGTCCGGGAGGCAGACGAGTGGAAGACCGCGTTCCAAACAAAATATGGTCTGTTTGAGTACCAGGTCATGCCTTTCGGACTGTGCAACGCCCCTGCGGCCTTCCAGTACTTCATTGACGAAGTACTGAGGGACTATATCGATCGTTTCTGTATCGTCTACATTGACGACATCCTGATTTATTCCAAGGATGTCCCCGAACACATCAGCCATGTCTGTGCTATCCTGCAGCAGCTACAACTATATGGCCTATATGTCAAGTTGGAAAAAAGCGTGTTCCACACTACCATGGTCGAATTCCTGGGACACATCCTGACCCCTGCAGGGATCAAGATGGACACAAGAAAGGTCGAAGCCATACTGCAATGGCCATCGCCTTGTTCCGTAAAACAGGTCCAGAGGTTCCTGGGGTTTGCAAACTATTACCGATGCTTTATCAAGGGTTTTTCTAACATCATTACTCCCATCACGTGTCTACTACGCAAGGGGGTAAAGTTCTTGTGGGAACCCAAGGCCAAAAAAGCTTTTCAGGACCTGAAGAAAAGGTTTACAAGCGCTCCCGTTCTAAAACACCCAGACCCTGAGCAGCCCTTCATAGTAGAGGCTGATGCCTCACAGAACGCCTTGGGGGGTGTGTTGTCACAATGGATCGCTGAAACAGGCCTGCTGCATCCTGTAGCCTTTTATTCCCGGAAACTACAGCCAGCGGAACGCAATTACACAATTTCCGACCGAGAACTACTTGCCATCAAGGCAGCATTTGAAGAATGGCGTCATTATCTTAAGGACGCCCGACACCCAGTGACCATATACACCGACCACAGGAATCTACAGTTCTTCCGCTCTGCCAGAGCTCTTACTTCCAGACAATTGAGGTGGCCCCTGTTCTTCAATGAGTACGATTTCCTGATCACCTATCGCCCAGGAAATGAAAACGCCAGAGCAGATGCCCTATCCAGGTTGGATGAAACCGAAGAAGAGGCAACCAAGGCCAAACCTGTGTCCATCCTCCCTGAGCGCTGTTTTCAAGGGGTGGTCCTTTCCTCCTCCTTAACCCGGTTACACGAAGACCTCGAACTAAAAGAACCAGAGGAATGGATCGGTGATCTCACGGGAATTACTGCACGAGACGGTTTTCTATACAAAGAAGACTGTTACTACCTCCCTTTGGCAGACCATCGGCAACAGGCTCTGTACATGTGCCACGACCACCTCTTGTCTATCCATCAGGATATCATAAAACTATGGACCTCTTACATAGACACTTCTGGTGGCCATCCATGGACACCGACGTTCACTCCCACATAGCCTGTTGTTCCGTCTGTGCTCAAGGAAAGATCCAGTCCAGACCCACGGTTGGATTATTGAACCCTATTCCAGTGCCTCCATATCCTTGGCACACCGTATCAATGGACTTCGTCGTCGAACTACCCAGGACCAAGACAGGTATACCACCATCCTCACAATTGTGGACCACCTGACGAAAATGGCACACTTCGTACCAATGAGGAAGCTGCCATCAGCGATCGAGCTGGCTTTGATCTTCATGCACAACGTAGTACGGGTACATGGGGTGCCATCTGTGTTAATCACGGATAGGGGTTCTCAGATCATATCCAGGTTTTGTGGTGAGGTGTGCAACAACATGGGAATGGAAGTACGTCTTTCGTCGGCGTATCATCCGCAAACCGATGGACAGGCGGAAAGAACCAATCAGACCATGGAACAATACCTCCATTGTTTGCTGCTGTCCATAGAGAAAGAATGGTCAGAGGTGCTCTGGGTGGTGGAGTACGCGTACAACAACAACAAACACACATCCATAGGAATGTCGCCTTTCTTTTGCCTTCAAGGACGGCATCCACGATCAGAGCCATGGGAAAAACCACAGACCAGTCGCATACCCACTGTGCAGGAATACCACACCCTTCTTCACGACCTTTGGCAGCAAGCCCGGTTCGAGCTCGCCAAAGCCAAGGAAGGCCACAAGCAGTATGCCGACACACACAGACAAGCTGAACCCGACTACAAAGCAGGGGACAAGGTGTGGGTATCGATCAAAAACATCAATGTGCACAGACCCAAAAAACTTCTGCCACGATATGTAGGTCCTTACACCATTGATAAAGTCATCAACCGGGTGTCGATGAGGCTCTCCTTGCCACCACAGACGAAAATGCACCCGGTGTTTCACGTCTCCCTCCTACAACCAGCTCATCCGGAAGGCCGTGCCGTTTCCCCTCCACCTCCTATACTCAGGGACGATCACGAGGAATACGAGGTGAAGGCCATCCTTGATTCCAGAAGAACTAGGGGGAGGCTCTTTTACCAAGTGGACTGGAAAGGGTATGGTCTGGAGGAAAGATCCTGGGAGCCCTTATCCCATGTGCGCCATGCCCCCCTGTTGGTTCGTGCCTTCCATGCACAGCATCCCCTCAATTTATGCCCTGCCACCCCTGTCTAGGTGAGGGGTTTTGCCTTGGGAGGGGGATACTGTCATGGCTCCAGCTCTGGGTAGGTCCAGTAAGGTCCGTAATTGTATGCATGGTTGTTATTCAGGTCTGCGTTTTGCAGGCGTTACACAGGGAATGCTGGACCGGTTAGCGGTGCAGCTTTCCTGTACAGGAAGTAGCAACAGGTCAGCTGACAGAGCACTACCGGGTGAGGCCGCATAAAGTCCGCGGTGCTCAACTCGACGGTGCTTCAAGTACAGGATTACACCCGGATGCCAGCTGCCGTCCTCCGTGCTCAGGAGACTTCTTCCCTATCGCCGGTGAACAGGTGAACCTTCTTCACACAC
Source organism: Calotriton arnoldi (assembly GCA_963921515.1). Classification (NCBI taxonomy): domain Eukaryota; kingdom Metazoa; phylum Chordata; class Amphibia; order Caudata; family Salamandridae; genus Calotriton; species Calotriton arnoldi. Next base: position 372,231 of record CAWUFW010003137.1, read on the forward strand.
ACTCGAACAGGAGTGCAGGTGTGTTGTTGCCCCCAGTGACACGCACAGGAGCGCGCTGTCACAACTCCGGCGCCCACACTCACGCAGGTGCGTTGAGTTACCTCTGCCATTGCGGTACGTGCAGGAGCGCATAGCCGCATTTAACATCTTCCTCACACTCGCGCAGGAGCGTATTTGTTTCCTTTGCCATTGCGGTACGCGCAGGAGCGCGTGGCCGCATTTAACATATCCCTCACACTCGCGCAGGAGCGCATTTGTTTCCTTTGCCATTGCGACACGCGCAGGAGCGCGTGGCCGCATTTAACATATCCCTCACACTCGCGCAGGAGCGCATTTGTTTCCTTTGCCATTGCGGTATGCGCAGGAGCGCGTGGCCGCATTTAACATATCCCTCACACTCGCGCAGGAGCGCATTTGTTTCCTTTGCATTGCGGCACGCACAGGAGCGCGTGGCCGCATTTAACATATCCCTCACACTCGTGCAGGAGCGCCTTTCTTTCCTTTTCCATTTCAGCACGTGCAGGAGCCTGTAGTCGCCAATCATTTAGCCCACACTCGCGCAGGAGCGCTGGTGTGTTTTGTGCCGCTGTGACAGGAGCTTGGAATACCCGCACAGGAGCACCGGTTGTACTTTTAGGGCACGAGCAGGAGCGCCTACATGCTACCTTCCTGTTTGTCCTATTCACCTATACCTGAAGACCTCTCTTCTCTGCTGATCACTACATTCTTCAGGTGACTATATGCCCCTTAGCAGCGCCTCTAGTGTTGGTGTGTGTGTGCTATATGTGTAGTACCCCGGGAGAGGGAAGGGCAGTCGCACTAATCCGTATGGTTTATCCCTTCTCCAGACGGTGATTCCCAGGAGGGTTCCCACAACATCAGTAGGAGTACCCAACCAGGTCTTCATGTAAGAAATCTCCACTTCAGGCCCTTAGGATTCCTTCCCCCGGTCCCATCTTGCCCTGGTCAGTATACATTCCTTTACTAGGGAATGTTGGGGGACAGTGGAGGTTGTTCACGTCATCCCTGCGAGATTACTCCGCAAGTACATAAGGTAAGACTTGTGGGGTAGTGACAGTTAGTTCAAACTTTGCAAGTAAAATGGCTTTAATGGGAGTGTACCTGGTGCGGTCTCAAACCTCTAGTGTTAGAAGTGTGTCCCTACCCACAGTAGGCATGTGATTCCAAAGACCATCACCCACCAATGCTCTTCTGGGACCTTGTGGAACCTCAGGGCTACTTCATAGGCAGAAAACCACTTGTCTATATTATCTCCCACCGCATAACTGGGCACCAAATCTTTGGGTATGCAGACTTTTTCCTCTCCTTTGGACAGTGCGGCTATGCTGCCACCATCACTGCCGGAATATGCCTGTCTGGCTTTATTGTCAAGCTGTTTTAGACTCAGTTCATGAGCCAACAAGATTTTCTTCTCTTCCATGGCCAGTTTCCTTTTTTCCTCGGTCCCTTCAGCCTTCTTCTCTTCTGCTCCCATCTTTACTTTGGCCATTTGCAGTTTGAATTCCCTCTCCTTCCATCCCTCCCCCAGTTCCTCTGGGGATAAGTTGTGAGAAGAGACAATGCTCCCTGCCCTGGCGGGGGATCCAATCCACAGGATGAGTCCACCCCCCTCCCCTGAAGACTGCATTCCAAGGCTCTTGTCCTGATCTTGATCCTGATCCTCCATATCATCCTCATCTTCTCCTGTGGGCTCACCTGGTATGGAGTGAGCTTCTGCCCATGCCCTCAGCGCGTTTTGCAACTCCATCTTCCTGGTGGTACTTTTGGCAGGAAGTCCAAACTCCTTGCATAAGTCCTTGCCCTGGGCCACAGTGTAGACCTCCATGTTGGCCAGCTCAATTTCCAGTTTTGCTGGTGTAGTTTTAGATCCAACAGTCGGAGAGATGATTTGGAAAATTAAAAAGGCCAATCAAGAAGAATTGAAAACAAATTGGTTTTAGGTATGGAATGCTAGTGTACACTAAATTACTGTATGGCATTGCACAAACGCAAGTCCTAATCTCACTGCTGATCATCAATGTTCGAAATGTTAGAAATTGGGTTTCTGGTTGACTGGTTTAAAGGCCCTGATAAAGCAATAACCATAATGCTAGTAAGGGTAAGGCACAAGCAAACCCCAAATTAATCTGTGTTCACCCCCTAGTAGCTTGCCACAGAGCAGGCTTAACTTAGAGCAGGCTTAACTTAGAGGCAGTGTGTAAAGACCAAATCGACAAAAATCCAATTAGTAGAACCAGAGATATTGAATTTTAAAGTTTATGGTGGAAAATTCTGCCAGAAAGCACAAAGCGCTACTGGGGATATATGCAAAAAGAAAAGACTTTGGACGGAATGCAGAACAAATCAAACATTCACCTCCAATCACAGAACTGGGTTTAATCCATCATTTTGTTGCTCACCACGCCACCCCAGTTTGGACCCAGCTATATGCAAATCACTCTTGACCCTGATCCCCATGGTAAGAGCCCAGCCCGAACAACCAGGCCAAGTCCTCCCTGGACCGGAAACAAGCATCCTGGGACCGGTTTTGGGGTATCACCCCTCATCAGCCATGCTAGCTTGAATCCAGTGGCACAGTGAGCACGAGACCCATGTCTAGGCATACCCTTCCCACTTAGGGGGACAGAAGAAAAATGAACAGATGAAGGACGGAATGCTGAGCAAGTCAAACATTCACGACCAGTCACAGAACTGGGTTTAATCCATTGCTTTTTTGCTCACCACGCCACCCCAGTTTGGACTCAGCCATATCCCCTCATAGCCATGGGGATATCTGGCGCGCTGGACCGGGACAAGGTCACAAGTTCAGGCCGACCGCAGTTGAGTGCAGGCCGGCTACAGGGACCCAGTGAGGCCCACTGAACAGAGTACCTTAAATCCTGGTTGCAGATTCTTGCGTGGACTTGACAGTCAAACCCAACCATCTGTCTACACTCTTTCAAATCAAGAACGATGCCAATCAATAAAGGAGTCCCACAGGGTTCCTGGCTGAGCCCAACACTGTTTAACATCTATGTAGCGCCTCTAGCACAAATAGTGAAATCACAGGGATTTGAGGTTTTTATCTTATGCTGACGATACCCAACTTCTCATCTCCTTTGGGTCAGATCCAGTAAAAGTGAAATCTCAGTTTGCAAGCTGTATGAGGGAAATAGCTGATTGGATGACCAACAACTGTCTTCAACTTGATGGAGAGATTGTGCTATTCGGTAAAGCACAGGAGCTTTGGTCGGCCGACTGGTGGCCAACAGAATTTGGCCCAGCCCCCTCCCCTAAATAGGTGCTGAAAAATCTTAATATAAAGATCAGTCAAACACTATCCGTGAAAGACCAAGTCAATACTACCTGTGGCACCTGCTTTGCCACAATGCAGCTTTTAAGGAAATCTTTCCGTGACTCCTACCCAACTCTAGAAAGACTTTAGTCCAGGCTCTAATCACCAGTGGCCTAGACTACAAGAATGCACTGTTAGATGCGGAGTTTCGTTGTTGAGGCTGCCATCAACGAGAGATACGAAGAGCTGCGGCGGGGAAAGTGTCGCGCACCAGTGGTTACGAAGGCAATGCTTGGTCTCAAGATGCAGGTGGCAGCAGCGAGCGATGCAAATCTTTTGCGATAGGTCCAATCCACGCAGCAGTGGTGACGCATCGGTTCTGCTCAAGGATGTGCCGCTCAGCCTAGGAGATGCATCTGGGATGCATTGCTCAGCAGAGAAGATGCATCTGTTCCGCTGTTAAGCACGTTAGACCCACCCACAAGCATCCAGGACTGGCAGTAACCAGTCCCAGTCTGATCAAAAGAAGAAGCGGTAGACTCACAGATGGCAGAGTCCAGATGCAAATGCAAGTAGGTTGGAAGCCTGTTATGTCCCTGAGGCTTCATATCAGGAGGCCAGCCAACTAGCCCTTGGAGTGACTCTGGTTTCTGCGGTCAAGAAGTGCAGGTTCAGTCCTTCTCACCCAGGCAAGATGGCAACAGATACCAAATCTGCATGGCAAAGGAGTCCAGCAAAGTGCAGTCCAGCAGAATGGCAGTCTCTCAGCAGCACAGCAGGCCCAGAAGTGTACTGAAGTGATGGTGTCTGAGTTACTTATACCCAGTGGTGCCTTTGAAGTGAGGTAGACTTCAAAGACATGCCTTTGAAGTGCACAGATGTCCTCCCTTCCTGCCCTGGCTGCATACTCACTACAGGGGGGGGGGGGGGTTTGCAGTCCTTTGTGTATAGACAGGACACAGCTTATTGAGGTGTCAGGGAGGCTATGTCCAGCTCCTCCCTGCCATTCTACCAGAGAGGGCCCATTGAGACATACCTAAGCTCTGAATGTGTGTGGCTGTCTAGGAGGAATACACAAAGCTTAACTGCCAACTACAACCAGTCATGTGATCAGAGACCGGCTACTTGTACCAAATGGATATATGTCATTACAACGCATGCCTTTACCACGCATGCCTTAACCACCCATTGCCTTTACCGTGCAAGTCTTTACCACATGTATGCCTTTACCACGTATGCCTTTATAACGAAAATAAGTATATATCAGGTAAGTGACACCCCTTATATATATAAATATTTTAGGAATTAGGGTAAGGGCATTTTAAGGGTAATGGGGTTGGTAAGGTTATAGGGTGGTAAGGGTGTTTTTAAGGTTTAAGGGTGTGTTTAAGTTTTAGGGGTGGGTAAGGGTATTGGGTGGTAAGGGTATTTTTAGGGGCGGGTAAACATATTGGAAGGTAAAGGTGTTTTTAGGGTTTAGGGGTGGGTAGGGGAATTGGGTGGCAAATGTGTCTTTAGTGTTTAAGGGTGGGTAGAGGTATTTGCAGCAGAATTTTAAAAAAAGAAAACAAGCATGGGCTCCTTCGCTTTTTAAAAAAACGCCGGGTGGGCCAGGGCCCGGGGGGAACCTTTATATTTGGGGCAATTAAGGCACGCATGGTCCCCCTCCCCAGGCCTAGTTCAGCCCTGGGGACCCCATCACCCAGGTCCGGCACATTTTTGAGGGGAAGGGTGCTCATGTCTTCCATCCCTGGGCCAATTTCAGCCACTGAGGCCTAGTCCCCTGGGTCCGGCTCGCAAGCTATGTCCCAGGGAGCCCACCCCTAGGACATAGCGGTTTCCCTGCCCCAGTGAGGGGTTGGCTGCCTTTATGTGGGTTGGCCAATCCCCCACTTCGCAGGAAGGATGTGCGCAGCCTGGGGTTGGCTGCATGCAGGGGTTGGATTTAGGGCCTGGCCTGCATCCACCGCCACCACGCCCAGACGTATGGTAATTAAATATTACTTTATGTTAAAAAAATGTAGAAGTTCACTGAAAAAAACAAACTTTAAAGCAACGTTATAGTTAGGTGAAATGTTCAGTAACAACGTAATGTTTTAAACTCTGAAAGTCACTGAAATTCACCTGTTATAGTTCTAGTTATCTCAAGTAACTATAAATCGTGCCCTAAGGTAACTATAACTCATGCCTTCGCCATGCACTGACAATTACCCCGCACATTACATCACCCATGACATTTTCTATGACTTCATTGATAATATCACTGCAACATTTGAGGTGAAATTATTAATGAGAAAACTGTGCATGGCGGGGGTGCAAGTTCTAGTTAGTTTAGGGCACAAGTTATCGTTACTTGAGGTAACTATAACTGGTGAATTTCAGTGGTTTTTAGAGTTTAAAATGTTATGTTGTTGCTGAACATTTCACTTAGCCCATTTGCTGCTAAGCCACACTTTTTTTTGGCTATTTGGGGTAGTTCACGCTTAGGCCCCCATAACGTTTTGTCCACATAAGGTATCCACTCCAAATTTGCGTCGCTTTTTTCCAACAGTCTGGGGATTCTAAAGGCACCCAACTACCTCAGATGCATCCTCCTCAACACCCGCTCCGCCCGCTAACACGCCATCGAACTCTGGGACCTTCTCGACTCAACCTCCCCAGACGTCGCATTCCTGACGGAGACCTGGCTGAATCCCGCTTCAGCCCCCGACATCGCCATTGCCATCCCGGACGGATACAAGATCACCCGCAGGGACCGCACCAACGGAGTCGGAGGAGGCATCGCCATCGTCCACAGGAACACCCTCAGAGTCTCAACCAACACCGACGACACCCTCAGCACCGCCGAACACATGCACTTCCAGATCCACACCGATCCCAACACCACCCTCAGAGGAACCCTCATCTACAGACCCCCGGACCCCGACCACAGTTCAGCGATTCCATCGCTGACTTCGTCAGCACACACGCCATCGCCTCCACGGACTACATCCTCCTCGGGGACCTGAACTTCCACCTCGAGAACAACAAGGACACCAACTCCACCACCCTGATCGACAACCTCGCCACCCTCGGACTCAGACAGCTCGTGACTACACCCACCCACGCCGCCGGCCACACGCCAGACTCCATCTTTTCCGCAAGCCCACACGTCTCCTTCAACCACACCTCCGAACCCCACTGGACTGACCACCACTGCATCCACTTCACCTACAGGAAGCCCACCACGCACCACCGCACCGAACAAATGCCTCGCCGCTGCTGGAGCAGAGTCACGGAAGACCAGCTAACCACAACCCTCGCCCTGAGCCCACCCGCCGAACCCTCCGACCCCTACACCGCCGCCCGCAACCTCAGACAGTGGATCGACGACTGCGCCAACACCCTCGCCCCGCTCAAGAATCCGCCCAACAGCCACACCAGCAAGAAAGCCACCTGGTTCACCGAAGACCTCCAGGCCTCCAAACAAACATGCCGAAAACTGGAGAAGATCTGGCTCCACGAACGGACAGCGGACAGCTACGCCGCCCACAAGAGCGCCACCCGCAGTCACCATCACCTCATCAGATCCGCCAAAAGGGCCTCACTCAAAGACCGCCTAGACAACAACGCACACAACAACAAAGAGCTCTTCAACATCGTGAAGGAACTCTCCAACCCCAGCTCCAACACCAACGACATCCAGCCGTCGCGAGACCTGTGCGACTCACTGGCCACCTTCTTCCACCGCAAAATCGCCGACATCCACGACAGCTTCAACACCACGACCACCCCGGCAACCACCGAGACCACTGCCCCCACAACCACCAACCGCCTGCTCTCCTGGACCAACATCAACGACGAGGACACCAGCGAGATCATGAACACCATCCACTCCGGTTCACCGCTAGACCCGTGCCCTCACCACATCTTCAACAAAGCCAGTACAGCCATCGCGCCCCATCTCCGGAAAATAATCAACATCTCCTTCAAGACAGCAACCTTCCCGGAAAGCTGGAAGCACGCCGAGATCACCGCCTTACTCAAGAAACCCAAGGCAGACCCCAAGGACCTCAAGAACTTCCGACCCATCTCTCTGCTCCCGTTCCCCGCGAAGGTCACCGAGAAAATCGTCAACAAACAACTGACCCGCTACCTCGAGGAGAACAACATCCTGGACCCTTCCCAGTCCGGCTTCCGCAGCAACCACAGCACCGAAACCGCCTTCATCGCCGCCACCGATGACATCAGGACCCTGCTAGACAACGGAGAAACAGCAGCCCTCATCCTCCTGGACCTATCAGCCGCCTTCGACACGGTCTGCCACCACACACTACGAACACGCCTTCACGACGCCGGGATCCAAGAGAAGGCCCTGGACTGGACCACATCCTTCCTTTCCGGCAGAACACAAAGCGTCCGCCTCGCCCCCTTCCGATCCAAGGCCACCAAGATCATCTGCGGCGTACCCCAAGGCTCCTCCCTCAGCCCAACGCTGTTCAACATCTACATGGCACCCCTCGCCCACGTCGCCCGACAGCACAACCTCAACATCATCTCCTACGCCGACGACACCCAGCTGATCCTCTCCCTCACCAAAGACCCTCACACCGCCAAAGCCCACCTCCACGAAGGAATGAAGGCCGTCGCCGAATGGATGAGGACCAGCCGCCTGAAGCTGAACTCGGACAAGACGGAGGTCCTCATCCTTGGTTCCAACCCTTCAGCCTGGGACGACTCCTGGTGGCCAACATCACTGGGAACAGCCCCGCCACCCACCGACCACGTACGCAACCTAGGGGTCATCCTCGACCCCACCCTCTCCATGACTAAGCAGGTCAACGCCGTTTCCTCATCCTGCTTCAACATCCTCCGAATGCTCCGCAGGATCTTCAAGTGGATCCCCACCGAAACAAGAAAAACAGTCACCCAGGCCCTCGTCACCAGCAGGCTGGACTACGGAAACGCCCTCTACGCAGGAACGACGGCTAAGCTCCTGAGACGGCTGCAACGCATCCAGAACGCCTCTGCACGTCTTATCCTCGACATCCCCCGACGCAGCCACATCACACCCCACCTGAGAGACCTGCACTGGCTCCCTGTCAACAAGAGGATAACCTTCAAGCTCCTCACCCACGCACACAAAGCACTCCACAACTCCGGACCAGCCTACCTCAACAGACGACTCAGCTTCTACACCCCCACCCGCCAGCTCCGCTCAACCAGCCTCGCCCTCGCCACAGTCCCCCGCATCCGGAAAACGACCGCCGGCGGCAGATCCTTCTCCCACCTCGCCGCCAAGACCTGGAACACCCTCCCCACCAACCTCCGACAGACCCAAGACCTACTGGCCTTCAGAAGACTCCTCAAGACCTGGCTCTTCGATCAGTAGCAGCACCACCCCCCTCTTCCCCCAGTGCCTTGAGACCCTCGCGGGTATGTAGTGCGCTTTATAAGTGACATGATTGATTGATTGATTGACCCAGGTTTTGTGGATTCCCCTGAAGAGGACCGAGAAATTAGCCAAAATATAGCAAAATGTTGGGTTTTATGGGAAAAAAGTGCTTCAGAAGAAAGCGTCTGTTTTTTTCCTGCAAGGGGCATCAACAAAGGGTTTGTGGTGCTAAAATCACCATCTTCCTAGCAGGAACAGACAGACTTAAATCAGAAAAGCACCTTCTTTCACCACAAAATCAAGAGCATCTACGACAACTTCGACGAAGACAACCAATACACTGAACCCCTGCCAACCACCCCCGACACCCTGAAGCCAGTGATTGACAACTGGACAGCCCTCACCACCGAAGACACACTGAAGACAATGAAGTCAATCCACTCCGGGGCCCCCACGGACCCCTGCCCCACCACATCTTCAACAGAGGCGCCGACACCATCGCACCCATACTCCGCCACACCATCAACCGCTCCCTGGCGACCGCCTCGTTCCCTGACGACTGGAAACACGCCGAGGTCAACCCCCTCCTGAAGAAACCCTCGGTGGACCCCACCGACCTCAAAACTACAGACCCATCTCCCTGCTCCCGTTCCCAGCGAAAGTCATCGAGAAAGCCATCAACAGCCAACTCGCCACATACATCGAAGAGCACAACATCCTCGACTCCTCCCAATCTGGCTTCAGAAAAAACCACAGTACGGAAAACGCCCTCCTCACCACAACAGACGACATCCGCACCCTACTGGACAAAGGAGAAACAGTAGCCCTCATCCTCCTCGACCTTTCAGCGGCGTTCGACACAGTCTCTCACCGCACCCTAATACGCAGCCTCCTCGACGCAGGGATCCAGGACAAGGCCCTCGAATGGATCCGCTCCTTCCTCTCCGGCAGAACGCAGCGGGTCAGACTCCCCCCCTTTCCTCTTGGACCGTACACCAACCACCTGCGGAGTCCTTCAGGGGTCCTCCCTCAGCCCTACGCTCTTCAACGTCTACATGGCTCCACTCGCCCCCATCGTCAGAACCTACGGACTCAACATCGTGTCATACGCAGACTACATCCAACTCATCCTCTCCCTATCCAACGAACCCAACACCGCCAGACACAACTTTCGAGAAGGCATGGAAGCCGTCGCCAAATGGATGAAAAACAGCTGCCTACAACTAAACACCAACAAGACAGAAGTACTCATCATAGGCCCAAACACCGACGCCTGGAACGACACCTGGTGGCCCCCCGCCCTCGGAAACCCGCCCACCCCCACGGACCACGCACGCAACCTGGGAATCATCCTGGACTCCGAGCTCAAAATGGACCACCAGATCAACTCCGTCTCGTCCTCCTGCTTCCACACCCTCCGCCTCCTATGTAAGACCTTCAAATGGATCCCCCTCGAACACAGAAAGACCGTCACTCACGCCCTGGTCACCAGCAGACTCGACTACGACACGCCGGAATAAACAAAAACCTCACCCGCAAGCTACAGAACATCCAGAACGCCGCCGCAAGACTGGTCCTCACCCTGCCAAGACACTGCCACATCTCCCAGCACCTGCGCACACTCCACTGGCTCCCCATTGAGGCCAGAGTCACCTTCAAGATGCTCACCCACGCACACAAGGCCCTTCACGACACCGGACCAGCATACCTGAACAGCCGACTCAATTTCCACGCACCCCAAAGGACCCTATGATCAGCCCAGCTCTCCTACGCCGTGGTCCCCTGCACCAGAAAGACCAGATCGGGAGGCCGCTTCTTCTCCTTCCTCGCTTCCAGAGCCTGGAACGCCCTTCCGCTCCACCTCCGACAGACAACATCGCTTCCCATCTTCGCAAGAAACCTCAAAACCTGGCTCTTCGACAGACCCCCTCCTTGATGGACTGGAACCTGCACCTCCCCCTCCCTACCCCCAGCGCCTTGAGACCCTTACGGGTGAGTAGTCGCGCTTAACAAACGCCTGATTGATTTTTCCTATTTTTTGTGCTTTCAACCTCCTTCCAGTTAGTAGTGAAAACGGGTGTGAAACCCATGGTGGATCCCAGAAAGCTATACATTTTTAGACAACGTTTTAAATTCAGCAAGGGGTCATTTGTGTAGATCCTTCAGGGTTTTCCTATAGAACGTGACAGTTGAATTTTTTTTTAATTGAGATTGAATTGAAAAAAACAGCCATTTTTGTCTATGTCTTCATCTGTAACTTCTAACTATGGCAGATTTTTTAAAGCAATATACCGTTACGTCCGCTGGACCCTTCTGGTTGTGGGGATATATAGGGCTTATAGGTTCTCCAAGAAGCAGAGGTACCCAGAGACAATAACTGCACTGCACCTTGCAATGGTTTTTCATTGTGTACCAGGTATACAGCAGTTTTTTTTACCCAGAATCTCTTGCAAGCCCCAGCGCCTTGAGACCCTTACGGGTGAGTAGTCGCGCTTAACAAACGCCTGATTGATTTTTCCTATTTTTTGTGCTTTCAACCTCCTTCCAGTTAGTAGTGAAAACGGGTGTGAAACCCATGGTGGATCCCAGAAAGCTATACATTTTTAGACAACGTTTTAAATTCAGCAAGGGGTCATTTGTGTAGATCCTTCAGGGTTTTCCTATAGAACGTGACAGTTGAATTTTTTTTTAATTGAGATTGAATTGAAAAAAACAGCCATTTTTGTCTATGTCTTCATCTGTAACTTCTAACTATGGCAGATTTTTTAAAGCAATATACCGTTACGTCCGCTGGACCCTTCTGGTTGTGGGGATATATAGGGCTTATAGGTTCTCCAAGAAGCAGAGGTACCCAGAGACAATAACTGCACTGCACCTTGCAATGGTTTTTCATTGTGTACCAGGTATACAGCAGTTTTTTTTACCCAGAATCTCTTGCAAGCCTCAAACTTTGACTAAAATAAACACATTTTCCTCACATTTCTGTGATGGGAAGTTCTGGAATCTGCAGGTAGCTGCAAACTTCTATCCACCCGGCATTCCCCCAAGTCTCTGGATAAAAATGGTACCTCACTTGTGTGGGTAGGCCTAGTGCCTGTAACAGAAAACGGCCCAAAATGCAACATGGATGCATCACATTTTTCCACCGGAAACACAGCCTTTTTTCTAATGTCGGCAGCTCTGTATTTTGGACTCTAGCTCAACTGAAACCTATGGAAACCTAGCCAAATTGTACTCTTTAGAAAACTAAACACCCAGGGATATCCAGGGTGGGCTTACTTGTGTGACTCTCACCATGTTTTTTCACCCATAATCCCTTGCAAACCTCGACTGAAAAACACATTTTCCTCACATTTCTGTGATGTAAAATTCTGGAATCTGCAGGAAGCCACAAACTTCCATTCACTCAGCAATCCCCCAAGTCTCTCGATAAAAATGGAACCTCACTTTTGTGGGTAGGCCTGGTGTCTCCAACAGAAAATGGCCCAGAACACAACATGGACACATCACATTTTTCCACCAAAAACAGGGCCTTTTTTCCAATGTGGGTAGATCTAGAATTGGGACCCTAACTCAGGTGTCACCTAGGGATACCTAGCCAACCTGTACATTTTTTACAACAAGACACCTAGGGGTATCCAGGGTGGGCTGACTTACGTGGCTCTCACCAGGTTTTTTACCCAGAATCCCTTACAGACCTCAAACTTTGACTACAAAAAACTAATTTTCCTCACATTTCTGTGATAGAAAGTTCTGGAATCTGTGGGGAACTACAAACTTCCATCCTCCCGGCATGCCCCCAAGTCTCCCATTCCCCCAAGGACAAAAAACGCAGGTGCCCCCATCTATCACAAAACTACTTGTTTTTGCAAGGCGAACACTGGCGTTTTTGGTCCCCGGCTTGGCGGCCATCTAAGACACAACATACCCAGACATTTCTGATAATTAGACACCCGGGGGAGTCCAGGGAGGTGTGGCTTGTGTGGATCTCCCAAGTTACCTAGAACCCTTTGCAAACCTCAATTATAGCTAAAAAAATCACATTTCTGTGTGGGATTACTGTACCAGCACAAATTTCCTACCACCCAGCATTCCCCTCAGTCTCCTGATTAAAGAATTATACCTCACTTGTGTGGGTGGGCCAAGAGCCTGCGTCCAGGAAGGGGACAAAAACATGTAGAAATTGAGGGGCAACCAAAGCGAATCCAAAAGGGCAGTTTCTTTAAAAAAAAAATTGTTTGGGCTGACTCTGCTTTAGGCACCCACACAAGTGAGAGCCACGCAAGTCAGCCCAACCTGGATAGCCCTATGTGTCTAGTTTAAAGAAATGTACAGATTGGCTAGGTTCCCCAGGTGCCAGCTGAGCTAGGGTCCAAAATCTAGAGCTACCCACATTGGAAAAAGATGGTCAGTTTTTGGTAGAAAAGTGCATTGCGTTTTGGGCCATTTCCTATGGCGGGCACTAGGTCTACCCACACAAGTGAGGTAGCATTTTAATCTGGAGACCAGGGAGAAAACTGGGTGGAAGGAAATTTGTTCCGGCCCGACGTCCCACAACTTTCCCACACAGAAATGTAAGGAAATGTGTTTTCTTTAAGCTAAATTTGAGGTTTGCATGGAATTCTGGCTAAGAAAGTGTTGGGGGATCCACACAAGCCACACCTCCCTGGACTTCCCCGGCTGTCTAGCTTTCAGAAATGTCTGGGTTTGGTAGGTTTCCCTAGATGGCTGCCGAGACTGGGACCAAAAAACAAAGGTGACCCCTCACGTGTGTGAGTGGGCCAAGTGCCTGCGACAGGCAAGGGCCAAAACCTTATAGAGACTGAGGGGGAACCGAAGCGGGTCGAAAAGAACAGTTTTTTAAATACATTTTAGGCTGACTCTGCTTTGGTATTGCCCCCATACGCCCCCCCCCAGAGGGGGCAAAAAGACTGCACATTTTTTTAGGGGGTAGTGAGGGCATTGGCATGCCGATTCTGGGTACCCCCCCCCAAGAAACAAAATAGTCCCTGGTGCATAGTTGGCTTTCTTCCCCGCCCCCCATGGGGCAGATCGGGGGCTATTGCCCCTATCTGCCCCCTAGGCGGGACAGAAAGACTGAATTTGGTGAAAATCATTGTGGGGGGAGCAAAAGCCCTTGCCAAAGGGGCCCCTCCCCCCTCCCTGGTGTCTAAGGGTGGATTCCTGCTTGTTGATCGCCCTCCTGTGGCAATCCCCAAGCAGGGATCCACTAGAGAAAGGTAGTATTGGAAAGAGGATATTCTCCCCTTTCCATTGATACCTCTCCCATGTGCTTTCGTGCTCAGGGGGGCTGAGATAGCCCCGCGAGCACCAAAGCAGTGAAAGTGAAAGTGTAATGATGTCAGCGCGCCATGCGTGTCGATTGTCATTTCACTGAAAAGAAAAAAAAATCCTCAGGCATCTCCTGAGGCTGATAAACAGACTGATTTCAGGGTCTTGTGTAGAGGGTGGAACGGTTCCGTCATCAGCACACGAGCGCCACGGCCAAGGACGAAACCGTTCTAACCTCAGCACTGAAGGAGTTAAGTATAAAGATACTTTAACCTTTGTTTTTTTGGTGAAAAAAAATAAATATATATATATATATAAACATCACCAAAGATTCCCGTAGTGGTTGCAGGCAGCAGAGAACACACGGGCACAGACCGCAGATGCAAATCAAAAGAAGAGATTTATTACATCGTTACCATGTCCACATTACGCGTTTCGGTCGCCGACCTGCGGCCTTGATCACACAGCGTGCTACGTGAAACTAGCAGCATATAAAGGCAGGTAAGTTGCATTACGTTACAGTCACGAATGTGTGTGCTTTACGGTTACATTGTTCATGTAATGACAGTGCAAGTAATTTACTGTAATTTTACTGTAGTGTTGTCACAAACATTTACGTCATTGCCCCAAGTCAAATGCTAGTGCAAAATAACAGGTCGGTAGTTTACCAAGGAGGGTAGTAGAAAAAAACGACTAGAGCGGTGGTGATGTGTGGTTACGATCTGCAATCTGAGCGCGCAGCACAATAGAATGGACGCAAGAGAGTTAGAAACGGGTGAAAACTATCGCGGTATGGCAGTGAATAAGAGTGCGATCCCTAAGATATATACACAGCGTACACCTAACTATCAGCAAAGTGCTGGGCTAGGGCATAATGAAGCCTATATCGTGTCAAGAGGAAATATCGCAGAACTCAAGTGCGCAAGGGCTGACGTGATCAAACAGTCGCGTAACGTCATCACACGGGACCTACCGAGATTGAGGTGACCCTAAAGGAGACCTACCAAGTGACGGGACATGCTGAGAGATGGCAGCAAAGCGTAAGTGATAGAAATAAAGCTTAAAACGGTGTAGATGGAAGGATCCATCTAGTCTTGAGAGAGACAACGACAAAGAGCTAATGCGAGTACTATATACAGTGGTGTGCGTATCGGGTTTAAGAAAAAGCACAGTGCGAAAAGTAACCTAGTGAGTGTATGTATAATAGAAGTGATTAGTGGTGCAACAATATTTATAGTGTCAAAGTGCAAATGCGACGATGTTAGAGAGAAAAAATATATAGAGTGTGAGAGACAACATTCAGTGAGAACACAGCTCTCGTCCCAGCCGGGACAGCAAGAGTACTGACCGCGTAATGCGTGAAAAGAGCCCCCTTAATGGAGGGAGGGAGGGAATTTACTTGAGAAACAATATTCAAGAAACAAAAATAAGGAACGGAGAAGCATTACTGGCATGCATAGCATCATGGGTGGCAACTCTAAACAGATATATACAAGTATACATAGGGGGAGACAGTACACATCATGAAAACGGGAAAATAAAAATAAATTGGCTGGATGTAAGTATAAACACAGCAATGCAGCTTGAGGAAAAGTGGTTGAGGAGAGTAATTTACAGGTAGTTATATAAATCCTCACTCATGTTCAGGCCATTGGGCGCCTTAGTGTCGAGCTCAAGAATGTAGCGTGTTTCTAGTTGTCTGAGCTTTTTTTCACGGTTACCCCCTCGCCTGGGTGTAGGCACACTGTCGATCACAAAGTACTTAAGGTGATCAAGATTGTTGCTATGTACCTCTTTGAAGTGCCTGGCTACGGGATAAGTGGGATCGTTGTTGACGATCGCTCTTAGGTGTTGAAGGATCCTCATGTGTACCTGGAGTTTGGTACTGCCCACATATTTAAGGTTACAGCTGCATTGTAAGATATAAACTGCATACTCTGTTCTGCATGTGTATCTGTGTTGTAGTAGTATAGGTTCAGAGCGAAACCTAGCAGTGACCTGAGAGGTGTTGATGCCAAATCTGCAAGCTCTACATGTGTTACACTTGTAGAATCCCTTTACGTCGGAGAGCCAGTTCGATTTAGTAGTGACTTCAGGGCTGCTCTTAACTAAGGCGTCCCTCATCAAGAATGCCCGCCGATAGGTGATGGTGGGTTTGCTGGCAACTAAGGGTCCCAGAACTGGGTCAGTTTGGACAATGCGCCATTGTCGATTAATGATAGACTTTATGGCATGTTCCTCTCTACTGTAGGTAATGATGAGGCGAGTATCAACTGTGCCCGGTGTGCTGGTATCTGAGTGGGTGCTAGTGTCACTGTCTACAGCTGGTGGTTTGGGAGCCAACAAAGTAGCTCTAGGTAAGGCATTGGCTCTAGTTCTGGCTCTGTCTATGGAGGTGGAGCTGTACCGTCTGGCTACAATGCGATCATGTGCCTCATCCTGACAGCTATCAAGGTCCGATTCTGAGCTACAGATCCTCCTCAGACGGAGCATTTATCCATATGGTATACTGGCAATGAGGTGTTTAGGGTGAAAGCTAGTAGCATGGAGTGTCGAGTTCCAATGTAATGACGTCAGCGCGCCATGCGTGTCGATTGTCATTTCACTGAAAAGAAAAAAAAATCCTCAGGCATCTCCTGAGGCCGATAAACAAAAACAAAATCCATCTGCTGCACACAGCAGAGGGATTTCAGGGTCGTGTGCAGAGGGTGGAACAGTTCCGGCATCAGCACACGAGCGCCACGGCCAAGGACGAAACCGTTCTGTCCTCGGCACTGAAGGAGTTAAGTATAAAGATACTGTAACCTTTGATTTTTTTGGGCTGAATTTGTTGCACACCTTACACATTTTCTTTGAATCTATGCTTATTCAGCTAGGTCAAAAGTGCGTGAGAAGTGGTCATAAAATATGGTAACTAGAATGACATTTTGTACATGAGGCCATTGGAATAGTCAATACAATGTGGGAGTTCAGATTTTTAATGTATATGTTTTTAATCTGGATTTTTAACACCCTTTTTCTATGTGCATTGTATTTAAATTTAACTATGAATATTTATTTATTTATTGCATATGATTGCACATTTTGACTATGAGTAATAGATCTATTGTACTTCATGAAAACGAATGGCATTGTGTAAGGCCTGCGCAGGAAAATATGGCAGTATTTTTTCTTTGTCCATCGAAGATCTGTATTTCACGTGTGTTTACCATGCACTAGCAGTTTAAATTTGAGAAGAAATCTCCGTTTCGTGTCATGTGATCAAGGCCTCGTGTGAGGCTGAAACGCGTAATGGCGGAGGTGCGGGAGTTCACTAAATAAACCTACAATTGCACCAACTCTGGGTCTGCTTCTCGTCTTTTCAAAGAATTGGTGACGAAGTTTTTGGATTTATTGCTGAGATCGCTTCCTCGGCAGCTGCGGACCCCTCCCCTGATCAGGGCAGACGGCAGGAAGCACTGTTCCCGGTGGCTATCGGGAACACAAACAGGAATTCTCCACGAAGGAGTGGCCGGAACTGCCCCCGGGAAGCGGAAAAGCCGTACCATCCGGGAAGGTGAAACGCGGCGGAGGTCGGAGGACTGAAGCGGTGAGAAGTACCATACGGAGGTAAGGGCCTGCCAATAGCCCGGTGTGGGAGTGTGCCAGTGGAACGAGCGTGAGTATTGACTTCAACGCTTGTCCACGGGTGAGGTGAACTCCGAGACAATAGCACTATGTCTGCCGACGCGATACGGAGCAGGGAGGTGGCAGCAGGCGATGTGTTCAATGACTCTCCGAGTTAAGTAACGGCAATACCAGCGCCGACAAACAGTGCGCAATCATCTGCCAGTAACATGAAGGAGCTTTTTAAAAAACTGGAGAAAGGTATGAGGTCAGAACAGGCCAAATGGTGGGAGAGCAAATCCCTCACGAGATACCTTGAAGTGGGCAGGATACCCCGCGGGTTAAGGATAATGCTCGCCCCAAGTTACGAGAACCCAGATCCGCAAATGTTAACTGAATGGGCGGACTGTAACTTGGATTCATCTCGCAGACTTGTGATTATATTAATTAAGTATGCAAACAGTGACAGAGAAAAGTTACAGTCACAAATTGACGAAATCAATAAGGAAATAGAGAAGCATGGTGACATCGATGCTGCCCAAAAATACAGGGGGGATATGTTGGGGCGCCTGCAAAGAGATGAGGATGTAATCAAAAAACGTAAAACCTTCAAATATCAAAGAGACAGAGTGGACTACGAACAGGGCCGTGTGTTCACTTTTGCACGCAGATATGATGCAGTGATTAAGGCAATACCATCGGGAGGAACATCAACTGCACATCCCAGTACCAACAGTATCTCTCAGGCGTCCACATCACTATCGAACCTGAGCTCTGCCATTGATAGCGGATCAGAAAATGAACAGACCACAGGCGCAGGGGCGTTGGGGTTTACAATACCATCACTGGGTCAAGAGCTGGATTATATGCGCTTGGACAGGAGGCAAACCTTGCGCCCGCGAGGACCAAACAGGAGTACAAATATGGGAGGAATAAACGAAAAAACCAGAAACGACGAGCGAGACGACGATGCAGGCAAAAAAGCCAAGCAAGATACCAACAAAAAACCAATGAAAAAGAGATGGAACAGGCGCAGATAACTGGCATGGATGACAACACGGTTATAAATCTAACAAAGACAATTCTGAGCGAAGGTGAACGCAGAATACTGTCATTGGGTCTTACTTACAGTCCTGTAACAAACTTCAATTATGCAGAGACAAGGATCGATTTATTCAAATTCGTGAGAAAGATCAAATTACGAAAATATCATATAATTCAAGGGACTAATAATCAAAATACCACAATGTCAACACAGGTGGAGGGTAATATCAGTCCGACATTAACAGCAAGGGATCAAGTATTATTAACGGATATGCAACAGCTATTCGATGAAAACAATACAATCATGAATGAGCAAGAAGTACAACATCTTGGGGTGACAACACAAACCAAGTTTAGACCTAAATCAACTTTTTGCCCCCTTATGCTGAAAGATATTGTTGATATTTTTCATGACAAAGTCACATTTGAATTAAAGAAACTTTATCGAGAGACAATGAGATGTCCCAGCAGACACAATAAACAGGATAATATCTATGCACAATTGGTCAGCAAACTACAAAGAGATGACAAAATTATTATCCGCAAGTCAGACAAAGGGGAAATGTGGTCTTATGGCCACGTGAACTGTATATGGAAGAAGCTGAAAGACAACTCAGTGACAGAAACTGCTACAAACGAAGTAACATCTTAGCAGTTAAGAGTTCTTGGATGGAATACAATAGCAAACTAGTGGCATGGAAATCAGCTGGTCTCTTGAGTATGGACGAGTTCAAGTATTTAAAAATCGACCATCCCGTTATTCCGACCATATACTTTATCCCCAAAGTCCATAAGGATATGTCTAGACCTCCCGGCAGACCTATTATCTCAGCCATAGGGAGCAAAACAGAGAATACATCCAAATATGTGGACTTTTTTCTCCAGGACTTAGTAAGAGAACTTCCATCGTACTTAAAAGACACTGGGGATTTTCTACGGAAAATTGAAAATGTAAAATGGGATGGGGAATGCTTACTCATGACACTAGATGTAATCGCATTATATACCAGCATACACAATCGAGATGGTTTTTTAGCCACTGAATTCTATTTAAACACTAAGCGCAGACAATATGGCTTGCATAACAGAATGTTGTTGTCTATGATATCCACATGCCTTGAAAACAACTTTTTTCATTTAATAATCAAATCTTTCAGCAAGTGAGAGGAGTTGCCATGGGGGCTTGCTTCTCCCCGAGTTATGCCTGTCTACATATGGGCATGTGGGAGGAGCAGGTCCTCATGACAAAACACAAAGATACCCTCAGCAAACACATTCTGTGTTGGTACAGATTTATTGATGATTTGTTTTTAATATGGAGAGGCAATGAAATGGAAGCTCGTAAATTTGTTATGGAATTGAATGATAACTCCCTTAACTTGCAATTTACTGCCCAACTCAGTCGTGACGAGATACATTTTTTAGACGTTGAGGTGTACATATGTAACAACCAGATATTGACACGCTTGCATAGAAAGGCTACCGCCGGCAATACTGTGTTACATGCTACAAGCCACCATCCGCCACATCTGATCAATAGCATCCCCTATGGGGAAATGCTACGGATCAGACGTATATGTAGCACAGAAATGGATTGCATAGAAGCACAACAGACATGCAAACAAAGGTTTTTAGCTAGGGGTTATGCCAAAAGTGTGATTCTGGCCGCAATGAACAAGGCCAACAACCAATCTCGTTCAGAATTATTGGTTGTCCGAAATAAAAGGGACTCTGAAACCAGACAACCCTTGGATCAACCTACCAGGTTGATATTGACATTCAATAAACAACATAAAACCTTAAGGAGAATAGTCAATAGAAATTGGCCATTAATTCTGAACGACCCCATATTGGGTGAGCGCCTAACAGCTACCCCTAGCATCACCTACAGGAAAGCCCAATCTATGAGCAGCGCATTAGTTAAAAGTAGCCCTGAGGTTACTTTAACTAAAAACTGGCTTAATGCGCTAACAGGATTTTTTAAATGCTCTAATTGCAAAGCGTGTAGATACAGCAATAATGTCAAAATGTATACCACTCCTTTTAGACAGAGACCAGTTGAGATTTCCAAGTTTTTAAACTGTAAAACAGAATTTGTGGTGTATGTGCTGGAGTGTCCGTGTGGCCTACGCTATGTGGGGAGCACCAAATTGCAAGTGCACAAGCGGATACTCCAGCACATGCGAGCTATTTCCAACAATGATGCTTCCTACCCAGTGGCAAGACACTTCAAAGAACACCATGGCAGTGACAGCCAGTTATTGAAATATTTTGCCATTGATGCTGTCTTGCCGCTGAGAAGGGGTGGGAACCGTGAATATTTCTTACGAAAGTTGGAAACACAATACATCTTGGAACTCGACTGTAAAATTCCATCAAGCTTGAATGCTAGTGAGGATTTTTTTACCTGTTTATGAATCCGTCACCTCTATTCCTTCTTATATATAGTATAACCTTTTATTCTCTATATCAAAACTGCCCCTTTCCCTTTCTTAAAAATATTTTTATTCAAAAACGTTAGCACTTTTATACACGATTAGTAATGAATCACGGCTGTGATTCAAGGTGGTGTAGACACGGGTATAGTTTTTATTAGCACAAGCACTTTATCGGAATTGATGGACTTTTGCCCACTTGGGCTGAATTTGTTGCACACCTTACACATTTTCTTTGAATCTATGCTTATTCAGCTAGGTCAAAAGTGCGTGAGAAGTGGTCATAAAATATGGTAACTAGAATGACATTTTGTACATGAGGCCATTAGAATAGTCAATACAATGTGGGAGTTCAGATTTTTAATGTATATGTTTTTAATCTGGATTTTTAACACCCTTTTTCTATGTGCATTGTATTTAAATTTAACTATGAATATTTATTTATTTATTGCATATGATTGCACATTTTGACTATGAGTAATAGATCTATTGTACTTCATGAAAACGAATGGCATTGTGTAAGGCCTGCGCAGGAAAATATGGCAGTATTTTTTCTTTGTCCATCGAAGATCTGTATTTCACGTGTGTTTACCATGCACTAGCAGTTTAAATTTGAGAAGAAATCTCCGTTTCGTGTCATGTGATCAAGGCCTCGTGTGAGGCTGAAACGCGTAATGGCGGAGGTGCGGGAGTTCACTAAATAAACCTACAATTGCACCAACTCTGGGTCTGCTTCTCGTCTTTTCAAAGAATTGGTGACGAAGTTTTTGGATATATATATGCAGCTCGTTTTTCCATCAGTGGTCGCGGCGAGCACTCGGGAACGGGTGGCGGTCAATTACCGTGGTGATGGTACCATGAAGATATATACAGCTCAAACCCCACTCGTAGACCAAGTGAAGAGACCGCACTCCATTGAGAGTGAAAAACTCTGTACTTTATTTACCGGGTTTAGTGAACAGGACGCGTTTCGGCTTCGCGCCTTTTTCCAACTTTCAGTTCACTAAACTCGGTAAATAAAGTACCGAGTTTTTCACCCTCAATGGAGTGCGGTCTCTTCACTTGGTCTACGAGTGGGGTTTGAGCTGTGTATGTGTGTATATATATATATATATATATATATATATATATATAAGACAAATAGATCCTCCGCTGGCAAGTAGTACAATCGGCACTCGCCCTTGCTGCCAAAGAATCACGAACCACCAGAATGAGGCAAAAATCTTCAATTTATTGTTTTCCCCAAGGGACGCGTTTCGGGCAACACTTGCCCTTGATCACACAAACATGGAGATACAAATGCCTGGTTTTTAAATGCCATAACCACGTGATAATACACTTCTACTAAACATAGAAAAAATACACATTGTGACCCAGGTACATAGTCTTTCTTCTTTACTCTTTTTAATCAATCTTTTTTATCTTGTGGTTAAATCCATTTCTTTCTTTTCTTTTCTTCACCTTTCAAGATATCTCCAATTAAAGTACCGAGTTTTTCACCCTCAATGGAGTGCGGTCTCTTCACTTGGTCTACGAGTGGGGTTTGAGCTGTGTATGTGTGTATATATATGTATATATATATATATATATATATTCACTGAAAAAACCATAGGTTTCAGGGACGTTATAGGTAGTTGGACATTTCACTCGTACAAAACCATAGAAATTCCCCCGTTATTGTTAGTTCAGCTAACTATAACTCGCGCCCCCGCAATGCACTGCTGATGACGTCACATATTACATCATTCATGACTTGGTCAGTGACATCACTGATGACATCACTGATGACATCTCAAATGACATCACTGATGACATCATCCAGTGACTGTGTGTTTCTGTAAAGTTTAAATATGTTTTATATATATGCCAAGGTGTATTGAAGAATGAGTGGGTGTATAAGTGTGTGGATGAAGGATTTAGTAGGTGCGTGACTGACTGTATAAGTGAGTGATTAAATGTGTCTTACTGAATGCATGGGTTAGTGACTAAACTGTCTGAATATGTGTATCAGTATGTCTGTTGTTGTGTAAGCTGCTACATGTGTTGGTCAGTAGCTACATGAGTGTCTATATGGGTTATTGATTGGTTGCCTGAGTATTTGTATGGGAGACTGAGTGTGTGTGTGGGTGGGTGGGAGGTGTGTGACTCTGTGCATAGATGTGTGAGTGGTTGATTCACTGGGTGTATGGGTTCAAGAGTGCATGTGGAAACAGCTGTATGGGCGGGTGAGTGTGTGTATGGGTGTGATGGTGAGAGACTGGATGTCTCAGTGGTACATGTCAAAGTAACTACATATGTAAAAGGCAGTGTATGTAAGAGTTGGAGTATATAAATGACTATACGTGAGAGTCAGTGATTGTGAGAGTGGCTGTATGGATGAGTGAGTACTTGTATCAGTGATTGTATAAGAGAGTAAGTATGTGTTAGTATATGTTTGAATAAGTGAGATGGTGTGTGTATAACT
The DNA here is from genome assembly GCA_963921515.1 of Calotriton arnoldi. Lineage (NCBI taxonomy): Eukaryota > Metazoa > Chordata > Amphibia > Caudata > Salamandridae > Calotriton > Calotriton arnoldi. The sequence goes on from CAWUFW010003137.1 coordinate 395,741, forward strand.
GTATAGGTGAGGAAATGGGAGTGTGATTGATTCTTTGCATGACTGACTAGGTGTGTGAGTAACTCCATGGATGAGTGGCGGTGTGTGAGTGTCTGTATACAGAGCTGCGTTGCAGAGAGGTGTAAAAAGGGGCCTGGCCTCTGAATACCTCTCTGCAACGCAGCTCCCTGGCGCATACTGGAGGTACCTGGTGGGCTAGTTGGCCCCCAGGGACCCTCAGTATTCAAGGGGAATTAATTCCCCAACTTACAACGCGCCTGGGGGCGCGTTTGCTGAGTGCTGCAGGGAGGGGGCGGGGCCTAACCGCAATGCCGGCATTTTTTTATTTTTTTTTATTTTACAAGGGGGGCTGTGTGGCCCCCCTTCTTTTACATTAATTGTGGCCCTGGGGACCCCATCCCCCAGAGCCTGCTCTTTTTTTTTTCTTTATAAAAAAAAACGGGAAGGGGGCCACGCGGCCCCCCTCCCGAGGCCAATTTCGGCCCTGGGGACCCCATCCCCCGGGCCATGGCCATCCTTTTTAAAAAATAATTTTTGGGAGGGGGGGGCCGCGTGGCCCCCCTCCCGAGGCCATTTTCGGCCCCGGGGACCCCATCCCCCGGGGTATGGCCAGTATTTCTTTCTTTTTTTATATATTTGGAGGGGGGCCGTGTGGCCCACACATTAAAAAAGAAGCCCCGGGGGCTGGCGGTCCCCGGGGCTGTGGGAGGGCCGAGTGCCCTCCTGCACATAATTTGAAGCAAGCCCCGGGGGGTGGTGGTCCCTGGGGCTGCAGGGGCCCCCGCGAGCCCCCACATATATTTCTTAGCAATGCCCCCGGGACCTGGCCCACCCAGGGGCCTCATTTAAATGAAGCGCTGGAGCCCGCGCTTCATTTTTAAAAAAAGATTTCGGCGAGATTCGCGACCCCAGCGTGAATTTCGCCGAATTGTTTTTTTTTTTAAATGCTTTTTTTGGCCCTGGGGGTCCTTGTGGGTTAGGGTGTTTCTACCCTGCCCCCTTTTCTTTTTTTTCACCTTTGTTTTTCTGTTTTCTTGTGACTCTGTTCTACCGAGTCACAAGATGGCTGCCAACACTTCCTGGTTTGGAGTGGTCGGCAGGGGTCGCGACTCCACCGCGGCCATAGATATCGAAACTTTTATTTTTGAATTTCTCAGCAACTACTGAACGGATTTACACCATTGAAAAAAAAGGTCGCTTTCTGAACCAAGCACTAACTTTTTGCCAAATTTGGGGTAATTCCGTCCAGTAGTTTCGGCTGTAGCCTTGCCTAAAGTTTCCTATGGGAAATTGATTTTTTTACTCTTATTTTTTGAATTTCTCAGCAACTACTGAACGGATTTACACCATTTAAAAAAAAGGTCGCTTTTTCAACCAAGCACTACCTTTTTGCCAAATTTGGGGTAATTCCGTTCAGCAGTTCGGGCTGTAGCCTGTCTCAAAATTTCCTATGGAAATTAACATGGAGAAAATGCTTTAGAGACCCCCCTTTTTTCTCAGCCCCCGCTTGATGAATCACCCCCAAACTTTCAGGGTAGGAGCTGACCTGGATAGACTTTTTTTGGGGAGAATTTCGCAAAGATTCATCAAACGACGCCAAAGTTATTAGCAAATCAAAAAATGCTTTTCCTATTGAAACTAGGTTCTAACTATAACTACCTACTGGCGACCGCCAGTAGGTAATATTATATATATATATATATATATATACATATATATATATATATATATATATATTATCTACTGGCGGTCGCCAGTAGATAGTTATAGTTACAACCTATTATCCATAGGAAATCCGCGACATTCTATTTGAAATAACGTTGGCGCCGGTTGACGAATCTTCGTGAAAGTTTCCAACTTGTTGAAGGCGCTCCGCTCCGCTCCTACCCTGAAAGTCTCGGGGTGATACGTGAAGCGGGGCCGAGAAAAAGGGGGTCCCAAAACGCGTTTTCCCATTCATTTTTCCATAGGAACCTTTAGTCGCAGCTACAGCTCGAACTGCTGAACGGAATTACCCCAAATTTGGCAAAGAGGTAGCCCTTGGTTCAGACTGGTGCCTTTTGCTAAAATGGTGTAAATCCGTTCAGTAGTTCCTGAGAAATTCACAATTAAAATCACATATATATCTATGGGCGCGTCGGATCCGCGTACCCTCCCGATCACGAGCTGCATGCTAATTGGCTGTCAACACTCCAAATCAAGAAGTGTTGGCAGTCATTTTGTCCCTCGGTAGAACCGAGGGACAGAAACAAGGGCGCAAAGCGCAAAGGGGGCAGGGTAGAAACACCCTGACCCTCTAGGTCTGCTCAGGGGGTCCCACAAGGACCCCTGGGCAGAAAAGATTTTTTTTTTTTAAATCGGCGGGATGCGCTTAGGGTGCGCGTATCCCGCCGAGAAAAAAAGAAACAAGTGCGCAAAACGCACAAAGGGGGCAGGGTAGAAACACCCTAACCCCTAGGCCTGCTCAGGGGTCCCACAAGAACCCCTGGGCAAAAAGCATTTTTTTTTTTAAATCGGCAGGATGCGCTCAGGGTGCGCGAATCCTGCCGAAAAACGAAGCGCGGTCTCCCGCGCTCGATAGCACTGGCCCCGGGTGGCCCAAGTCCCGGGGGCATGGTGGGGGGATAATTTAATGTGTGGAGGGCCTCAAAGGGCCCCCAAGCCCCGGGGACCGCCACCCCTGGGGCTTTTTAAAAATGGTGCGGGAGGGCTCTGAGCCCTCCCGCAGCCCTGGGGACCACCACCTCCCGGGGCTTTTTTTAATTAATTTAACAACCTGTGTGGGGGCTCCAGCCCCCACACGCCCCGGGACCGCCACCTCCCGGGGCACTAACAAATTAAAATGGGGGTCCGTTTTGGACCCCGAAGCCCCGGGGACCACCACCTCCCGGGGCTGTGCTGATGTAGGGAGGGGGCCGCGCGGCCCCCTCCTGGAGCCCTTGATGGCCCTGGGGACCACCACCCCCAGGGTCGGCTCCTGCAGTGTCCCGGGGTGCCTACCCCGGGACACTGTAGTTTGCTATGGCAGGACGGGAGCCTCGCGGCCCCGTCCTGCCATAGCAAACTGCTTTGGATATTGGAAGAGAGAGCAGGGAAACCTGCTCTCTCTTCCAATATCCAAAGCTGATTGCTTTCCACATGGGGAGCAGCATGTCAGCTGCTCCCCATGTGTAAGCAATGCCGGCTCCCGTAGGACACGGGGAGCCGGCGGGACTGTGGGGGATTGGGGACCCCCCACAGTCCCCAACGAGAGGCCAGGCCCCGGGGGATGGGGTCCCCGGGGCAAGTAGTGGCCCAGGAGGGGGCCACGCGGCCCCCTCCCCAAAAAAGAAAAATTAAAAAAATTTAAAAAAATGGGAAGGCCGGCCCCGGGGATGGGGTCCCGGGGCCTTAAATGGCCAGAGGAGGGGGCCACGCAGCCCCCTCCAAAGAATAAAAATAAAAAGGCCATGCCCCGGGGATGGGGTCCCCGGGGCCAATACAGGCCCAGGGAAGGGGGCCACGCGGCCCCCTTCCTGTTTTTTTTTTAATTAAAAATTTTAAAAAGGGGTAAGGCCCTGGGGGATGGGGTCCCCAGGGCATAAAAACAGGAAAAAGGAAGGGGGCCACACAGCCCCCCTTCAGGGGACAAAAAATAAATTAAAAAAAAACGATCGGGCCCGCAGGCCCCGCCCCTTTCTTCACCACTCTGCAAACGCGCCCTGGCGCGTTTGCAGAGGGGGAACGAATTCCCTTGAATACTGGGGGTCCCTGGGGGCCAACTAGCCCACCAGGAACCTCCAATATGCGCCAGGGGCTGCGTTGCAGAGACGTGTAGAGAGGCCACACCCCTTTACACCTCTCTGCAACGCAGCTCTGTGGCGCTTTTGGAGGTATATGGTGGGCTAGTTGGACCTCGGGGACCCTCAGGATTCAAGGGGACTTAATCCCCCAACTTAAAACGCGCCACGGGCGCGTTTGCACAGTGGTGAAGGGAGGGGCGGGGCTTCAGGTGACATGTGTGCAAACAGGCCCCGTGGCGCGTTTTAAGATGGGAATTAAATCCCTTCAATCCTGAGGGTCCCTGGGGGCCAACTAGCCCAACAGGTACATCCAGAAAGCGCCACAGAGCTGCGTTGCAGAGAGGTGTAAAAGGGTGTGGCCTCTCTACACGTCTCTGCAACGCAGCCCCTGGCGCATATTGGAGGTTCCTGGTGGGCTAGTTGGCCCCTAGGGACCCTCAGGATTCAAGGGGACTTAATCCCCCAACTTAAAACGCGCAACGGGGCGCGTTTGCACAGATGTCACCTCAGGCCCCGCCACCTCCCTTCACCATTGTGCAAATATTCCTCTAAAATCAGCCGAAATACGAATTCCGATTTACTCACCTGTTATCAGGAGAGACCTCAGTGCTGCATCTTTCAGCCCAGTACTGGTCCTGAAAAGTAATTTTAACCGTACTTACCGGTAACTTGAATTTCCTTCATAGGCTAACATTGACTGGTTTCACTTGGAAATTCTTCTAAGTGTGGAGTTTTGGAACTTTAAAATATTCCTCTAAAATCAGCCGAAATACGAATTCCGATTTACTCACCTGTTATCAGGAGAGACCTCAGTGCTGCATCTTTCAGCCCAGTACTGATCCTCAAAAGTAATTTTAACCGTACTTACCAGTAACTTGAATTTCCTTCCATAGGATATCATTGCCTGCTTTTTGCTGAAAAAGTTTCTAAGTGTTGATTTTTGAAACATACAAATATTCCTGTAAAATCAGCCGAAATACGAATTCCGATTTACTCACCTGTTATCAGGAGAGACCTCAGTGCTGTATCTTTCAGCCCAGTACTGGTCCTGAAAAGTAATTTTAACCGTACTTACCGGTAACTTGAATTTCCTTCATAGGCTAACATTGTCTGGTTTCACTTGGAAATTCTTCTAAGTGTGGAGTTTTGGAACTTTAAAATATTCCTCTAAAATCAGCCGAAATACGAATTCCGATTTACTCACCTGTTATCAGGAGAGACCTCAGTGCTGCATCATTCAGCCCAGTACTGATCCTGAAAAGTAATTTTAACCGTACTTACCGGTAACTTGAATTTCCTTCATAGGCTAACATTGACTGGTTTCACTTGGAAATTCTTCTAAGTGTGGAGTTTTGGAACTTTAAAATATTCCTCTAAAATCAGCCGAAATACGAATTCCGATTTACTCACCTGTTATCAGGAGAGACCTCAGTGCTGCATCTTTCAGCCCAGTACTGATCCTCAAAAGTAATTTTAACCGTACTTACCAGTAACTTGAATTTCCTTCCATAGGCTAACATTGACTGGTTTCACTTGGAAATTCTTCTAAGTGTGGAGTTTTGGAACTTTAAAATATTCCTCTAAAATCAGCCGAAATACGAATTCCGATTTACTCACCTGTTATCAGGAGAGACCTCAGTGCTGCATCTTTCAGCCCAGTACTGATCCTCAAAAGTAATTTTAACCGTACTTACCAGTAACTTGAATTTCCTTCATAGGCTAAGATTGACTGGTTTTCAGCAAAAAAGTTTCAAAGTGTTGATTTTCACAAACTACAAATATTACTTAAAATTCGCCTGTATGACTTAAACGCATTCTTTCAACTGTTTACAGGAGATGCACCAGTGCTGGATTCAGGATCCAACACAGAGTAAGAAAAAGTAACGATAACAGTTTTTACCTGCTAAGTGAATTTCCTTCCATAGGATAACATTGGTGATTCTATGAGAAAAAGTTTCTAAGTGTCAACTTTTAAAATACAATAATATTCCTTAAAAATCACGACTGTAACCAAAACGCTTTTACTCAACTGTTTACAGGAGATGTACCAGGACTGAATCTAGGATCCAGTCCTGTGGTTACAAAAGTAATCCATAAAGTAACTAATTGCATTTAACTAGAAATTCACATTGAGCTGAATGTTGCATTGTGTTTGAAAATGTGTTGCCCATTGCAACAACTGTAACTACTGTACTTAAAAGTCTATTGCCTATCTGCAAAGTATTTAAACTAAAGTAATTCATTCTGAGAAAGTATTTTTGTAATGTAATGTATAATGTAATTACAAGGTAATTTAAAAATAAAATATGTAAAAGAAAATTGTTTCTAAAAATGTAGTAAATCAGTATGAAAAAATTAATATAACAATTAATACATTTAAAAATTGTCATTTACAAAACCTTTGAAATTCACTGAAAAAACCGTAGGTTTCAGGCACGTTATAGTTAGAAATTCGCATTTAAAAACCTTTGAAATTCACTGAAAAAACCATAGGTTTCAGACACGTTATAGTTACAAATTAGTATTTAAAAAACCTTTGAAATTCACTGAAAAAACCATAGGTTTCAGACACGTTATAGTTACAAATTAGCATTTAAAAAACCTTTGAAATTCACTGAAAAAACCATAGGTTTTAGGGACAGTTATAGTTACTTGGACATTGCACTCGTACAAAACCCGTGAAATTCCCCGTTATAGTTAGTTCAGCTAACTATAACTCGCGCCCCGCAATGCACTGCTGATGACGTCACATATTACATCACTCATGACATGGTCAGTGACATCACTGATGACATCACTGATGACATCTCAAATGACATCACTGATGACATCATCCACGTGATAATCTGATGCACCTCCTCACACCCTAATATAACCTTTGATACACCCACTCTAAATTACAGACTGCCATTCGCAAAACCATAGACACTCCAACACCAATAACTACATACCCACTCACTGATTCTTAGGTCTACACACACACATCCACTCACTCACCCGTACAGTCACTCATACTTACGGTCACTCAGTACAGGACTATCATATGCACTCTTACTCCTATATAGACACTCAAACAACGCCACTCATCCATAGAGATACTCACACACCTAGTCAGTCATGCAAATAATTAAACACACTGCCATTTACTCACCTATACAGTTATACACACACCAGCTCACTTACTCATACAAATAGTAGCACATTGTTACGCTCTTATACAATCACTGATACAAGCACACACTCATCCATACAGCCACTATCACAATCACTCACTCTTGCTTATAGCTATTTATATACTCCAACACACATATATACTGCCTTTCACATATGTAGTTACTCACACATGTACCACTGGAACATACATTCACTCACTAACACACTCTTACACACACTTACCCACCCATACAGTCTATCACAGATGCACTCTTGAAACCATCCACCCAGTGAATCACCCACTCACACATCTATGCACAGACTTGCACACACCCCTCCCACACAAACACTCAGGCACCCATACAGATACTCAGACAAGCATTCAATAACTCATATAGACACTCATGTAGCTATTCACAAACACATGCAGCCACTTACACAGCAACAGACAGACGGATACAGACATTCATCCAGTTTAGTCACTAACCCATGCATTCAGTAAGATACGTTAAATCACTCACTTATAGAGTCAGTCACGCACCTACTAAATCATCCATACAGACACTTACACACCCACTCATTCTTCAATACGTCTTTTCCTATATATATTAAAAATATTTAAACTTTACAGAAACACACAGTCACTGGATGATGTCATCAGTGATGTCATCAGTGATGTCATTTGAGATGTCATCAGTGATGTCATCAGTGATGTCACTGACCATGTCATGAGTGATGTAATATGTGACGTCATCAGCAGTGCATTATGGGGCGCGAGTTATAGTTAGCTGAACTAACTATAACGGGGGAATTTCACGGGTTTTGTACGAGTGCAATGTCCAAGTAACTATAACTGTCCCTAAAACCTATGGTTTTTTCAGTGAATTTCAAAGGTTTTTTAAATGCTAATTTGTAACTATAACGTGTCTGAAACCTATGGTTTTTTCAGTGATATATATATATATATATATATATATATATATAGGGGTTTCACTTACCTGATATACTTAAATTTTCTTTGTAAAGGCATGCGTGGTAAAACATGAGTTATATTGACATCCATCCATCATGAACAGCTGGTTTGGCTTAGAGCAGAGCTGAGCACCTGTTTTTATGCGTTTGCAGCATTTAGTGCTTATACATATAATTCAGAATTTCTCTTTTAAAGCATGAATCGCAGCAAACAGCTCGGAAACAGTGAATCATTGCAAATGAATAAAAACAAGTGCTCAGCTCTGAGCCAGCATAACTGCCCATGATACGCCCCTAGAACTTTGTGCTTCAACTGAACAGCAGCTGTTTTGCCAGAGGGCGCTGTTTGTCAGGCTTCCTTGAGTAAATGGTTAAACGAGGGGTGGGCGATAAATTCAGGTCAGTTGACGGAGTTTGGGCCGGAGTTCCAGCCAAATTCTGTGAACTGCCACATGGCGGAGTTTTTTCTCACCAACGAGAACGAGCGAGAATTGGGGTCCCCTACCTCGATTTTCAGGCGATAGAAGGGCACCCGGCAAGATGTTCCCAATGCAGACAGTTACGACCGTTCACGCTGGGAAAGCTGCTGCTCGAGTTGAAAATCTACTTGAGCATCAGCAAAACCAACTCGAGAAGCAGCACCCTCTGGCGCACCTCGTGGTGCAGTACCCGCTGATTTTTCATTGTGGAACAAGCCCCAACACTAAAACTCAGCGTGGGCAGCGCCACATGCCGATTTCTACCTGTTTGCTAAACTGCGGGCAATCTCGCAGAGTTTTCATGTAACTCCTCAGAATTTCACTCAGTGAAACTCCGCGAGTTCTGCCCACCCCTATTAAAGCTTGTTTTTATGCTGTTCTATAGATGACATCGGAAAGCAGTGTTAGGAGGGCGTCTGTAGGAAACATGCTAATAATAAAGTGGCTGATCCTCAGAGAACCTTTCTCAGAATGTGGTGTATTGTTGTCTAATTTAGCCAGCACACATTTCCTTTCAAAACATTGCTAAACAGTTAGATCGCATTTCTAGAAAATTAATGGACTAAACTGCAAACAGAATTTTCCATAAAATCCGCATATGCACGTGTTTACTTCGAACATTTTCTTCTACTTTATCTTCTTATTCTGGCTGAAATTAACAGAAGCGAACATAATGTGTACAGAAATGGCAGTGGATAAATGAACAACTAGAACAAAAGACAAACATAAAGGCAATGAGTAATTATGCTCATTTATCTAAGGTTTTGTACATAAACAAAACATTAAATGACTGACCTCACATAAATTTGCAGAAGGAGAAGCTGTATCCCAGAGACGACATGCTCGTCCAGAATGAGCAGAATTTGCATTGTTAAGTGCTTCACATTACTGGGTGCTAAATAATCTCGTCTCAAATTCTGCCTTAATTACGTGAACATAAAATTGGGAGAGCTACACTAAACATTGATGTTACTAGCGCAAAGAATCCTATTTTCATATGACAGCAGACGGGGACCTTTCTTTTCTTTATTTCCTTCTCTGTTGGTATTCTTGATATCCATTTTCCTTCAACTAGAGCATCTATCTGAAGTCGTCCTCCTGGAATGGTCGAACTATTTTAAAATCCAAACAAATTACAGTAATCGCACTATGCTTCCACTGTAAAAGGGAAGGACTTCAGCCTCATAGGGTTATTAGGAGTAAATGGAAACATGTAAGCTTATCAAGCATTGTCAAAGCTTATAGGTCTGGCTTTAATGTGATAGTACATGCTAACAGGATTTCTGCATGCCTGTCTGCCTGTGTTTTCAGATTAAAACCAAACCAATTGGCTTTGCATGCAGGTCACCAGAAATACAATCTCTCGTGGGCTTGTTCCATTTTTCACTTGCTTTAAACTAAGTTTTGGAGCATGCAAATGACAGCAATATTGACATGCAAAATCACCCACTTCTCTGAATGTGACAACGTTGCACAATCACACTTGTGTGCAGGAAGAATGAAGTTAGAGAAGCTGCTCTTTGAAGTTTTAAGTTATGATAATGTTCTAAAGCTTTAATTTTAGTCCCTGGCGGCATTTCAATTACGCCGAAGTAATCGGAGTAATTTTGGTAATACCTTGTTACTCTTTGATGTGGAATTACTGCTTATTATATGATTACTCAAACTCGTGTAATTATGAGTCATTTTGGAAGGAAAATTCCTACTGCAAGAGCACATCTAGCGTGCTCACTATTCATGTTCCACTGCATTTAGCACTACATTGAATTATGTGAGTTACGCCCACCTCTATTTAAAATGGCTGTAGAAACATTTTTGCACATTCCTTTGTATTCAAAATGTAATTTTGTCCAGAACAAATATCACTGTCTTTTAGTATACATCTGATTGAGTATGTAGATATATTTTGTAAAGAATTGAGGGTACGCCAGCCAATGTTACCAGCCACCTTTAAGGGGAATCATATGCCTAAAGTGATGGAGAGCATGAGGGGCACACTTCTGGTTTGGTGATTTGGGGGCATTTGTTAATAAGAAAAGAGAAACCCTTCTTTCCAGAATGCCTTCTGCACTCACCTAATTGTTACTACTATGTGATACTGCTCCTGCAAACAGTGAATATAATGCATTGAAGAATAATATACCTAGTAGCCAATGTTAAGAGACAACACCCATCTGAGCTTCTCCAAGATGTCATTAATAAAGTCCCAAAGCAATGACTGAAGGGGGTGAACCAAACAAACAAATGACTGAAGCGGTCTGAGCCAAAGCCCACTCTGTATATTTTTAACAATAGGTTGTGCAGACAGCTAAACCTGTCAGGCTAGGCATAAAAAGAGAAGGGAGTAAGTGATGAACAGGTGAGTGGGGAAAGAGACACAGACTACAAAGTAGAATGACTAGGGAGGGAGAAAATGTTGAGTATAAAGTGAAAAACAGCAATTCGCAGTATCATTGAGTGTGAGAAATTGGGGTGTTGTTTGAGCGGGGGTGTGAGCCTTTCTCAAGCAACAGCCGCCACAATCCTTGTCAGGGTGAGCCACAAAAGTCACTAAATTAACCTGTGCTTAACCCTCTGGTAGCTTGGCACAAAAGTTGTCAGACTCAACTTAGAGGCAATGTCTAAAGTATTTATGGAGCACACAAACATTAATAAAGTGAGAACACAACACAAGGAAAATCCCACTCCAATTTAGAAAAAATTAGTAAACTGTGACACATTATTTGAGAACAAAATGACAAAAATCCAATCAGTAGAACCGGAGATATGCAATTTCATAGATTTAAGGTAACTATAATGACTAAGTGCACAAAGCGCAACTCACGGTGATCTGGTTGTGCAAGACCGAGTGAGTCACAAGTTCAGGCCGAACGTGATGGAGCACAGCCGGATACAGGGACCAGGTTAGTCCCGCTGAAAAAGTTACCTTCTAAAGTCCAGCACGAGGAGTCCAGTTCACGGTGGAGGAGGCTGCGAGTAGCACGGAGAGTGTTGTGAATGGTCAACAACCATCTGCGACACCCAGTCTGCTCTTCACGCTAAAGCGCCAATCATCCGCATCCATTGCTTGGCTTTCATTTCCAGCTCTCTGAGACTTAGCTCATGGGTCATTCTCCTTTCCTCCATGGCCAATTTCTTTTGCTCTGAGGCCCTGGAGACCTCCTCCGCTGAATTTTTGGCAGCTACCTCCTCATTAGCTCACTTTTCCTCCAGGGCCAATTTCTTCTCCTCAAGGGCACTCTTGGCATTAGCCTCCTCCTTGGCTGCCTCAAATTTACTTAACTAGCTGCAGTTTGAACTCCCTTTCTGCCCTCTGTGGACAGAACATTGGATGACACAATGTTCCCTGCCATGTCATGGGGCTCCCCATCTATTGGCAAGTCTTTCTCCTTCTCTCCAGGGTGCTGCAGCCCAGGACCTGTGCCCAGGTCCTCTTCTTACTCCTCCATAGCCTCCTCCTACTCTGCTGTTTCTAGCAACTGATGGGCCTCCTCATAGTCCCTGAGGCCATTCTGAAGCTCCTTCTTTTTGGAGTTCCTTTTTGCTGGAGCCCCTTCTCCTTGAAAATCCTCTGAGTTTAGCTGCAGTGTAGCTCTCCAGGTTGCTGAGCTCCATTCCATAATTCCAAGTAGGGGTCACAGGCACAGACAGACAGGTAGAAGTGAAGTGAATTAGGGAAAAGCAAAAATGGCCAACTGAGAATTAAAAAATAATCAAATTGGTATCAAATTATTTATAATGGGATTTTCGTGTTACAGGAGGGGAGTAAGGCGATGCAAAGACTGATTTGCATATGGCCATGTCTGAACTGGGGTGGTGGAGTGAGCTAAAGAATGATGATGGATTAAACCCAGATCAGTTGACTGGGGGTGAGTGTTTGATTGGCTCAAACGTTCCGTCCATCATCCCCTTTTGTATCGCTTTGTTCGCCCTAAGTTGGCGGGGGTATGCCCAGACGTGGGTCCCTTGCTCACTTTGCCACTGGATTCAAGCAAGCCTGGCTGATGACGGCTGGAATGCCAGAAACCGGTCCTAGGATGCTTGTTTCCGGTCCAGGGAAGACATGCCTTGGCAGTTCGGGCTGGACTGTTCCCATGAGGCACAGGGTCAGACTGATTTGCATATGGCCATGTCTGAACTGGGGTGGTGGAGTGAGCTAAAGAATGATGATGGATTAAACCCAGATCAGTTGACTGGGGGTGAGTGTTTGATTGGCTCAAACGCTCCGTCCATCATCCCCTTTTGTATCGCTTTGTTCGCCCTAAGTTGGCGGGGGTATGCCCAGACGTGGGTCCCTTGCTCACTTTGCCACTGGATTCAAGCAAGCCTGGCTGATGACGGCTGGAATGCCAGAAACCGGTCCTAGGATGCTTGTTTCCGGTCCAGGGAAGACATGGCTTGGCTATTCGTGCTGGACTGTTCCCATGAGGCACAGGGTCAGACTGATTTGCATATGGCCATGTCTGAACTGGGGTGGTGGAGTGAGCTAAAGAATGATGATGGATTAAACCCAGATCAGTTGACTGGGGGTGAGTGTTTGATTGGCTCAAACGTTCCGTCCATCATCCCCTTTTGTATCGCTTTGTTCGCCCTAAGTTGGCGGGGGTATGCCCAGACGTGGGTCCCTTGCTCACTTTGCCACTGGATTCAAGCAAGCCTGGCTGATGACGGCTGGAATGCCAGAAACCGGTCCTAGGATGCTTGTTTCCGGTCCAGGGAAGACATGGCTTGGCAGTTCGGGCTGGACTGTTCCCATGAGGCACAGGGTCAGACTGATTTGCATATGGCCATGTCTGAACTGGGGTGGTGGAGTGAGCTAAAGAATGATGATGGATTAAACCCAGATCAGTTGACTGGGGGTGAGTGTTTGATTGGCTCAAACGTTCCGTCCATCATCCCCTTTTGTATCGCTTTGTTCGCTCTAAGTTGGCGGGGGTATGCCCAGACGTGGGTCCCTTGCTCACTTTGCCACTGGATTCAAGCAAGCCTGGCTGATGACGGCTGGAATGCCAGAAACCGGTCCTAGGATGCTTGTTTCCGGTCCAGGGAAGACATGGCTTGGCAGTTCATGCTGGACTGTTCCCATGAGGCACAGGGTCAGACTGATTTGCATATGGCCATGTCTGAACTGGGGTGGTGGAGTGAGCTAAAGAATGATGATGGATTAAACCCAGATCAGTTGACTGGGGGTGAGTGTTTGATTGGCTCAAACGTTCCGTCCATCATCCCCTTTTGTATCGCTTTGTTCGCCCTAAGTTGGCGGGGGTATGCCCAGACGTGGGTCCCTTGCTCACTTTGCCACTGGATTCAAGCAAGCCTGGCTGATGACGGCTGGAATGCCAGAAACCGGTCCTAGGATGCTTGTTTCCGGTCAGGGAAGACATGGCTTGGCAGTTCGTGCTGGTCTGTTCCCATGAGGCACAGGGTCAGACTGATTTGCATATGGCCATGTCTGAACTGGGGTGGTGGAGTGAGCTAAAGAATGATGATGGATTAAACCCAGATCAGTTGACTGGGGGTGAGTGTTTGATTGGCTCAAACGCTCCGTCCATCATCCCCTTTTGTATCGCTTTGTTCGCCCTAAGTTGGCGGGGGTATGCCCAGACGTGGGTCCCTTGCTCACTTTGCCACTGGATTCAAGCAAGCCTGGCTGATGACGGCTGGAATGCCAGAAACCGGTCCTAGGATGCTTGTTTCCGGTCCAGGGAAGACATGGCTTGGCAGTTCGTGCTGGACTGTTCCCATGAGGCACAGGGTCAGACTGATTTGCATATGGCCATGTCTGAACTGGGGTGGTGGAGTGAGCTAAAGAATGATGATGGATTAAACCCAGATCAGTTGACTGGGGGTGAGTGTTTGATTGGCTCAAACGTTCCGTCCATCATCCCCTTTTGTATCGCTTTGTTCGCCCTAAGTTGGCGGGGGTATGCCCAGACGTGGGTCCCTTGCTCACTTTGCCACTGGATTCAAGCAAGCCTGGCTGATGACGGCTGGAATGCCAGAAACCGGTCCTAGGATGCTTGTTTCCGGTCCAGGGAAGACATGGCTTGGCAGTTCGTGCTGGACTGTTCCCATGAGGCACAGGGTCAGACTGATTTGCATATGGCCATGTCTGAACTGGGGTGGTGGAGTGAGCTAAAGAATGATGATGGATTAAACCCAGATCAGTTGACTGGGGGTGAGTGTTTGATTGGCTCAAACGTTCCGTCCATCATCCCCTTTTGTATCGCACAGGAGGGGAGTAGGCGAAAGGTTTGGAGGAAAACCACACCAAGGGAGTCAGGTCTAACAGTGAGCAAAAAGTTGGCAGAACAAATAAGAGAAAAAAGAAACTGGTGAGAGGGACAGTCATGACAGGGAAAGCAAACGTCACTACGAAATAATGGAATGAGGAAGAAAGGCGGCATGTGAGATGTTCGAGGCCCATCAACATAGTCAAATTCACATGGTTAGAATCTCTGGGTACTTGTTTGAAGTGAAATGAAGACAAAGCAGAACCTGTGTCAGTGGCACGGGTAAAGGTTGAGGAAAACATGTATCATGGTGGTAAGTAGCAAGTAGAGTATAGAGAGAGTTTTAAAGAAAGGAAAAAAAAAGTGAGCTATGCTGGCAAGTTATTTGTCTTGCTCTTTTTCTATTTTCTGAGGGTTACCCACTTCTTTGTGGCTGTGCTGATCTTCCCATTATTGCGAAAATGAAACTCAAACAATGGGTGGGAGATACTGCGAATATTTCACATGGTTTTATTTTTATTTTGTCTTTATTTTTGGAAAGTGCAAAGTCTCTGGCTTAATTGGCCAATCTCCTACTGATACTAGGGGCAGGTGAAGTTCGCCTACAAATTCGAGGTTTGTAAAGAATCCTAACATCGCTGAGTAAATTGAACCCACTCGACCCTATCTGCTGTGTAGATTTTCAGCGATTGGATGTCATGTCGGGTAAGTACTGGACATGAGCCTGTTGGAAACTAAGCAGCAATCGGGTATGGAGGTACTGCAGGGACAGAGCAAAAAACTGAGATGATATAGCAGATGAAGCATAGCTTCTTCAGTTCTGATCAAAGAACATGTTTTCTTGAGAATGTGGCTATCTTAGCTGGGAAGAGTATCGGACTTAGGCTCTTCTTAGAAGGGATTGTGGTGGGAATCTTCAAAAACCGAAAACTGCGTTGGTGAAATGTATTCCTGCTACCACAGCTACAGTTGCCTTTTCTAAATTTTTTATATTTACAAGCCAAGTCTCTCTCTTTTCTAACCTTGTGAAGTTTAAAAAAGTGATAAGTTGGCATGATCGACTGAAAGGCTTAAATGCAGGTAGTCCAGAGCTCCCATGATGACTAAAGTTTTGGCAGCTAAACTCTGGAACTCCCTCCCAGTTTCCATCAGAGGGCTCCAGAATCATCTGGCTTTCCGTAAAGCCGTAAAGACCTGGCTTTTCCCGGCTTAATTTTTTTTTTCTTCTTTTTGAGGGCTGGGCGTTATTTGTTTATTCTTTTTAAGCCACCTGTACTTTGGGTAGCGCTGGGACGCCCCGTTGCTGGGGCAGCTACGCGCTGTATAAATCTAAACTAAACTAAACTAAGATTACTACCACATATCCTTATGAATATGTTCTGCGATAGCCACTGAAACTCACCACTGTGCAGGTGATACGATTCTTTGTGGTTTGGTATCTCGTTTGTAGAGGGTGACCCTAAGAATTCCTACAGAAGAATATTTTCAAAGACACCCCTTGTTCTGATGCTGGATGGACATGGAAGAATTATACCTAAAAAATAAAACTACCTGGGAGGCATCCGACATCTGCAACAACTCCCACTGGAGTTCCCTTGTGAGTGTTGCAAAACTGATGATGCTGATGTCCCAGTAGTGTGGTGCCGGTGTTTCTGGGCCTTGGACCACTGGAAATCTATTGGCAAAGCCCATTCCCTTCTAAACCTGTGACCTGTGCTGATGGGTCATGATTCCCGAGGACTTAGTGGAGCCTTCAGCCTAATGTGGGTATTGCTGGGAGCCACCAGAGCCACAACAATGATCGCAACTGACTGCTGTTTGGGTGATGGCTGAACATTTGGCTTCTTCTCAGGTAGCCATACTTAGGCAATACATCAAGGATACTTGCATCTTACGATTAGAACAAAAGCCCTATTATTATCTCAATGCAATAATTGTGTCCACCATATTCAGAAGGAGGTTAGAAGTTCCATATTTCGAATGCTACTGTTGAGTGGCTACTTTGCAGCATGTAAATGGTTAGCTGGAGAGCAATTCAATGGCCTCAATCTACAAAATAATGGATCAGTGCCTTGGGAGATGATGGTCTTCTATCTATCGCGATTGGTAATCTAGGGTTATACCACGCTTAGCTGGGGTGTTTTGAAATTATTGAGGAGCGACATATTCAGCTTTATAATAGGATTTGATGTTTTGGGTACTTGAGCCTTTAAAGGTAACACTGCAAGGAGCTTTTAGTTAAATAGTTCTCCATGGGCAAGGGACACCCAGACCAGTTGCAAGAAGAAGGTAGGCGTCTGATAGATGAACAGCTCCAAGGCAAAGTGATGTACCAGTGACATAAGTTTCTCCAGTATTTAAGCCTAATTGTGGCTCCTTAAAAAACGGGGAGTCATGATCCTAAAATGTCAGAAACCCATGAGATGAATGATGTGAACATGTCTCTAAGGTCACTAAACATTGGAATCAAGTAGCTTAGCTCTTTATCATACAAACAGACCAACATGCGACCCATCAGTCATCAACGTGCATCTGAAATGAGAGGAGGGATTAATAAATACTTGACTGATATATACAAAATGGATGACAGTGTGGATAGGTAAACAGTCTCCTCGTGGATCAGGATCGCAAACGGACACGCTCCTTCCTCTCTACTTCCATTATAATATGTGTCAAGATGTAGAAAGATAGAAGAATAGTTCTTATCTCCCTCAACTCATGTCATTCCCCTCAAATCCTCCAACCACCACAATTTGACCTCCTTCAAGTCACTTTCTACCTCTCTCCTAGCTTGACCATCGCCCATACATGTAGGTGCCATACACAAGCCACCTTCTTCGCCCCCTACCATACCTGATGGGGACTGTTCTCTAATACTTCATCCACTCATTCATCCAGACTGATTTCCAATTATTTTGGTTTAACTTCTCAAAAACAATTATTCTCCTTTCTCACCATACCTTGCTTCTCATACCTGATCATCACTTCCCACCGTTGACCAAATATTTGTCTTTAACAACACCAACCCATTCAAGAAAGCCCCCAAGTGGTCAAATAGTCAGAATTCCTTGTCATTTAACTCTTCTTCAAGATTCAACTGAAATTTAGATTTCCTTTATTCTACCTAAGATTAACCCCTCCTGTAAGCAGGGCCACCAGAATTATGTGGCCAAAGAGGATCAGAGTATTTGGCAGTTCGATCTAAATAACGCTACAAGGAAAGGAAAAATAAGCCGTGTAATAAGAACATACTGGCACATCAAGTGTCTTATACTGTTAGAATATAATTCGTCTGTTTTTACAGTTTGAAACTCATTAATAGCAAATGGAGTCCAATGCTATAAAATACACTTTCTTAAAGAAAACTACGTACATTCAGCAGATCCTGTTCAAAATGTTTAGTCACCAAACATTAGTGTTGTAATGCATGGAAGCACAGTAACATTGTGTTTCGACGCCTGTCCTTTCTTCTTCACAGAGGGAAATAGTAAAAAATACAGTGCTGCACTTAACAAGAAGTAACCCTAAATGTACACACTCCTTGTGAATAAAAGGTGTGCTCCGTTTATTCGGCGCATCCCAGTAATATTTCAAAATATGTCTTAAGATTCAGACTTAAAATCCTTTCACACTAAAAGGCCTCTGGAAACACCTCTTTCTATTAGTAAATAGCCGTGCACCAGTGGGGTCTTGAATCCCCCTTTCTAGCAGAGATAGTGGGGAGGCTACTGAGTCCAGTGAGCTGGTAAGCTGTGTAGCACTTCAATGATAAATAGCTCTGGATAGGCCACTTCTGTTTCCTCTCCCCATATAAATGCAAGTAAATATCATCGAAGGTGAATAATACTAGAACAGAACTGAGAATCAGCCTATGGACTGCCATTTGAGCTAACAACAAGAAAGGAGGACGAGAAACAAAACATGGACAACTACAAGAAGAAATGTAAATAGAAAGAGTGAGCCAGAGAGAGAAAGGTAAGAAAGAACAAGTAATGAGGGGAGAAAAGGAAGATGGGTAACAGAAAGGGGAAAAGAGGAGAAGAAAGGTAGGAAGTAATGGTGAAAGCAAAAAACATGAGCGGAACAAAGGAAAGTTGGAAGGAAGGGTGAGAGGAAATGCAAAATAAAAAAGTGAAAAGAAGGTTGGAAGTAAGAGTGAAAGAAAGTAGGAAGGGTGAAGGGATAGATCGATGAAAGTATGGAAACATGGAAGGGTGCAAGGATGAATGGGTGAAATGATGTGTGGATGGATGTTGTGATCTTGCTTCCTTTATTCACAAGCTGTTTGCCCTTCATTCTAATCATGTATTTACTTATCAGTGTGGAATGTTAATTAAGCATTGGTTCTGTTGTTATGGAGGTCCGTGTAAGTTCCAGGGAGTGGCAGTTGCCGCTGGCTGGAAGTGGGAGCATCACGTATGGAGAAATGTATCCTCAAATAAAGAAGCTTTCATCAAACATATGAGAGAGTGGACCCTGAGATTACAACATAATTTTGGCGACGAGAGGCCAGCCAAGTGGTCTGTACCTCTCCCCTAGGGCAGATGAGTGGATGGATAGACAGGTGGATGATGACAAGTGGGAATGATGGATAATGGAAGAGTAAAATAATGCATGGTTGAAAGGATAGATGGTGGAGGGTTAAACAATCAATAGAAAAATGAGTCAGTGACAGAATGGATGGATCGCTACATGGAAGGACTGATAGATGAATAGATGAAAGAATGGGTGGATGATAAAATGTATAAATGGAAGGGCATATGGGGGATGAATCAGTAGATGAATGGATCGATGGTTGGATTGGTGGCTGGAGAAGGGTGAATGGATGAATGGATAAATAAAAGCTAGGAAAGTTGAAAGCATGGTTGAGTGAACAGATGGACTGATGAAAGGAAAGATAGCTGGATAGGCTGATTGGTGAAAAAGGATGAATGGATGGGTAGATGGGGTAATGATGATTGATAGAAAGGTTGAAAATAGATGGGTGGAGAGAGGAAAGCATTGAGTGGTGGTTCCTCCATTTGGGCGGAGGAGCGTCGCCCCATGCTGCAAGAGCAGAGATGGAAAACAAAATGGTACTAAATAAATTCATTTTGTTACCATTTTATTTTTCACTGCTGCTCTCATCCAGAGCCAGGAGTCAGGTTGGGGTGGGGCCATTGCTGCTGATTTGCAGCAGGAGAGGAGTGGTGTCCACTTTGACCGGCTGTCTTGCAACTGCCAGCCTGACATGCACTTTAAACCTCTCCAACCCAAGCTGTCTTAGACAGTTGGGTGGAGAGAAGGCACAGGCCCCCACTGCCTAAAAGAGCACTGAGCCAGCCATCTCCAGCCAATCCTGGTGCTTCTCTCATGTTGCTTAACATTGTCAGCAGCGTCTGGAGTGGAAGATGGGAGTTGGCTGAGGCTTCGGGACTCGCGCTGGGACTGCCAAAGAGGAGAACACCGAAGGCGCGTGGGTAAGTAAACATTTGTTTTGTTTTACTATTACTTTTTTGACCCACTAAGAGTCACTGTGAGAAACTCACACTGCCTTCAGCCTCAACTTCAGAGTTCTAAATCATGGCCCATTATAAATAAAACACTGTTAACGAGCCATGATTGAGAGCCTTGGCATCAAGCCTAAAGGCATTGTTGTTTTATCACAGTGCCTGTCACTGGTTTAAAACATTCACTTCGCTCTGGCACCCTTCTACTTCTAAATATCACCACCTGCCACTGGAAGCAATATTGAATGATGAACAGATGGATGAATGGGTGAAAGTATGCATAGATGACAAATAGGTGGGTTAATGAAAATATGAAAGAATTGATAGCATGTTGAATGGATGAATGGGTTGGTAGGTAGCCGCTGCATAGCCTGGGTCCGACACGGGGACAATTACTGGAGCACCACAGAGGAGACTACAGCCCCCGCAATCCTTTGCACGCGGTCGCGCATAAAAACAGCACTGCCGGCCCGCGCGGGGTGTAGCCGCTGCATAGCCTGGGTCCGACACGGGGACAATGACTGGAGCACCACAGAGGAGACTACAGCCCCCGCAATCCTTTGCGAGCGGTCACGCATAAAAACAGCACCGCCGGCCCACGGCGGGTGTAGCCGCTGCATAGCCTGGGTCCGACACGGGGACAATTACTGGAGCACCACAGAGGAGACTACAGCTCCCGCAATCCTTTGCACGCGGTCGCGCATAAAAACAGCACCGCGGCACGGGACGCGCCCGGGCCATGCCCGGGCAAAGCCCAGGCCAATGGCGGGCCCGGGGGAGCCCGGAGGAGGCTGGGCTGGGCCACCCCTTTAACAACGTTGACTTCATTAAGGTACTGTGCGCAGACAATTTGAATATATTTAACTTCCCCATTCCATGTAAAAATGAGCAAGCGTAAGGGTCAGAGCAATTAGGTGGGTGGAGGAATAGCAGGAACCCTTGATGCATTTTTAACAAGGGCTGCGACTGTTTTGACACACGAAATAGAACTGACTGAACGACGCCTATCATGGGAGCCCATTCTTCAGAAGCGATCCTCCCTAGGCGGTCAAACTAAAACTACACTTAACGTTCCTGCTCAACCTCTTCTACCAGAACCAAGAGTACTTACGAACCACACCCCCCAAGACTCATTGCCTCTCACGCCATCTAGTACCTTAACAATATCCACCAGGGGTATGGGACTGAGAAAACATCTGGGCGGTGAGCCTGAACCACCAGTAAAGAGAAAAAGGGGTGGCAGCCCACAGAGACAAAAACCAGCGAAAGTCTCTAGATCAACCAAAACAAGGGGGGTTGATGAAATGAAAACTGTCCAAAGTGGACCAAGTGCCCAGGCACCCCCAACTTCGTGCCCATTGATGAACAATGATGACACGTGGCAGAGACTAGAAACTATGGTCTCCACCATGTTGAACCCTATTCTATTGAAGTTAAATCAGATTGAAGAGAAGTTAGTCCACTTGGAGATCCAGGCCACAAATAATTTTTGTTTTCTTGAGGCATCGCACACTAGGAATGCTTCCAGCAATGGCCCAGAGTCACACTTGCAGGCGAGGACTTGCAGATTAGAAAGGAGTTTGGACTGCTCGAATATAGATCGTGCTCACACTAACCTGGCCAACCCCGTACACCCCAATCCTGATACCCATACTATCACAACCGCCCATACCTGAACATCCCTGCAGCAGCCTAATGTTCACCCGGAGAACTTAGTAGGGGAGACTGTCCAAAACTTACAGCCTCAACAAGCCAGGTTCTAACATCCTAGGGTCGAGGAGGAGGGATGACCACCCGAGAGGGGTCAATCTTAGAGCCGGAACTTTGAACACTGGACCACAGACCCTCCACCTCCCCCCAGCAGCATCCCCACTTGTATTGGTGCTGGCAAATGTACCCCTATTAAGGGAGGGTCAACTAGAAACGACTGACCAACTAATGTCTAAAGCCCTCCACTGGTTGACGCGTAGACTGAATGAAGTGGGGGAAAGAGTTAGTTGTCTCTCTAACCAAATCATCATGGCGAGAAGAATAGGGTGGCTGGGCACACCGAGGAAAGATCTTCTGGGAGATTGTGTGGTGATAAATTGTAATAATGAATCTGTTGTTAGATCCCTTCTAGCCTACTTATGTAAAGTTCCACCTAAGTGCTCACAGATTACTGTTTTATCATTGGAATATTTTTATAGACCTCTTTTTCCGCCGGTGGTTTCAGGAAGTAGATTCCAACAGAGGGAAGCCCAAACACGGTTAAACCCATTGGGAAATTTCGGGGCATTGGGTTTGAGGTTGGAGAATAGATTCGCCCCTCTTTCCGACTTAGAATCATGCGATTGACTACGCCCAATCGAGATAAAAAATCCTTTGGAAGGTCGTGACAACCAGGATACCTTGGTCCCTGACAATCAAGAGAGCCCAAACATAGATGACATACAACTGGGGGCAAATAAAACCAT
This sequence comes from Calotriton arnoldi, assembly GCA_963921515.1. NCBI lineage: Eukaryota > Metazoa > Chordata > Amphibia > Caudata > Salamandridae > Calotriton > Calotriton arnoldi. Next base: position 418,305 of record CAWUFW010003137.1, read on the forward strand.
TTTTAAAATAGCATCATGGAATGTGGCTGGTATTGCCCAGAAATTGGGTGATGACAATTGGAAAAAATTCTGGCAAGACCACGACATTTCATGTTTTCAGGAGACATGGTCTACGGAGCCGGTCTTTGTAAATGGATATCGCTCCTTTCAAACACGGGCTGAACCTTCTCTTTCCGGGAGGGCCAAGGGGGGTCTATTGACATTAATTCCGAATAATCTACCAGTAAAAGTGAAAAAGTTCGAATCACCGTACCACATTTCCATTTGCCGATTCTCGAGGTAATAAATAAAGGCACCTGGTTCCTAATAAATTTCTATAATAATGAGTATGGGCCAAATATGCATTTAGTGGTAGGTGAGGTAAACAAGGCAATAGCTAACCTCTTAGGCAATTTCAAGAACGAGGCAGTAAATATCATTTGGCTGGGCGATTTTAACATACACCCCTGTAAATACAATGAAGTCCCGGTCTGTGGCTTAGAGGACTTGCGGGGAAATCCAATATATCATTTCGCCCACAGTGAATATGGAAACTCCCTAAATAGGATTTTATCCTCCAGTAATATGGTAATAATTAATGACCCAAACTTATCATTAAGTAATCCAGGGTGAACCTTACGGCGAAATGGATATGAGTCAACGATTGATTATATTGTACTTACCAATTCCCTTAGCACTAGGGCTACCCTCTTAGAAAAGCATTTTACGATTTTCAGCGACCACGCCATTCTAACCTTACAGCTAAGGGTATCCACAAGGGACTCTAACTCCCATCAGAAAATTGGAACACCAATCATGGCAAGGAGAAATGGTTTTCAACTTAATTGGGCTCAAATTGATAAAATTAAGATGGTCCCAGAAATTGTATCGACTATACAGGATAATATATCTATCTGCCTGGAAGTCGACTCTCATCCAGGAGCAGTGGTGTCCTCTTTCTGTGGTCTCTTAGAGAGAGTAAAACTGGCTCTTACACGCACCAAACCGTCAACTATTGGGAAGGTAAGGGTTGGTTCGACTCCCCCTGCACAAAAGCGAGGAAGGCTTTTATGTCTGCCCTGAAAATCAAACCCAGAATCCCGGATCAAATAAGATCACTGCGGGCCGATTATAACCTGGCAAGAAAAAAACAGGGAAAGGGCCATTAAGGATGACGTATGGTCAGAACTTGAAGATGCAGCTAACAGGGGTAACAGCCGAGATCTTTGGAAAATAGTTAATGCACCCCATTTTAAAAACCCCAGAGATCCTACATTAGATATCAATGTAGATGAAGATGCATGGGTGGCCCATTTTGAAAACATCTTTGCCTCAAGCACTCAGCCTTCCATATCAACGTCCAGCATAGAGTCAATCTCACAGGAATCACTGTCCTTCTCACTTACTGAAGTGAGAAGAGGCCTGAAGCTGTGTAGCCTGGGAAAGGCACCAGGACCAGATGGGGTCCCAATTTACTTTTTTTCAGGAAACCCCGGATCTGTGGGTGCCCCTGTTAATGAACGTCCTCAATAGCATAGCTCTGGTAGGCCCTCCCCCTTCTTGGTCAACAAGTGTTATTGTTCCAATACACAAAAAAGGGGATAGGGCAAATCCAAAGAACTACAGACCAATTTCCCTGCTGTACACCACAGCAAAGCTTATGGGCTGACTCCTTCTTTTTAGGCTAGAGGGGTGGACCCAGGAGAATAACATCTTAATCCAGGCGCAGTATGGGTTCCAGCGGGGAAAGGGTACTGTGGATCAGTGCTTGAATTTAGCGCTGATAATAGATAAATATACCAGAGTGAAGGAAGGGAAGATCTACATGGCATTCATGGACCTGCCGGCAGCGTTCGACTGCGTGGCCCATGCCAAGCTATGGAATATAATCGAGGAGATAGGGGTTGAACTTTATAGGGGTTAACTTGATAGGGGTTAACTTTATCAGCCAGTTATACTCAAATGCCACGGCATCGGTCCGCTATGCCAGAAACGGATATTGCACCCGCTTATTTAAAATCGCCAGGGGGGTAAGGCAGGGCTGCGTCCTTGCCCCATTCCTCTTCTCTATTTATACAAATGGAGTCGGGGATGCCCTCCGGGGGGCCTCACGGGATGTCCCCGTGTTTGATGCGCATCAGTTACCCATATTGGCCTATGCGGACGATGCGGTGTTGATAGCAAGAACTGTGTTGGCCCTCCAACGCCTGATAACCGTGTATGTATCCTTCATGGATTCATTAGACCTGAAAGTTAATCAAACCAAGTCCTTTGCTATTATAGCTGGGGCTGGAAAAAGAGATAAAACCCTGTACCTCCACGCGGACCCGGGAAGAATCGAGGTGGTTGATACCTTCCCCTATCTGGGGGTTCTTTTTGATAAAAAGTTATCGTGGTCACAGTTGGTGGAAGGAAGGATGCTAAGAATGGAGAGAAGTCTCTCGGCAATAAAATCTTTTTCGAAAAAACTGGGCGCCAGACCACTGCTCCCGTTAAAGAATATCTATCAGCCCAAGACAAAGGCCGTAGCAACGTATGGGGCAGGCGTCTGGGGCACGGTATCGCCTGACTCACTCCAAACTATTGAAAATAGTTTTTTAAAGTTCTTAGTGGGCCTTCCCCCCTCCTCCTCTAATTATATCTTACATATAGAATTGGGCTTGCCATACATTTCAGACTCAATACAGTTAGCCCCGATCCTATTGTGGCACTCGATTTGGCGGAGGGATACGGTGACCCTGACGCAATCCATATTAAGAAATTGCTTAAAACTGGAAAACCACAGAATGATCAGGTGGCTTAGCTACGTTGAATCAGCGTTGAAAGATATTGGGCTCCCTGACTTATTCAGGGACCCACCAGCATGCAGAAAGGTTCCAAAACAAAAGGTAATTAATATGTTCCTATCGAGGGCAGTGGAACACAAGCGGATGGAAAAGAACCGAGACAAACAGGCAGTCCGCATTTATTGTTTGAGCCCGCCGCTGATAGAGGGAGGGCACTCTTATTTAGCAGATGTCACTAGTGCACAACACAAATTCATATTATTAAGATTCCGTATGAACATGATACCGCTGATGTTAAGATATCCAGAAAAAACATATAACCACTCAGATTTGATTTTGTACCCCTGTGACAACCTCTCCCCACAAACTGAGTTACACCTAGTACTGGTTTGCGGACTCTACGAGAAAGAAAGGGCTGACTACCTCGTCCCGATTTTAAAGCGTCAAACTTTTATACAATGTCGGATTGCACTTTATTTTTTAAAATCGCTGTCTGACCCTTTATGCTGTTTCTCGGTACCTAAGTTTTTATGGGCTTGCATAAAAAAGAGGAAGGGGGGGCGTAAATAGTACAGGGTTCATTATGTGGCACATTTGCACAACACATATTGGTGTTACTTAGATAAAAACAATCCTATAATATTCGAAAGGAAAATTGCTGCTAATGATTTTAATGTAAAATGAATTTGAATTTTATATTGTTTTATCTGACTTTTATCTGTGCTTTTATGATCTTATCTTTTGGATCGAATAAAGAACTATTGTTGTTGTTGAATGGGTTGGTAGATAGAAGGATGAAAGATTGATATATACATCATTAGAAGGAGGATGGACTACTGAAGGGAACTCTCCTAGGGAGTGTCAGGCTCGCTCACTTTGCTAATTCATTAAAATTAGATCTACAGAATAAAAAGGGAATATTTTATTTTCTGGCTACTCTATTGGATGAATGGATGGATAAATGGATGGATGGTGGGTGAAAGGTGTGTGAAAGTATGAAAGGGTGGATGGATGAATTCAAGGGGGAAGGATAGATAGGTGAATGGATCTGTGGAAGGATGGGTCGATGATAGAACGTGTGGATGGATTGATGGATGTACTGACCAAGTGATGCAATATGTCGGGATTCCGCACATTCCCTTGCTCCTTTGAGAACAGCATATGTGATGCGAATATGTCAGGCATGGCTTTGCACCTCGAGTGCTTCAGTGTATTCACCTTTTGATCTGTTTGAGCTAAAAACAAATGTCTGGCACGTGCTGCAAGTTCATATTTATGATGAAAGCACTGCAGCCATGGAATCACACTCCCAAATGGCCATGCCTGTAGCGCTAAAAAAAACAGCCACCAAGCCCAAATCCCTCTTCTTTTGTCTGACATTTCAGCTCCTTGCCTGAAATTCCCTATGACCCAAAGAAACCCTGAGCTCGCTTATCCTCAATGTCAAACAAATCACACACAAATATAAAAGACTTCAGATACACACTTAGATTCATCCAGTAAGAGAAACCCATTATACCCAACAGAAACACAATACAACTACTGATAGTCACGCTGCATTTTCTCCAGCACACCACTCACTCTCTACTCTCATTTACTAATCAGTGTGGAATGTTAGTGAAGCATTGGTGCTGTTGTCATGGAGCTCCGTGTAAGCTCCAGGGAGTGACAGTTGCACGGGCTGGAGGTGGGAGTATCACGTATGGAGAACTGTATCCTCAAATAAAGAAGCTTTCATCAAACATGAGAGAGTGGACCCTGTGATTACAACATCATTTTGGCGACGAGAGGCCAGCCAAGTGGTCTGTACCTCTCCCCTGTGATTACAACAATGGAATGGTGAAAGGATGTGTGAAAGGCCAGATGAAAGATGGATAGACAGGTGGATGATGGATAATGGAAGAGTAAAGGAATTGATGGTTTGCAATCCCTCCATCGGTCATTCCACTGCAGCTTTAATGATCATCTTATAAGTGCGATGGAATATGTTCAGTTCTTCCTTGTTCTCCAACACTCGATTACCATCGGCCATGCAATCCCCCCAGTCTCATCTCTTGACAAACCAATCACATGCCTTACCCATACAAAGAGCTCTGCCCTTGAGACGATGACTTGTAACATGCATATCAACTCCCTGTGCTAGATCGCACTACTAACAGAGATCAAACAAGTGCTCATATCCTCAGAATTGCGAAAACTTATTTCGGGATGCATTAAAGAGAGTGAAATGAGCTGTAAAGCAGCAGAGTGCTGTACAGAAGTGGAGATACATAAAATGACACACCGACTAAGAGCAATATGTAGCCAAAGACGTGGCTGTTAACAGTTTGCAAAGATGGTGGGCACTTGCTGTTAGGGAGCACATAGAATGATTACTTGGGAGCAATATGAAGCAAGGGAGATTTACTGGCAGGGTAGAGATGGGAGCTTGAAGGTAACGAGGATACATCTAAAGAGGTAGCCCAGCATCCCAGTAGGGTTGTGCAAGAAGGTGGTGTTGCTTGAAAATGTTTGTCAAACGTTTCCAGCAGCAAAGGAGGGAGGTAGGGAGCCTGCTAGACATGAGCAGGAATAAAGTTGCAGATGCTTAACATGCAGCATGGGAAAGCTTTATGTTGTAATTTCTCCACGTCATGCACTTTGTGACTTTGAAACAGGCGATCTTGCTGCTACAGGTGGGGCATGACCCTGCATTGAAACCAACTTTGAAGATAATGTAACAAACTGTGAAGATGATGCATAAAGCCGATGGCGTTTGCTGAGGATGCAAGACGTCCTGCTAGATAGCTTCATTCCAGTAAAAAAAAAACTCCCAACCCTATGAGCGCAACTATTTCCACACAGTTTTAATAGCAAGGACCTTTAAAAGCCTTCAAACAATGACCATAGAATGAACTTACGCACCACAAGCTCCAAAATGAATCTTAGCCTGGCTCTTATTGTCTTCCTAATCGTGCATCATCACCCACAGTCCATAAGGAACTACCCATAATCTACCTTTCAGCCAGTGCGAGCCATCGATGCACACAAGCCTCTCTACTCTATTTAAGGGGTCCCTGCTGCATTCAGAGTCATTGGCGATTCTATCATCCTTCAAGTCCTACAGAGGTGCAAGGGCTGTCCTGCCTGGTTGTATATTTGGTCTTTGTTAAATTGCCACCAAGGAGTAGATGCAACATGACCGACAACCAAGTGAGGACAGATCCCACCTCCTGGTTTAATACCATGTAAATAGGCTCTAATCATAGTGAGTTTAGGTTGTAATTTCAAAGCATATATATACTGAAAAAGGGAAAGAAATTACTACAAGAGAGCCAACCAGTAGTCTGTATCCCCTCAAAAACAGTATGTATTAATACAACAATTGTCCCATGGGACTCATTCAAAAGTGGTACCTTCTTATGTCTCTTAGAAGGAACCCAGAGTTACTCAGACTTATACATCAGACCAAAATTAATTACAACGGTGACAAAACATAGAACTGATATTGTTTGCATCAAGTGTAACAATCAACAAAGTACTCAACAAAATAAGTGATCATAGTGCAGAAGACACAGTGCTCCAACGGTGATTATATGTACAAAGCACATAGATAAAAGACACTGTATAATTCCTTATGGTTGAATGGATTGATTGCTAAAATTCATAACAGGGGTTGTTTATGTCAGTGTGGAATCCTTTGAAGTAAAATTTTACATATCAACCAAGAGGGAGGGCTTGTCGACTTTTCGACCCTGTGTGACTGTTAGGGTCTCTTCAGGGTGTAGTCATCAGACTACCAGACCTACACATAAGAGAAACAGAAATAAAAACAACATTCCTGTGCCTTTACATACTGTATGCTTCCATTAACATAGTCACTAACCACCTAATGGTCAGTTCAGTTGTGTGGCAGTAAGAACTATCAGGTTGATCCAGCGCAATATTAGCCAACAGAATTCATACACCATATACTCACTTGGGCCCATACATTCATACTACACTAATACTTACGCTGGGTGTAGGTGTACTCTTTTATCAAAGTCCCTGCTACCAATTACCTTCTGATTGAAGAGTAATAACTTACCAATGGATCCTTTGCCAATTGGGAAATTTAAAATGAGTGACATTCAATATAGTTCATAATCCTGAAATAACCACTGAGTCAGGAAGTTTTAAAATGTTTATCTAAAGTTTTAGCAGAGTAAAATACAGAAAACACGATACTTGATTGAAATACCCAAGAAAAAGCATAGAAATGATTTGCTAATAAATGACGGTGTTTAAGGAAAGGAAGAGAATAGAGACAGCAGCGCAACTAAAGGTTGCAGTATAGTTACCTAAATGCGAGAACCAAGGCCCTTGGCCAAGGAGTTGGAAAGGATAGGACCCAGGAAGGATGAAGAGCAAAGACTTCTTCCAGGATCAGTACAGGACCGGTGACCTCTCTACAACGACGCCTGCGCCGTTCCCCTCTCTGATACTCGACTTCTCCTCGATTCTCCCGTTCTAATGGACTCCGCCGCCTCCTCCTCAGGACCTCTTCTGGACAGGGATTCAATCAGCAACCGATCACCATGGCAGTCTGGAGCTAAGAGCTCTCTCGCAGCATGGACGCCTGTTCTTCGTGAAAGCATGCTCTGACTAATTAACTAATGCTATATTCTATTATACCCTTCTACGCCCATGTACCTCCCCTTAATGTTGCTAAAATATGGGACCACTACTTCTGATTGGACAGGGACAGGGGGTGGATTCTCGCACCATATCGATTTGGCCTAAATTGTAAAGCCTATTGTTTTTAGCTTCCCGCCCCTTCAAATGAATACATTCACTTTATTTCCCACCCGTCTCACGACAAATGTTATACATTTTACAGGGGAAAGTATCATTTTGTCCACAGGAAACATAAAGTACAGCATCTTCGGCCAATGGGTCATGGCCTTGGGAGACATCCAAGTTGACTTCACTTGGCAGGCACACAGGATACATGCGCAGAACCATCGTCTCTCGAGTTACAAGTCACCAACCCAGGCCCAAGTTTACGAATTACTAAAAGTGCAAGAAGAAAATATTAAAATCACAAATAAAATGTTTCACTGTATGCCCACTTTTCCTACTCTATTCCCAATTAATTATAATACTATCCTGCATTAGTAGCATTAAGAAAACGACAATTTAATAATGACATGAGAGCAAGCTTAAGCATGTGAAAACATTTAGCGGCCATTTTAGCGCACACTGCGCAGAAGCAGAAGTTTCCCACCAAGCAAAGAAAGACGTCACACCATGTGATCAGGTTGCGACATGCGCATTGAGGTTCCCGCGCTTTAGCGGACATTTTGGATTACAGACAAGCGTTATTCATTAGTAAAACACATAGGCAAGCTTCTGTCCCTCTTGTGATTGTGAATGCAAAGGTTAGTATTGACAATACAAATTTAATAAATTAATACTATGAGGAGGATTGTGTACAAGCAATTTTCATTTTTGAAACCTTGCTCCATCAATCCCCTCTCTGATGGCGTTTCTGAGCCATCAAAAACACTACCCTCAATCAGATGCCAACGTCTAGCAATTCATTTCATTCTCATTTTTACATTTTCTGTTTTTCACATCCCCTTTCAACTTTTTGTATAATTCACTTCTCCATTCTTCAAGTTCTATTTCATCTAGTTTTCTCTTCTTTCCTTTTCCTGTCACTTTATATGTTCCATTCTTTCTACAGCATTTGCACCATATTGTTATCGCCAATATTATTATTGCTATCCCTGCTAGGGGTACTAATATTTGACCTATAAGTCCTTTTCCTACATTAGCAAACCAGGTTCCAATTGACGAGATACTATTTGTCAATCTTTCCCATACACTATCAACTTCCAGTGGTTTAAGTTCTTTCTCAAGTTTAGTTATGTTCTGAATATATGTTCCAATTTCTGCACTCTTATCAGGAATATAAGTGCAACAATGTTTCGTCTTCAATAATTTACAGACTCCTCCCTCTTTTGCCAATAGAATGTCAAGAGCAAGTCTATTTTGCATCACCATAGATCTAATCGCAACCATCTCCGCATTAATCATTAGAAAACCTCCAGCAGTATCCGTTGATAAACGATCAACTACTGTAGACAATTTGCATATTTTTCTTGAGTTCAGAATTATTCCCACTGAAGGTATCAATGCACCAAATATATCACCTACAATTTCTGAAAAACTAGCTCTTTTACTACGTATTAATTCGCTATTGTTTTCATTGCTCCCAGTGTTTCTTTTTACGTGGTATATCTTTGGAAAAACTATTCCAAAATAACAACTTCCATACCACCGTGCAGGAAGCCTAAAGTAAGCCTTATTCCCGCATACATAATAAATTCCAGGAAAAACTGAATCTGTTCCTCCTTTGAGTCCCCAACCTCCAAGAATTAAAAAATTGTGTTCACATTCACTGGTACCGATGAAAACATTGTTATAATCAGTCTTTAACCTATGAAGACAAATTTTCCCTGTCTTTACGAAATCCAGAGCCATAGCAGCTTGAGCTTTGCCAGGTGTATAACTCCCTTCTTTCTCCGCCCAAGGTGGCAACTGAGCCTTATGCTCTGAAGCTTTCTTTTGAAAATCTTGTCTTCTATCTTCTACTAAATTCAAAAATATCTTTTCTTCTTCTAATAGAGAACATGTTAGATTGTGTCTATGTGCATGTGTTGTATCTATTGATTTCATTGTTAAGAAAAATTCTCCCATAAACTGTGCGTCTTGACTACTAAGCACTGGGTTCATACTCTTGCGAATCGGAACCTCAGAAAATATCACATCTAAGTTTGAATAATAATACTGCAGTCTACCTGTTCTATAAAATAAACTTGTTAATACACTACATGAGATGCCATATGTCAGTGGTAAATGATGGTATGTTAATCCTTCCGCTACTGATTCAGGTAACTTCATACAGACATAACAATTACTAACTTCCATTGTGTCTACATACTGAAACAATAATTTTGTGAAAACATTTAAACTAGTGTCGTTATCAGCTATTTCATGATGAATTTCTGCCTCATCTTCTGTCATTAATTCTACTCTATTGCCCTTCATGTTTGCTGTCCTCCCTTTAGTTTCATTATTAATCTTCTTATCTATTATCATAAGGTAAGGAACTGCTACAATCAGGACTAACCATACTATAAGCACCAATACTAGACTACATATGCATATTGCACAGCATCTCCTACAACAGTTTCGTTTTGGTCTCCCAGTAACTCTATCGTCAGGCATTTTTCGACAAGGAAGATTGCTCTTCTTATCTCTTCTTCTTTTCTTTAGAGGATTCTTTTGTTTAGTCAGGGTGGTCTTGTTTCTTCTTCGTATGTTAGTTCTGCACTTGTTCCTTCGCCACCACTGTCACTTGACTCTGGGCTTTCAAAATCTTCAAGAATGATATAAGTCCAGCCAGGACCCTTGAATTTATTATTCACAAGTTTCAGTCTTTTGCTTTTTCTTTTCCCTGACTTTTTCTCTTGATCAGTTTGACTTGTTACTTCAGGTACTTGATCTGGATTTTCGCTTCTGGTTGTTATGTGGTACTTTACTCTTTTAATGACACTTGGCCAATGATCTCCTTTTCTTGTTTTCTTTGTTGGCACTGTTTCTTTGCTTTCGTCTTCAGGGATCCCGTTAATTTCACTTCTTAGCACTGTTTCGTTTTCTTCAATTACTGTGTTTCTTGTTTGCTCCTTTTCAGGTCTAATTGGTTTCTCTGTAACAGCTCCGCTGTGAGTTTCCAATAGCTGACCTTGTTCTTTATTTATTTCTTCAAGTTCATGTTTTTCAAGGTTTTCTTCTTCCGTGTACTCTTCTTGATCTAACTTGTTCTGATCAGGGCTTATTGCACTGTGAACTTCTGCAGCCTGACCGGATTCTTCTAGATCTGTCTGTCCCTGTTCAAAGTCTATTAGGTTTTCACTGTTTTGAGTCCAATTTTCTTTCCCTATCTGACCTTGCTCAGGTTTACTTATTGTCTTTTCTTCTTGTACCTGAGCTGCTTCTTCTTCACCTATCTGATCTTCTTCTATTTCTTCCAATTTCGCTTGACTTCTTGTTCTGTGGTATACTTCAGGAACTTCTACCACTGGTATCCAATCCTGACTTGTGCTCGGTTGTTCTCCGTCAGCTTCTCTCGAACCTCGATCCTGAGAATCCTCTGCTGGGCAACCTTCAGCTTCTTCAGTGATTGGTGTTGTCTGTGAATTCTCCTCTTCAGGGTCTGGTACTCTCTTTGTGTGGCTTACGTGAATCCAATTAGGAAATCTTGCACACTTCACTGCTGTATTGGTGGTCAATATAACTTGACAAGGTCTGCTCCACCTGGGTGATAGACACGTTTCTCTGGTGTGATTCTTCACTACCACCCAATCACCAGGATTCAGATCATGTTCTAGTTCAGGCTGCCTGGAAACTGCGTCTTCTCCAACCTGATGAGATACAGAACGCACTAGGTCAGCCAATCCTTTGCAATAATCCAGAACCATATCATCAGATATATTCACTAATTTGTTTGTGGGAACATGTGTTTGTCTCATTGCTCTTCCCATCATTATTTCATGGGGGCTTAATCCTGTCGTTCTGTCAGGTATGCTTCTGAGTCCCATCAAGACAAGTGTCAATGCGTCTGGCCACTCTAATGATGTTGATGCACACATTTTTCCCAATCTTGACTTTATAGTGCCATTTAATTGTTCAACCACTCCAGAAGCCTCTGGGCGATATGCACAGTGCAATTTCTGTTTGATTTGAAATGCTTCACAGATTATCTGGATCACTTCGCTATTAAAGTGTTTTCCTCTATCTGATTCCAAAGATATTGGGAAACCAAATCTAGGTATGAGCTCACTTAACAACAGTTTTGCAACTGTAATACTGTCATTTCTCCTAGTAGGGTAAGCCTCCACCCACTTTGAAAACAGACACACTATGACTAGTACATATTTTAGTCCTCTGCATGGTGGTAACTGTATGAAGTCGAACTGGAGTCTTATAAATGGGCCCTCTGCCTTTCCAATCTTTCCAAACCCAATTATCGTTTTCCTGCCTGGATTATGCATTTGGCAAGTTAGACATCTCTGGCAAAGACTCTCTGCAACAGCCCTGAATTTGGGATTGTACCAATTTTGTCTGAACAGCCTAATCATTGCATCTCTCCCTATGTGTGAGTCTCCATGGTGCATTCTAGCCATTTGTGAGAGTAAACAGTCTGGCATGACTGGTCTGCCATCAGCACTGATCCATACTTCATCCTCTCCTCTTTGGGAGCAACCCACTTTGATCCACAAATTCTTCTCACTTTCATCAACCTCATCTTGCAATTTCTTGACGTCATTCCAAGTTTCAGGTGTCATATACAGCATAAGTTGGCAGCTGATTCCCATTCTTTCCACCCTCTTATTGACTGACATTCTGGCTTTGGCACAATGTTGAGCCACCAGATCCGCATATCTGTTGCCGACTACCACCCAGTCATCTCCTGACTGGTGTGCGGCACATTTCACCACAGCCAATTCCTTTGGTGATTGTATTGCTTCTAGCAATTCCCTTACAAATTGTCCATTTTTTATGGGGGATCCTGAAGAAGTCATGAAATCCCTCTGCATCCACAGTTGGCCAAAATCATGCACAACCCTGTAACCATATTGACTATCTGTAAATATGGTCACTCTCTGATTCCTCCCAATTTTGCAAGCTTTTATCAAAGCAATCAATTCAGCTACTTGTGCAGATTTGACTCCTGGTAAATAGGATGCTTCAACTATTCCAGTTAATTCACATACCGCATAGGCAGCAGTTAGTTTACCATCTTCATGTCTTTGACATGAACCATCGACAAATAGCTCCCTGTCTGGCTTTTTAAGAGGCTGTTCCTCTATGTCTGGGCGTGGTTTTGTACATAATTCTGTAATTTGTACACAATCATGTTCATCTTCTTCGTCATCTTTATTTGTTTCATGATATGGGTCCGGCAATAAAGTTGCTGGATTTATTATTGTACACCTTACCATGGTCACATTTTCAGCACCCATTATTATCCTCTCATATTTAGTCAGCCGACTAGGAGTAAGATGCTGAGTTCGGGTTCTTGTCAACAGAATCACAACTGCATGTGGAACATACACTTTTACAGGATGTCCCATCACAATTGACTCGCTTTGTTCAATGCTCAAACAAGTTGCTGCCACTGCTTTTAAGCATCCTGGCAACGCGGCTGCTACTGGGTCCAATGTAGCAGAAAAGTACGCTATAGGACGTCTGTCTAGTCCATGTCTCTGAGTTAGGACAGAAAGTGCACAATTTTCTCTCTCTTGACAGAATAATGCGAATTCTCTTTTATAATCAGGCATGCCTAAGGCAGGTGCTGAACAAAGTGCGTTTCTCAATTTTACAAAAGCTTCTACACTTTCATCCTCCCACTCAACAGGGTCCTTTGCTTTCTTTTTCGTCATGTTAATTAAGGGCTTAGCTAACATGGACAAATTTGGTATCTATTGTCGACAGTAGCCTACTATTCCTAGGAACATTCGCACTTGTCTTTGGGTTAAAGGCATTTGCATTCTCTTTATTAATTCTACTCTTTCAGAGGTTATTCTTTTTCCCCTCTCAATTTGATGTCCCAGATATTTAACAGCTGTCCTGCAAAACTGTAACTTTTCAGGTGAGACTTTATGCCCTTCCTCAGCCAAAAGATTTAATAATGCTATGGAGTCAATAACACAGTCTTCTCTGGTGGTCGACGCCACCAATAAGTCGTCGATATATTGGACTAAGACTGAGCTTCCTGGCATCACTAGTTTTTCCAGGCACTTTTTCAGTATCTGGTTGAAGATGGAAGGACTTTCTGTGTACCCCTGAGGAACACGATTCCACACATAGACCTTGTTCTCAAATTTAAATGAGAAAAGATACTGGCTGTCTGGATGCAATGGTATTGAAAAGAATGCTTGACACAAATCAATTACTGTGAACCATCCTGCATTCCAAGGGATCTGGTATAGAATTACTGCAGGATTTGGTACTATGGGACAACATGGTTCCACAATCTTTTTTATTTTACGCAGGTCCTGAACAATCCTATATTTTCCACTAGGTTTCTTTAGTCCCATGATTGGTGAATTACATGGGCTACTCATTACTTCTTTTAGAATGTTTTGTTCTACCATTCGATTGATTTCTTCAATAACTCCTGTTTTTACTTCTGCATTCATTTTATACTGTCTAGTATTTGGGAAAATTGCACCTTCTTTTACAGTAATTTTAACTGGATCTATTTTTGCCATAAGTCCTACTTCTTTTCCCGTGAAATCCCATACTATGGGGTTTACTGTACCTTTTATTTCTTCTGGCAACTCATCTTTTGTTATTAACGAAAACATCTCGTCTATTTCTGTACCTTGTTTTGTAACCATAATTTTATATACATGGTCTTCATCTGGTGTCTGAACTGCCACACCATCTGGCGTGCAGAAAATTGTACAGTTCATTTTGCACAATAAATCCCTACCTAATAAATTCACTGGACTAGAATCACACACTACAAATTGATGCATTTCTCTAAAATTTCCTATTTTGACTTCCATTGGTTCTGTAAGAGGTGTTCTAATTCTTTGATTAGCTACCCCTACTACTTGGATATCTTCACCAGAGAGAGGAGGTCTGGGATGTCTGCTGATCTCACCGTAGACCTGGTAGCACAAGTGTCCAAAAGGAAAGTAATATCATTACCTTTCACATTCCCTTCAACATATGGACCAGACTGATCTACCTGTAAGGATGCGCCAAGTGCGCACCCCTTCTTCCCCTCTCCTAGGCACCGTCATGAGTTGAATTCATAGAAATTGTCCTGCAAAAGAAATTGTGATGTCATATAATCATTCTTAACACTTCCTCCTGGGTATCTGATGTCTGTACCGTGTTTTGCTCTGCTTACATTACCCTGAACAGGTGGAGGTGGCAATTGACTCTGGAGGTTTACACCCTGCTGTGAGTCATTCTGCGTCTGTGGATTTAAGTTTTGATTTGGGCCATTATTATTCCGAATCTTTTTACATTCGTCCTTCCAATGCCCCAATTTTCCGCATCCATGACAAGGAAATTTCTTTTTAGCTTCTTCTCTACTCATTCGTCCTCTAAATTTTCCACCATTTCCCGTATCACCACTCGTTCCAGAATCTTTTCCTGGATTTTCACTCGGATTTTCCAAATTATTTCCCTGCTTCTCTGCCATTTTCACCTGAGCCCACATCACTTTTTCCTGCAATTTCTTGTGTCTATCCTCAATATCGTCTCCACAATATTTTGCATTCTTCAGAATCTCATCTATGGGCTTTCCCTGCCAACACAGCATATGCTGTTTAATCATCTGGCAAATCTCTGGCTTCAGACCGTAAACAAACCGATACACAAACTGACTCATGTTTTTGTCTCCAATGTCCTCAAATCCACTATACTGTTTAAATACCTGCAATAAACGCTCATAGTAGGAATGCACTGATTCATTCGCTTCTTGGGTAGTTCGATCTATTTTTACCCAATCTGTTTCTTTCGGTGGTATTTTCCCTTTCAGGTAAGTTATCACTTGCTGATACTTTTTCATTACATCATTTGACGGGGCACCTGTCTTCGGATCTCTAGGATATTCATCACTAGGCCAATCGACTGTAATTTTACAATCTGTCCACAAATCGGCAGATACCACTATGTCAAACAGACCATCTAAATCCTTCAACAATACCTTTGACACCTTCACAAACCTATCAACCTGCTTGTACCATTCAATTGGTTTTTCTCTCAATATTGGAAAATCATTCGTAAATGACAAAATATCCTGTCTGCTCCATGGGACATGTACATATCCTCCTCCCGCAACTTCTCGCATTGGATACATCTGGTCTGCTTTCCCTGTTTCCTTCATCACATATTCTGATGCTGTTCTACTTGTTTGTGCTTCTTCCTTTTTCTTGGCCCACCTAGTTTTCCATTTATCTAGGTCTCCCCATTTTTGCAAAACTAACATTAATTCTCTTATTTGTAATCTTCTTCCAGAGGCATTCATATTTTCTAAGTCTTTGTCTGAAAATTCTGCTCTATAGGGTTTCTGTAGTACCTTTGATCTCCCTATTTCTATTCCCATCTGTAGTGCTAAATTGGATAATTTTTCATGAAATATCCTTACATTTCTGGTGATACTCCTACACAGGAATAATAATTCTTCTTCATCATAGGTATTTAAGCGTTCTAGTCCTACATTTCCTGCTATTATTTCTTCTAATTCAACTTTTAATTTATGGATATCCAGTATCTTTGGAGGTGTGCACAGTTTAACTGACCCTTGCACCCATCTTCTTTTTCTTTATCATGTAGCATTCTACTCGGGGTGAATTCATGCATTACCTGTGGCACTAATGGAGTTTTTGGTGGTGCACTTGGGGTGCATCCACTTGTCCCTTCCTGATATGGTGGGGGATTTCTTAACATTTCCTCCATAAATTCGTCTTCAGACTCCTCATTTCTCATTAAATGTTTTGTCTTTTCTGTACATTTGCCTCCTGATTTCTCTCCTTCTGTGAATAATGGATACAGTCCTTCTGTAATCATTGCCCTTCTCCATTGTTTCATCTGACCTTCTCTAGACTTACGTAGATATCTGGGAAAAAATCCTGGATAACTCCTATTACTTCTAGATCGGTCCCGCTCAAATGCCTCGGTCTCCCATTCCTCTAGAGCTTTGTACTGAGTTAATCTAGGTCTGGGTTCTAAGTCATTCATCCTCAATCTTAAATTTTGAAGAATTCGCCCATTGAACGTGCCATTCTGGGGAAATGCTAATATTCCATCATTTTTGGTGTATTCTATCCAATTCTCCATCCATACACATGTATGATAACCTCTCTCCATCATCATGAATGATGCTGGCGTTTTAGCTGGTGGAATAATAATTCCTTCTCTAGTTTTGATTGGTTTGTCCTTTTTAAAATAATTCTTAATCTTTTGCAAAAATGAAATTTTTCTCTTTTCTCCGTACATTCTATCTAATCTTCGGTGTAAAAATTATATTCTGCAAAACCTAGGAATCTCCTATCCGGTCGAGTTCCTGTTAAAGTTGGATCGCGTTTTATCATGCAATCCTTATCCACTAAGAATTTTGCTTCTAAAATCTCGACCAATCAAATGTCTGCTATCTTTTATTTCCGAGCCAATCCTTGCCCGGCCCTTTGGTGATGTTTCTCTGTCAACCCCTCCTTTACAATCTGCTCTTTTCTGTCCTCGCTGGTTTTAACCAATCCCAGCGCGGCACCTGTGACGTCAGTACTGCTCCTTACTACTGACCCCTCCTTTACAAGAGTCTCTCCACACCCGCTGTTTCAAACTACCACAGCGCGGCGTTTTGTGACGTCAGCGCCCTCTCCGGCAACTGACCCTCCCTTTACAAAAATTTACGCAAACTTATTTTCTCTATAAATCTTAATTAAATTTCAGTAACAACATAAAACATTGGCTATCGTGCCAGTTTCCACTAATTTTGAAAAGAATAGTTTCTTCCACACTTTAGTAAAACCTTTCCGTTTACTTAAAACATACACTACGAGTAAAACACTTCCGTCTACTCTTCACACAAGCTCCAGAAGTACCTGTTACTTCTCCAATGTTACCCTTTCTAGGTGATATAACATCAAATTTTCATCAGCGTACCCTTTTTGCTATTACTCACACACATAGAGTTCCTAACGAGTACTGAAAGTCCTGCTTAACTTCTCAGTACTATTTCTGCCTGACAGATAACCTCACTGCAGCATGGCTTCCACTTGCCACCCGCTATTCTTTTTACCCCGGGGTATTCTGGACAACATAAAACAAAACTAAAAATTTAAGCGGATGTTAGTTCATAAAAATACAAATAAAAATTCTCATTACCCAATTAACAAAGAGTAACCATAACCGTCCTCTGCTTACCAGAAAACTGATCCAGCGCAATATTAGCCAACAGCATTCATACACCGTATACTCACTTGGGCCCATACATTCATACTACACTAATACTTACGCTGGGTGTCAGATGTACTCTTTTATCAAAGTCCCTGCTACCAATTACCTTCTGATTGAAGAGTAATAATTTACCAATGGATCCTTTGCCAATTGGGAAATTTAAAATGAGTGACATTCAATATAGTTCATAATCCTGAAATAACCACTGAGTCAGGAAGTTTTAAAATGTTTATCTAAAGTTTTAGCAGAGTAAAATACAGAAAACACGATACTTGATTGAAATACCCAAGAAAAAGCATAGAAATGATTTGCTAATAAATGACGGTGTTTAAGGAAAGGAAGAGAATAGAGACAGCAGCGCAACTAAAGGTTGCAGTATAGTTACCTAAATGCGAGAACCAAGGCCCTTGGCCAAGGAGTTGGAAAGGATAGGACCCAGGAAGGATGAAGAGCAAAGACTTCTTCCAGGATCAGGACAGTACCGGTGACCTCTCTACAATGACACCTGCGCCGTTCCCCTCTCTGATACTCGACTTCTCCTCGATTCTCCCCTTCTAATGGACTCCGCCGCCCCCTCCTCAGGACCTCTTCTGGACAGGGATTCAGTCAGCAACCGATCAGCATGGCAGTCTGGAGCTAAGAGCTCTCTCGCAGCATGGACGCCTGTTCTTCGTGAAAGCATGCTCTGACTAATTAACTAATGCTATATTCTATTATACCCTTCTACGCCCATGTACCTCCCCTTAATGTTGCTAAAATATGGGACCACTACTTCTGATTGGACAGGGACAGGGGTGGATTCTCGCACCATATCGATTTGGCCTAAATTGTAAAGCCTATTGTTTTTAGCTTCCCGCCCCTTCAAATGAATACATTCACTTTATTTCCCACCCGTCTCCACGACAAATGTTATACATTTTACAGGGGAAAAGTATCATTTTGTCCACAGGAAACATAAAGTACAGCATCTTCGGCCAATGGGTCATAGCCTTGGGAGACGTCCAAGTTGACTTCACTTGGCAGGCACACAGGATACATGCGCAGAACCATCGTCTCTCGAGTTACAAGTCACCAACCCAGGCCCAAGTTTACGAATTACTAAAAGTGCAAGAAGAAAATATTAAAATCACAAATAAAATGTTTCACTGTATGCCCACTTTTCCTACTCTATTCCCAATTAATTATAATACTATCCTGCATTAGTAGCATTAAGAAAACGACAATTTAATAATGACATGAGAGCAAGCTTAAGCATGTGAAAACATTTAGCGGCCATTTTAGCGCACACTGCGCAGAAGCAGAAGTTTCCCACCAAGCAAAGAAAGACGTCACACCATGTGATCAGGTTGCGACATGCGCATTGAGGTTCCCGCGCTTTAGCGGACATTTTGGATTACAGACAAGCGTTATTCATTAGTAAAACACCTAGGCAAGCTTCTGTCCCTCTTGTGTTTGTGAATGCAAAGGTTAGTATTGACAATACAAATTTAATAAATTAATACTATGAGGAGGATTGCGTACAAGCAAGTTTCATTTTTGAAACCTTGCTCCATCAAGATATTCAACCTATGTATAATAAAAGGCAATGAAATCATCATCCGAGTTCAAAAAAACGTAGTGCCCGTTTATACGTTGGTGGTTTACAAGCACAAGAAAAAAAAGCGCACTAACAGTGTGCACTCAAGATGACTCAATCAGAAAGGGTGAGACAATGGGACCTCCAGTTATGAAGGTGCAGCATGTTTCAACAATACACAGTGAAACTCCTCCTCTTACATGCGAAATGTGAATACTGTTACTCATACCATTGGTGAGAGGTCCTTTGAAATCAGGCTCTAGCCTGCATTCCAGATAACATGAGCGTCCTGTTGCGACTGGTAGACTATGTGTGATCTCCATCTTGCAGGGCTCTTCCATGTCTACTTTAAAATGCTATGATGTAATATGGAATCCTATAAATTACTCCTGAGAACAAATCAACTCAATCAAAGTCCTCTTCCCATTTTCACCTATATCTAAAGCAAAATCATATTTAACTTTATCCCTCCTTGTTCCCACATCAAAAAGCAACCAGACCTTACATCGGAAACATGAAGCTATTCAGATGTTTCATGGCTTCCCTCTCCCTAAACCACATACATACAACATACAACTACCACAGAGAGCATACTACTATCCATACTGGACTGCCACAATGCCTTCTTCCTTTGACAAACTAATCAACCATTCATGCACTACAAACAAAAAAAAACAATATATAGAACTTAGAGTGATCATATAGTGTACTTAGAGTGAATTCAGAGGATGTAACCACACCCTGCCTTCTCTCCTAGAATTTTACTGACTCCCCATTAGTTTTTATATCTAATTGGAATACTTCTGGATCACCCACAAGTTCCTTTAAAATCAGGCTCTAGCCTGCCTTCCAGAAAACATGAGCCTCCTTTTGCGACTGGTAGACTCTGCGGGATCTCCTTCTTGCAGGACTCTTCCATGTCAACTTTAAAATGCTATGATGTAATATGGACCTTTTGGAGTACACTCATGAAGGCAGTAAGAGTAGTGAAGGTGTTTTATGGTGGTGCCTCGAATAAAGGAATAATCTAATTCAGAAAATTCCTCTTCTTGATGATCATTTCGTCAGATATCCCCACTGCAGATGGCGACAAGCTCTGGCTGACACATATGCAACATATAAACCTCAGAGTATCTTGTGAGTACTGTGCTGCCGTTGCTGTTTATCTTTGTTTTGGAAGAGGATTTTAGAATATGTACTTAAGATTTTCTAAGACTTTCCTTTTATGTAATGCAACACATCATTACAAAAAGAGCAATCAATACAGTCAGTTATGGCCTACGCGCACCGCACTCTCTTCTCAACCTCTTGGACTGTGAGCGCCTCCAGAGTGGCCTAGGCAGTGACATTCAAAGTGCTTGAACGCTTCGCTGCCTGTCACTCTAGAAGCCATTCTCTGCCTCGCACCAAGCAAGCTTTTCCCTTGGTTCCCACTGCATGATGAAGCTGTTTTTTCTCTCAAAGTAGAAGCAAGCGGCTGAGAGGACATTCATAGGATCATGTCCCCTTGTCATTCCCATCACCTCCTTGTTCATTCCTCAAGCAGCGCCATCTTCTGGGCACGCTCAGCAGCCATTGCGGTCACATTCTGCATTCATTCTTCTGATTTTATTACGATAGTGCCACATGGTGGTTCACAAGCAATTTGTGTCACGCTTAATGACACCATAAGTAACTTAGACACAATTCTTTATGTGCTTAAGAGTTTCCCTACTCATTTGAGACCTAAGAAGAGTATGTTTTATAGCTTTTCTGGATTTTATCTTCTATTTTCTACAATTTCTGCAAATGGCCAATTCTGTTGGTGTCACACCTCCTCCTTTATTTCGTCAGGAATCTGGACATCCATTCATCAAATGAGGTACTTTGCTAAGAACCTTCAAGGCGTACCAGGGAGCTATTATTGGTTCAGATATAGACCAGATAGAAAAAAACCTTCTATGCAACTATCTGGGGGACGAAAGTCATAACATTTTTACCACCTGACACCTTATGTACCCCCAAGATCATAATACTCTTTATGAAGATTTGGATGAATTTCAAATTTCTATCAAACAATTGAAAACTTATTTTGATGGCAAAAAATTGGTTGTTTTTAGATATAAATTCTTCATTAGGGCGTAGGCACCGAATGACCAATGGAAGCCGAAGTCACAGCCCTCAAAGTCTTTGGCAGAGACAATGATTTTGAAGGTTTCATATCTCAACTTATGTAAGGGAATAGCCAATAGCAAAGTTTTTTTTATACTAAAAAGTATTCAGGAGCGTTTGTTGTCTTCTAAAACCCCTGCATTGGAAAAAGCACTTATAGTGTGGAACAATCACATTTTGACTCTAAGCAACTCCAATGTCTGCCAAGCAACAGTGCTGTCCATGTTTGTTTTTCCTCTACTTTAACTATGCATTTGTGTGGTTGCAATCCTCAGCATTGCATAAATAAGTACACCTTTAGTAGGTTGTGTAGTGAAAGATGACTCTAATGGCAGTGATAATCTTTCATCAAGTACAGTCACCAACAAGCTGGAGGAATTTTAGCCATTGACAGTGAACATACTGGGGTGGTGGACACTTCACAAAAATGTGCTGAAACCCCTTTATTAAAGTTTTATTGATAACATTTCCATCAATCTTCAAGTAGATTTTGGTGCTAAAATAGCAATCATTTCTCAAGAGGACTGTGGAGGTGGAAATCAAACAGCAGAAGACTCCAGGTGAAGTTGAAACCTAAGTTTATTTACTACAGAAACAGGAACTCACATCCCACATGTCCTGCATCCAGGGAATCCAAGCCGCAACTGACTTTACTGCTGCTGGATACCATGGATAAGGAATGCGCCTAAATGGCCTTGGTGAGCTGCCTCTAGGAGTTTGTACCTAACAGCAGAGCGAAGGAGAGTTACATCATTACGTAATAGGATACCATCTACAACGGAGAGTTCTCTTCCAACCTGAGAGAACGGTCTGAGAGGAGCTGGTAGAGATTTTTTTCTGGGCCATCCTTTCTTGACAAAGTCCACAACAGCAGATAATACATTGTCATCTTTGAGAGCAGACAGCCATTCCTCACGAGAGACCACACCAGAAGAGCTCAAAATGTCATCCAATGTGGCCACCACAGACTCAACCTCCTCATGGTCTTCCACCTGCTCCACACCCTGAAGTGGCATCCTAGACAGGAAATCTGTTCTAGAGTTCTTCCCACCAGGAATATAGTTAATTTTAAAATTGTATTCCTGCAAATGAGAAAAGAGTCCGACAAGCCTGGCCGAAGCTTTGCCCAAACAGTTACCATTAACTAAATGTATCAGGGTTTTGTGATCTGTAAATAAATCAAAGCTAATGCCACAAAGAAAACTTTTAACCTTTTCAATGGCCCTTGAGCAGGCCAGCGCCTGGCTCTCGATTGTGCTATAATGTGACTCAGGATTCTTCAATGAACGAGATGCGAAGGCCACGAAGTGCTCTCTGCCATCATAAAATTGTGAATGAACAGCCCCTATTCCCACTTGGCTTGAATCCATTGTAAGCACACATTTATTTCAGGCCTAAAAGAGGACAAAGCTGGCATATTGTAGGAAGGTAGGATCTGACTGCATGGTTACCCCCACTTTTTGCCTGGTGTTTTGTTGGTTTTTGACTAGTCTGACTGGGATCCTACTAATCAGGACCCCAGTCTATCTGCTTTCTCCCTCAATCGGTTGTGTTATGTACTTAGGTACACTCCAGATTGGATACTGGGGTTCCTTGTCAGTCCCTAGTATATGGTACACATGTACCCAGGGCATAGGTACCCCAGAGGCCTCCCATGGGCTGAAGCATGTATTATGCCACCCATGAGAGGCCATGCAAAATGGAACTACAGGCCTGCCATCTCAGCATGTGTAAGATGGTGCATGCACCACTTACTTTAGATCTAGGTTTACTATATCTATAGGTCACTACACTTAAAACCTATAAGTCACCCCTCTAGAAGGCCTTAACAATCCTGAAGGCCGGGTTTTTACGTGAGAGGGTGCCCCTGCATGAGGAGAGCCCCTCTGCAGCCTTCGGAGACCATTCTCCCGGGTTGTCGGTGATGCAGCCAGACATATAGGTAGAGGTGCATTATATGCTCGCGTAAAATGCTATCTCGAAAACGGCTGCAACAAACCATGTCATGTTTGTATCAAACACCTTGGAATCATACCTCCACACTGGTAACCGGTGTGGGAGGTATGATTCCACCCTTCAGAAGCAAGCTTCGTGGGGGTCCCTGGTTCCCGGTACCAGCCTTCTCGACCCAGACAGCACTAAATGTTTGCTGCCACCCAGAGACATATTTCTGCCCTCCTGCTGTTGAGCCAAGCTCGAGCAGAGGAAGGCAGCACAATAGGCATCCTGTCACAGGGAGGTGTGACCACCTCCCAGATAGGATTTAGTGTATTGGGGCTGGGTGGGTGCACTTCCAAAGTGCCTGCAAGTCTGCATCTGGGGCACACTTGGTGTCCCTGTGCACAGTCCAGTTCAAACCAGTTCTGGGAGCCATTAGCTCCTGCTCTGGCACGAAACTGGACAAAGGACAGGGGAGAATCCTCCCCACTGTCCTGACCCTCCCCTGGGAGGGTCCCCTGAATCTGTCCATCCCTCTCCCTTGGGTACAAAAGGGCTTACCTGGCTGTAGGACCCTAGATTCGATGTGGACAAGATTCTGATCAAGAAACCACTGACCTTCGACTGTCTGGACACTCTGGACTTCGGCTGGGCCCGACTTTGTCTCCCTCTCTGTCCAAAGCATCGTCTGTGCCCGTGCACCATACAGACTCCGTGCAGGACCTGTGTAGCATCAAGGACAACTGAAGTTATCTTCCTTGGGGTGAAGGAGTCACTCCCCTGCATTCGCAGGCACCATAACGCAACTGACTGGTCTGCTGATCCTGAGCTCCTGCGGACTCTGAAGGCTCCAGCAACACATGAGGTGGGTTCCTATGTTACTTGAGGTTGTGCTGCCCTCTCACTAAGTTTGAGGCCAGTATCCCTCGTGGGGACTGCATAACCCAAACCCCTGTGCACCGTGTACTTTTGCAAGTTCATATGCTTGTTGGCATTCCCCAACTAAGTGCATTAGGCTATCGATAGCCCCAACCTCTGCGCACATTTCGTATGAAGGATTTTGGCCTCCTTGCACTCTGTGCCCTGCAAGCCATTACTTCGTGAAACTGCTAGAGGTCCCCATGCGACTCCTATGCCTTCGGCCTGTGGGTCCATTTGAGGGACAACACTGCTTTACTTGGGCTCCCCTGGTTGCTCCAGCCCTGCCCTGACTCCCCTTGCTGTGGTGAGTCCCCTGGTCCTTGCTGGGCCAGACCGTAACCTTCTTTGACCTTCTTCATGGGTTGCTGCAACCAAGGCTTGTCGGTGCTCCCGCCGGAACACCGACCCCTCAACACTCGACATCCTTCATGGGACAACTCGTATCTGGCTCCTGGTCATCCTCTACATCTCCTGGTCCCTGCAGCTGTAGAGTCATGGTCTCCATCTTCATACCTGAAGCACCCGACATCGGTGGGCATTCGTTTACCAAGCCCCTGGTCACTCCTGAGTGACCCAGACTCTGTCCCCTCTGCTTTCAGGTTCCTTCAATCAAGAATCCACCTGTGGGTTCCACCGGACACTTTTCTTCTTTCCAGCAGTGGCATTTCTTTGAAGACTCCCATTGAGAACGATGGCGGTTTCCGACGCCACTTCGACCCTATGCACCTGGCTTCCCTGGGAAAGGTAACTCTGGTACTTCGGTATCCACGGGTGGGGTGGCTCTCCAACCTTCTATGTTCCAAAGGGTTTCTTCGTAATCCACTGGGAAGGGTCCTTAAACTTTAAAACTGCAACCACGGCTCTCCCATTGAATTGTACGTAGCACGCGGTCGTGTTCTCACACTGCACCCGTCCTCCGTGTGGTCCCTACTTACTCACCTTGGGTGGTTCCTTTGGGTCCCAGTGATTCTAAATCCTCTAGAGACTGTCTTGACTCAAGTTGTGGTTCTTATACCACTATTTTAGTATATGGTTTGGTCTCCCCCCTGGAGCCCACTGTGTATTAGTGCTACTTACAATTGTTTCTGTGCTACAGTATTGTGTGCTTTGTGTTTATCTGTGTGTGGCAGATACTGTGAGGTATTTAAGGTGTGTTATAATAATAAATACATATTTGTATAACTACTGTGTGGTTCTCCTTTCATTTAACCAATATAATAAGATTGCATTCTGGTAAAACAAGCTGTTTAACATTCCTTCAAGACTAAGCCTGAAGGCTGCTCTCCACAGCTACCACTTGGATAGCTTTCTAAGGTTATCTTTGACCTCTTAAATCACCATAAGGGTTGTTTGGACTGGTGCAAGGAGCCCACTTTAATTAGTGGACAGCATATACCAGGCCAACTTCCCACATGCATTAATAGTCAGTGGCTTGATTTTGGAGAAAGCTTGATCAGCTGCATCATCCCAAATAAACTGTACACCTTTCTGTAAAAGCTTATGAAGTGGTTGCACAAAGAGATCGTACCCCTGGATGAACCTGGAATAATATTCGCTCATCCCAAGGTATGATCTCAACATGTCTTTGTCACTTGGGGAGAAACATCCTGTATAGCTTGTACAAGAGAAAACTTGAGTGTTATGCATGCATCAGAAATATGGCAACTTAAATAGTCTAACTCTTGTCCTCAAAAAACAAGGTTTCTCTGGTTTAAGGGTAAAACCCACTTCCTTAAACACTTTCAAGACTTCATTAAGTATGGATTTATGTTCCGCCACAGTTTTGGCGAACACCAAAACATCATCCTGGTAGGCCTGGATACCTGGTATATTTGCCGACACAGAATCTATTAGCTTCTAGAACACACTCGCACCAGATGCAAAACCAAATGCCAACTGTAAAAATATGTAAGCCCAAACGGGGTCACAAAGGTAGTGAGGTCTTGTGAATCTGCAGCGAGTAGGATCTGGTGATAAGCGGAATGTAGATCCAACAGCGTAAACATTTTTGCCCCACTTATATTCTCTAACAACTCATTTATTTTGGGTAAGGGGTGACAGCCCACCACTAAGATCTTATTAAAGGTGCACAAGTCTACACATAGCGTAATGCCCCCATCCTTTTTGCGTACCACAACAATGGGACTTACCCATTCACAGGAATTTTTATGTGCAATGACACCTAGTTTGTCAAGCAATATTTTAAGTTCTGACCTTACCAACAGTGGTACAGGTCTCACCTTATGAGACACTGGTATGGCATTCTTCTTAAGTTTTATTTTGTGCTCTAATTTGTGGATGTTTCCAATTTTATTTGTAAAATGTCTGGAAACTCCTGGACCATTTCTGACCACATACTGCCACCACTCTGACTAAGAGACGCTACATGCATGTTACTCACCATGACAGGATTAGGTGCACCAGGAACAAGCATCAAACTCAATTTTGCAAGATCCTGCCAACCTACAATATGTTTCCCTTTCTCAGCCATGTATAGTTTGGTTTGTATCTGCTTGCCCAAACGCTCTAAATCATCCACAAAGAAATCAATCATGTTGATATTCTGATCACCATATGCCTTAGGGAAAACATCAGGAGCAGTTAAAGTTTTGGAATTTGCCCACTTTTGGTGATAGAACATATCTGAAACAATCGTTATGGGTGCCCCTGAGTCTGCCATCATGTTGAGTTTGATTGAGTCAATATGCACATCACATAGTGGCCCTCTGACAAGTTTCATTTCCATGGAATCCACCTCAAGTGTAAGGACAACCCTCGATAAATCCTGCAAACAGTCATCCACGCCAGATGCAATATCCACAGAATTCACCTGAGAGCCACCCCCTGCACTCCTGCAGACACCCTGAAAATGTCCCATCTTATGGCATTTATTGCATTTTTTTCCTACAGCTGGACACGAGACACAGTGAAGGAGCCTGCCCCAGGGATGGGATCCCCGGGCCTTCTAAGTCTCAGGGAGGGGGGGCATTCTCCCCCCTCCCCTTTAATTTAAATTCAGTCCCAGGGGCTGGGGTCCCCAGGGCCTTTTCACGCTCAGAGAGGGGGTCTGCATCCTCCTTCCTCTTTAATTAAAGTTTGGCCACGAGGGAATGGGATCCCCATGGTCTATGGAGACTTGGTGAGGAGGGCTGCATGCCCCCCCCTCCCCTTTATCTTAAATTGGCCCTGATGATGGGGTCACCAGAGCCTTTTCGGACCCACTCCCTGAAATTGTATTGTATTGTATATGGCATTTGTAAAGCGCAGCTAACACCCTACGGGTACCCTGGCGCTATGGTACGTGACGCAAACCATCATAAAACGGAGAGGGTAGAACCCAATTAGACAGCACTCAAAGACAGGAAATCAGTTTCTGGGAAACAACCACGTTTTGATCCTTTTCCTAAACAGAGACAGGGTGTTGCATTGTCTAATTTCAAGTGGTAGTTCATTCCATAGCCTCGCAGCAGCAGTACTGAAGGCCCTCCCTCCCAATCTAACCTTATTAAACCTTGAGACCTTCGCCAAACAAGCAGAAGAGGAGCGGAGGCTCCGAGTGGGAGTGTACCAGACCAGTTTCTTCTGTAGAGGCTTAGGACCAGATCCATGCAGAGCCCTAAACGCTATGCATAAGGACTTAAAATATATTCTTTGCAACACTGGGAGCCAGTGTAGCTCAGCTAAGCACATTGATGCAGAAGAGTCCCGTGGTCTGGACAGAACTAATTTCGCCGCCATATTTTGGACTCGTTGCAGTCGCTGAATCAGATACTTTGGAGACTCCAACAGTAGGGCGTTACAATAATCAAGTCTGCTTAAAATAACGCCTCGTACTGTTAAGGCTCTGTCCGAATTTGGAAGCAGCGGGAGGATCTTTCTCAGTGCTCTGATAAGACCAAAACAGCTCCCCACAGTTTTATTCACTTGTGTCTCCAAAGACAGGTTAGCGCTGAAAGTGACTCCCAAATTTCGCGCCGTCTTAGTCGGAACCAGAGGAGTAGATGTTACAAGGGGCCAAAAGTTGTGAGGGAGAGGCATAGGAACCTTCCCAACTGCACAGTGTAAAATTTCGGTCTTATCTGAGTTGAATTGTAAAAAGTTATTCCGTAGCCACTGCACAGTATCATGCATACAGGCATGGAAATCCTCCAAGGCATTAGACTGGGTTCCATCCAGGGATAAGATAATCTGGGTGTCATCAGCATAATTGACCAACTTCACATTGTGAGCCCGAATTATGTTAATCAATGGGCTCAGATATATGTTGAACAAAATTGGGCTGGTGGCAGACCCTTGAGGAACACCATGCCAGATATTAGAAAAGGCTGATTGAAACGGAGGAAGAGCCACTGCCTGACACCTGCCGGATAGATAGGATCGAAACCAATCCAGGGCAGTGCCCACTATTCCTACCTCCTCTAGTCAGGTCAGCAAAATGCCATGGTTAACCGTGTCGAAAGCGGCAGACAGGTCGAGCAGAATAAGTATCGCCGATTGTCCCCTGTCTGCCAATAAACGAAGATCGTCCATCACGGTCACCAGAGCAGTCTCTGTTCCATGTTCCGGGCGGAATCCAAATTGTACATCACCAACTTGTTATTAAGTTCTAGGAACTGTGACAGAGATTTGCTGACCAATCGTTCGAGGATCTTCACTGGGTAGGGTAGGAGAGAGATGGGCCGGTAACTTCCCGGGCAGGTTGGGTCAAGAGTGGCCTTCTTCAGGAGTGGCGTGACCACAGCCTGTTTCCAGCCAGATGGTACAACCCCACTGGATAGCGATTGATTAAATATCTGCCGGAGTCTGGGAAAAAGTTCTGAGGCAAATTCCTTCCAGATTTTATGTGGCAGGGGGTCCAGTGGGGAGCCAGAGGAGACACCCAAGGCGATCCCACCAAATTCCTCCTCCAATGGAGGCTCAAAGTGATCCAGGAGACTCGGATTGGCAGTCCCTTCACCAGTCTGTTTTCCAACACAAGATACCCTTTCTACTCCATTGGTCGAGACTACTACTCCACTAGTCGTGACTTCTTCCCTACTGGAATATTTGTTTTGAGACCATTAATGATAGTACTAATTTTTCTTCGAAGAAGGTCGCTAAACTATCGCAAAGATCTTGAGTTGGCTGAATCTTGTTTTGTGAGCACTTCGGATTGGTGATGTCATCAACTATTTTGAAAATACATCTAGACTTATTTAGCGAGTTCATAATGATCTCTGAAAAATATTCCGCTTTGGTGGAGAAGATTTCTTTTTTATAAATAGATATGGCCATTTTCCATGCGATCTTATCCTCGTCTGCATAAAGCTTTCTCCATTTTCTTTCTGCCTGTTTGCACTTCATTTTCAGGGTCTTCAATTTTTCATTAAACCACCTGGCAGAGGGTCTACCACTTTTCTTACGGTTTTTCAGAGTGCCAATTTGATTGACTGTTATAGTGATCTGATTACAGAAATCCGCATAATTCTCCTCCACTGACCTAGATACATCAAAGTCCCCTTTGATAGCAAACGTTGGTGAACGCGTTGCCTTTTCCAATATCCCCTTCCAGTCCCTACTCAAGAAGCTCCTAGCTTCCCTGACAGCTGGGGCTCCTCTACTGGGGATAAACGTCGAAAAATTTAACCAGATGGTGATCAGTCCAGTCCACTGGGAGCACCTTCACATGTCCGGTGACCCTTTCCTCACTAAAGATTAAGTCAAGTGTGTGCCCCTATATGTGTAGGCCCTGTCACCTCTTGTAGTAGGCCTAGGCTTTCGCAGGATTGAAGAAGGTTATTATATCCTGTATCTAAAGTTCCATTTGGCCATAAATTGAAGTCCCCTGCAATAAGCAATCTGAGTGAGTAAGAGCCATATTATTAAGAACGTCAATCAACGCCTGCAGTTGAGGTGGACTGACTGCACCAGGGGGTCTATAACATACTATGCCATCCAACAAGGGCCCCTGGGGTCCTTTAAAGAGAACCCCAGGAGCTCAAACCCTCCACTGCATCAATATCCATAAGGACAAAATCCCACCTTTCTTTGAACAGAATGCCAACCCCACCACCTCTACCTGTAACTCTTGGCTTGTGGAATATCTTATAGCCAGGGGGACACGCCAATCCTGGTTCGAGAACAGAGTCAGGAAAGGTCCATGTTTCAGTCATGAATAGAACGTCGAGGTGATGTGCTTCGATAAGTAATTGAATCTCTATTAAATGTTTAGGGAGAGATCTAACATTCAATAATCCGCAGACCAAAGCCTCCTTTCTGATAAAATCTGACTTCGGGCTGGCGGTTTCCTCAAATCTAGGCAAGCCTACCTCACCGCCACTGGCCTCGCCTATCTCCCGCAGTGCCTCACTAGAATAGCAGAATTAAAGTTTGGCCCATGGGGATTGAGCCCCTGGGGCCTCCTAGAGGCTTGGGGAGGTGGGCCACACGCCCCCTCCCCTAAATGTGTTTGTCTGCGCCACCCCCCAGGGCCCTGGCCCACTCCAGGTTTTTTTTCTTTTAGTATAGCAAATGCCTGTGCTTTTTTAAACTTTGCAGCGGATTACCATTAAAAAAAACATTTTTGGTCATGGGGAGGTCTCTCTGGGATCTCCCACGAGGTCTAGGGAGGCAAGGTATCATATACTTTTTTAATGTTTTTTCTAGTAACTGCATTGAGTCCTACGGTAGTTGCCGCCACATTGTTGTTGAAGAGATAGATTGACAGAATTATCAACTTATTTGAGCTTACATTAATCAGCTCCCAAACGTCTGTAAATCGTAAAAATAAATGTGCAGAAAAACCACTAAGTATTATTACAATATATTTATTTAGTCATTGAAAGGAATAATCATTAGAGGGTCAAGAAAAAAAGGAGAATGTTCTAGGGAACGTGTAAGAAAAAGTGCTCAAGTGTATATAAATGCTATCATTTGTATACCAAAATCTAATATCGCATGCATTCTGTACTATTAACTGCATTTGTGTGTGCTTTTAGTAAACCGCTTATGGGTGCAATACTAATGGATTTATACCGCACTAACAAATCTGAATCAATGCACTATAAATAAATATCAACTATTAGTAGGCGCAGTTTCGTGTGGCAGTTTCGTGTGAGGATTTTCATAAGTAGTCCGCAAAATCTTTAAAGGTGTATATGTCGTATTGCATCCGGGAGGTTGTATGTTAACACATTTATAGTGCTGGTACCTACAAGCACCACTTGCATATCTGAAATGTGTGTGTGTTTGCAATGCCATTGTTATAAAGTTTAGCTGTAGACACACTAGTTCGATCGGGGAGAGGTACTCAGACCGAGCTTTGTAATTTGCTGGTTCAGTCTAGGATCAGATTTTGTGGCCCGGGATTGAGAACATTCGGCAAATCATGGAGTAGGCCGGGATTATACGTTGCGGGCGAAGGTTGGTGGTGGGAGGGGGAGGGTGTTCATTCAGCGAAGTGGAAATGTTTAACCTACTAATCCCCTTCTAGGTTTATTGCCCATTTTTGTAAAACTATAATTTAACATAAAATAATAACGAGTAGAAGCAATTTATCGGAAATATTATTGGGTGCGTAAGGACCCCATATTTGCAAATGCTTGTTAATTTCTATTGTGTTCCTTGAGTCATTTTCCCTCTCCCATCAGAAATCTGTCTTTAACTCATTGACTCCCTTTTATTAATACATCAGACAATGCAGGTACTTTACTATTAAAACAGTTTAGTGCTTTTGTTTTGCCTGGGTTTTTTGTGTTTGCCGAGCAAGAGAAATGGGTTGAATATTGTGGGAGCTATGGCTTGTAGGAACTGGTTTCAGACATGGGGGTTCTTGGTGCGATCGTCAGGGCTGCTTGGGTTCTACTAGTGTGTCACATCACAACCATGCACAACTGCTGTAGTATTATTTGGAACAGTCTAGACTGCAGTGCCTATTGACTATGACTGGGCATCCACTGCCAAGCTAGATGGGTGAAACCTGATCGCCTGCAAAGCGTGGCCCCGTACAGACCTCAGCCCCCACTTATATTCCAGGAGTGGGCACCTGGAGTCTGTCTGGATAGCTTTTGTGATGGGGAGCAGGCTCCAATCTTACTGTGGAGACCGATTTTCTGGGGGGGGCTCAT
Organism: Calotriton arnoldi; assembly: GCA_963921515.1. Classification (NCBI taxonomy): domain Eukaryota; kingdom Metazoa; phylum Chordata; class Amphibia; order Caudata; family Salamandridae; genus Calotriton; species Calotriton arnoldi. Next base: position 450,770 of record CAWUFW010003137.1, read on the forward strand.
TCTAAGACCCTGACTCCTTCTAGTCTGCTCCACCTTTGTGATGCGGAGCAATCCCCTGCTCACTGGAGACACATTGTCCGGAGAGAGGGACGTTCTGTCCAGCACCCCTCTCTCCCCCATCTGAGTCTGCACCACCTTTCTGATGGGGAGCAGTCCCAGCTTTCTGGAGGCACTCTGACCGGGAGGGCCACAGGAGCTCCTGTTCCGTCTGCAACCCTTTTTGTAATGAGCAGCAGGTCATGGCCCTGTGATCTCTGCTCTCATTGAGGCCCTGGGCTGAGAGAGAGCCGGCACTAAAGGCCTCATTAGATAAGGAGGGCACACCCTGTGCTCTCTTTATGAGAGCCACCCCACAGAGGCAGAGGTTCCTGCTCTTTCTACCCTTCCCTCCACAGACCAGAATAGCTCACACCCAGCTCACACACCACCCCAAGCTTGTTACTCTGCACTCAGCAAGTATTTCATAACACTCGCCCAACTTGTTTTAGGTAATACCAGGTTTCTAGACACCTGTTTCCTTGACAGTAAAAATCAAAGGTTACAGGGACATTATAGTTAGGAAACAGAATTAACAAAACCTTAGAAATTCACTGAAAAAACAAAGGTTACAGGGATTTATAGTTAGGCTCAGATTTAAAAATTACAAAACCATATAAATTCAGCTGTTATTGTAACCTGAGATAACTATAACTCACGCCCCCACAATGCACTGTTTATGACCTCACATATTACATCACTCATGACATGGTCAGTGACATCACTGATGACATCTCAAATGACATCACTGATGACATCATTGATGGCATCATACAGTGACTGTAAGTGTATTGTAAAAGTTTCTGAGACTATATATTTACTGAAAAAACCAAAGGTTAAAGTAATGCTATAGTTAGGTTTGATAAAAGATCTTTCTTTGTTTTAAAAATCTTAGAAATTAACAGAAAAAAACAAAGGTTAAAGTAACACAGAAATTTACCAGTTATAGTTAGCTGAGCTAAGTATAACCTGTGCCCCCGCCATGCACTGCTTAAAACCTCACATAATATATCACACATGATATGTTCTATGACACCATTTATGACATCACTGATGACATCTCAAATGACATCATTGATGATATCTAGGTTGACAACACTAATGACATCCTCCAAGCTTCTTTTGTACACATTACTCTATGAACTAATATGGCATTAGATGCCTGAAAGTAAACACAAAATAGCTCAGAATAATATGAAGCATCATTAATGCGATCACAGATACAACTCCCTTAGGTGTGGCAAATTTGTCTTATGTGCAACATTGACCCTATACTATGCAATTCACTGGTAGCTAGTTCACATTAACAATCAACCAGACATATATGGGAAGTCCTCTTTGCAGACGCTGTTCAATATGTATAGAACTATTCAGAGAAAGACAATTTCCTAAAAATACTCAACATCTATTCCAAAATTAATGCCCTACTATGGACAGCTTTTATCTGTAACAAACTCCTCACAGTCACTGAACCTAAATTGAGAAATGAAGTTGATATAAGTTGAAAAGTGGGTACTGTAAACAGTGTTTACTCTATGGAGATAGTTTACTCTCTCCCACACTGTTTGCAGGCAGTGAAACTCTCAGGAGAAATACACCAGAGTATTAAACAAGCATTTGCAATGCAATAGGTCTCACATTCACGAGGGTTTGACCTATTGGCATTGTAAATGACAATGCCTTTTATTTATGTTTTGGGTTTTAAAACATAAATAAAAGGCATTGTCATTTACAATACTAATAGCTTAAACTCTCGCAAATGCGAGACCTATTGCATTGCAATAAAGGGCCTTCTTGACCGCTTGTTAGATTGTAAATATCAGAGGAAGAGACCGGCCTGCGACATCTTCAAAGTAGTGATAAATAGTGCAGTGAAGAAGATGTGTAAGTGTTGTAAATTACACAGACACAAAGTGTGAAGTGATGGTTAAATATGATCCGAGCTATAAACACTAACAAAGCGCTCCAACACCTTTCGCTCTGTGATTACACTGTCGCAGCTCAGGAGGAAGAGTGGGGGGGTCCTGCCCTCTCTGTTATTTGAGTGTGCAGTGTGGCATTGCGTAATGTCATTGCTATCTTTGGCCAAATAAAAAACACTCCAGCTGTAGTAGGGCCCTGGCTTCACCTCCTGGTGCAGTGCGGGTTGTGCTTTATGGCAGGCATGGAGGGAGGGAGGGATGGTCTCGGTTGCAGCTCCGGCCTCATACAGTGCCCCTGCTATTGCTAGTGAGCGAGAGGCACTGAGGTGGTGGTATTGGTGGTGGTATTGGTATTAGTGGTATTGGTGGTGGTGGTATTGGTGGTGGTGGTATGGGTGGTATTGGTGGTGCTGGTATTGGTGCTGGTGGTATTGGTGGTGGTGGCATTGGTGGTATTGGTGGTTGTGGTATTGGTGGTGGTGGTACTGGTATTTGTGGTGGTGGTATTGGTGGTATTGGTGGTAGTGGTATTGGTGGTGGTGGTATTGGTGGTGGTGGTATTGGTGGTGGTGGTGGTATTGGTGGTGGTGGTATTGGTGGTGGTGGTGATATTGGTGGTGGTGGTTTTGGTGGTGGGGGTATTGGTGGTGCTGGTATTGGTGGTGCTGGTGGTATTGGTGGCATTGAAGGTGGTGGTATTGGTGGTATTGGTGGTGGTATTGGTGGTGGTGGCATTGGTGGTGGTGGTAGTATTGGTGGTGGTACTGGTGGTGGTGGTATTGATTTATGGTATTGGTTTTGTTGGTGGTGGTATATGTGGCAGTGGTATTGGTGGTGGAGGTATTGGTGGTGGAGGTATTGGTGGTGGTGGTATTGGTGGTGGTGGTAGTGGTGGTATTGGTGGTGGTGGCAGTATTGGTGGTGGTAGTGATGGTGGTGGTGGTATTGTTGGTGGTGGTGGTATTAGTGGTGGTAATGGTGGTGGTATTGGTGGTGGTATTGGTGGTGGTATTGGTGGTGGTGGTATTGGTGGTGGTATTGGTGGTGGTGGTGGTATTGGTGGTGGTATTGGTGGTGGTGGAATTGGTGGTGGTGGTATTGGTGGTAGTGTTATTGGTGGTGGTATTGGTGGTGGTGGTGTTGGTGGTGGTTTTGGTGGGGATGGTATTGGTGGTGGTGGTATTGGTGGTGGTGGTATTGGTATTGGTGGTGGTGGAGGTGGTGGTATTGGTGTTGGTGGTATTGGTGGTGGTGGTATTTATGGTGGTATTGGTGATGTTGGTGGTGGTGTTATTGGTGGTGGTGGTTGTATTGGTGGTGGTATTGGTGGTAGTGGAATTTGTGGTGGTAGTGGTATTGGTGGTGGTGGTACTGGTGGTGTGGTATTGGTGGTGGTGGTATTGGTGGCTTTGGTGGTGGTGTTGTTGTAAATAAAACAGGCCTTTGAAAACAACCCCTCAGGTGGCTTTAGTACAGATGACATGTAACACAGATGTGCTGTTGTCAGCTTCAGCCCATTAGCACACGATTATGTGCTACCTGGAATTCACATGACTTAATTCGCTAATCATTTCTAAATCCATTTTACTTGGTGGGGGTTGAAAAAGACACGAGATAATGCCGGGTTAAAGTGATTGAAAGCGTGCGCCCGTGTTACGGGGGCGGCTGTGCTGCTTAAAAAAACACAAGCGGTTTCAGCTGAAGCAGCGCATTTCCGGCCTGCAGTAAGAGAAACTCAATAAAGTAAATAGTGCTTACAGACTAAATAACGGGTCCCGTGTAACAACTGAAGTAAAGGGGCCATTAGCCATGGGAGGTTATAAATGAAGACAAGGCCATACTAAGGAGGGACTAACAAGCCTATTAACGAATCCGAAGGCAGCATTTACGAAAGACAATGACACAAGCCAATGAAAAATATGGGAGGAGAGTGGGCGTTGCTTCTCACCCATAATCTACTACAGCAGTCTCGCAGAGCGCGCAGCGCATGCGCGCTGCCGCTAGGCTCGACCTAAAAAGTAGCTACTAAGAACAGTGTACACCTTATGCAGCGCCTAAAATAACAAAGGTCTGAAGGTGCTAAAGATCATATTACCTGCAGCCTTCATACTGTGTTGAAATCTTTATAAATAGCCCGCCTTCTGAAGCAAAAGAAGCACATGGTTATTACCCGGTGTTCAAAGTCTTGTATGTTATGTAGAAATTGTCACACTTCAACTATTCTGTCTAATAACTTTAGGCTGCTTCCAATACTTAGTATCTACTATGTAGAATCTTTGCGCTGTTAGTAACTTTTTCTGCAGAACCCAAAAACTTGTGCGGAACATACAGGACACAAGTTGTCAACTGTCATCTGTACACAGATTTGCTCTTCAAAACAAAGATTTATAAAGTGTTCAATACCTCTACACACCTATGATGCATTAGAAGCACATGCATTTTGTAAACACTTACACCCATTAGCTGGACACAGGCTGTACAAACTTAGGTAGAAAAGTAATATTGTAGCAACCCATCCTAGGCTATGATGCATTAGAAGCACATGTATTTTGTAAACACCTGGTGAATTTCTGTGTATTTTTAGTGCAAAACATTAATGTTGTCACTGACATATTCATCTAACTATAGTGTTACTTTAACCTTTGTTTTTTCAGTTAATATATATAACATTTTTAAAATAGTTACAGCACGGTTTTATGCATTTAAATTGAATGTATTTCTGTTACACTAAGGGCTTTGTTTTCTAGAGCGATTGGTTCCACTGTTTAAATGTATCAAAGATATATTTTCTCCCACGATAGGCTATTGATGAGATTATCTTGGATAATTGTTTTACACGCATTAAGCATATTCGAATGCTGCAATATACTGAACAACTATGCGTTTCATAAACATCATGGCATGTCTTAAATCTACCAGCTGCAGTTCACCGATATGATGTTAGGAGCATGTTTACACATTTGTAATAATGTCTTGCATCTATACGTGTTTAAAGTGCAATAGTATTTCCTTGATGTCTATTAAATGCCTTGAGGGGGAAGGGCTATATATACCTACAGGTGTAGGGCGCCTATCAGATTGAAAAAGGCTTCTGCGAAGCCGAAACGCGTCTCTCTAGCCATGGGGTAGTGTGAGACCTGATATAGTAAAAAAAGCCATACCTTACATCTTCGAGTACATGCCTTATTCGGTGTCGGAGTGGGATGGAGTATTCATCAAATTACAGCGTCTGCGGTTCAACGCTGATCACGTAACACTAGTCGCTTGTGGCTCTACCTTTGACCGCTTTTTGTTGGAGGAGCATGGGAGTGCTAATAGTGGAGCCCCCAGAGTTGGTTCCAGGATGAGGACTAAGGATGACAGCAGATGGGACACGACGATCTCGTAGCGGGGCGGTTTCTCCGACTGGCAGCACGGGATTAATGGTTCCCCTGTTTAGAAATGCCTTGCACGGGAGACTGGAGCCCTCTGGTGACTGGGCACCGCGGACGCCAACGCGGATGCGGTGAGAAATGTTCGGCACAAGCAATCTTTTGTTTATTGGTCTCCTTCGACCCCATGTTCATTGTCCAACTATTAACTTTCATTCGGTGCTATGCGCAGTCAAAGACATTTGAGGCTACCTTTTTACTATTTTTTCGTTACGAGACTCTGATTTCTGCTTGTTACAGTTTACTGACATTTGCTGGCCACGGCTTTAAGAGATACAGATGCTGACTGGTATTAAGATCCATGCCCAGGACTGTGTGGTTCTCGCTTGAGTGACTTGAGGCATTATGGGAGTGGAAGTCCTTTCGGGGATGTGGTGCACCGGGAAGCGGATATTTTATCGAGAAATTACACATTCTGTGTTTCCTTTAAACCCCGCAGTGCAACTATTACTATGGCTCCCGGCCTCATGTGCTTAAGCGGTCATATCATAGCGAGCTCATTTGGGCGCAGAGCAACACCAATTTCTGCAGTTCAGTTTTCATTTCTAAACACTGTTGGCCTCAGGGTTATCAGAAGTAGCGTGTCGGGCTTAAAGATGCCTCTGCGTTAACATTTTTAAAATAGTTACAGCACGGTTTTATGCATTTAAATTGAATGTATTTCTGTTACACTAAGGGCTTTGTTTTCTAGAGCGATTGGTGCCACTGTTTAAATGTTTCAAAGATATATTTTCTCCCACGATAGGCTATTGATGAGATTATCTTGGATAATTGTTTTTACACGCATTAAGCATATTCAAATGCTGCAATATACTGAACAACTTGCTGCACTATGCGTTTCATAAACATCATGGCATGTCGGAAATCTACCAGCTGCAGTTCACTGATATGATGTTAGGAGCATGTTTACACATTTGTAATAATGTCTTGCATCTATACGTGTTTAAAGTGCAATAGTATTTCCTTGATGTCTATTAAATGCCTTGAGGGGGGAAGGGCTAAATATACCTACAGGTGTAGGGCGCCTATCAGATTGAAAAAGGCTTCTGCGAAGCCGAAACGCGTCTCTCTAGCCATGGGGTCGTGTGAGACCTGATATAATAAAAAAAGCCATACCTTACATCTTCGAGTACGTGCCTTCTTCGGTGTCGGAGTGGGATGGAGTATTCATATATATATATATATATATATATGTATATATATAAATATTTATATAAGTGTATATATATGTATATATATATTCACTGAAAAGAACAGAGGTTTCAGGGACGTTATAGTTAGGAATTAGCAGTTAAAAAACATTTGAAATTCACTGAAAAAACCATAGGTTTCAGGGATGTTATAGTTAGAAATTAGCATTTAAAAACCTTATAAATTCACTGAAAAAACCACAGGTTTCAGGGACGTTATAGTTAGTTGGACATTTCACTCGTACAAAACCAGAGAAATTAGTCCGTTATAGTTAGTTGAGCTAACTATAACTCGCGCCCCGCAATGCACTGCTGATGACATCACATATTACATCACTAATGACATGGTCAGTGACATCACTGATGACATATCAAATGACATCACTGATTACATCATCCACATGATAATCTGATGCACCTCCTCACACCCTAATACAACCTTTGATACACCCGCTCTAAATTACAGTCTGCCATTCTCGAAACCATAGACACACCAATACCAGTTACTACATACCCACTCACTGATTCCTAGGACTACACACACATCCACTCATTCAGCCATACAGTCACTCATACATGCAGTCACTCATCAATACAGCACTATCATATGTACTCATACTTCTATACAGACACTCACACACCGCCACTCACCCATAGAGTTACTCACACACATAGTCAGTCATGCAAAGAATCAATCACACTCCCATTTACTCACCTACACAGTTATACACACACCACCTCATTTATTCATACAGATACTAACACATTCTTACTCTCTTATACAATCGCTGACACAAGCACATACTCATCCATACAGCCACTCTCTCAATCACTCACTCTCACATATAGTCATTTATATAGTCCAACACTCACATATACTGCCTTTCACATATGTCGTTTCTCACACATGTACCACTGAGACATCCATTCACTCACCAACACACCTATACACACACTCACCCACCCATACAGCCCTTCACTGATGCACTGTTGAACCCATACACCCAGTGAATCACCCACTCACACATCTATGCACGGAATCACACCCCCCACCCACCCACACAGACACTCAGGTACCCATACAGATACACAGACAACCAATTAATAACCCATATAGACAGTCATGTAGCTACACAGTAACCCATGCAGCCGCTTACACACCAACTGACAGACTGATACAGACATTCACACAGTTTAGTCACTAACCCATGCATTCAGTAAGACACGTTTAATCACTCACTTATACAGTCAGTTACGCACCTACTAAATCATCCATACAGACACTCATAAACCCACTCATTCTTCAATACTCCTTGGCATATATATATATATATATAAAACATATTTAAACTTTACAGAAACACACAGTCACTGGATGATGTCATCAGTAATGTCATTTGAGATGTCATCAGTGATGTCATCAGTGATGTCACTGACCATGTCATGAGTGATGTAATATGTGATGTTATCAGCAGTGCATTGCAGGGGCGTGAGTTATAGTTAGCTCAACTAACTATAACGGCCAAATTTCTATCGCTTTGTACGAGTGAAATGTCCAACTAACTAACTAACTATAACGTCCCTGAAACCTGTGGTTTTTTCAGTGAATTTATAAGGTTTTATAAATGCTAATTTCTAACTATAACATCCCTGAAACCTATGGTTTTTCAGTGAATTTATAAGGTTTTTTAACTGCTAATTCCTAACTATAAGGTCCCTGAAACATATGTTTTTTTCAGTGAATTCCAAAGGTTTTTTAAATGCTAATTTCTAAATATGTCTACATAGGTAGGACATGTGCAGAAAGATGAAGAAAGGCGTAGAAAGAACCAACAGAGGTGCAGAAAGAGGCCTACTTTGACTGTACCTTACAACAGACTCATACAAAGTAGCCTAATCACTAATCCTTCTCCTAAGATGTCTTAAACCTCACTTTTCTCTTGAAGGTGCACTATTAATCGACTGCTCAGAATGTTAGGCCTACCTACCAAATATAAAACAGCAATCCTAAGCATATCACTGTTGTAATTCTGACCAAGTTTGTGAAGGTGTGCATGCGTGTCTCTGCTTTTACAGAGTGACATGTTACATAAAAAAAATAAACATAGAAATACTTGAATACCTGTGTTTCAAACAGCATACTCTGTAAATATGTGTACAAAAAGGTGTATGTATTTCTTTCTGCTCATAATACAGGGCACATGGCTATTCAATAGTATATTTGAGGGGCTCTAAAACACCTATATATATAAGACATGTCTGCCTGTGCAACTGAATGACAGAGCAGAACTGAGAACATTCAACCACCTATAGAAGAAGCTACCCACTTTTTAAGCTACCATCTTCAGATGCATAACACATGTGAGAATACATATATACGAGTAGACATATCCCTCAGTCACAAGAGCACGCAGACCTTTACAGCTTGCTCTTCCCATTTGAGTACAGAAAGAGGCGAGAGAAGTACAGAAAGAAGCAAGAGATGTGCAGAAAGAAACAAAAGAAGTGCAGAAAGAAGGAACAGAGGTGTAGAAAGAGGCAACAGGGGTGCAGAAAGACGGAAGAGGGGAGGAGAAAGAGGCAAGGGGCTGCAGAAAGAAGCAAGAGAGCTGCAGAAAGAAACAAAAGAAGTGCAGAAAGAAGGAACAGAGGTGCAGAAAGAGGCAAGTGGGGTGCAGAAAGAAGCAAGAGAGGTGCAGAAAAAAACAAAAGAAGTGCAAAAAGAAGCAACAGAGGTGCAGAAAGAGGCAATAGGAGTGCAGAAAGAGGGAAGAGGGGTGCAGAAAGAGGCACAAGGGGTGCAGAAAAAAACAAAAGAAGTGCAAAAAGAAGCAACAGAGGTGCAGAAAGAGGCAATAGGTGTGCAGAAAGAGGGAAGAGGGGTGCAGAAAGAGGCACAAGGGGTGCAGAAAGAAGCAAGAGAGGTGCAGAAAGAAGCAAGAGAAGTGCATACAGAAGCAACAGAGATGCAGAAAGGGGGAAATGGGGTGGAGAAAGAGGCAAGAGGGATACGGAAAGAAACAAGAGAGGTGTGGAAAGAAACAAAAGAAGTACAGAAAGAAGGAACAGAGGTGCATAAAGAGACAAGAGGGGTGCAGAAAGAGGGAAGAGGGGCGTGAAAGAGGCACGAGGAGTGCAGAACGAAGCAAGAGATGTGCAGAAAGAAACAAAAGAAGTGCAGAAAGAAATAACAGAGGTGCAGAAAGAGGCAACAGGGGTGCATAAAGAGGGTGGATGGGTGGAGAAAGAGGCAAGGGGGTGCAGAAAGAAGCAAGAGAGCTGCAGAAAGAAACAGAAGTGCAAAAAGAAGGAACAGAGGTGCAGAAAGAGGCAAGAGGGGTGCAGAAAAAGGGAAGAGTGTTGCAGAAAGAGGCAAAAGGGGTGCAGAAAGAGGTGCAGATAGAACCAAAAGAATTGCAGAAAGAAGGGACAGAGGTGCAGAAAGAGGCAAGATGGGTGCGGGAAGAGGGGTGTGAAAGAGGCATGAGGGGTGCAGAAAAAAAGCAGGAAAGGTGCAGAAAGAAGCAACAGGGGTGCAGAAAGAGAGAAGAGGGGTGGAGAAAGAGACAAGAGAAGTGCAGAAAGAAGCAACAGAGATGCAGAAAGTGGGAAGATGGGTGGAGAAAGAGGCAAGAGGGTGCAGAAAGAAGCAAGAGAGGTGCAGAAAGAAACAAAAGAAGTGCAGAAAGAAGGAACAGAGGTGCAGAAAGAGGCAAGAGGAGTGCAGAAAGAGAAGAAGGGTGCAGAAAGAGGCACAAGTGGTGTAGAAAGAAGCAAGAGAGGTGCAGAAAGATGCAAGATAAGTGCAGAAAGAAGCAACAGAGATGCAGAAAGAGGGAAGTGGTGTGGAGAAAGAGGCAAGAGAAGTGCAAAAAGCAACAGACATGCAGAAAGGGGAAAGAGGGTGGAGAAAGAGGCAAGAGGGATTCAGAAAGAAACAAGAGAAGTGCAGAAATAAACAAAAGAAGAGCAGAAAGAAGGAACAGAGGTGCAGAAAGAGGCAAGAGAGGTGCAGAAAGACACAAAAGAAGTGCAGAAAGAAGCAACAGAGGTGCAGAAAGAGGCAAGAGGAGTGTAGAAAGAGGAAAGTGGGTGCAGAAAGAGGCACAAGAGGTGCAGAAAGAAGCAAGAGAGGTGCATAAAGAAGCAAGAGAAGTGCATATAGAACCAACAGAGATGCAGAAAGAGGGAAGTGGGGTGGAGAAAGAGGCAAGAGAAGTGCAAAAAAGCAACAGACATGCAGAAAGGGGAAAGAGGGGTGGAGAAAGAGGCAAGAGGGATACAGAAAGAAACAAAAGAAGTGCAGAAAGAAACAAAGAGAAGAGCAGAAAGAAGGAACAGAGGTGCAGAAAGAGGCAAGAGGGGTGCAGAAAGACACAAAAGAAGTGCAGAAAGAAGCAACAGAGGTGCAGAAAGAGGCAAGAGGAGTGTAGAAAGAGGAAAGTGGGGTGCAGAAAGAGGCACAAGGGGTGCAGAAAGAAGCAAGAGAGGTGCATAAAGAAGCTAGAGAAGTGCATATAGAACCAACAGAGATGCAGAAAGGGGACGTGGGGTAGAGAAAGAGGCAAGAGGGATACAGAAAGAAACAAGAGAGGTGCAGAAAGAAACAAAAGAAGTGCAGAAAGAATTAACAGAGGTGCAGAAAGAGGCAAGAGGGGTGCAGAAAGAGAGAAGAGGGGTGTGAAAGAGGCAGAAGGGGTGCAGAAAGGAGCACGTGGGGTACAGAAAGAAGCAAGAGAGTTGCAGAAAGAAACAAAAGAAGTGCAGAAAGAAGGGTCAGAGGTGCAGAAAGAGTCAAGAGGGGTGCAGAAAGAGGGAAGAAGGGTGGAGAAAGAAGCACGAATGGTGCAGAAAGAAGCAAGAGAGGTGCAGAAAGAAGCAAGCGGAGTGCAGAAAGAAGAAACAGAGGTGCAGAAAGAGGCAAGAAGGGTTCAAAAAGAGGCACGAGGGGTGCAGAAAGAGGCATGAGGGGTACAGAAAGAAGCAAGAGATGTGCAGAAAGAAACAAAAGTGCAGAAAGAAGGAACAGAGGTGCAGAAAGAGGCAACAGGGGTGAAGAAAGAGGGAAGAGGGTTGAGAAAGAGGCAAGAGGGTGCAGAAATAAGCAAGAGAGCTATAGAAAGTAACAAAAGAAGTGCAGAAAGAAGGTACAGAGGTGCAGAAAGAGGCAAGAGGGTGCAGAAAGAGGCAAAAGAGGTGCAGAAAGAAGCAAGAGGTACAGAAAGAAACAGAAGAAGTGCAGAAAGAATGAAGAGAGGTAGAGAAAGAGGCAAGAAGGGTGCAGAAAGAAACAAAAGAAGTGCAGAAAGAAGCAGCAGAGGTGCAGAAAGAGGCAAGAGGAGTGCAGAAAGAGGGAAGAGGGGTGCAGAAAGAGGCACGAGGGGTGCAGAAAGAAGCAAGAGAGATGCAGAAAGAAGCAAGAGAAATGCATAATGAAGCAACAGAGGTGCAGAAAGGGGGAAGTGGGGTGGAGAAAGAGGCAAGAGGGATACAGAAAGAAACAAGAGAGGTGCAGAAAGAAGCAAGAGAAGCACAGAAAGAAGCAACAGAGGTGAAGAAAGCGGGATGAGGGGTGGAGAAAGAGGAAAGAGGAGTGCAGAAAGAAGCAACAGAGATGTAAAACGGGGGAACAGGGGTGGAGAAAGTGGCAAGAGGGGTGAAGAAAGAAGCAAGAGAGGTGCAGAAACAAACAAAAGAAGAGTAGAAAGAAGGAACACAGGTGCAGAAAGAGGCAAGAGGGGTGCAGAAAGAGGAAAGACGGGTGCAGAAAGAAGCAAGAGTGGTGTAGAAAGAAGCAAGAGGTGCAGAAAGAAGCAAGAGGAGTGAAGAAAGAAGAAACAGAGGTGCAGAAAGAGGCAAGAGGGGTGCAAAAAGAGACACAAGGGGTACAGAAAGAGGCATGAGGGGTGCAGGAAGAAGCAAGAGATGTGCAGAAAGAAACAAAAGTGCAGAAAGAAGGAACAGAGGTGCAGAAAGAGGCAACAGGGGTGAAGAAAGAGGGAAGAGGGGTGTGAAAGAGGGAAGAGGGGTGTGAAAGAGGCACGAGGGGTGCAGAAAGAAGAAAGAGAGTTGCAGAAAGAAACAAAAGAAGTGCAGAAAGAAGGAACAGGTGCAGAAAGAGGCAAGAGGGGTGCAGAAAGAGGGAAGAGGGATGGAGAAAGAGGCACAATGGTTGCAGAAATAAGGGACAGAGGTGCAGAAAGAAGCAAGAGAAGTGAAGAAAGAAGCAACTGAGGTGCAGAAAGAGGGATGAGGGGTGGAGAAAGAGGCAAGAGAAGTGCAGAAAGAAGCAACAGAGATGCAAAAAGGGGGAACAGAGGTGGAGAAAGTGGCAAGAGGGGTGGCGAAAGAAGCAAGAGAGGCCAGAAAGAAACAAAGAAGTGCAGAATAAAGGAACAGAGGTGCAGAAAGAGGCAAGAGGGTTGCAGAAAGAGGGAAGAGAAGTGCCGAAAGAAGCACGAGTGGTACAGAAAGAAGCAAGAGAGGTGTAGAAAGAGGCAAGAGGGTGCAAAAAGAGGCACGAGAGGTGCAGAAAGAAGCAAGCAACGTACAGAAAGAAAGAAAAGAAGTGCAGAAAGAAGGAACAGAGGTGTAGAAAGGGGCAACAGGGGTGCAGAAAGAGGGAAGAAGGGTGGAGAAAGAGGCAAGGGGGTGCAGAAAGAAGCAAGAGAGCTGCAGAAAGAAACAGAAGTGCAAAAGAAGGAACAGAGGTGCAGAAAGAGGCAAGAGGGGTGCAGAAAAAGGGAAGAGTGTTGCAGAAAGAGGCAAAGGGGTGCAGAAAGAGGTGCAGATAGAACCAAAAGAATTGCAGAAAGAAGGGACAGAGGTGCAGAAAGAGGCAAGATGGGTGCGGGAAGAGGGGTGTGAAAGAGGCATGAGGGGTGCAGAAAAAAAGCAGGAAAGGTGCAGAAAGAAGCAACAGGGGTGCAGAAAGAGAGAAGAGGGGTGGAGAAAGAGACAAGAGAAGTGCAGAAAGAAGCAACAGAGATGCAGAAAGTGGGAAGATGGGTGGAGAAAGAGGCAAGAGGGGTGCAGAAAGAAGCAAGAGAGGTGCAGAAAGAAACAAAAGAAGTGCAGAAAGAAGGAACAGAGGTGCAGAAAGAGGCAAGAGGAGTGCAGAAAGAGAAGAAGGGTGCAGAAAGAGGCACAAGTGGTGTAGAAAGAAGCAAGAGAGGTGCAGAAAGATGCAAGATAAGTGCAGAAAGAAGCAACAGAGATGCAGAAAGAGGGAAGTGGTGTGGAGAAAGAGGCAAGAGAAGTGCAAAAAAGCAACAGACATGCAGAAAGGGGAAAGAGGGGTGGAGAAAGAGGCAAGAGGGATTCAGAAAGAAACAAGAGAAGTGCAGAAATAAACAAAAGAAGAGCAGAAAGAAGGAACAGAGGTGCAGAAAGAGGCAAGAGGGGTGCAGAAAGACACAAAAGAAGTGCAGAAAGAAGCAACAGAGGTGCAGAAAGAGGCAAGAGGAGTGTAGAAAGAGGAAAGTGGGGTGCAGAAAGAGGCACAAGAGGTGCAGAAAGAAGCAAGAGAGGTGCATAAAGAAGCAAGAGAAGTGCATATAGAACCAACAGAGATGCAGAAAGAGGGAAGTGGGGTGGAGAAAGAGGCAAGAGAAGTGCAAAAAAAGCAACAGACATGCAGAAAGGGGAAAGAGGGGTGGAGAAAGAGGCAAGAGGGATACAGAAAGAAACAAAAGAAGTGCAGAAAGAAACAAAAGAAGAGCAGAAAGAAGGAACAGAGGTGCAGAAAGAGGCAAGAGGGGTGCAGAAAGACACAAAAGAAGTGCAGAAAGAAGCAACAGAGGTGCAGAAAGAGGCAAGAGGAGTGTAGAAAGAGGAAAGTGGGGTGCAGAAAGAGGCACAAGGGGTGCAGAAAGAAGCAAGAGAGGTGCATAAAGAAGCTAGAGAAGTGCATATAGAACCAACAGAGATGCAGAAAGGGGGACGTGGGGTAGAGAAAGAGGCAAGAGGGATACAGAAAGAAACAAGAGAGGTGCAGAAAGAAACAAAAGAAGTGCAGAAAGAATTAACAGAGGTGCAGAAAGAGGAAAGAGGGGTGCAGAAAGAGAGAAGAGGGGTGTGAAAGAGGCAGAAGGGGTGCAGAAAGGAGCACGTGGGGTACAGAAAGAAGCAAGAGAGTTGCAGAAAGAAACAAAAGAAGTGCAGAAAGAAGGGTCAGAGGTGCAGAAAGAGTCAAGAGGGGTGCAGAAAGAGGGAAGAAGGGTGGAGAAAGAAGCACGAATGGTGCAGAAAGAAGCAAGAGAGGTGCAGAAAGAAGCAAGCGGAGTGCAGAAAGAAGAAACAGAGGTGCAGAAAGAGGCAAGAAGGGTTCAAAAGAGGCACGAGGGTGCAGAAAGAGGCATGAGGGGTACAGAAAGAAGCAAGAGATGTGCAGAAAGAAACAAAAGTGCAGAAAGAAGGAACAGAGGTGCAGAAAGAGGCAACAGGGGTGAAGAAAGAGGGAAGAGGGGTTGAGAAAGAGGCAAGAGGGTGCAGAAATAAGCAAGAGAGCTATAGAAAGTAACAAAAGAAGTGCAGAAAGAAGGTACAGAGGTGCAGAAAGAGGCAAGAGGGGTGCAGAAAGAGGCAAAAAGGGTGCAGAAAGAAGCAAGAGGTACAGAAAGAAACAGAAGAAGTGCAGAAAGAATGAAGAGAGGTAGAGAAAGAGGCAAGAAGGGTGCAGAAAGAAACAAAAGAAGTGCAGAAAGAAGCAGCAGAGGTGCAGAAAGAGGCAAGAGGAGTGCAGAAAGAGGGAAGAGGGGTGCAGAAAGAGGCACGAGGGGTGCAGAAAGAAGCAAGAGAGATGCAGAAAGAAGCAAGAGAAATGCATAATGAAGCAACAGAGGTGCAGAAAGGGGAAGTGGGGTGGAGAAAGAGGCAAGAGGGATACAGAAAGAAACAAGAGAGGTGCAGAAAGAAGCAAGAGAAGCACAGAAAGAAGCAACAGAGGTGAAGAAAGCGGGATGAGGGGTGGAGAAAGAGGAAAGAGAAGTGCAGAAAGAAGCAACAGAGATGTAAAACGGGGGAACAGGGGTGGAGAAAGTGGCAAGAGGGGTGCAGAAAGAAGCAAGAGAGGTGCAGAAACAAACAAAAGAAGAGTAGAAAGAAGGAACACAGGTGCAGAAAGAGGCAAGAGGGGTGCAGAAAGAGGAAAGACGGGTGCAGAAAGAAGCAAGAGTGGTGTAGAAAGAAGCAAGAGGTGCAGAAAGAAGCAAGAGGAGTGAAGAAAGAAGAAACAGAGGTGCAGAAAGAGGCAAGAGGGGTGCAAAAGAGACACAAGGGGTACAGAAAGAGGCATGAGGGGTGCAGGAAGAAGCAAGAGATGTGCAGAAAGAAACAAAAGTGCAGAAAGAAGGAACAGAGGTGCAGAAAGAGGCAACAGGGGTGAAGAAAGAGGGAAGAGGGGTGTGAAAGAGGGAAGAGGGGTGTGAAAGAGGCACGAGGGTGCAGAAAGAAGAAAGAGAGTTGCAGAAAGAAACAAAAGAAGTGCAGAAAGAAGGAACAGGTGCAGAAAGAGGCAAGAGGGGTGCAGAAAGAGGGAAGAGGGATGGAGAAAGAGGCACAATGGTTGCAGAAATAAGGGACAGAGGTGCAGAAAGAAGCAAGAGAAGTGAAGAAAGAAGCAACTGAGGTGCAGAAAGAGGGATGAGGGGTGGAGAAAGAGGCAAGAGAAGTGCAGAAAGAAGCAACAGAGATGCAAAAAGGGGAACAGAGGTGGAGAAAGTGGCAAGAGGGGTGGCGAAAGAAGCAAGAGAGGCCAGAAAGAAACAAAAGAAGTGCAGAATAAAGGAACAGAGGTGCAGAAAGAGGCAAGAGGGTTGCAGAAAGAGGGAAGAGAAGTGCCGAAAGAAGCACGAGTGGTACAGAAAGAAGCAAGAGAGGTGTAGAAAGAGGCAAGAGGGGTGCAAAAAGAGGCACGAGGGGTGCAGAAAGAAGCAAGCAACGTACAGAAAGAAAGAAAAGAAGTGCAGAAAGAAGGAACAGAGGTGTAGAAAGGGGCAACAGGGGTGCAGAAAGAGGGAAGAAGGGTGGAGAAAGAGGCAAGGGGGTGCAGAAAGAAGCATGAGAGCTGCAGAAAGAAACAAAAGAAGTACAGAAAGAAGGAACAGAGGTGCAGAAAGAGGCAAGAGGGGTGGAGAAAGAAACAAAAGAAGTGCAGAAAGAAGGAACAGAGGTGCAGAAAGAGGCAAGAAGGGTGCAGAAAGAGGGAAGAGGGGTGCAGAAAGAGGCACAAGGGTTGTAGAAAGAAGGGACAGGGGTGCAGAAAGAAGCAAGAGAAGTGCAGAAAGAAGCAACAGAGGTGCAGAAAGAGGTGAGAGGTGAGCAAAAAGAGGGAAGAGGGGTACAGAAAGAGGCACGTGGGGTGCAGAAAGAAGCAAGAGATGTGCAGAAAGAAACAGAAGCCGTGCAGAAAGAAGGAACAGAGGTACAGAAAGAGGCAAGAGGGGTGCAGAAATAAGCAAGAGAGCTGCAGAAAGAAACAAAAGAAGTGCAGAAAGAAGGAACAGAGGTGCAGAAAGAAGCAAGAGGGGTGCAGAAAGAAACAAAAGAAGTACAGAAAGAAGCAACAGAGGTGCAGAAAGAGGCAAGAGGAGTGCAGAAAGAGGAAAGAGGAGTGCAGAAAGAGGCACAAGGGGTGCAGAAAGAAGCAAGAGAGGTGCAGAAAAAAGCAAGAGAAGTGCATAAAGAAGCAACAGAGATGCAGAAAGGTGGATCTGGGGTGGAGAAAGAGGCAAGAGGGATACAGAGAGAAACAAGAGAGGTACAGAAAGAAACAAAAGAAGTGCAGAAAGAAGGAACAGAGGTGCAGAAAGAGGCAAGAGGGGTGCAGAAAGAGCGAAGAGGGGTGTGAAAGAGGCAGAAGGGGTGCAGAAAGAAGCAAGAGAGGTGCAGAAAGAATCAAGAGAGTTGCAGAAAGAAACAAAGGAAGTGCAGAAAGAAGGAACAGAGGTGCATAAAGAGACAGGAGGGGTGCAGAAAGAGAGAAGAGGGGTGCAGAAAGAGGTACAAGGGTTGCAGAAAGAAGGAATAGAGGTGCAGAAAGAAGCAAGAGAAGTGCAGAAAGAAGCAACAGAGGTGAAGAAAGAGAAATGAGGGGTGGGGAAAGAGGAAAGAGAAGTGTAGAAAGAAGCAACAGAGATGCAAAACGGGGGAACAGGGGTGGAGAAAGTGGCAAGAGGAGTGCAGAAAGAAGCAAGAGAGGTGCGGAAACAAACAAAAGAAGAGCAGAAAGAAGGAACACAGGTGCAGAAAGAGGCAAGAAGGGTGCAGAAAGAGGGAAGAAGGGTGCAAATAGAAGCAAGAGTGGTGCAGGAAGAAGCAAGAGATGTGCAGAAAGAAACAAAAGTGCAGAAAGAAGGAACAGAGGTGCAGAAAGAGGCAACAGGGGTAAAGAAAGAGGGAAGAGGGGTTGAGAAAGAGGCAAGGGGGTACAGAAATAAGCAACAGAGTGTGAGAAGTTGGCCTGGCATATGCTGTCCACTAATTATAGTGGGCACCTTGCACCAGTCCAAACAACCCCTTATTGGAGATAGGTTAAAGACAACCTTTATTGAAAGCTATCCTAGTGGTAGCTATGGAGAGCAGCCTTCAGGCTAAGTCTTGAAGGAATGTAAAGCAGCTTGTTTTACCAGTCTATAATCTCTTGAGTGACCAAATGAAAGAGGACCACACCAGGTATATATTCAAAATATATGTATTTATTGCTAAACACACCCCTCTAGTCTCTTTATGAGGCTAGAGTTCGAAGTACATAAGTTATAAGTTAGTTATCTACAGTAATAGCACAAATACACGTTTGAGCCCTAGGGGCGTACCAAACCATATACCAATAAAGTGGTATAAGAACCACGACTGAGCTAGACACAGGGCCTAGAGCCTGTAGAAGTGCTTGGACCACAAGGAACCACCCAAGGTAGTGACACAGGGGACCCACAGGGGACGCGTGCAGTGTGAGAACACAGCCGCGAATCGCCGTTGACTTCTATGGGGAAAGTCGCGGTTGGAATTTTAAAGAAAAGGGACACTTAGAGGAGGACTTGGAGCAAACCCTTTTAGAACTAGGCTGTTCTAGTGTCAATACCCACGGGAGCACCGGGGTACTCGAGTTACCTCACCCAGGGGAGCCGGGTGCATAGGTGTCTTTCGGGGTCGGGTTTCGTCGTCGTTTTCAATGGCGATCTGCTGCAAAGTGCTGCTGGCGGCCAAGTCGAAAGTGTTCGGGTGGATCCAAAGGTGGATCGAAGATCTGAAGAACCTGAAAGCAGAGGGGACAGAGTCTGGGTCACTAGCCAGTGACCAGGAAGGCGATGAGCAGATGCCCACCGATGTCGAGTGCTTCAGGTAGGTTGACAGTCGTCTTGACTCTTCAGCCACGAGGTCCAGGAGGCGTCGACGACAACCAGGAGCTGGATTCGAGCTGTCCCACGACGTCTGTCGATTGCAGGGGTGTTGGCGACCAGATTGGACCCAACAAGCCTTGGCAACGGCAAGTCTCGTGGAAATGGAAGAAGGACGATGGTGCAGACCAGCAAGGTCTGTGGGACTCACCCAGCAAGGGTAAGTCAGGGCACGCCTGGAGCAATCAGGGAGCCCAAGCAGAAGAAGATTGGCCTTCGGGAGGGCCTACTAGCCAACGGACTAGCGACCGCGAAGGAGCCTCGAGTGGACGCACTTGGAGCTGGCTCACAGGACACTCGTGGAGTGGAGGCCAGTGATCTTCGGTGCAGTCGGTGCTGGAGGCTGGGGCTACGGGGAGCCCAAAGCACAACTTCGTGGGAGACCCAGAAGAGGATGCACTTGCAAATGCGATCGGTGTCCAGGGGTCACGGTTCCACGTTACCCACGACAGCTACGGGCCTCAGCTTTGCTGGGAACTCAGGGCAGCCTCGGGGAAGTCTGGAAATCCACCTCTGGTGATGCAAAGACTTCGGCGTCCAGCGGGAGCTTCAGCGATGCAGACCGGACAATTGCTTCGTTGGTGCCTGCCAAGCAGGGGAGTCACTCCTTGACCCCAAGGGAGATTCTTCAGTCCTCTAATCTTGAAGTAGAGCGTCGAAGGTCCAGGATTCTGTGTCAGAGTTTCGTCCAGGTAAATCTAAAGTCCTAAGGACTGGGGTCCCATACTTATACCAAGTTAGGGGGTTGGACATACTCTGGGGACCCACCTATGGGAGGGTCAGGGCAGAGGGGTGGTTACACCCCTTTCCCTTTGTCCAGTTTCGCGCCAGAGCAGGGGCTGGAAGCCCCTGAGCCGGTTTGAACTGGGGTATGCACAGGGACACCAAATGTGCCCCCAGTGCAGGACTTCAAAGCACCAGAGAGTGCTCCCGCCCAGCCCCAATACACACTATCCTGTCTGGGGAGGTGGTTACACCTCCCTGGGACAGGAAACCTATTGTCCAGGCCTCCCCTGCCGGAGTTTCGGTCAGCAGCAGGAGGCCAGACTCGTGTCTGTGGCAGCGGCATCCATTTTGTGATGCCAGGGCTTGGAAAGAAGTTACCGGGCAGGCCGGTGTGTACATGTCTCTCCCTCTAGAAGGGTGGAATGCTACCCCCGCCGCCAGAACTGGCGGGGGGTAGTATTCCAAGATGTTTGACACCAAACACGACATGTTTCCGTGCAGCCATCCCAAAGTTAGCATTTAACGCGAGGTTATAATGCGCTTAAGAGTATATGGTCAGGCTGCACTACAAACAGCATCAGAGAAGGGTCTCCGAACGCTGCAGAGGGGCCCTGCTCATGCAGGGGCACCCTCTCACATAGGAACCAAGCACTCTGCCTTCAGGATTGATAAGGCCTGCCATAGGAGTGACTTATAGGTTTATATGTGTGTATGTATGTAGTGATATAGGTAGCCTATATCACAGTAAGGGGTGCATGCACCACCTTACCCAGGCTGCAGTAGCAGACCTGTGGTGTCATTTTGGATGGCCTTCCAGGGGTGGCACAATACATGCTGCAGCCCCTGGTAGGCCTCTGAGGTACCTATGCCCTGGGTACATAGTATACCATATACTAGGGACTTATAAGGGCACTCCAGATTCCAATCAGAGATGTGCCTAAGGCACATGGAAACCATTTTAGAGAGGAAGCAGCTAGGCTGGGGTTCTGATTAGCAGGGCCCCAGCCAGACTAAAGTCGAAAAACAGTGAAGCATCAGCAAAAAGTGGGGGTACCCATGTGAAGCAGATCCTACTCTCCTACACAACCCCCCAAACGTAGGGACATTAAACTAACCTTGCCCAGTTAAGTCTTCATGTTCTAAGTGGAAGTACCTAGAGAGTCCATCTGCATTGGCATGGTTACTCCCAGGTCTATGTTCCACTGTGAAGTCCATCCCCTGTAGGGAAATGGACCACCTAAGCAGTTTGGGGTTTTCACCCTTCATTTGTTTTAGCCATAAGAGGGGCTTATGGTCTGTTTGAACAAGGAAGTGAGTACCAAACAAGTATGGCCTCAACTTCTTCAGAGCCCAGACCACAGCAAAGGCCTCCCTCTCAATGGCTGACCAACGTTTCTCTCTAGGGGTCAGCCTTCTGCTAATAAAAGCTACTGGCTGATCCTGACCTTCATCATTCAATTGTGACAGTACAGCCCCTACCCCCAATTCAGATGCATCTGTTTGGACAATGAACTTCTTGGAGTAATCAGGACTCTGTAGAATGGGAGCAGTGCACATTGCCTGCTTTAGGTCATCAAATGCCTTTTGACAGCTAACTGTCCACTGAACCTTTTTGGGCATTTTCTTGGAAGTTAAGTCATTCAGGGGTGTCACTATTGATCCATACCCCTTGACAAATCTCCTATAGTACCCAGTCAGGCCTAAAAGGCTCTCACCTGAGTCTGGGTAGTTGGAGCAGTCCAGTCCATGATGGTCTGGATCTTGCTCTGCAAGGGTTGAACCTGGCCTCCACCCACAAGGTGGCCCAGGTACACAACCTGACTCTGCCCTATCTGGCACTTGGTGGCCTTGATAGTCAGGCCTGCTTTCTGCAGGGCCTGCAAAACATTTCTGAGGTGGACCAGGTGATCCTCCCAGGTGGAGCTAAAGACAGCAATATCATCTAGATATGCTGCACTATAGGCTTCCAGACCTGTAAGGACTGTATTCACCAACCTCTGAAAAGTGGCAGGTGCATTCTTCAGACCAAAGGGCATCACCACAAATTGATAATGCCCACTAGGGGTTGAGAATGCTGTCTTTGGCTTTGCATCATCAGCTAGTCTGATCTGCCAGTAGCCAGCTGTCAGGTCAAATGTGCTTAGATACTTGGCTGAGGCCAAAGTGTCTATTAGCTCATCTGCCCTAGGTATTGGATGGGCATCAGTCCTAGTGACTGCATTGAGACCCCTGTAGTCCACACAAAACCTCATCTCTCTTTTCCCACCATTGGTGTGAGGTTTTGGCACAAGGACCACTGGACTAGCCCAAGGGCTATCTGAGGGTTCAATAACTCCCAAATCCAACATCTTCTGGACTTCTGTCCTGATACAGTCCCTGACATGGTCAGGTTGCCTATAAATCTTATTTTTAATAGGCAGACTGTCCCCAGTGTCCACTTCATGAGTGCACCAGGTGGTCTGACTGGGTGTCAGTGAGAATATGTGCCTGAACTGATTGAGCACCTGTCTGCAATCAGTTTGCTGCTGGGCAGTGAGGCTGCCTGCCAAGGCTACACCATCCACTGACCCATCATCAGGGTTCTGTGAGAGCAGGTCAGGGAGTGGGTCACTCTCTTCCTCCTGTCCCTCATCAGTAGCCATGAGCAAGCCCATGTCTGCCCTGTCCACATATGGTTTTAACCTGTTGACATGGAGAACCCTGTGGGGACTCCTGGGTGTTCCTAGGTCTACTAAATAGGTAACCTCACCCTTCTGTTCAACAATGGTATGGGGTCCACTCCATTTGTCTTGGAGAGCTGCTGGGGCCACTGGCTCCAACACCCACACCTTCTGTCCTGGCTGGTAAACAGTCAGTACAGCCTTTTGGTCATGCCAGGCTTTTTGAAGTTCCTGGCTAGCCTCAAGGTTTTTAGTTGCCTTTTTCATGTACTCAGCCATCCGGGAGCGGAGACCAAGTACATAGTCCACTATGTCTTGCTTTGGGGGCTTGAGAGGTAACTCCCATCCTTCCTTCACCAAGCACAATGGACCCCTGACAGGGTGACCAAACAAAAGTTCAAAAGGGCTGTAGCCAACCCCTTTTGAGGCACCTCCCTGTATGCAAATAAAAGGCAGGGCAAGAGTATGTCCCATCTTCGCCTAAGCTTTTCTGGGAGCCCTTTAATCATGCCCTTCAAGGTTTTGTTGAATCTCTCAACTAAACCATTGCATTGTGGGTGATAGGGTGTGGTGAACTTGTAAGTCACTCCACACTCCTTCCACATTGCTTTCAAGTATCCAGACATAAAGTTAGCACCCCTGTCTGATACAACCTCCTTAGGGAAGCCCACTCTTGAGAAAATTCCCAGGAGGGCTCTTGCCACCACAGGTGCTGTAGTGGTCCTAAGGGGAATAGCCTCTGGGTACCTGGTGGCATGATCCACTACCACCAGGATAAACCTGTGCCCAGATGCTGTTTGGGGATCCATGGGACCAACAATGTCAATCCCCACCCTTTCAAAGGGAACCCCCACCACAGGTAGTGGTATCAGGGGGCCTTTGTAGTGCCACCTGCCTTGCCACTGGCCTGGCAGGTTACACAGGAGCGACAAAACTCCTTGGTGTCTTCAGACATGTGGGGCCAGTGAAAGTGAGGGACAATTCTGTCCCAAGTCTTGTTCTGGCCCAGGTGACCTGCTAAGGGAATGTCATGGGCTAGGGTCAATAGGAAGCCCCTGAACTTCAGAGGTATAACCAACCTCCTGGTGGCACCAGGCTTGGGGTCTCTACACTCTGAGTACAAGAGTCCATCATCCCAATACACTGTATGGGGACCACTAGCTTTCCCAGCAGCCTCAGCAGCAGCTTGCTGTCTGAGGGGTTCAAGAGAGGGGCAGCTCTGCTGCTCCTGGCTCAGATCTGCCCTGGAAGGGCCCCTGTCCCCAAGAACTCAACCTGGTCAGGTTCAAGCTCCTCTGGGACAGTTCCTTCCTCAGGACTGAGATCATCCCCCTCAAGAGACTGATCTTCCTTCTGAGCCAAGGGGAAGGCACTGCCTTTACCCTACTACTCCTCTTCTTGGAGGGCACTTGGTCCATTATTCCAGAATCCAAGGCCTGTTCAGTGTTAGACATTTTGGCTTGTGACCTGGTCACAGCAAACACATCTGCAGGGATGCCCAGCATTTCTGCATGGGTCCTGAGCTCCACTTCTGCCCAAGCTGAAGTTTCTAAATCATTGCCAAGCAAGCATTCAACTGGTAGGTCTGCACTTACCACAACCTTCTTAAGGCCAGTTACCCCTCCCCAGGAGAAGTTAACAACTGCCAGAGTATGGTCTGTTCTGACATTGCTAGCATTGGTCACTTGGTACATTTCACCAAGTATAATCTGCCCAGGATCTACAAGGTCTTGTGTCACCATGGTGACACTTGCCCCTGTGTCCCTAAATGCCAAAGCCTCTTTTCCATTGATTAAGGGCTGTTGCCTGTACTTGCCCAGATTACTGGGACTCACAGAGGAGGTCACATCCATGCCTCCATCACAGACTAGGACAGCCTGAGTGAGTTCTCTGACTAGGTCAGAGCTCATCTCCTTACCCAGGGTCAACCCTACTAAACCCTTGGCTTGTGTAGTCCCACCACCAATTGTAACTGCACTAGGGGGAGCAGGTGCCTTAGGGGCATTGGTGGGGGCTGGAGTAGAGTCTTTGGACTTGGTGCAATCACTGGTCCAGTGGGTCTTTTGCTTACAGACCTTGCACCATGGTTTCTTTTGGCCTCTTCCCTTGTTAGACTGTGAATCCCCACCTGAAGAAGATTTTTGGGGGCCTTGTGAAGACTTCTGGTCTTTACCCTTCTCCCCACCCTTATCAGAGTTTTTAGAATCTTGCTTCTTAGGGTCACCACCTTGGTTCTGTACCTTCTGCCTCACCCTGGTTCTGACCCATTTGTCTGCCTTCTTTCCCAATTCTTGGGGAGAGGTCAGATCAGAGTCCACCAGGTGCTGATGCAACAGCTGATTTTGACAATTATTAAGGATCTGCTCCCTCATGATAAGATTGTACAATCCTGTGAAGTCACATACCTTACTGCCCAATAACCAACCTTCCAGAGCCTTGGCAGAACAATCAACAAAGTCCACCCAGTCTTGAGTCTGTGCCTTTTGGGTATCTCTGAACTTTAACCTGTATTGTTCAGTGGTTAGGCCAAACCCATCAATCAGAGCACTCTTTAAGACTGTGTATTTATCAGCATCCTCCTCTTTAACAGTGAGGAGCTTATCTCTACCTTTGTCTGCAAAGGAGAGCCACAAGATTGCTGCCCACTGCTCCTGAGGGACCCTCTGTACTTTACAGGCCCTCTCCAGTGCAGTTATCCATTTGTGGATGTCATCCCCACTCTGGTAGGGAGGGACAATCTTGCTCAGGTTTCTATGGTCATAAGACCTTTCCCTATCTCTGGGGAAATTGCTGCCACCATGGGACTCTAGTCCCATCTTTTTCTCTCTTTGTAGAGATCTAGGGACTCCCTGTCTATAGCCAACTGCTGTTTTCTGAGTTCAAGCTGGGCTTGCTCATACTCAATCAGTCTCTTTCTCCTGTCATGAGAGGATTCTCTCCTATGAGAAGAGACAGAGGTCCCTATTGAGGTGTCAGAGTGGTTAGACTCCTGAGAAGGAGATCTAGACCTTCTGGGCACACTCACAATTCTTCCTGGGGGGACAAAGGGGAGGTCATTCTGATCCTCCTCCTCCTCCACAGGAGGAATTGGGTTCTCCAGGTCAAGGTCATTTTCACCTTCCTGGCCAGTTTCAGAGGGGGGCCTGGGTTTCTTCACCCCTGACCCCTTCCTCATCTTCTGCCCCACCCTCTCTGCCTACCCCTTCAGACCCTAGGGGCCTGCTGAGATCATCAGCTAGTAGCACCTCTCTGAGGTGTTGGGTGCTGGCACTTTTGCCTGCCTTCAGCTTCCTAGTATTGCATAATGCTCTCAATTCCAAGAATGGGAGTTTATCATACTTGGAGGGAAGAAGCCCACTGGCTTCTGGCAAGGACTCACTGGGTCCTGGCTTTGAAGACATTACTAGTGAGGTGTGGTGTATGCACTACCTACTCTAGTGTGGCCTACTAAACTCTCTTGAGTTGTAGAAAGGGTGTGCTATCCCTTAACACACAACTCTAAGTTCAGTAGAACTTACTGTATACTAAGCTTGATTTATATGTACCTAAGGTACCCTTAGTGGTTTTCAGTTGATCAATTCAATTGAGATTATCTGGTAAAACAATAGCAAGCTGGAATCCCACACGCTGCACACCAATGTGAGAAGTTGGCCTGGCATATGCTGTCCACTAATTATAGTGGGCACCTTGCACCAGTCCAAACAACCCCTTATTGGAGATAGGTTAAAGACAACCTTTATTGAAAGCTATCCTAGTGGTAGCTATGGAGAGCAGCCTTCAGGCTAAGTCTTGAAGGAATGTAAAGCAGCTTGTTTTACCAGTCTATAATCTCTTGAGTGACCAAATGAAAGAGGACCACACCAGGTATATATTCAAAATATATGTATTTATTGCTAAACACACCCCTCTAGTCTCTTTATGAGGCTAGAGTTCGAAATACATAAGTTATAAGTTAGTTATCTACAGTAATAGCACAAATACACGTTTGAGCCCTAGGGGCGTACCAAACCATATACCAATAAAGTGGTATAAGAACCACGACTGAGCTAGACACAGGGCCTAGAGCCTGTAGAAGTGCTTGGACCACAAGGAACCACCCAAGGTAGTGACACAGGGGACCCACGGGGGACGCGTGCAGTGTGAGAACACAGCCGCGAATCGCCGTTGACTTCTATGGGGAAAGTCGCGGTTGGAATTTTAAAGAAAAGGGACACTTAGAGGAGGACTTGGAGCAAACCCTTTTAGAACTAGGCTGTTCTAGTGTCAATACCCACGGGAGCACCGGAGTACTCGAGTTACCTCACCCAGGGGAGCCGGGTGCATAGGTGTCTTTCGGGGTCGGGTTTCGTCGTCGTTTTCAATGGCGATCTGCTGCAAAGTGCTGCTGGCGGCCAACTCGAAAGTGTTCGGGTGGATCCAAAGGTGGATCGAAGATCTGAAGAACCTGAAAGCAGAGGGGACAGAGTCTGGGTCACTAGCCAGTGACCAGGAAGGCGATGAGCAGATGCCCACCGATCTCGAGTGCTTCAGGTAGGTTGACGGTCGTCTTGACTCTTCAGCCACGAGGTCCAGGAGGTGTCGACGACAACCAGGAGCTGGAGTCGAGCTGTACCACAATGTCTGTCGATTGCAGGGGTGACGGCGACCGGATTGGACCCAACAAGCCTTGGCAACAGCAAGTCTTGTGGAAATGGAAGAAGTACGATGGTGCAGAACAGCAAGATCTGTGGAACTCACCCTGCGAGGATAAATCAGGGCACGCCTGGAGCAACCAGGGAACCCAAGCAGAAGAAGGTTGGCCTTCGGGAGGGCCTACTAGCCAACGGACTAGCAACCGTGAAGGAGCCTCGAGTGGACGCACTTGGAGCTGGCTCACAGGACACTCGTGGAGTGGAGGCCAGTGATCTTCGGTGCAGTCGGTGCTGGAGGCTGGGGCTACTCGGAGCCCAAAGCACAACTTCGTGGGAGACCCAGAAGAGGATGCACTTGCAAATGCGATCAGTGTCCAGGGGTCACGGTTCCACGTTACCCACGACAGCTACGGGCCTCAGCTTTGCTGGGGACTCAGGGCAGCCTCGGGGAAGTCTGGAAATCTACCTCTGGTGATGCAAAGACTTCGGCGTCTGGCGGGAGCTTCAGCGATGCAGACCGGACAATTGCTTCATTGGTGCCTGCCAAGCAGGGAGTCACTCCTTGACCCCAAGGGAGATTCTTCAGTCCTCTAATCTTGAAGTAGAGCGTCGAAGGTCCAGGATTCTGTGTCAGAGTTTCGTCCAGGTAAATCTAAAGTCCTAAGGACTGGGGTCCCATACTTATACCAAGTTAGGGGGTTGGACATACTCTGGGGACCCACCTATGGGAGGGTCAGGGCAGAGGGGTGGTTACACCCCTTTCCCTTTGTCCAGTTTCGCGCCAGAGCAGGGGCTGGAAGCCCCTGAGCCGGTTTGAACTGGGGTATGCACAGGGACACCAAATGTGCCCCCAGTGCAGGACTTCAAAGCACCAGAGAGTGCTCCCGCCCAGCCCCAATACACACTATCCTGTCTGGGGAGGTGGTTACACCTCCCTGGGACAGGAAACCTATTGTCCAGGCCTCTCCTGCCGGAGTTTCGGTCAGCAGCAGGAGGCCAGACTCGTGTCTGTGGCAGCGGCATCCATTTTGTGATGCCAGGGCTTGGAAAGAAGTTACCGGGCAGGCTGGTGTATACATGTCTCTCCCTCTAGAAGGGTGGAATGCTACCCCCGCCACCAGAACTGGCGGGGGGTAGTATTCCAAGATGTTTGACACCAAACACGACATGTTTCCGTGCAGCCATCCCAAAGTTAGCATTTAACGCGAGGTTATAATGCGCTTAAGAGTATATGGTCAGGCTGCACTACAAACAGCATCAGAGAAGGGTCTCCGAATGCTGCAGAGGGGCCCTGCTCATGCAGGGGCACCCTCTCACATAGGAACCAAGCACTCTGCCTTCAGGATTGATAAGGCCTGCCATAGGAGTGACTTATAGGTTTATATGTGTGTATGTATGTAGTGATATAGGTAGCCTATATCACAGTAAGGGTGCATGCACCACCTTACCCAGGCTGCAGTAGCAGACCTGTGGTGTCATTTTGGATGGCCTTCCAGGGGTGGCACAATACATGCTGCAGCCCCTGGTAGGCCTCTGAGGTACCTATGCCCTGGGTACATAGTATACCATATACTAGGGACTTATAAGGGCACTCCAGATTCCAATCAGAGATGTGCCTAAGGCACATGGAAACCAGTTTAGAGAGGAAGCAGCTAGGCTGGGGTTCTGATTAGCAGGGCCCCAGCCAGACTAAAGTCGAAAAACAGTGAAGCATCAGCAATAAAGTGGGGGTACCCATGTGAAGCAGATCCTACTCTCCTACACAGAGCTGCAGAAAGAAACAAAAGAAGTGCAGAAAGACGGAAAAGAGGTGCAGAAAGAGGCAAGAGGGGTGCAGAAAGAGGTAAAAGGGGAGCAGAAAGAAGCAAGAGGTGCAAAAGAAACAAAGGAAGTGCAGAATAAAGGAACAGAGGTGCAGATAGAGGCAAGAGGGGTGCAGAAAGAAACAAAAGAAGTGTAGAAAGAAGCAACAGAGGTGCAGAAAGAGGCAAGAGGAGTGCAGAAAGAGGGAAGAGGGGTGCAGAACGAGGCACGAGGGGTGCAGAAAGAAGCAAAAGAGATGCCGAAAGAAGCAAGATAAATGCATAAAGAAGCAACAGAGATTCAGAAAGGTAGAAGTGGGGTGGAGAAAGAGGCAAGAGGGATACAGAAAGAAACAAGAGAGGTGCAGAAAGAAACAAATGAAGTGCAGAAAGAAGGAAGAGAGGTGCAAAAAGAGGCAAGAGGGGTGCAGAAAGGGGGAAGAGGGATGCAGAAAGAGGCACGATGGGTGCAGAAAAAAGCAAGAGATGTTAAGAAAGAAACAAAAGTGCAGAAAGAAGGAACAGAGGTGCAGAAAGAGGCAAGAGGGATGAGAAAGAGGCAAGAGAAGTGCAGAAAGAAGCAACAGAGGTGCAAAAAGGGGGAACAGAGGTGGAGAAAGTGGCAAGAGGGGTGGAGAAAGAAGCAAGAGAGGTGCAGAAAGAAACAAAAGAAGTGCTGAAAAAAGGAACAGAGGTGCAGAAAGAGGCAAGAGGGTTGCAGAAAGAGGGAAGAGGAGTGCAGACAGAAGCAACAGAGGTGCAGAAAGAGGCAAGAGGGGTGCAAAAAGAGGCAGGAGGGGTGCAGGAAGAAGCAAGAGATGTGCAGAAAGAAACAAAAGTGCAGAAAGAAGGAACAGAGGTGCAGAAAGAGGCAAATGGGGTGAAGAAAGAGGGAAGAGGGGTTGAGAAAGAGGCAAGGGGGTACAGAAATAAGCAACAGCTGCATAAAGAAACAAAAGACGTGCAGAAAGACGGAACAGAGGTGCAGAAAGAGGCAAGAGGGGTGCAGAAAGAGGCAAAAGGAGTGCAGAAAGAAGCAAGAGGTACAGAAAGAAACAAAAGAAGTACAGAAAAAAGGAACAGAGGTGCAGAAAGAAACAAGAGGGGTGCAGAAAGAAACAAAAGAAGTGCAGAAAGAAGCAACAAAGGTGCAGAAAGAGGCAAGAGGAGTGCAGAAAGAGGGAAGAGGGGTGCAGAAAGAGGCACGAGGGGTGCAGAACGAAGCAAAAGAGATGCAGAAAGAAGCAAGAGAAATGCATAAAGAAGCAACAGAGATGCAGAAAGGTGGAAGTGCGGTGGAGAAAGAGGCAAGAGGGATACAGAAAGAAACAAGAGAGGTGCAGAAAGAAACAAATGTAGTGCAGGAAGAAGGAACAGAGGTGCAGAAAGAGGCAAAAGGGGTGCAGAAAGGGGGAAGAGGGGTGTGAAAGAGGCACGAGGGGTGCAGAAAGAAGGAAGAGGGGTGCAGAAAGAAGCAAGAGAGTTGCAGAAAGAAACAAAAGAAGTGCAGAAAGAAGGAACAGAGGTGTAGAAAGAGGCAAGAGGGGTGCAAAAAGAGGCACGAAGGATGCAGAAAGAGGCACGAGGGGTGCAGAAAAAAACAAGAGATGTGCAGAAAGAAACAAAAGTGCAGAAAGAATTAACAGAGGTGCAGAAAGAGGCAAGAGGGGTGGAGAAAGAAGCAAGAGAGGTGCAGAAAGAAACAAAAGAAGTACAGAAAAAAGGAACAGAGGTGCAGAAAGAGGCAAGAGGGTTGCAGAAAGAGGGAAGAGGAGTGCAGACAGAAGCACAAGTGGTACAGAAAGAAGCAAGAGAGGTGTAGAAAGAAACAAGAGGAGTGCAGAAAGAAGCAACAGAGGTGCAGAAAGAGGCAAGGGTGTGCAAAAAGAGGCATGAGGGGTGCAGAAAGAAGCAAGAGATGTGCAGAAAGACAGAAAAAAAGTGCAGAAAGAAGCAACAGAGGTGCAGAAAGGGGCACGAGGGGTGCAGAAAGAGGGACGAGGGGTGCAGAAAGAGGCACGAGGGGTGCAGAAAGAAGCAAAAGAGATGCAGAAAGTAGCAAGAGAAATGCATAAAGAAGCAACAGAGATGTAGAAAGGTGGAAGTGGGGTGGAGAAAGAGGCAAGAGGGATACAGAAAGAAACAAGAGAGGTGCAGAAAGAAACAAATGAAGTGCAGGAAGAAGGAACAGAGGTGCAGAAAGAGGCAAAAGGGGTGCAGAAAGAGGCAAGGGGGTGCAAAAAGAGGCATGACAGGTGCAGAAAGAAGCAAGAGATGTGCAGAAAGGAATAAAAGAAGTGCAGAAAGAAGCAACAGAGGTGCAGAAAGGGGCAACAGAGGTGCAGAAAGAGGGAAGAGGGGTGGAGAAAGAGGCAAGGGGGTGTAGAGAGAAGCATGAGAGCTGCAGAAAGAAACAAAAGAAGTACAGAAAGAAGGAGCAGAGGTGCAGAAAGAGGCACGAGGGGTGCAGAAAGAGGCAAAAGGGGTGCAGAAAGAAGCGAGAGATGCAGAACGAAAGAAAAGAAGTACAGAAAGAAGGAACAGAGGTGCAGAAAGAGGCAAGAGGGGTGCAGAAAGAGGGAAGAGGGGTGCAGAAAGAAGCAAGAGTGGTGTAGAAAGAAGCAAGAGGTGCAGAAATAAGCAAGAGGAGTGTAGAAAGAAGAAACAGAGGTGCAGAAAGAGGCAAGAGGGGTGCAAAAAGAGGCATGAGTGGTACAGAAAGAGGCACGAGGGGTGCAGGAAGAAGCATGAGATGTGCAGAAAGAAACAAAAGTGCAGAAAGAAGGAACAGAGGTGCAGAAAGAGGGAACAGGGGTGAAGAAAGAGGGAAGAGGGGTTGAGAAAGAGGCAAGGGGGTACAGAAATAAGCAACAGAGCTGCAGAAAGAAACAAAAGAA
This sequence comes from Calotriton arnoldi, assembly GCA_963921515.1. Taxonomy (NCBI): domain Eukaryota; kingdom Metazoa; phylum Chordata; class Amphibia; order Caudata; family Salamandridae; genus Calotriton; species Calotriton arnoldi. The sequence goes on from CAWUFW010003137.1 coordinate 482,460, forward strand.
GTGCAGAAAGATGGAAAAGAGGTCCAGAAAGAGGCAAAAGGGGTGCAGAAAGAAGCAAGGGGTGCAGAAAGAAACAAAAGAAGTGCAGAAAAAAGGAACAGAGGTGCAGAAAGCGGCAAGAGGGGTGCAGAAAGAAACAAAAAAAGTGCAGAAAGAAGCAACAGAGGTGCAGAAAGAGGCAAGAGGAGTGCAGAAAGAGGGAAGAGGGGTGCAGAACGAGGCACGAGGGGTGCAGAAAGAAGCAAAAGAGATGCAGAAAGAAGCAAGATAAATGCATAAAGAAGCAACAGAGATTCAGAAAGGTAGAAGTGGGGTGGAGAAAGAGGCAAGAGGGATACAGAAAGAAACAAGAGAGGTGCAGAAAGAAACAAATGAAGTGCAGAAAGAAGGAAGAGAGGTGCAAAACGTGGCAAGAGGGGTGCAGAAAGGGGGAAGAGGGATGCAGAAAGAGGCACGATGGGTGCAGAAAAAAACAAGAGATGTGAAGAAAGAAACAAAAGTGCAGAAAGAAGGAACAGAGGTGCAGAAAGAGGCAAGAGGGATGAGAAAGAGGCAAGAGAAGTGCAGAAAGAAGCAACAGAGGTGCAAAAAGGGGGAACAGAGGTGGAGAAAGTGGCATGAGGGGTGGAGAAAGAAGCAAGCGAGGTGCAGAAAGAAACAAAAGAAGTGCTGTAAAAAGGAACAGAGGTGCAGAAAGAGGCAAGAGGGTTGCAGAAAGAGGGAAGAGGAGTGCAGACAGAAGCACGAGTGGTACAGAAATCAGCAAGAGAAGTGCAGAAAGAAACAAGAGGAGTGCAGAAAGAAGCAACAGAGGTGCAGAAAGAGGCAAGAGGGGTGCAAAAAGAGGCAGGAGGGGTGCAGGAAGAAGCAAGAGATGTGCAGAAAGAAACAAAAGTGCAGAAAGAAGGAACAGAGGTGCAGAAAGAGGCAACAGGGGTGAAGAAAGAGGGAAGAGGGGTTGATAAAGAGGCAAGGGGGTACAGAAATAAGCAACAACTGCAGAAAGAAACAAAAGAAGTGCAGAAAGACAGAACAGAGGTGCAGAAAGAGGCAAGAGGGGTGCAGAAAGAGGCAAAAGGAGTGCAGAAAGAAGCAAGAGGTACAGAAAGAAACAAAAGAAGTACAGAAAAAAGGAACAGAGGTGCAGAAAGAGACAAGAGGGATGCAGAAAGAAACAAAAGAAGTGCAGAAAGAAGCAACAAAGGTGCAGAAAGAGGCAAGAGGTGTGCAGAAAGAGGGAAGAGGGGTGCAGAAAGAGGCACGAGGGGTGCAGAAAGAAGCAAAAGAGATGCAGAAAGAAGCAAGAGAAATGCATAAAGAAGCAACAGAGATGTAGAAAGGTGGAAGTGGGGTGGAGAAAGAGGCAAGAGGGATACAGAAAGAAACAAGAGAGGTGCAGAAAGAAACAAATGAAGTGCAGGAAGAAGGAACAGAGGTGCAGAAAGAGGCAAAAGGGGTGCAGAAAGGGGGAAGAGGGGTGTGAAAGAGGCACGAGGGGTGCAGAAAGAAGGAAGAGGGTGCAGAAAGAAGCAAGAGAGTTACAGAAAGAAACAAAAGAAGTGCAGAAAGAAGGAACAGAGGTGTAGAAAGAGGCAAGAGGGGTGCAAAAAGAGGCACGAGGGATGCAGAAAGAGGCACGAGGGGTGCAGAAAAAAGCAAGAGATGTGCAGAAAGAAACAAAAGTGCAGAAAGAATTAACAGAGGTGCAGAAAGAGGCAAGAGCGGTGGAGAAAGAAGCAAGAGAGGTGAAAGAAACAAAAGAAGTACAGAAAAAAGGAACAGAGGTGCAGAAAGAGGCAAGAAGGTTGCAGAAAGAGGAAGAGAAGGCAGACAGAAGCACAAGTGGTACAGAAAGAAGCAAGAGAGGTGTAGAAAGAAACAAGAGTAGTGCAGAAAGAAGCACCTGAGGTGCAGAAAGAGGCAAGGGGTGCAAAAGAGGCATGAGGGGTGCAGAAAGAAGCAAGAGACGTGCAGAAAGGAACAAAAGAAGTGCAGAAAGAAGCAACAGAGGTGCAGAAAGGGGCAACAGAGGTGCAGAAAGAGGGAAGAGGGGTGGAGAAAGAGGCAAGGGGGTGTAGAGAGAAGCATGAGAGCTGCAGAAAGAAACAAAAGAAGTACAGAAAGAAGGAGCAGAGGTGCAGAAAGAGGCACGAGGGGTGCAGAAAGAGGCAAAAGGGGTGCAGAAAGAAGCAAGAGATGCAGAAATAAATAAAAGAAGTACAGAAAGAAGGAACAGAGGTGCAGAAAGAGGCAAGAGGGGTGCACAAAGGGAAGAGGGGTGTGAAAGAAGCACGTGGGGTGCAGAAAGAAGCAAAAGATGTCCAGAAAGAAATAAAAGAAGTACAGAAAGAAGGAACAGAGGTGCAGACAGAGGCAACAAGGTGCAGAAAGAAGCAAGAGAGCTGTAGAAAGAAACAGAAGAAGTACAGAAAGAACAAACAGAGGTGCAGAAAGAGGAAAGAGGAAAGAGGGGTGTAGAAAGAGGGAAGAAGGGTGCAGAAAGAGGAAAAAAGGGGTGCAGAAAGAAGTGAGAGGTACAGATAGAAACAAAAGAAGTGCAGAAAGAAGCAAGAGGAGTGCAGAAAGAAGCAACAGAGGTGCAGAAAGAGGCAAGAAGCATGCAAAAAGAGGGAAGAGGGGTACAGAAATAGGCACGTGGGGTGCAGAAAGAAGCAAGAGATGTGCAGAAAGAAACAAAAGAAGTGCAGAAAGAAAGAACAAAGGTGCAGAAAGAGGCAACAGTGGTGCAGAAAGAAGCAAGAGAGCTGTAGAAAGAAACAGAAGAAGTACAGAAAGAACAAACAGGTGCAGAAAGAGGAAAGAGGGGTGTAGAAAGAGGGAAGAAGGGTGCAGAAAGAGGAAAAAAGGGGTGCAGAAAGAAGTGAGAGGTACAGATAGAAACAAAAGAAGTGCAGAAAGAAGCAAGAGGAGTGCATAAAGAAGCAACAGAGGTGCAGAAAGAGGCAAGAGGTGTGCAAAAAGAGGGAAGAGGGGTACAGAAATAGGCACGTGGGGTGCAGAAAGAAGCAAGAGATGTGCAGAAAGAAACAAAGAAGTGCAGAAAGAAAGAACAGAGGTGCAGAAAGAGGCAACAGTGGTGCAGAAAGAAGCAAGAGAGCTGTAGAAAGAAACAGAAGCAGTGCAGAAAGAAGGAACAGTGGTGCAGAAAGAGGCAAGAGGAGTGCAGAAAGAGGAGTGCAGAAAGAGGAAAGAGGAGTGCAGAAAGAGGCTCAAAGGGTACAGAAAGAAGCAAGAGAGGTGCAGAAAGAAGCAAGAGAAGTGCAAAAAGAACCAACAGAGATGCAGAAAGGGGGATGTGGGGGGAGAAAGAGTCAAGAGGTATACAGAAAGAAACAAGAGAGGTGCTGAAAGAAACAAAAGAAGTGCAGAAAGAAGGAACAGAGGTGCAGAAAGAGGCAAGAGGGGTGCAGAAAGAAGCAAGAGGGGTGCAGAAATAATCAAGAGAGTTGCAGAAAGAAACAAAGGAAATGCAGAAAGAAGGAACAGAGGAAAGGGTGCAGAAAGAAGCAAGAGGGGTGCAGAAATAATCAAGAGAGTTGCAGAAAGAAACAAAGGAAATGCAGAAAGAAGGAACAGAGGTGCAGAAAGAAGCAAGAGAAGTGCAGAAAGAAGCAACAGAGGTGCATAAAAAGGGATGAGGGGTAGAGAAAGAGGCAAGAGAAGTACAGAAAGAAGCAACAGAGATGCAAAACGGGGGAACAGGGGTGGAGAAAGTGGAAAGAGTGGTGCAGAACGAAGCAAGAGAGGTGCAGAAACAAACAAAAGAAGGGCAGAAAGAAGGAACAGAGGTGCAGAAAGAGGTAAGAGGGGTGCAGAAAGAAGCACAAGTGGTGTAGAAAGAAGCAAGAGAGGTGCAGAAAGAAGCAAGAGGATTGCAGAAATAAGAAACAGAGGTGCAGAAAGAGGCAAGAGGGGTGCAAAAAGAGGCATGAGGGGTGCAGAAAGAGGCACGAGGGGTGCAGGAAGAAGGAAGATGTAGGAGAGTAGGATCTGCTTCACATGGGTACCCCCACTTTTTGCTGATGCTTCACTGTTTTTCGACTTTAGTCTGGCTGGGGCCCTGCTAATCAGAACCCCAGCCTAGCTGCTTCCTCTCTAAAATGGTTTCCATGTGCCTTAGGCACATCTCTGATTGGAATCTGGAGTGCCCTTATAAGTCCCTAGTATATGGTATACTATGTACCCAGGGCATAGGTACCTCAGAGGCCTGCCAGGGGCTGAAGCATGTATTGTGCCACCCCTGGAAGGCCAGCCAAGGACACCACAGGTCTGCTACTGCAGCCTGGGTAAGGTGGTACATGCACCCCTTACTGTGATATAGGCTACCTATATCACTACATACATACACACATATAAACATATAAGTCACTCCTATGGCAGGCCTTATCAATCCTGAAGGCAGAGTGCGTGGTTCCTATGTGAGAGGGTGCCCCTGCATGAGCAGGGCCCCTCTGCAGCGTTCGGAGACCCTTCTTTGATGCTGTTTGTAGTGCAGCCTGACCATATACTCTTAAGCGCATTATAACCTCGCGGTAAATGCTAACTTTGGCATGGCTGCACGGAAACATGTCGTGTTTGGTGTCAAACATCTTGGAATACTACCCCCCCGCCAGTTCTGGCGGCGGGGGTAACATTCCACCCTTCTAGAGGGAGAGACATGTACACACCGGTATACCCGGTACTGACTTTCCAGAGCCCTGGCATCACAAAATGGATGCCGCTGCCACAGACACGAGTCTGGCCTCCTGCTGCTGACCGAAACTCCGGCAGGGGAGGCCTGGACAATAAGTTTCCTGTCCCAGGGAGGTGTAACCACCTCCCCAGACAGGATAGTGTGTATTGGGGCTGGGCGGGAGCACTCTCTGGTGCTTTGAAGTCCTGCACTGGGGGCACATTTGGTGTCCCTGTGCATACCCCAGTTCAAACCTGCTCAGGGGATTCCAGCCCCTGCTCTGGCGCGAAACTGGACAAAGGGAAAGGGGTGTAACCACCCCTCTGCCCTGACCCTCCCATAGGTGGGTCCCCAGAGTATGTCCAACCCCCTATCTTAGTATAAGTATGGGACCCCAGTCCTTAGGACTTTAGATTTACCTGGACGAAACTCTGACACAGAATCCTGGACCTTCGACGCTCTACTTCAAGATTAGAGGACTGAAGTATCTCCCTTGGGGTCAAGGAGTGACTCCCCTGCTTGGCAGGCACCAAAGAAGCAATTGTCCGGTCTGCATCGCTGAAGCTCCCGCCGGCGCCGAAGTCTTTGCATCACCAGAGGTGGATTTCCAGACTTCCCCGAGGCTGCCCTGAGACTCCAGCAAAGCTGAGGCCCGTAGCTGTCGTGGGTAACGTGGAACCGTGACCCCTGGACACCGATTGCATTTGCAAGTGCATCCTCTTCTGGGTCTCCCACGAAGTTGTGCTTAGGGCTCCGAGTAGCCCCAGCCTCCAGCACCGATTGCACCGAAGATCACTGGCCTCCACTCCACGAGTGTCCTGTGAGCCAGCTCCAAGTGCGTCCACTCGAGGCTCCTTCGCGATCGCTAGTCCGTTGGCTAGTAGGCCCTCCCGAAGGCCAATCTTCTTTTGCTTGGGCTCCCTGGTTGCTCCAGGCGTGCCCTGACTTACCCTTGCTGGGTGAGTCCCACAGACCTTGCTGGTCTGCATCATCGTCCTTCTTCCAATTGCATGAGACTTGCCGTTGCCAAGGCTTGTTGGGTCCAATCTGGTCGCCGACACCCCTGCAATCGACAGACGTTGTGGCACAGCTCGAATCCAGCTCCTGGTCATCGTTGACACCTCCTGGACCTCGTGGCTGAAGAGTCAAGACAACTGTCAACCTACCTGAAGCACTCGACATAGGTGGGCATCTGCTCATCGCCTTCCTGGTCACTGGCTAGTGACCCAGACTCTGACCCCTCTGCTTTCAGGTTCTTCAGATCTTCGATCCACCTTTGGATCCACCCGAACACTTTCGACTTGGCCGCCAGCAGCACTTTGCAGCAGATCGCCATTGAAAACGACGACGAAACCCGACCCCGAAAGGCACCTATGCACCCGGCTCCCCTGGGTGAGGTAACTCGAGTACTCCGGTGCTCCCATGGGTATTGACACTAGAACAGCCTGGTTCTAAAAGGGTTTCTCCAAGTCCTCCTCTAAGTGTCCCTTTCTTTAAAATTCCAACCGCGACTTTCCCCCATAGAAGTCAACGGCGATTCGCGGCTGTGTTCTCACACTGCACGCGTCCCCCGTGGGTCCCCTGTGTCACTACCATGGGTGGTTCCTTGTGGTCCAAGTACTTCTACAGGCTCTAGGCCCTGTGTCTAGCTCAGTCGTGGTTCTTATACCACTTTATTGGTATATGGTTTGGTACGCCCCTAGGGCTCAAACGTGTATTTGTGCTATTACTGTAGATAACTAACTTATAACTTATGTACTTCGAACTCTAGCCTCATAAAGAGACTTGAGGGGTGTGTTTAGCAATAAATACATATATTTTGAATATATACCTGGTGTGGTCCTCTTTCATTTGGTCACTCAAGAGATTATAGACTGGTAAAACAAGCTGCTTTACATTCCTTCAAGACTTAGCTTGAAGGCTGCTCTCCATAGCTACCACTAGGATAGCTTTCAATAAGGGTTGTCTTTAACCTATCTCCAATAAGGGGTTGTTTGGACTGGTGCAAGGTGCCCACTATAATTAGTGGACAGCATATACCAGGCCAACTTCTCACAGAAGAGATGTGCAGAAAGAAACAAAATAACAGAAAGAAGGAACAGAGGTGCAGAAAGAGGCAACAGGGGTGAAGAAAGAGGGAAGAGGGGTTGAGAAAGAGGCAAGGGGGTGCAGAAATAAGCAAGAGAGCTGCAGAAAGAAACAAAAGAAGTGCAGAAAGAAGGACCAGGGGTGCAGAAAGAGGCAAGAGGGGTGCAGAAAGAAACAAAAGAAGTGCAGAAAGAAGCAACAGAGGTGCAGAAAGAGGCAAGAGGAGTGCAGAAAGGGGAAAGAGGAGTGCAGAAAGAAGCAACAGAGATGCAAAACGGGGGAACAGGGGTGGAGAAAGTGGCAAGAGGAGTGCAGAAAGAAGTAAGAGAGGTGCGGAAACAAACAAAAGAAGAGCAGAAAGAAGGAACACAGGTGCAGAAAGAGGCAAGAGGGGTGCAGAAAGAGGGAAGAGGGGTGCAGAAAGAAGCAAGAGTGGTGTAGAAAGAAGCAAGAGGTGCAGAAAGAAGCAAGAGGAGTGCAGAAAGAAGAAACAGAGGTGCAGAAAGAGGCAAGAGGGGTGGTGTAGGAGAGTAGGATCTGCTTCACATGGGTACCCCCACTTTTTGCTGATGCTTCACTGTTTTTCGACCTTAGTCAGGCTGGGGCCCTGCTAATCAGAACCCCAGCCTAGCTGCTTCCTCTCTAAAATGGTTTCCATGTGCCTTAGGCACATCTCTGATTGGAATCTGGAGTGCCCTTATAAGTCCCTAGTATATGGTATACTATGTACCCAGGGCATAGGTACCTCAGAGGCCTACCAGGGGCTGCAGCATGTATTGTGCCACCCTGGAAGGCCATCCAAAATGACACCACAGGTCTGCTACTGCAGCCTGGGTAAGGTGGTGCATGCACCCTTACTGTGATATAGGCTACCTATATCACTACATACATACACACATATAAACCTATAAGTCACTCCTATGGCAGGCCTTATCAATCCTGAAGGCAGAGTGCGTGGTTCCTATGTGAGAGGGTGCCCCTGTATGAGCAGGGCCCCTCTGCAGCATTCGGAGACCCTTCTCTGATGCTGTTTGTAGTGCAGCCCGACCATATACTCTTAAGCGCATTATAACCTTGCGTTAAATGCTAACTTTGGGATGGCTGCACGGAAACATGTCGTGTTTGGTGTCAAACATCTTGGAATACTACCCCCCCACCAGTTCTGGCGGCAGGGGTAGCATTCCACCCTTCTAGAGGGAGAGACATGTACACACCGGTATACCCGGTACTGACTTTCCAGAGCCTTGGCATCACAAAATGGATGCCGCTGCCACAGACACGAGTCTGGCCTCCTGCTGCTGACCGAAACTCTGGCAGGGAGGCCTGGACAATAGGTTTCCTGTCCCAGGGAGGTGTAACCACCTCCCCAGACAGGATAGTGTGTATTGGGGCTGGGCGGGAGCACTCTCTAGTGCTTTGAAGTCCTGCACTGGGGGCACATTTGGTGTCCCTGTGCATACCCCAGTTCAAACCGGCTCAGGGGCTTCCAGCCCCTGCTCTGGTGCGAAACTGGACAAAGGGAAAGGGGTGTAACCACCCCTCTGCCCTGACCCTCCCATAGGTGGGGCCACAGAGTATGTCCAACCCCCTACCTTAGTATAAGTATGGGACCCCAGTCCTTAGGACTTTAGATTTACCTGGACAAAACTCTGACACAGAATCCTGGACCTTCGACGCTCTACTTTAAGATTAGAGGACTGAAGAATCTCCCTTGGGGTCAAGGAGTGACTCCCCTGCTTGGCAGGCACCAAAGAAGCAATTGTCTGGTCTGCATCGCTGAAGCTCCTGCCGGACGCCGAAGTCTTTGCATCACCAGAGGTGGATTTCTAGACTTCCCCGAGGCTGCCCTGAGTCCCCAGCAAAGCTGAGGCTCGTAGCTGTCGTGGGTAACGTGGAACTGTGACCCCTGGACACCGATTGCATTTGCAAGTGCATCCTCTTCTGGGTCTCCCACGAAATTGTGCTTTGGGCTTCGAGTAGCCCCAGCCTCCAGCACCAACTGCACCGAAGATCACTGGCCTCCACTCCACGAGTGTCCTGTGAGCCAGCTCCACGTGCGTCGACTCAAGGCTCCTTCGCGGTCACTAGTCCATTGGCTAGTAGGCCCTCCCGAAGGCTAATCTTCTTCTGCTTGGGCTCCCTGGTTGCTCCAGGTGCGCCCTGACTTACCCTTGCTGGGTGAGTCCTCCAGACCTTGCTGGTCTGCAACATCGTCTTTCTTCCATTTCCACAAGACTTGCCGTTGCCAAGGCTTGTTGGGTCCAATCTGGTCACCGACACACCTGCAATCGACAGACATCGTGGGACAGCTCGAATCCAGCTCCTGGTCGTCATCGATGCCTCCTGGACCTCGTGGCTGAAGAGTCAAGACGACTGTCAACCTACCTGAAGCACTCGACATCGGTGGGAATCTGCTCATTGCCTTCCTGGTCACTGGCTAGTGACCCAGACTCTGTCCCCTCTGCTTTCAGGTTCTTCAGATCTTCGATCCACCTTTGGATCCACCCGAACACTTTCGACTTGGCCGCCAGCAGCACTTTGCAGCAGATCGCCATTGAAAGCGACGACGAAACCCGACCCCGAAAGACACCTATGCACCCGGCTCCCCTGGGTGAGGTAACTCGAGTACTCCGGTGCTCCCGTGGGTATTGACACTAGAACAGCCTAGTTCTCAAAGGGTTTGCTCCAAGTCCTCCTCTAAGTGTCCCTTTTCTTTTAAATTCAAATCGCGACTTTCCCCATAGAAGTTAACGGCGATTCGCGGCTGTGTTCATACACTGCACGCGTCCCCGTGGGTCCCCTGTGTCACTACCTTGGGTGGTTCCTTGTGGTCCAAGCACTTCTACAGGCTCTAGGCCTTGTGTCTAGCTCAGTCGTGGTTCTTATACCACTTTATTGGTATAGGGTTTGAGTACGCCCCTAGGGCTCAAACGTGTATTTGTGCTATTACTGTAGATAACTAACTTATAATTTATGTACTTCGAACTCTAGCCTCATAAAGAGACTAGAGGGTGTGTTTAGCAATAAATACATATATTTTGAATATATACCTGGTGTGGCCCTCTTTCATTTGGTCACTCAAGAGATTATAGACTGGTAAAACAAGCTGCTTTACATTCCTTGAAGACTTAGCCTGAAGGCTGCTCTCCATAGCTTCCACTAGGATAGCTTTCAATAAAGGTTGTCTTTAACCTATCTCCAATAAGGGGTTGTTTGGACTGGTGCAAGGTGCCCACTATAATTAGTGGACAGCATATGCCAGGCCAACTTCTCACAGGTGCAAAAAGAGGCACGAGGGGTACAGAAAGAGGCACGAGGGGTGCAGGAAGAAGCAAGAGATGTGCAGAAAGAAACAAAAGTGCAGAAAGAAGGAACAGAGGTGCAGAAAGAGGCAACAGGGGTGAAAAAAGAGGGAAGAGGGGTTGAGAAAGAGGCAAGGGGGTACAGGAATAAGCAACAGAGCTGCAGAAAGAAACAAAAGAAGTGCAGAAAGACGGAAAAGAGGTGCAGAAAGAGGCAAGAGGGGTGCAGAAAGAGGCAAAAGGGGTGCAGAAAGAAGCAAGAGGTGCAGAAAGAAACAAAAGAAGTGCAGAAAAAAGGAACAGAGGTGCAGAAAGAGGCAAGAGGGGTGCAGAAAGAAACAAAAGAAGTGCAGAAAGAAGCAACAGAGGTGCAGAAAGAGGCAAGAGGAGTGCAGGAAGAGGGAAGAGGGGGTGCAGAACGAGGCACGAGGGGTGCAGAAAGAAGCAAAAGAGATGCAGAAAGAAGCAAGATAAATGCATAAAGAAGCAACAGAGATTCAGAAAGGTAGAAGCGGGGTGGAGAAAGAGGCAAGAGGGATACAGAAAGAAATAAGAGAGGTGCAGAAAGAAACAAATAAAGTGCAGAAAGAAGGAACAGAGGTGCAAAAAGAGGCAAGAGGGGTGCAGAAAGGGGGAAGAGGGATGCAGAAAGAGGCACAATGGGTGCAGAAAAAAGCAAGAGATGTGAAGAAAGAAACAAAAGTGCAGAAAGAAGGAACAGAGGTGCAGAAAGAGGCAAGAGGGATGAGAAAGAGGCAAGAGAAGTGCAGAAAGAAGCAACAGAGGTGCAAAAAGGGGGAACAGAGGTGGAGAAAGTGGCAAGAGGGGTGGAGAAAGAAGCAATAGAGGTGCAGAAAGAAACAAAAGAAGTGCTGAAAAAAGGAACAGAGGTGCAGAAAGAGGCAAGAGGGTTGCAGAAAGAGGGAAGAGGAGTGCAGACAGAAGCACGGGTGGTACAGAAAGAAGCAAGAGAGGTGCAGAAAGAAACAAGAGGAGTGCAGAAAGAAGCAACAGAGGTGCAGAAAGAGGCAAGAGGGATGCAAAAAGAGGTAGGAGGGGTGCAGGAAGAAGCAAGAGATGTGCAGAAAGAAACAAAAGTGCAGAAAGAAGGAACAGAGGTGCAGAAAGAGGCAACAGGGGTGAAGAAAGAGGGAAGAGGGGTTGAGAAAGAGGCAATGGGGTACAGAAATAAGCAACAACTGCAGAAAGAAACAAAAGAAGTGCAGAAAGACAGAACAGAGGTGCAGAAAGAGGCAAGAGGGGTGCAGAAAGAGGCAAAAAGAGTGCAGAAAGAAGCAAGAGGTACAAAAAGAAACAAAAGAAGTACAGAAAAAAGGAACAGAGGTGCAGAAAGAGACAAGAGGGGTGCAGAAAGAAAACAAAGAAGTGCAGAAAGAAGCAACAAAGGTGCAGAAAGAGGCAAGAGGAGTGCAGAAAGAGGGAAGAGGGGTGCAGAAAGAGGCAAGAGGGGTGCAGAAAGAAGCAAAAGAGATGCAGAAAGAAGCAAGAGAAATGCATAAGGAAGCAACAGAGATGCAGAAAGGTGGAAGTGGGGTGGTGGAGAAAGAGTCAAGAGGGATACAGAAAGAAACAAGAGAGGTGCAGAAAGAAACAAATGAAGTGCAGGAAGAAGGAACAGAGGTGCAGAAAGAGGCAAAAGGGGTGCAGAAAGGGGGAAGAGGGGTGTGAAAGAGGCACGAGGGATGCAGAAAGAAGGAAGAGGGGTGCAGAAAGAAGCAAGAGAGTTGCAGAAAGAAACAAAAGAAGTGCAGAAAGAAGGAACAGAGGTGTAGAAAGAGGCAAGAGGGGTGCAAAAAGAGGCATGAGGGATGCAGAAAGAGGCACGAGGGGTGCAGAAAAAAGCAAGAGATGTGCAGAAAGAAACAAAAGTGCAGAAAGAACGAACAGAGGTGCAGAAAGAGGCAAGAGGGGTGGAGAAAGAAGCAAGAGAGGTGAAGAAAGAAACAAAAGAAGTACAGAAAAAAGGAACAGAGGTGCAGAAAAAGGCAAGAGGGTTGCAGAAAGAGGGAAGAGGAGTGCAGACAGAAGCACAAGTGGTACAGAAAGAAGCAAGAGAGGTGTAGAAAGAAACAAGAGGAGTGCAGAAAGAAGCAACGGAGGTGCAGAAAGAAACAAAAGAAGTGCAGAAAGAAGCAACAGGGGTGGAGAAAGAGGCAAGGGGGTGCAGAGAGAAGCATGAGAGCTGCAGAAAGAAACAAAAGAAGTACAGAAAAAAGGAGCAGAGGTGCAGAAAGAGGCACGAGGGGTGCAGAAAGAGGCAAAAGGGGTGCAGAAAGAAGCGAGAGATGCAGAAAGAAATAAAAGAAATACAGAAAGAAGGAACAGAGGTGCAGAAAGAGGCAAGAGGGGTGCACAAAGAGGGAAGAGGGGTGTGAAAGAGGCACGTGGGGTGCAGAAAGAAGCAAAAGATGTCCAGAAAGAAATAAAAGAAGAGCAGAAAGAAAGAACAGAGGTGCAGACAGAGGCAACAGGGTGCAGAAAGAAGCAAGAGAGCTGTAGAAAGAAACAGAAGTACAGAAAGAACAAACAGAGGTGCAGAAAGAGGAAAGAGGGGTGTAGAAAGAGGGAAGAAGGGTGCAGAAAGAGGAAAAAAGGGGTGTAGAAAGAAGTGAGAGGTACAGATAGAAACAAAAGAAGTGCAGAAAGAAGCAAGAGATGTGCAGAAAGAAACAAAGAAGTGCAGAAAGAAAGAACAGAGGTGCAGAAAGAGGCAACAGTGGTGCAGAAAGAAGCAAGAGAGCTGTAGAAAGAAAGAGAAGCAGTGCAGAAAGAAGGAACAGAGGTGCAGAAAGAGGCAAGAGGGGTGCAGATAGAAGCAAGAGAGGTGCAGAAAGAAACAAAAGAAGTGCAGAAAGAAGAAACAGAGGTGCAGAAAGAGGCAAGTGGGGTGCAGAAAGAAACAAAAGAAGTGCAGAAAGAAGCAACAGAGGTGCAGAAAGAGGCAAGAGGAGTGCAGAAAGAGGAGCGCAGAAAGAGGAAAGGAGTGCAGAAAGAGGCACAATGGGTACAGAAAGAAGCAAGAGAGGTGCAGAAAGAAGCAAGAGAAGTGCAAAAAGAACCAACAGAGATGCAGAAAGGGGGATGTGGGGGGAGAAAGAGGCAAGAGGGATACAGAAAGAAACAAGAGAGGTGCTGAAAGAAACAAAAAAAGTGCAGAAAGAAGGAACAGAGGTGCAGAAAGAGGCAAGAGGGGTGCAGATAGAAGCAAGAGGGGTGCAGAAATAATCAAGAGAGTTGCAGAAAGAAACAAAGGAAATGTAGAAAGAAGGAACAGAGGTGCAGAAAGAAGCAAGATAAGTGCAGAAAGAAGCAACAGGGGTGCATAAAGAGGGATGAGGGGTAGAGAAAGAGGCAAGAGAAGTGCAGAAAGAAACAACAGAGATGCAAAACATGGGAACAGGGGTGGAGAAAGTGGCAAGAGTGGTGCAGAACGAAGCAAGAGAGGTGCAGAAACAAACAAAAGAAGGGCAGAAAGAAGTAACAGAGGTGCAGAAAGAGGTAAGAGGGGTGCAGAAAGAAGAACGAGTGGTGTAGAAAGAAGCAAGAGAGGTGCAGAAAGAAGCAAGAGGATTGCAGAAATAAGAAACAGAGGTGCAGAAAGAGGCAAGAGGGGTGCAAAAAGAGGCACGAGGGGTGCAGAAAGAGGCACGAGGGGTGCAGGAAGAAGGAAGAGATGTGCAGAAAGAAACAAAAGTACAGAGAGAAGGAACAGAGGTGCAGAAAGAGGCAACAGGGGTGAAGAAAGAGGGAAGAGGGGTTGAGAAAGAGGCAAGGGGGTGCAGAAATAAGCAAGAGAGCTGCAGAAAGAAACAAAAGAAGTGCAGAAAGAAGGAACAGAGGTGCAGAAAGAGGCAAGAGGGGTGCAGAAAGAAACAAAAGAAGTTCAGAAAGAAGCAACAGAGGTGCAGAAAGAGGCAAGAGGAGTGCAGAAAGGGGAAAGAGGAGTGCAGAAAGAGGCACAAGGGGTGCAGAAAGAAGCAAGAGACGTGCAGAAAGAAGCAAGAGAAGTGCATAAAGAAGCAACAGAGATGCAGAAAGGGGGATCTGGGGTGGAGAAAGAGGCAAGAGGGATACAGAAAGAAACAAGAGAGGTACAGAAAAGAAACAAAAGAAGTGCAGAAAGAAGGAACAGAGGTGCAGAAAGAGACAGGAGGGGTGTAGAAAGAGAGAAGGGGTGCAGAAAGAGGTACAAGGGATGCAGAAAGAAGGGACAGAGGTGCAGAAAGAAGCAAGAGAAGTGCAGAAAGAAGCAACAGAGGTGAAGAAAGAGGAATGAGGGGTGGAGAAAGAGGAAAGAGAAGTGTAGAAAGAAGCAACAGAGATGCAAAACGGGGGAACAGGGTTGGAGAAGGTGGCAAGAGGAGTGCAGAAAGAGGGAAGAGGGGTGCAGAAAGAAGCAAGAGGAGTGCAGAAAGAAGCAAGAGGAGTGCAGAAAGAAGAAACAGAGGTGCAGAAAGAGGCAAGAGGGGTGCAAAAAGTGGCACGAGGGGTACAGAAAGAGGCACGAGGGGTGCAGGAAGAAGCAAGAGATGTGCAGAAAGAAACAAAAGTGGAGAAAGAAGGAACAGAGGTGCGGAAACAAACAAAAGAAGAGCAGAAAGAAGGAACACAGGTGCAGAAAGAGGCAAGAGGGGTGCAGAAAGAGGGAAGAGGGGTGCAGAAAGAAGCAAGAGGAGTGCAGAAAGAAGAAACAGAGGTGCAGAAAGAGGCAAGAGGGGTGCAAAAAGTGGCACGAGGGGTACAGAAAGAGGCACGAGGGGTGCAGGAAGAAGCAAGAGATGTGCAGAAAGAAACAAAAGTGGAGAAAGAAGGAACAGAGGTGCAGAAAGAGGCAACAGGGGTGAAGAAAGAGGGAAGAGGGGTTGAGAACGAGGCAAGGGGGTAGAAGGAAGGAAGAGGGGTGCAAAAAGAGGCATGAGGTGTTCAGAAAGAAGCAAGAGACGTGCAGAAAGAAACAAAAGAAGTGCAGAAAGAAGCACGAGAGTTGCAGAAAGAAACAAAAGAAGTGCAGAAAGAAGGAACAGAGGTGTAGATAGAGGCATGAGGGGTGGAACAAGAGGCACGAGGGATGCAGAAAGAGGCACGAGGGGTACAGAAAAAAGCAAGAGATGTGCAGAAAGAAACAAAAGTGCAGAAAGAAGGAACAGAGGTGCAGTAAGAGGCAAGAGAAATGCATAAAGAAGCAACAGAGATGCAGAAAGGTAGAAGTGGGGTGGAGAAAGAGGCAAGAGGGATACAGAAAGAAACAAGAGAGGTGCAGAAAGAAACAAATGAAGTGCAGGAAGAAACAAACAGAGGTGCAGAAAGAGGCAAGAGGGGTGCAGAAAGGGGGAAGAGGGGTGTGAAAGAGGCACAAGGGGTGCAGAAAGAAGGAAGAGGGGTGCAGAAAGAAGCAAGAGAGTTGCAGAAAGAAACAAAAGAAGTGGATAAAGAAGGAACAGAGGTGTAGAAAGAGGCAAGAGGGGTGCAAAAAGAGGCAAGAGGGATGCAGAAAGAGGCACGAGGGGTGCCTAGAAAAGCAAGCGATGTGCAGAAAGAAACAAAAGTGCAGAAAGAAGGAACAGAGGTGCAGAGAGAGGCAAGATGGGGTGGAGAAAGAAGCAAGAGAGGTGCGGAAAGAAACAAAAGAAGTACAGAAAAAAGGAACAGAGGTGCAGAAAGAGGCAAGAGGGGTGCAAAAAGAGGCAGGGGGGTGCAGGAAGAAGCAAGAGATATGCAGAAAGAAACAAAAGTGCAGAAAGAAGGAACAGAGGTGCAGAAATAGGCAACAGGGGTGAAGAAAGAGGGAAGAGGGGTTGAGAAAGAGGCAAGGGGGTACAGAAATAAGCAACAGAGCTGCAGAAAGAAACAAAAGAAGTGCAGAAAGACGGAACAGAGGTGCAGAAAGAGGCAAGAGGGGTGCAGAAAGAGGCAAAAGGAGTGCAGAAAGAAGCAAGAGGTACAGAAAGAAACAAAAGAAGTGCCGAAAAAAGGAACAGAGGTGCAGAAAGAGGCAAGAGGAGTGCAGAAAGAAACAAAAGAAGTGCAGAAAGAAGCAACAGAGGTGCAGAAAGAGGCAAGAGGAGTACAGAAAGAGGGTAGAGGGGTGCAGAAAGAGGCATAAGGGGTGCAGAAAGAAGCAAAAGAGATGCAGAAAGAAGCAAGAGAAATGCATAAAGAAGCAACAGAGATGCAGAAAGGTGGAAGTGGGGTGGAGAAAGAGGCAAGAGGGATACAGAAAGAAACAAGAGAGGTGCAGAAAGAAAGAAATGAAGTGCAGAAAGAAGGAACAGAGGTGCAGAAAGAGGCAAGAGGGGTGCAGAAAGGGGGAAGAGGGGTGTGAAAGAGGCACGAGGGGTGCAGAAAGAAGGAAGAGGGATGCAGAAAGAAGCAAGAGAGTTGCAGAAAGAAACAAAAGAAGTGCAGAAAGAAGGAACAGAGGTGTAGAAAGAGGCAAGAGGGGTTCAAAAAGAGGCACGAGGGATGCAGAAAGAGGCACGAGGGTGGAGAAAGAAGCAAGAAAGGTGCAGAAAGAAACAAAAGAAGTACAGAAAAAGGAACAGAGGTGCAGAAAGAGGCAAGAGGGTTGCAGAAAGAGGGAAGAGGAGTGCAGACTGGATCATGAGTGGTACAGAAAGAAGCAAGAGAGATGTAGAAAGAAACAAGAGGAGTGCAGAAAGAAGCAACGGAGGTGCAGAAAGAGGCAAGAGGGGTGCAAAAAGAGGCATGAGGTGTGCAGAAAAGCAAGAGACGTGCAGAAAGAAACAAAAGAAGTGCAGAAAGAAGCAACAGAGGTGCAGAAAGGGGCAACAGAGGTGAGGAAAGAGGGAAGAGGGGTGGAGAAAGAGGCAAGGGGGTGCAGAGAGAAGCATGAGAGCTGCAGAAAGAAACAAAAGAAGTACAGAAAGAAGGAGCAGAGGTGCAAAAAGAGGCAAGAGGGGTGCAGAAAGAGGCCAAAGGGGTGCAGAAAGAAGCAAGAGGTGCAGAAAAAAACAAAAGAAGTACAGATAGAAGGAACAGAGGTGCAGAAAGAGGCAAGAGGGGTGCACAAAGAGGGAAGAGGGGTGTGAAAGAGGCACGTGGGGTGCAGAAAGAAGCAAGAGATGTCCAGAAAGAAATAAAAGAAGAGCAGAAAGAAAGAACAGAGGTGCAGAAAGAGGCAACAGGGTGTAGAAAGAAGCAAGAGGGCTGTAAAAAGATACAGAAGAAGTACAGAAAGAACAAACAGAGGTGCATAAAGAGGAAAGAGGGGTGTAGAAAGAGGGAAGAGTGGTGCAGAAAGAGGAAAAAAGAGGTGCAGAAAGAAGTAAGAGGTACAGATAGAAACAAAAGAAGTGCAGAAAGAAGCAAGAGGAGTGCAGAAAGAGGCAAGAGGGGTGCAGAAAGAAGCAACAGAGGTGCAGAAAGAGGCAAGAGGCATGCAAAAAGAGGGAAGAGGGGTGCAGAAATAGGCACATGGAGTGCAGAAAGAAGCAAGAGATATGCAGAAAGAAACAAAAGAAGTGCAGAAAGAAAGAACAGAGGTGCAGAAAGAGGCAACAGGGGTGCAGAAAGAAGCAAGAGAGGTGCAGAAAGAAACAAAAGAAGTGCAGAAAGAAGAAACAGAAGTGCAGAAAGAGGCAAGAGGGGTGCAGAAAGAAACAAAAGAAGTGCAGAAAGAAGCAACAGAGGTGCAGAAAGAGGCAAGAGGAGTGCAGAAAGAGGAAAGAGGAGTGCAGAAAGAGGCACAAGGGGTGCAGAAAGAAGCAAGAGAGGTGCAGAAAGAAGCAAGAGAAGTGCAAAAAGAACCAACAGAGATGCAGAAAGGGGGATGTGGGGGGGAGAAAGAGGCAAGAGGGATACAGAAAGAAGCAACAGAGATGCAAAACGGGGGAACAGGGGTGGAGAAAGTCGCAAGAGTGGTGCAGACAGAAGTAAGAGAGGTGCAGAAAGAAGGAACAGAGGTGCAGAAAGAGACTGGAGGGGTGCAGAAAGAGAGAAGAGGGGTGCAGAAAGAGGTACAAGGGTTGCAGAAAGAAGGGACAGAGGTGCAGAAAGAAGCAAGAGAAGTGCAGAAAGAAGCAACAGAGGTGCATAAAGAGGAATAAGGGGTGGAGAAAGAGGCAAGAGAAGTGCAGAAAGAAGCAATAGAGATGCAAAACAGGGGAACAGGGGTGGAGAAAGTCGCAAGAGTGGTGCAGACAGAAGCAAGAGAGGTGCAGAAACCAACAAAAGAAGGGCAGAAAGAAGGAACAGAGGTGCAGAAAGATGTAAGAGGGGTGCAGAAAGAAGCACAAGTGGTGTGGAAAGAAGCAAGAGAGGTGCAGAAAGAAGCAAGAGGATTGCAGAAATAAGAAACAGAGGTGGAGAAAGAGGCAAGAGGGGTGCAAAAAGAGGCACGAGAGGTGCAGAAAGAGGCACGAGGGGTGCAGGAAGAAGGAAGAGATGTACAGAAAGAAACAAAAGTACAGAAAGAAGGAACAGAGGTGCAGAAAGAAGCAACAGGGTTGAAGAAAGAGGGAAGAGGGGTTGAGAAAGAGGCAAGGGGGTGCAGAAATAAGCAAGAGAGCTGCAGAAAGAAACAAAACAAGTGCAGAAAGAAGGAACAGAGGTGCAGAAACAGGCAAAAGGGGTACAGAAAGAAGCAAGAGATGCAGAAAGAAACAAAAGAAGTGCAGAAAAAAGGAACAGAGGTGCAGAAAGAGGCAAGAGGGGTGCAGAAAGAAACAAAAGAAGTGCAGAAAGAAGCAACAGAGGTGCAGAAAGAGGCAAGAGGAGTGCAGAAAGAGGGAAGAGGGGTGCAGAAAGAGGCACGATGGGTGCAGAAAGAAGCAACAGAGATGCAGAAAGGGGGAAGTGGGGTAGAGAAAGAGGCAACAGGGATACAGAAAGAAACAAGAGAGGTGCAGAAAGAAACAAATGAAGTGCAGAAAGAAGGAACAGAGGTGCAGAAAGAGGCAAGAGGGGTGCGGGAAGAGGGGTATGAAAGGACATGCAGAATGAACGAACAGAGGTGCAGAAAGAGACAGGAGGGGTGCAGAAAGAGAGAAGAGGGGTACAGAAAGAGGTACAAGGGTTGCAGAAAGAAGGGACAGAGGTGCATAAAGAAGCAAGAGAAGTGCAGAAAGAAGCAATAGAGGTGCAGATAGAGGTATGAGGGGTGGAGAAAGAGGCAAGGGAAGTGCAGAAAGAAGCTACAGAGATGCAAAACGGGGGAACAGGGGTGGATAAAGTGGCAAGAGGGGTGCAGAAAGAAGCAAGAGAGGTGCAGAAAGAAACAAAAGAAGAGCAGAAAGAAGGAACAGAGGTGCAGAAAGTGGCAAGAGGGGTGCAGGAAGAGGGGTATGAAAGAGGCACGAGGGGTGCAGAAAGAAGCAAGAGGGGTGCAGGAAGAGGGAAGAGGGGTGCAGAAAGAGGCACAAGGGATGCAGAAAGAAGGGACAGATGTACAGAAAGAAGCAAGAGAAGTGCAGAAAGAAGCAACAGAGGTGCAGAACGAGGGATGAGGGGTGGAGAAAGAGGCAAGAGAAGTGCAGAAAGAAGCAGCAGAGATGCAAAAAGTGGGAACAGGGGTAGAGAATGTGGCAAGAGGGGTGCAGAAAGAAGCAAGAGAGGTGCAGAAAGAAACAAAAGAAGTGCAGAAAGAAGGAACAGAGGTGCAGAAAGAGGCAAGAGGGGTACAGAAAGAGGGAAGAGGGGTGCAGAAAGAAGCACTAGTGGTGCAGAAAGAAGTAAGAGAGGTGTAGAAAGAAGCAAGAGGAGTGCATAAAGAAGTAACAAAGAAGAGGCAAGAGGGATGCAGAAAGAGGAAAAAGGGGTACAGTAAGAAGCGAGAGGTGCAGAAAGAAACAAAAGAAGTGCAGGAGAGGTGCAGAAAGAAGTAAGAGGAGTGCAGAAAGAAGAAACAGAGGTGCAGAAAGAGGCAAGAGGGGTGCAAAAAGAGGCATGAGGGGTGCAGAAAGAGGCACAAGGGGTGCAGAAAGAAGCAAGAGATGTGCAGAAAGAAACAAAAGTACAGAAAGAAGGAACAGAGGTGCAGAAAGAGGCAACAGGGGTGAAGAAAGAGGGAAGAGGGGTTGAGAAAGATGCAAGAGGGGTGCAGAAAGAAGCAAGAGAGGTGCAGAAACAAACAAAAGAAGAGCAGAAAGAAGGAACTGAGGTGCAGAAAGAGGTAAGAGGGGTGCAGAAAGAGGGAAGAGGTATGCAGAAAGAAGCATGAGTGGTGTAGAAAGAAGCAAGAGAGGTGCAGAAAGAAGCAAGAGGAGTGCAGAAAGGAGAAACAGAGGTGCAGAAAGAGGCAAAGGGGTGAAAAAGAGGCATGAGGGGTGCATAAAGAGGGACGAGGGGTGCAGGAAGAAGCAAGAGATGTGCAGAAAGAAACAAAAGTGCAGAAAGAAGGAACAGAGGTACAGAAAGAGGTAACGGGGTGAAGAAAGAGGGAAGAGGAGTTGAGAAAGAGGCAAGGGATGCAGAAATAAGCAAGAGAGCTGCAGAAAGAAACAAAAGAAGTGCAGAAAGAAGGAAGAGAGGTGCAGAAAGAGGAAAGAGGGGTGCAGAAAGAGGCAAAAGGGGTGCAGAAAGAAGCAGGAGAGGCAGAAAGAAACCAAAAAAGTGCAGAAAAAAGGAACAGAGGTGCAGAAAGAGGGAAGAGGGGTGCAGAAAGAAACAAAAGAAGTACAGAAAGAAGCAACAGAGGTGCAGAAAGAGGCAAGAGGAGTGCAAAAAGAGGAAAGAGGGGTGCAGAAAGAGGCAAAAGGGGTGCAGAAAGAAGCAGGAGATGCAGAAAGAAACAAAAGAAGGGCAGAAAAAAGGAACAGAGGTGCAGAAAGAGGCAAGAGGAGTGCAGAAGGAGGGAAGAGGGGTGCAGAAAGAGGCATGATGGGTGCAGAAAGAAGCAAGAGAGATGCAGAAAGAAGCAAGAGAAATGCATAAAGAAGCAACAGAGATGCAGAAAGGGGAAAGTGGGGTGGAGAAAGAGGCAAGAGGGATACAGAAAGAAACAAGAGAGGTGCCGAAAGAAACAAACGAAGTGTAGAAAGAAGGAACAGAGGTGCAGAAAGAGGCAAGAGGGGTGCGGGAAGAGGGGTATGAAAGAGGCACGAGGTGTGCAGAAAGAAGCAAGAGGGGTGCAGAAAGAAGCAAGAGAGTTGCAGAAAGAAACAAAAGAAGTGCAGAAAGAAGGAACAGAGGTGCACAAAGATGCAAGAGGGGTGCAGAATGAGGGAAGAGGGGTACAGAAAGAGGCACAATGGTTGCAGAAAGAAGGGACAGAGGTGCAGAAAGAAGCAGGAGAAGTGCAGAAAGAAGCAGGAGAAGTGCAGAAAGAGGGATGAGGGGTGGCGAAAGAGGCAAGAGAAGTGCAGAAAGAAGCAACAGAGATGCAAAAAGGGGGAACAGAGGTGGCGAAAGTGGCACGAGTGGTGGAGAAAGAAGCAAGAGAGGTGCAGAAAGAAACAAACGAAGTGCAGAAAAAAGGAACAGAGGTGCAGAAAGAGGCAAGAGGGGTGCGGAAAGAGGGGTATGAAATAGGCACGAGGGGTACAAAAAAAAGCAAGAGGGGTGCAGGAAGAAGCAAGAGTGTTGCAGAAAGAAACAAAAGAAGTGCAGAAAGAAAGAACAGAGGTGCAGAAAGAGGCAAGAGGGGTACAAAAAGAGGGAAGAGGAGTACAAAAAGAAGCACGAGTGGTACAGAAAGAAGAGAGGTGTACAAAGAAGCAAGAGGAGTACAGAAAGAAGCAACAGAGGTGCAGAAAGAGGCATGAGGGCTGTAAAAAGAGGCACATGTGGTGCAGAAAGAAGCAAGCGACGTGTAGAAAGAAACAAAAGAAGCGCAGAAAGAAGGAACAGAGGTGCAGAAAGGGACAACAGGGGTGCAGAAAGAGGGAAGAGGGGTGGAGAAAGAGGCAAGGGAGTGGAGAAAGAGGCAAGGGAGTGCAGAAAGAGGCATGAGAGCTGCAGAAAGAAACAAAAGAAGTGCAGAAAAAAGGAACAGAGGTGGAGAAAGAGGCAAGAGGTGTGCAGAAAGAGGCAAAGGATGTGCAGAAAGAAGCGAGAGGTGCATAAAGAAACAAAAGAAGTGCAGAAAGAAGGAACAGAGGTGCAGAAAGAGGCAAGAGGGGTGCACAAAGAGGGAAGAGGGGTGTGAAAGAGGCTTGTGGGGTGCAGAAAGAAGCAAGAGATGTGCAGAAAGAAACAAAAGAAGAGCAGAAAGAAAGAACAGAGGTGCAGAAAGAGTCAATAGGTTTACAGAAAGAAGCAAGAGAGCTGTAGAAAGAAACAGTAGAAGTGCATAAAGAAGGAACAGAGGTGCACAAAGAGGCAAGAGGGGTGTAGAAAGAGGGAAGAGGGTGTGAGAATTTGGCCTGGTATATGCTGTCCACTAATTATAGTGGGCACCTTGTACCAGTCCAAACAACCCCTTATTGGAGATAGGTTAAAGACAACCTTTATTGAAAGCTATCCTAGTGGTAGCTATGGAGAGCAGCCTTCAGGCTAAGTCTTGAAGGAATGTAAAGCAGCTTGTTTTACCAGTCTATAATCTCTTGAGTGGCCAAATGAAAGAGGACCACACCAGGTATATATTTAAAATATATGTATTTAGTCTTAAACACATCCCTCTAGTCTCTTTATGAGGCTAGAGTTCGAAGTACATAAGTTACAAGTCAGTTATCAACAGTAATAGCACAAATACACATTTGAGCCCTAGGGGCATACCAAACCATATACCAAAAAAGTGGTATAAGAACCACAACTGAGCTAGACACAAGGCCTAGAGCCTATAGAAGTGCTTGGACCCCAAGGAACCACCCAAGGTAGTGACACAGGGGATCCACGGGGGACGCGTGCAGTGTGAGAACACAGCCGTGAGCCACCGTTGACTTCTATGGGGAAAGTTGCGGTTGGATTTTTAAAAGGGAAGGACACTTAGAGGAGGACTTGGAGCAAATCCCTTTAGAACTACGCAGTTCTAGAGTCAATACCCATGGGAGCACCGGAGTACTCGAGTTACCTCACCCAGGGAAGCCGGGTGCATAGGTGTCTTTTGGCGTCGGGTTTCGTCGTTGTTTTCAATGGCGATCTGCTGCAGCAGGCTGCTGGCGACCAAGTCGAAAGTGTCCGGGTGGATCCAAGAGTGGATCAAAGATCTGAAGAACCTGAAAGCAGAGGGGACAGAGTCTGGGTCACTAGCCAGTGACCAGGAAGGATATGAGCAGATGCCCACTGATGTCGGGTGCTTCAGGTAGGTTGACGGTCGTCTTGACTCTTCAACCACGAGGTCCAGGAGGTGTCGATGACAACCAGAAGCTGGATTCGAGCTGTCCCACAATGTTTGTCAATTGCTGCGGTGTCGGCGACTGGATTGGACCCAACAAGCCTTGGCAACGGCAAGTCACGTGGAAACAAAGAAAGGACGTTGATACAGATCAGCAAGGTCTGTGGGACTCACCCAGCAAGGGTAAGTTAGGGCACATCTGGAGCAACCAGGAAAGCCCAAGCAGAAGAAGAGTTGCCTTCGGGAGGGCCCACTAGCCAACGGACTAGTGACCGCAAAGGAGCCTCTAGTGGACACACTTGGAGCTGGCTCTCAGAACACTCGTGGAGTGGAGGCCAGTGATCTTCAATGCAGTCGGTGCTGGAGGTAAGGGCTACTTGGAGCCCAAAGCACAACTTCGTGAGAGACCAGAAAGAGGATGCACTTGCAAAAGTTCTTGGTGCCCAGGGATCACAGTTCCACGTTACCCACGATAGCTACGGGCCTCAGCTTCGCTGGGAACTCAGGGCAGCCTCGGTGAAGTCTGGAAATCTACCTCTGGTGATGCAAAGACTTCAGCGTCCAGCAGGAGCTTCAGCGATGCAGACCAGACAATTGCTTCTTTGGTGCCTGCCAAGCAGGGGAGTCACTCCTTGACCCCAAGGGAGATTCTTCAGTCCTCTAATCTTGAAGTAGAGCGTCGAAGGTCCAGGATTTGGCTTCAGAGTTTCGTCCACGGTAATCTAAAGTCTTAAGGACTGGGGTCCCATACTTATACTAAGTTAGGGGGTTGGACATACTCTGGGGACCCACCTATAGGAGGGTCAGGGAAGAGGGGTGGTTACAGAAACAAGAGAGGTGCAGAAAGAAACAAATGAAGTGCAGGAAGAAGGAACAGAGGTGCAGAAAGAGGCAAAAGGGGTGCAGAAAGGGGGAAGAGGGGTGTGAAAGAGGCACGAGAGGTGCAGAAAGAAGCAAGAGGGGTGCAGAAAGAAGCAATAGAGTTGCAGAAAGAAACAAAAGAAGTGCAGAAAGAAGGAACAGATGTGCAGAAAGAGGCAGGAGGGGTGCAAAAAGAGAAGTGGGCTGCAGAAAGAGGTACAAGGGTTGCAGAAAGAAGGGACAGAGTTGCAGAAAGAAGCAAGAGAAGTGCAGAAAGAAGCAACAGAGGTACAGAAAGAGGGATGAGGGGTGGAGAAAGAGGCAAGAGAAGTGCAGAAAGATGAAACAGAGATGCAAAAAGGGGGAACAGAGGTGGAGAAAGTGGCAAGAGGGGTGCAGAAAGAAGCAAGAGAGGTGCAGAAAGAAACAAAAGAAGAGCTGAAAGAAGGAACAGAGATGCAGAAAGAGGCAAGAGGGTTACAGAAAGAGGGAAGAGGGGTGCAGAAAGAAGCACAAGTGGTACAAAAAGAAGCAAGAGAGGTGCAGAAAGAAGTAAGAGGAGTGCAGAAAGAAGAAACAGAGGTGCAGAAAGAGGCAAAAGTGGTGCAAAAAGAGGCACGAGGGGTGCAGAAAGAGGCACGAGGGTGCAGAAAGAAGCAAGAGATGTGCAGAAAGAAACAAAAGTACAGAAAGAAGGAACAGAGGTGCAGAAAGAGGCAACTGGGGTGAAGAAAGAGGAAAGAGGGGTTGAGAAAGATGCAAGAGGGGTGCAGAAAGAAGCAAGAGAGGTGCAGAAACAAACAAAAGAAGAGCAGAAAGAAGGAACCGAGGTGCAGAAAGAGGTAAGAGGGGTGCAGAAAGAGGGAAGAGGTATGCAGAAAGAAGCATGAGTGGTGTATAAAGAAGCAAGAGAGGTGCAGAAAGAAGCAAGAAGAGTGCAGAAAGGAGAAACAGAGGTGCAGAAAGAGGCAAGAGGGGTGCAAAAAGAGGCACGAGGGGTGCATAAAGAGGAACGAGGGGTACAGGAAGAAGCAAGAGATGTGCAGAAAGAAACAAAAGTGCAGAAAGAAGGAACAGAGGTACAGAAAGAGGTAACAGGGGTGAAGAAAGAGGGAAGAGGAGTTGAGAAAGAGGCAAGGGGTGCAGAAATAAGCAAGATAGCTGCAGAAAGAAACAAAAGAAGTGCAGAAAGAAGGAACAGAGGTGCAGAAAGAGGAAAGAGGGGTGCAGAAAGAGGCAAAAGGGGTGCAGAAAGAAGCAGGAGAGGCAGAAAGAAACAAAAGAAGTGCAGAAAAAAGGAACAGAGGTGCAGAAAGAGGCAATAGGGGTGCAGAAAGAAACAAAAGAAGTGCAGAAAGAAGCAACAGAGGTGCAGAAAGAGGCAAGAGGAGTGCAGAAAGAGGAAAGAGGGGTGCAGAAAGAGGCAAAAGGGGTGCAGAAAGAAGCAGGAGGTGCAGAAAAAAACAAAAGAAGTGCAGAAAAAAGGAACAGAGGTGCAGAAAGAGGCAAGAGGAGTGCAGAAAGAGGGAAGAGGGGTGCAGAAAGATGCACGATGGGTGCAGAAAGAAGGAAGAGAGATGCAGAAAGAAGTAAGAGAAATGCAGAAAGAAGCAACAGAGATGCAGAAAGGGGGAAGTGGGGTGGAGAAAGAAGCAAGAGGGATACAGAAAGAAACAAGAGAGGTGCAGAAAGAAACAAACGAAGTGCAGAAAGAAGGAACATAGGTGCAGAAAGAGGGATGAGGGGTGCAGAATGAGGGAAGATGGGTACAGAAAGAGGCACAAGGGTTGCAGAAAGAAGGGACAGAGGTGCAGAAAGAAGCAAGAGAAGTGCAGAAAGAAGCAACAGAGGTGCTGAAAGAGGGATGAGGGGTGGCGAAAGAGGCAAGAGAAGTGCAGAAAGAAGCAACAGAGATGCAAAAAGGGGGAACAGAGGTGGCGAAAGTGGCACGAGTGGTGGAGAAAGAAGCAAGAGAGGTGCAGAAAGAAACAAACGAAGTGCAGAAAAAAGGAACAGAGGTGCAGAAAGAGGCAAGAGGGTTGTGGGAAGAGGGGTATGAAAGAGGCACGAGGGGTGCAGAAAGAAGCAAGAGGGGTGCAGGAAGAAGCAAGAGTGTTGCAGAAAGAAACAAAAGAAGTGCAGAAAGAAAGAACAGAGGTGCAGAAAGAGGCAAGAGGGGTACAGAAAGAGGGAAGAGGAGTACAAAAAGAAGCACGAGTGGTACAGAAAGAAGCAAGAGAGGTGTACAAAGAAGCAAGAGGAGTACAGAAAGAAGCAACAGAGGTGCAGAAAGAGGCATGAGGACTGTAAAAAGAGGCACATGGGGTGCAGAAAGAAGCAAGGGACGTGCAGAAAGTAACAAAAGAAGTGCAGAAAGAAGGAACAGAGGTGCAGAAAGGGACAACAGGGGTGCAGAAAGAGGCAAAAGATGTGCAGAAAGAAGCGAGAGGTGCAGAAAGAAACAAAAGAAGTGCAGAAAGAAGGAGCAGAGGTGCAGAAAGAGGCAAGAGGGGTGCACAAAGAGGGAAGAGGGGTGTGAAAGAGGCTCGTGGGGTACAGAAAGAAGCAAGAGATGTGCAGAAAGAAACAAAAGAAGAGCAGAAAGAAAGAACAGAGGTGCAAAAAGAGGCAACAGGGGTGCAGAAAGAAGCAAGAGAGCTGTAGAAAGAAACAGTAGAAGTGCAGAAAGAAGGAACAGAGGTGCAGAAAGAGGCAAGAGGGGTGTAGAAAGAGGGAAGAGGGATACAGAAAGATGCAAAAGGGGTGCAGAAAGAAGTGAGAGGTGCCAGATAGACACAAGAGAAGTACAGAGAGAAGCAAGAGGAGTGCATAACGAAGCAACAGAGGTGCATAAAGAGGCAAGAGGCATGCAAAAAGAAGGAAGAGGGGTACAGAAAGAGGCATGTGGGGTACAGAAAGAAGCAAGAGATGTGCAGAAAGAAACAAAAGAAGTGCAGAAAGAAAGAACAGAGGTGCAGAAAGAGGCAACTGGGGTGCAGAAAGAAGCAAGAGAGCTGTAGAAAGAAACAGAAGAAGTGCACAAAGAAGGAGCAGAGGTGCAGAAAGAGGCAAGAGGGGTGCAGAAAGAGGGAAGAGGGGCCCAGAAAGAGGGGAAAGGGGTGCAGAAAGAAGTGAGAGGTGCAGCTAGAAACAAAAGAAGTGCAGAAGGAAGGAATAGAGGTGCAGAAAGAGGGGTGCAGGAAGAGGGGTGTGAAAGAGGCACGAGGGGTGTAGAAAAAGGCTAAAGGGGTGCAGAAAGAGGCGAGAGGTGCAGAAAGAAACAAAAGAAGTGCAGAAAGAAGGAACAGAGGTGCAGAAAGAGGCAAGAGGGGTGCACAAAGAGGGAAGAGGGGTGTGAAAGAGGCACGAGGAGTGCAAAAAGAAACCAAAGAAGTGCAGAAAGAAAGAACAGAGGTACAGTAAGAGGCAACAGGGGTGCAGAAAAAGGGTGGATGGGTGGAGAAAGAGGCAAGGGGTGCAGAAAGAAGCAAGAGAGCTGTAGAAAGAAACAGAAGAAGTGCAGAAAGAAGGAACAGAGGTGCAGAAAGAGGCATGACGGGTGCAGAAAGAGGAAAGAGGGGTGTAGAAAGAGGCAAAAGGTGTGCAGAAAGAAGTGAGAGGCGCAGATAGAAACAAAAGTAGTGCAGAAAGAAGGAGCAGAGGTGCATTAGGAGGCAATTGAGGTGCGGGAAGAGGGGTGTGAAAGAGGCACGAGGGGTGCAGAAAATAGCAAGAGATGTGCAGAAAGAAGCAACAGAGTTGCAGAAAGAGGGAAGAGGGGTGGAGAAAGAGACAAGAGAAGTGCAGAAAGAAGCAACAGCGATGCAGAAAGGGGAAGAGGAGTGGAGAAAGAGGCAAGAGGGGTGTAGAAAGAAGCAAGAGAGGTGCATAAAGAAACAAAAGAAGTGCAGAAAGAAGCAACAGAGGTTCAGAAAGCGGCAAGAGGAGTGCAGAAAGAGGGAAGAGGGATGGAGAAAGAGGCACGAAGGGTACAGAAAGAAGCAAGAGAGATGCAGAAAGAAGCTAGAGAAATATGTAAAGTAGCAACAGAGATGCAGAAAGGGAGAAGTGGGGTGGAGAAAGAGGCAAGAGGGATACAGAAAGAAACAAGAGATGTGCAGAAAGAAGGAACAGAGGTGCAGAAAGAGGCAAGAGGGGTGCAGAAAGAGGGAAGAGGGGTGTGAAAGAGGCAGAAAGGGTGCAGTAAGAAGCAAGAGGGGTGCAGAAAGAAGCAAGAGAGTTGCAGACAGAAACAAAAGAAGTGTGGAAAGAAGGAACAGATGTGCAGAAAGAGGCAGGAGGGGTGCAGAAAGAGAGAAGTGGGCTGCGGAAAGAGGTACAAGGGTTGCAGAAAGAAGGGACAGAGGTGCAGAAAGAAGCAAGAGAAGTGCAGAAAGAAGCAACAGAGGTACAGAAAGAGGGATGAGGGGTGGAGAAAGAGGCAAGAGGGGTGCAGAAATAAGCAAGAGAGGTGCAGAAAGAAACAAAAGAAGAGCTGAAAGAAGGAACAGAGGTGCAGAAAGAGGCAAGAGGGGTGCAGAAAGAGGGATGAGGGGTGCAGAAAGAAGCACAAGTGGTGCAGAAAGAAGCAAGAGAGGTGTAGAAAGAGGGAAGAGGGGTGTGAAAGAGGCACTAGGAGTGCAAAAAGAAACCAAAGAAGTGCAGAAAGAAAGAACAGGGGTACAGATAGAGGCAACAGGGGTGCAGAAAGAAGGTGGATGGGTGGAGAAAGAGGCAAGGGGGTGCAGAAAGAAGCAAGAGAGCTGTAGAAAGAAACATAAGAAGTGCAGAAAGAAGGAACAGAGGTGCAGAAAGAGGCAAGACGGGTGCAGAAAGAGGAAAGAGGGGTGCAGAAAGAGGCAAAAGGTGTGCAGAAAGAAGTGAGAGGAGCAGATAGAAACAAAAGTAGTGCAGAAAGAAGGAGCAGAGGTGCATTAAGAGGCAAGTGGGGTGCCGGAATAGGGTTGTGAAAGAGGCACGAGAGTTGCAGAAAGAAGCAAGAGAGGTGCAGAAAGAAGCAACAGAGTTGCAGAAAGAGGGAAGAGGGGTAGAGAAAGAGACAAGAGAAGTACAGAAAGAAGCAACAGCGATGCAGAAAGGGGGAAGAGGGGTGGAGAAAGAGGCAAGAGGGGTGTAGAAAGAAGCAAGAGAGGTGCAGAAAGAAACAAAAGAAGTGCAGAAAGAAGGAACAGAGGTGCAGAAAGAGGTAAGAGGCGTGCACAAAGAGGGAAGAGGGGTGTGAAAGAGGCACAAGCGGTGCAGAAAGAAGCAAGAGAGGTGCAGAAAGATGCAAGATAAGTGTAGAAAGAAGCAACAGAGATATAGAAAGAGGGAAGAGGGGTGGAGAAAGAGGCAAGAGGGATGCAGAAAGAAACAAGAGAGGTGCAGAAAGAAACAAAAAAGTACAGAAAGAAGGAACAGAGGTGTAGAAATAGGCAAGAGGGGTAAAGAAAGTGAAAAGGGGTGTGAAAGAGGCATGAGGGGTGCAGAAAGAAGCAAGAGGCAAGCAGACAGAAGCAAGAGAGTTGCAAAAAGAACCAAAAGAAGTACAGAAAAAAGGAACAGAGGTGCAGAAAGAGGCAAGAGGGGTGCAGAAAGAGGGAAGAGGGGTGCAGAAAGAGGCACAAGGGTTGCAGAGAGGAGGGACAGATGTACAGAAAGAGGCAAGAGGGGTGCAGAAAGAGGGAAGAGGGGTGCAGAAAGAAGCACAAGTGGCGCAGAAAGAAGCAAGAGAGGTGTAGAAAGAAGCAAGAGGAGTGCATAAAGAAGCAACAGAGATGCAGAAAGGGGAAGTGGGGTGCAGAAAGAAGCAAGAGATGTACAGAAAGAAACAAAAGAAGTGCTGAAAGAAAGAACAGAGGTGCAGAAAGAGGCAACCGGGGTGCAGAAGGAGGGAAGAGGGTTGCAGAAAGAGGCAAAATGGGTACAGAAAGAAGTGAGAGGTGCAGATAGAAACAAAAGAAGTGCAAAAAGAAGGAACGGAGGAGCAGAAAGAGGCAAGAGGGGTGCGGGAGAGGGGTGTGAAAGAGGCATGAGGGGTGCAGAAAGAAGCAAGAGAGGTGCAGAAAGAAGCAACATTGGTGAAGAAAGAAGGAAGAGGGATGGAGAAAGAGACAAGAGAAGTGCAGAAAGAAGCAACAGAGATGCAGAAAGGGGGGAAGAGGGGTGGAGAAAGAGGCAAGAGGGGTGCAGAAAGAAGCAAGAGAGGTGCAGAAAGAAACAAAAGAAGTGTAGAAAGACGGAACAGAGGTGCAGAAAGAGGCAAGAGGAGTGCAGTGCAGAAAGAGAAGAAGGGTGCAGAAAGAGGCACAAGTGGTGCAGAAAGAAGCAAGAGAGGTGCAGAAAGATGCAAGATAAGTGCAGAAGGAAGCAACAGAGATGCACAAAGAGGGATGGAGAAAGACGCAAGAGAAGTGCAGAAAGAAGCAACAGACATGCAGAAAGGGGGAGAGCGGTGGAGAAAGGAGCAACAGAGGTGCAGACAGAGGCAAGAGGGGTGCAAAAAGAGGCAGGAGGGGTGCAGAAAAAAGCAAGAGACGTGCAGAAAGAGGGAAGAGGGGTGCAGAAGGAAGCATGAGTGGTGCAGAAAGAAGCAAGAGAGGTGTAGAAAGAAGCAAGAGGGGTGGAGAAAGAGGCAAGAGGGGTGCAGAAAGAAGCAAGAGAGGTTCAGAAAGAAACAAAAGAAGTGCAGAAAGAAACAAAAGAAGTGCAGAAAGAGAAGAAGGGTGCAGAACGAGGCACAAGTGGTGCAGAAAGAAGCAAGAGAGGTGCAGAAAGATGCAAGATAAGTGCAGAAATAATCAACAGTGATGCAGAAAAAGCTAAGAGGGGTGGAGAAAGAGGCAAGAGAAGTGCAGAAAGAAGCAACAGACATGCAGAAAGGGGGAAGAGGGGTGGAGAAAGAGGCAAGAGGGATACAGAAAGAAGCAAGAGAGGTGCAGAAAGAAACAAAAGAAGTGCAGAAAGAAGGAACAGAGGTGCAGAAAGAGGCAAGAGATGTGCAGAAAGAAGGAACAGAGGTGCAGAAAGAGGCAAGAGGGGTGCAGAAAGACGGAAGAGGGGTGTGAAAGAGGCAGAAGGGGTGCAGTAAGAAGCAAGAGGGGTGCAGAAAGAAGCAAGAGAGTTGCAGACAGAAACAAAAGAAGTGTGGAAAGAAGGAACAGATGTGCAGAAAGAGGCAGGAGGGGTGCAGAAAGAGAGAAGTGGGCTGCGGAAAGAGGTACAAGGGTTGCAGAAAGAAGGGACAGAGGTGCAGAAAGAAGCAAGAGAAGTGCAGAAAGAAGCAACAGAGGTACAGAAAGAGGGATGAGGGGTGGAGAAAGAGGCAAGAGGGGTGCAGAAATAAGCAAGAGAGGTGCAGAAAGAAACAAAAGAAGAGCTGAAAGAAGGAACAGAGGTGCAGAAAGAGGCAAGAGGGGTGCAGAAAGAGGGATGAGGGGTGCAGAAAGAAGCACAAGTGGTGCAGAAAGAAGCAAGAGAGGTGTAGAAAGAAGCAAGAGGAGTGCCGAAAGAAGAAACAGAGGTGCAGAAAGAGGCAAGAGGGCTCCACAAAGAGGGAAGAGGGGTGTGAAAGAGGCACGAGGAGTGCAAAAAGAAACCAAAGAAGTGCAGAAAGAAAGAACAGGGGTACAGATAGAGGCAACAGGGGTGCAGAAAGAAGGTGGATGGGTGGAGAAAGAGGCAAGGGGGTGCAGAAAGAAGCAAGAGAGCTGTAGAAAGAAACAGAAGAAGTTCAGAAAGAAGGAACAGAGGTGCAGAAAGAGGCAAGACGGGTGCAGAAAGAGGAAAGAGGGGTGCAGAAAGAGGCAAAAGGTGTGCAGAAAGAAGTGAGAGGAGCAGATAGAAACAAAAGTAGTGCAGAAAGAAGGAGCAGAGGTGCATTAAGAGGCATGTGGGGTGTGGGAATAGGGTTGTGAAAGAGGCACGAGAGTTGCAGAAAGAAGCAAGAGAGGTACAGAAAGAAGCAACAGAGTTGCAGAAAGAGGGAAGAGGGGTAGAGAAAGAGACAAGAGTAGTGCAGA
This sequence comes from Calotriton arnoldi, assembly GCA_963921515.1. Taxonomy (NCBI): domain Eukaryota; kingdom Metazoa; phylum Chordata; class Amphibia; order Caudata; family Salamandridae; genus Calotriton; species Calotriton arnoldi. The sequence goes on from CAWUFW010003137.1 coordinate 514,677, forward strand.
AAGAAGCAACAGCGATGCAGAAAGGGGGAAGAGGGGTGGAGAAAGAGGCAAGAGGGGTGTAGAAAGAAGCAAGAGAGGTGCAGAAAGAAACAAAAGAAGTGCAGAAAGAAGGAACAGAGGTGCAGAAAGAGGCAAGAGGAGTGCAGAAAGAGAAGGAGGGTGCAGAAAGATGCACAAGCGGTGCAGAAAGAAGCAAGAGAGGTGCAGAAAGATGCAAAATAAGTGTAGAAAGAAGCAACAGAGATATAGAAAGAGGGAAGAGGGGTGGAGAAAGAGGCAAGAGGGATGCAGAAAGAAACAAGAGAGGTGCAGAAAGAAACAAAAAAGTACAGAAAGAAGGAACAGAGGTGTAGAAATAGCAAGAGGGGTAAAGAAAGTGAAAAGGGGTGTGAAAGAGGCATGAGGGGTGAAGCAAGAGGCAAGCAGACAGAAGCAAGAGAGTTGCAAAAAGAACCAAAAGAAGTACAGAAAGAAGGAACAGAGGTGCAGAAAGAGGCAAGAGGGGTGCAGAAAGAGGGAAGAGGGGTGCAGAAAGAGGCACAAGGGTTGCAGAGAGGAGGGACAGATGTACAGAAAGAGGCAAGAGGGGTGCAGAAAGAGGAAGAGGGTGCAGAAAGAAGCACAAGTGGCGCAGAAAGAAGCAAGAGAGGTGTAGAAAGAAGCAAGAGGAGTGCATAAAGAAGCAACAGAGATGCAGAAAGGGGAAGTGGGGTGCAGAAAGAAGCAAGAGATGTACAGAAAGAAACAAAAGAAGTGCTGAAAGAAAGAACAGAGGTGCAGAAAGAGGCAACCGGGGTGCAGAAGGAGGGAAGAGGGGTGCAGAAAGAGGCAAAAGGGGTACAGAAAGAAGTGAGAGGTGCAGATAGAAACAAAAGAAGTGCAGAAAGAAGGAACGGAGGAGCAGAAAGAGGCAAGAGGGGTGCGGGGAGAGGAGTGTGAAAGAGGCACGAGGGGTGCAGAAAGAAGCAAGAGAGGTGCAGAAAGAAGCAACATAGGTGAAGAAAGAAGGAAGAGGGATGGAGAAAGAGACAAGAGAAGTGCAGAAAGAAGCAACAGAGATGCAGAAAGGGGGGAAGAGGGGTGGAGAAAGAGGCAAGAGGGGTGCAGTGCAGAAAGAGAAGAAGGGTGCAGAAAGAGGCACAAGTGGTGCAGAAAGAAGCAAGAGAGGTACAGAAAGATGCAAGATAAGTGCAGAAGGAAGCAACAAAGATGCACAAAGAGGGATGGAGAAAGACGCAAGAGAAGTGCAGAAAGAAGCAACAGACATGCAGAAAGGGGGAGAGCGGTGGAGAAAGAGGCAAGAGGGATACAGAAAGAAGCAAGAGAGGTGCAGAAAGAGGGAAGAGGGGTGCAGAAGGAAGCACGAGTGGTGCAAAAAGAAGCAAGAGAGGTGTAGAAAGAAGCAAGAGGGGTGGAGAAAGAGGCAAGAGGGGTGCAGAAAGAAACAAGAGAGGTGCAGAAAGAAACAAAAGAAGTGCAGAAAGAGAAGAAGGGTGCAGAACGAGGCACAAGTGGTGCAGAAAGAAGCAAGAGAGGTGCAGAAAGATGCAAGATAAGTGCAGAAATAATCAACAGTGATGCAGAAAAAGCTAAGAGGGGTGGAGAAAGAGGCAAGAGAAGTGCAGAAAGAAGCAACAGACATGCAGAAAGGGGGAAGAGGGGTGGAGAAAGAGGCAAGAGGGATACAGAAAGAAGCAAGAGAGGTGCAGAAAGAAACAAAAGAAGTGCAGAAAGAAGGAACAGAGGTGCAGAAAGAGGCAAGAGGGATGCAGAAAAAAACAAAAGAAGTGCAGAAAGAAGCAATAGAGGTGCAGAAAGTGGCAAGGGGATTGCAGAAAGAGGGGTGCAGAAAGAGGCACAAGGGGTGCAGAAAGAAGCAAGAGAGGTGCAGAAAGAAGCAAGAGAAGTGCAGAAAGAAGCAACAGAGATGCAGAAAGGGGGAAGTGGGGTGCAGAAAGAGGCATGCGGGATACAGAAAGAAACAAGAGATGCGCAGAAAGAAACAAAAGAAGTGCAGAAAGAAGGAACAGAGGTGCAGAAAGAGGCAAGAGGGGTGCAGAAAGAGGGAAGAGGGGTGTGAAAGAGGCAGAAGGGGTGCAGAAAGAAGCAAGAGGGGTGCAGAAAGAAGCAAGAGAGTTGCAGAAAGAAGCAAAAGAAGTGCGGAAAGAAGGATCAGATGTGCAGAAAGAGGCAGGAGGGGTGCAGAAAGAGAGAAGTGGGCTGCGGAAAGAGGCACAAGGGTTACAGAAAGAAGGGACAGAGGTGCCAAAAGAAGCAAGAGAAGTGCAGAAAGAAGCAACAGAGGTGCAGAAAGAGGGATGAGGGGTGGAGAAAGAGGCAAGAGGGGTGCAGAAAGAAGCAAGAGAGGTGCAGAAAGAAGCAAGAGGAGTGCAGAAAGAAGAAACAGAGGTGCAGAAAGAGGCAAGAGGGATGCAAAATAGGCACGAGGGGTGCAGAAAGAGGCACGAGGGGTGCAGAAAGAAGCAAGAGATGTGCAGAAAGAAACAAAGTGCAGAAAGAAGGAACAGAGGTGCAGAAAGCGCAACAGGGGTGAAGAAAGAGGGAAGAGGGGTTGAGAAAGATACAAGGGGTGCAGAAAGAAGCAAGAGAGCTGCAGAAAGAAACAAAAGAAGTGCAGAAAGAAGCAACAGAGGTTCAGAAAGAGGAAGAGGGTGGAGAAAGAGGCAAGAGGGATGTAGAAAAAAACAAGAAAGGTGCAGAAAGAAACAAAAGTAGTGCAGAAAGAAGGTACAGAGGTGCAGAAAGAGGCAAGAGAGGTGTAGAAAGAAACAAAAGAAGTGCAGAAAGAAGCAACAGAGGTGCAGAAAGAGGCAAGAGAGGTGTAGAAAGAAACAAAAGAAGTGCAGAAAGAAGCAACAGACGTTCAGAAAGAGGGAAGAGGGGTGGAGAAAGAGGCAAGAGGGATGTAGAAAAAAACAAGAAAGGTGCAGAAAGAAACAAAAGTAGTGCAGAAAGAAGGTACAGAGGTGTAGAAAGAGGCAAGAGGGGTGCAGAAAGAGTGAAGAGGGGTGTGAAAGAGGCACAAGGGGTGCAGAAAGAAGCAAGAGGCATGCAGAAAAAAAGAGAGTTGCAGAAAGAACCAAAAGAAGTGCAGAAAGAAGGAACAGAGGTGCAGAAATAGGCAAGAGGTGTGCAGAAAGAGGGAAGAGGGGTGCAGGTAGAGGCACAACGGTTGAAGAAAGAAGGGACAGATGTGCAGAAAGATGCAAGAGAAGTGCAGAAAGTAGCAACAGAGGTGCAGAAAGAGGCAACATGGGTGCAGAAAGAAGCAAGAGAGCTGTAGAAAGAAACAGAAGAAGTACAGAAAGAAGGAACAGAGGTGCAGAAAGAGGCAAGAGGGGTACAGAAAGAGGGAAGAGGGGTGCAGAAAGAAGTGAGAGGTGCAGATAGAAACAAAAGAAGTGCAGAAAGAAGGAAAAGAGGTGCAGAAAGAGGCAAGAGTTGTGTGGGAAGAAGGGTGTGAAAGAGGCACGAGGGCTGCAGAAAGAAGCAAGAGAGGTGTAGAAAGAAACAACAGAGTTGCAGAAAGAGGGAAGAGGGGTGGAGAAAGAGGCAAGAGGGTGGAGAAAGAAGCAAGAGAGGTACAGAAAGAAACAAAAGGTTTGCAGAAAGAAGGAACAGAGGTTCAGAAAGAGGCAAGAGGAGTTCAGAAAGAGAAGAAGGGTGCAGAAAGAGGCAGAAGTGGTGCAGAAAGAAGCAAGAGAGGTGCAGAAAGACGCAAGATAAGTGCAGAAAGAAGCAACAGAGATGCAGAAAGAGGGAAGAGGGGCGGAGAAAGAGGCAAGAGGGATGCAGAAAGAAACAAGAGAGGTGCAGAAAGAAACAAAAGAAGTGCAGAAAGAAGGAACAGAGGTGTAGAAAGAGGCAAAAGTGCTGCAGAAAGAGTGAAGAGGGGTGTGAAAGAGGCACGAGTGGTGCAGATAGAAGTAAGAGGCGTGCAGAAAGAAGCAAGAGAGTTGCAGAAAGAACCAAAAGAAGTGCAGAAAGAAAGAACAGAGGTGGAGAAAGAGGCAAGAGGGGTGCAGAAAGAGGGAAGAGGGGTGCAGGAAGAGGCACACGGGTTGCAGAAAGAAGGGACAGATGTTCAGAAAGAAGCAAGAGAAGTTCAGAAAGAAGCAACAAAGGTGAAGAAAGAGGCATGCGGGATACAGAAAGAAACAAGAGATGCGCAGAAAGAAACAAAAGAAGTGCAGAAAGAAGGAACAGAGGTGCAGAAAGAGGCAAGAGGGGTGCAGAAAGAGGGAAGAGGGGTGTGAAAGAGGCAGAAGGGGTGCAGAAAGAAGCAAGAGGGGTGCAGAAAGAAGCAAGAGAGTTGCAGAAAGAAGCAAAAGAAGTGCGGAAAGAAGGATCAGATGTGCAGAAAGAGTCAGGAGGGGTGTAGAAAGAGAGAAGTGGGCTGCGGAAAGAGGCACAAGGGTTACAGAAAGAAGGGACAGAGGTGCCGAAAGAAGCAAGAGAAGTGCAGAAAGAAGCAACAGAGGTGCAGAAAGAGGGATGAGGGGTGGAGAAAGAGGCAAGAGGGGTGCAGAAAGAAGCAAGAGAGGTGCAGAAAGAAGCAAGAGGAGTGCAGAAAGAAGAAACAGAGGTGCAGAAAGAGGCAAGAGGGATGCAAAATAGGCACGAGGGGTGCAGAAAGAGGCACGAGGGTGCAGAAAGAAGCAAGAGATGTGCAGAAAGAAACAAAGTGCAGAAAGAAGGAACAGAGGTGCAGAAAGCGCAACAGGGGTGAAGAAAGAGGGAAGAGGGTTGAGAAAGATACAAGGGGGTGCAGAAAGAAGCAAGAGAGCTGCAGAAAGAAACAAAAGAAGTGCAGAAAGAAGGAACAGAGGTGCAGAAAGAGGCAAGAGAGGTGTAGAAAGAAACAAAAGAAGTGCAGAAAGAAGCAACAGAGGTTCAGAAAGAGGCAAGAGGAGTGCAGAAAGAGGGAAGAGGGATGCAGAAAGAGGCACGAAGGGTGCAGAAAGAAGCAAGAGAGTTGCAGAAAGAAGCCAGAGAAATATGTAAAGTAGTAACAGAGATGCAGAAAGGGGAAGTGGGCTGGAGAAAGAGGCAAGGGGGATACAGAAAGAAACAAGAGAGGTGCAGAAAGAAACAAAAGAAGTTGAGAAAGAAGGAACAGAGGTGCAGAAAAGAGGCAAGAGGGGTGAAGAAAGAGGGAAGAGGGATGTGAAAGATGCATGAGGGGTGCAGAAAGAAGCAAGAGGGGTACAGAAAGAAGCAAAGAGAGTTGCAAAAGAACCAAAAGAAGTACAGAAAGAAGGAACAGAGGTGCAGAAAGAGGCAAGAGGGGTGCAGAAAGAGGCAACAGGGGTGAAGAAAGAGGCAAGATAAGTGCAGAAAGAAGCAACAGAGATGCAGAAAGGGGGAAGAGGGGTGGAGAAAGAGGCAAAAGGGGTGCAGAAAGAAGCAAGAGAGGTGCAGAAAGAAACAAAAGAAGTGCAGAAAGAAGGAACAGAGGTGCAGAAAGAGGCAAGAGGAGTGCATAAAGAGAAGAATTGTGCTGAAAGAGGCACAAGTGGTGCGGAAAGAAGCAAGAAGGGTGCATAAAGACGCAAGATAAGTGCAGAAAGAAGCAACAGAAATGCAGAAAGAGGGAAGAGGGGTGGAGAAAGAGGCAAGAGGGATGCAGAAAAAAACAAGAAAGGTGCAGAAAGAAACAAAAGTAGTGCAGAAAGAAGGTACAGAGGTGTAGAAAGAGGCAAGAGGGGTGCAGAAAGAGTGCAGAGGGGTGTGAAAGAGGCACAAGGGGTGCAGAAAGAAGCAAGAGGCGTGCAGAAAAAAAAGAGAGTTGCAGAAAGAACCAAAAGAAGTGCAGAAAGAAGGAACAGAGGTGCAGAAATAGGCAAGAGGGGTGCAGAAAGAGGGAAGAGGGGTGCAGGAAGAGGCACAACGGTTGCAGAAAGAAGGGACAGATGTGCAGAAAGAAGCAAGAGAAGTGCAGAAAGTAGCAACAGAGGTGCAGAAAGAGGCAACATGGGTGCAGAAAGAAGCAAGAGAGCTGTAGAAAGAAACAGAAGAAGTACAGAAAGAAGGAACAGAGGTGCAGAAAGAGGCAAGAGGGGTACAGAAAGAGGGAAGAGGGGTGCAGAAAGAAGTGAGAGGTGCAGATAGAAACAAAAGAAGTGCAGAAAGAAGGAAAAGAGGTGCAGAAAGAGGCAAGAGTTGTGTGGGAAGAAGGGTGTGAAAGAGGCACGAGGGCTGCAGAAAGAAGCAAGAGAGGTGTAGAAAGAAACAACAGAGTTGCAGAAAGAGGGAAGAGGGGTGGAGAAAGAGGCAAGAGGGGTGGAGAAAGAAGCAAGAGAGGTACAGAAAGAAACAAAAGGTTTGCAGAAAGAAGGAACAGAGGTTCAGAAAGAGGCAAGAGGAGTGCAGAAAGAGAAGAAGGGTGCAGAAAGAGGCACAAGTGGTGCAGAAAGAAGCAAGAGAGGTGCAGAAAGACGCAAGATAAGTGCAGAAAGAAGCAACAGAGATGCAGAAAGAGGGAAGAGGGGCGGAGAAAGAGGCAAGAGGGATGCAGAAAGAAGGGACAGAGGTGCCGAAAGAAGCAAGAGAAGTGCAGAAAGAAGCAACAGAGGTGCAGAAAGAGGGATGAGGGGTGGAGAAAGAGGCAAGAGGGGTGCAGAAAGAAGCAAGAGAGGTGCAGAAAGAAGCAAGAGGAGTGCAGAAAGAAGAAACAGAGGTGCAGAAAGAGGCAAGAGGGATGCAAAATAGGCACGAGGGGTGCAGAAAGAGGCACGAGGGGTGCAGAAAGAAGCAAGAGATGTGCAGAAAGAAACAAAGTGCAGAAAGAAGGAACAGAGGTGCAGAAAGCGCAACAGGGGTGAAGAAAGAGGGAAGAGGGGTTGAGAAAGATACAAGGGGGTGCAGAAAGAAGCAAGAGAGCTGCAGAAAGAAACAAAAGAAGTGCAGAAAGAAGGAACAGAGGTGCAGAAAGAGGCAAGAGAGGTGTAGAAAGAAACAAAAGAAGTGCAGAAAGAAGCAACAGAGGTTCAGAAAGAGGCAAGAGGAGTGCAGAAAGAGGGAAGAGGGATGCAGAAAGAGGCACGAAGGGTGCAGAAAGAAGCAAGAGAGTTGCAGAAAGAAGCCAGAGAAATATGTAAAGTAGTAACAGAGATGCAGAAAGGGGGAAGTGGGCTGGAGAAAGAGGCAAGGGGGATACAGAAAGAAACAAGAGAGGTGCAGAAAGAAACAAAAGAAGTTGAGAAAGAAGGAACAGAGGTGCAGAAAGAGGCAAGAGGGGTGAAGAAAGAGGGAAGAGGAATGTGAAAGAGGCATGAGGGGTGCAGAAAGAAGCAAGAGGGGTACAGAAAGAAGCAAGAGAGTTGCAAAAAGAACCAAAAGAAGTACAGAAAGAAGGAACAGAGGTGCAGAAAGAGGCAAGAGGGGTGCAGAAAGAGGCAACAGGGGTGAAGAAAGAGGGAAGAGGGGTTGAGAAAGAGGCAAGATAAGTGCAGAAAGAAGCAACAGAGATGCAGAAAGGGGGAAGAGGGGTGGAGAAAGAGGCAAAGGGGTGCAGAAAGAAGCAAGAGAGGTGCAGAAAGAAACAAAAGAAGTGCAGAAAGAAGGAACAGAGGTGCAGAAAGAGGCAAGAGGAGTGCATAAAGAGAAGAATTGTGCTGAAAGAGGCACAAGTGGTGCGGAAAGAAGCAAGAAGGGTGCATAAAGACGCAAGATAAGTGCAGAAAGAAGCAACAGAAATGCAGAAAGAGGGAAGAGGGGTGGAGAAAGAGGCAAGAGGGATGCAGAAAAAACAAGAAAGGTGCAGAAAGAAACAAAAGTAGTGCAGAAAGAAGGTACAGAGGTGTAGAAAGAGGCAAGAGGGGTGCAGAAAGAGTGCAGAGGGGTGTGAAAGAGGCACAAGGGGTGCAGAAAGAAGCAAGAGGCGTGCAGAAAAAAAAGAGAGTTGCAGAAAGAACCAAAAGAAGTGCAGAAAGAAGGAACAGAGGTGCAGAAATAGGCAAGAGGGGTGCAGAAAGAGGAAGAGGGGTGCAGGAAGAGGCACAACGGTTGCAGAAAGAAGGGACAGATGTGCAGAAAGAAGCAAGAGAAGTGCAGAAGGTAGCAACAGAGGTGCAGAAAGAGGCAACATGGGTGCAGAAAGAAGCAAGAGAGCTGTAGAAAGAAACAGAAGAAGTACAGAAAGAAGGAACAGAGGTGCAGAAAGAGGCAAGAGGGGTACAGAAAGAGGGAAGAGGGGTGCAGAAAGAAGTGAGAGGTGCAGATAGAAACAAAAGAAGTGCAGAAAGAAGGAAAAGAGGTGCAGAAAGAGGCAAGAGTTGTGTGGGAAGAAGGGTGTGAAAGAGGCACGAGGGCTGCAGAAAGAAGCAAGAGAGGTGTAGAAAGAAACAACAGAGTTGCAGAAAGAGGGAAGAGGGGTGGAGAAAGAGGCAAGAGGGGTGGAGAAAGAAGCAAGAGAGGTACAGAAAGAAACAAAAGGTTTGCAGAAAGAAGGAACAGAGGTTCAGAAAGAGGCAAGAGGAGTGCAGAAAGAGAAGAAGGGTGCAGAAAGAGGCACAAGTGGTGCAGAAAGAAGCAAGAGAGGTGCAGAAAGACGCAAGATAAGTGCAGAAAGAAGCAACAGAGATGCAGAAAGAGGGAAGAGGGGCGGAGAAAGAGGCAAGAGGGATGCAGCAAGAAACAAGAGAGGTGCAGAAAGAAACAAAAGAAGTGCAGAAAGAAGGAACAGAGGTGTAGAAAGAGGCAAAAGTGCTGCAGAAAGAGTGAAGAGGGGTGTGAAAGAGGGACGAGTGGTGCAGCTAGAAGCAAGAGGCGTGCAGAAAGAAGCAACAGAGTTGCAGAAAGAACCAAAAGAAGTGCAGAAAGAAAGAACAGAGGTGGAGAAAGAGGCAAGAGGGGTGCAGAAAGAGGGAAGAGGGGTGCAGGAAGAGGCACACGGGTTGCAGAAAGAAGGGACAGATGTTCAGAAAGAAGCAAGAGAAGTTCAGAAAGAAGCAACAAAGGTGCAGAAAGAGGGATGAGGGGTGGGGAAAGAAGCAAGAGAAGTGCAGAAAGAAGCAACAGAGATGCAAAAAGCGGGAACAAGGGTAGAGAAAGTGGCAAGAGGGGTGCAGAAAGAAACAAGAGAGGTGCAGAAAGAAACAAAAGAAGTGCAGAAAGAAGGAACAGAGGTGCAGAAAGAGGCAAGAGGGGTGCAGAAAGAGGGAAGAGGGGTGCATAAAGAAGCACAAGTGGTGCAGAAAGAAGCAACAGAGGTGCAGAAAGAGGCAAGAGGGGTGCAGAAGGAGGGAAGAGGGGTGCAGAAAGAGGAAAAAGGGGTGCAGAAAGAAGTGAGAGGTACAGATAGAAACAAAAGAAGTGCAGAAAGAAGCAACAGGGGAGCAGAAAGAGGCAAGAGGGGTGCGCAGAGAGGGGTCTGAAAGAGGCACGAGGGGTGCAGAAAGAAGCAAGAGAGGTGCAGAAAGAAGCAACAGAGATGGCAATCTGGAACCTACCCAACTCCCTCTTGCCCGACATCGCCTTCCTCACGGAGACATGGACCAATGCCTCCTCCGCCGCCAACATCAACATCGCCATCCTGGACAGATACAAGATCCAGAGGAAGGACCGCCCCAACCACCCGGGGAGGGGGCCTCACCATCGCCCCCAAGAGCACCCTCCGCCTCACCACCTCCAGCGAAACCTTCCCCTCTGCCGAACACCTGCACTTCCAGATCCAGACCACCCCCAATGCCACACTCCGAGGAACCCTCGTCTACAGACCCCCCGGCCCCCGGACACCCTTCGCCACCACCATCACCGACTTCATCGCACCCCACGCCATCGCTTCAAAGAACTACATACTCATTAGAGACCTGAACTTCCACCTCGACAACCCCAGCGACCCCAACTCCACCACCCTTCGAGACAACCTCGCCAGCAGCGGTGCGGGACACAACTGATGAATAATGCGGGAGGCCAGAGACCTAACGAAACAGAAACACTTTCTGCAGTAACGTTTACGCCCTCATTTCTATGAGGCCTGAGGCAGTAACACTAATCCAAGTGCATCAATCGCTAGGTACGACGAGGTTGGACCAAAAGTACCTAACTACACAAAGACCAGACAATGGCGACACACAAATGAAGTGGACATATAAGGAACACAAAGAATCTTCAATTCTGAGAAAAAGTTTCCCGACGCGCACCAGATTTTAACCGGGGATTGTGGTTTCTGTACAATCCGTTACGGTTACCCCAGCACCCCCTGTTAGAAATTAAACAGTCAAAGGGAGGTCCTGAAGAATGTGGCCTTTGAATCAATTTACCCACCAAAACGTGCGTTGACACTATGGACATCCAGCTGGCAACACAATCATGAATAACCAATGAAGGATTGTCACTCATGATTTAAAGGTGTATGCCACTATAGCTGGGTGAAGGATGAGTGTATGTATGAGTTTGCTAGATTAGGATGTGATGTGAGGTAGTTGTGGTGCTTAGGTGGATCATAATATGGGGTTATCTTTTGCGAATTAAGTACAGAATACATATCAATTGAAAATGTTCAAATGTTACAATGCTGAGATGATGAATTGCAAATAATGACACTGTATATGAAAGAACAAAAAAATTATAAAAAGTCATGTGTTTTTTGTACTTATAAAATAATAGTTTTTAACTTTTGATAAATTGAATTGAATAAAAAAGAATGGATTTGAATAAAAAATTGCTGTGAATATTGTGACAATGTTATAGAGGGGAGCCCAGTGAGCTTCAGTAAGCCAATAGTGAATTAGATATAGGTCAAGTGGGAGTGCTCTTGTAGCTCATGTATATGATGTTTTTCCCCCTTCTCCCAGACCTTACAATAATATTCCAGGGGGTACCTTCTAGATATCACACTTCCACCTCGACAACCCCAGTGACCCCAACTCCACCACCCTTCGAGACAACCTTGCCAGCATCGGTCGTAAACAACTCGTCAACACACCGACCCACAGAGCAGGACACACCCTCGACCCCATCTTCGCGGCAGGAAACAGCATCCACTTCAGCCACACAACGCAACCACCATGGACCGACCACCACTGCGTACACTTCACAGTCAACAAACCCAAGGCACCCAAACCAGCCCCACGCCCACCATGGAGGAACTGGAGCAAGGTCACCAATGAGCAACTTAACTCCACCCTCACCCGAGACAACCTCACCTGGACTCCCGACGCAAACATCGCAGCCAGAGAACTCCACATGTGGATCTCCAACTGCGCAGATGAGCTTGCTCTGCTACACAACCCCGACAAACAGTGCCACAGGAAAGCCGTCTGGTACACCACCACTCTCCAAGAAGCCAGGCACACTTGCAGATGCCTGGAGAAGAACTGGAGAAACACCAAGTCAACAGAAAACTACTCCACCTACAAAGACGCCATGACGGACTACCACAACCAAATCAGAACCACCAAGAGGAACTTCATCCACAACAAAATCCTCGCCAACTCCACCAATTCCAGGGAACTCTTCAGTGTCATCCAGGAATTCACCGACCCACGCAGCAAAGCCACAGACATCACCCCGTCCCAAGAGCTGTGGGACAACCTTGGAACCTACTTCCACCTCAAGATAAAAACCCTCTACGACAACTTAGTCGACCATCCTCCAGATGCCACAGCTGGCCCCCCACCCCCCAAGGGCACCAGCCAACCCACCATCTCCAACTGGACACCGATCACAACCAAAGGCACCGCCTCGACCATGAAAGGCATGCACTTGGGGGCCCCCACTGACCCCTGCCCTCCTCACATCTACCACAGAGCCGCAGCCGCCATCGCACCCGTACTGCAATGCACCATCAACACCACCTTGAAAACAGGCACCTTCCCAGACGACTGGAAGCATGCAGAAGTCAGTCCTCTGCTCAAGAAGCCCACAGCTGACCCCACCGACCTCAAGTAACTACCGGCCCATCTCGCTCCTCCCCTTCGCAGCCAAAGTTGCAGAGAAAACGGTCAACAGGGAACTGACACCATTCACCGAAGAGAACGCCATCCTCAACCCGTCCCAATCCAGATTCCGTAGCAACCACAGCACCGAGACCGCCCTACTCGCCACCACAGACGACATCCGCACCCTCCTGGACCAAGGCCACTCCGCAGCCCTCATCCTACTCGACCTGTCAGCGGCCTTCGACACCGTCTCTCACCGCACACTATTGGCCAGACTGCACGATGCCGGAATACAAGGAACAGCCCTGGACTGGATCCGATCATTCCTCATCGGAAGAAGCCAGAGAATCAGACTACCACCCTTCCTCTCCGACCCCACGGAAACCACCTGTGGAGTCCCACAGGGGTCATCACTGAGCCCGACCCTCTTCAACATCTACATGGCCCCCCTCGCAGCCATCATATGACAACACCGCCTCAACATCGTATCCTACGCCGACTACACCCAGCTCATCCTCTCCCTCACCTGAGACTCCGCCACCGCCAAACTCAACTTCCAGAAAGGAATGCAAGATGTCGCAGTCTGGATGACCAACAGCTGCCTGAAACTCAACGCTGAGAAAACAGAAGTCCTCATCCTTGGAACCAACCCTTCAGAATGGGACAACACCTGGTGGCCGACCGCCCTCAGAAGCCCACCTACCCCCTCAGACCACGCCTAGAACCTCGGCATCGGACTCGACTCATCACTCACCATGAACCGACAGGTCAACGCCGTCACATCCAGCTGCTTCAACACCCTACACATACTTCGCAAGACCTTCAAATGGATCCCCCTGAGTCAAGGAAGACAGTCACCCACGCACTCATCACCAGCAGACTGGACTATGGAAACGCACTATACACCGGTATCAACAAGTCCCTACTCCGCAAACTCCAGACTATACAGAACACCACCGCCAGACTCGTCCTCGGCATCCCCCGGCATGAACACATCAGCCAACACCTGCGAAAACTCCACTGGCTCCCCGTTGAAAAAAGAGTCACCTTCAAAATCCTCACTCACGCCTACAAATGCCTACACAACAACGGACACAAATACCGCATCGACAGAATCAACTTCCACGTACCCAAAAGAAACCTCCGATCTTCCAACCTCGCACTGGCCGAAACCCTGCGCATCCACAGAGCCAGAGCAGGCGGACAATCCTTCTCTCACATTGCGGCCAGGACCTGGAACGAGCTATCGGCAGACATAGATGCTCCCCCTCCCTGAACACCTTCAGGAAGACTCTCAAGACCTGGCTCTTCGGCTAAACAGACCCCCCCCCTCAGTGCCTTGAGACCCTCACGGATGAGAAGCGCGCTACAATTCCCCTGATTACAATTCCCCTGATTGAGAGGTGGAGAAAGAGGGAAGAGGGGTGGAGAAAGAGGCAAGAGAAGTGCAGAAAGAAGCAACAGAGATGCAGAAAGGGGGGAAGAGGGGTAGAGAAAGAGGCAAGAGGAGTGCAGAAAGAAGCAAGAGAGGTGCAGAAAGAAACAAAAGAAGTGCAGAAAGAAGGAACAAAGGTGCAGAAAGAGGCAAGAGGAGTGCAGAAAGAGAAGAAGGGTGCAGAAAGAGGCACAAGTGGTGCAGAAAGAAGCAAGAGAGGTGCAGAAAGATGCAAGATAAGTGCAGAAAGAAGCAACAGAGATGCAGAAAGAGGGAAGAGGGGTGGAGAAAGAGGCAAGATAAGTGCAGAAAGAAGCAACAGACATGCAGAAAGTGGGAAGAGGGGTGGAGAAAGAGGCAAGAGGGGTGCAGAAAGAAGCAAGAGAGGTGCAGAAAGAAACAAAAGAAGTGCAGAAAGAAGGAAGAGAGGTGCAGAAAGAGGCAGGAGAGGTGCAGAAAGAGGGAAGAGGGGTGCACAAAGAAGCAAGTGAGGTGCAGAACGAGGCAACAGAGGTGAAGAAAGAGGCAAAAGAGGTGCAGAAAGTAGTAGAGATGTGCAAAAAGAGGCAAGAGAAGTGCAGAAAAAGAATGAAAGGTGCAGAAAGAAGCAACAGAAATGCAGAAAGAGGGACCCCCTGACCAGGCCTAGGGGGTCAGGGTGTTTCTACCCTGCCCCCTTTTCTTGTTTTTTATCCTTTTTTCACCGTTTTTCTTCTGACTCGGTACCGAGTCACAAGATGGCTGCCAACACTTCCTGGTTTGGTGTGTTGGCAGCCAATCAAAATGAAGCTCGTGATCGGGAGGGTTCACGAATCCTCCTCGGTCACCAGATATCAATATTTTTTTATTTTTGAATTTCTCATGAACTATTGAACGGATTTACACCATATAAAAAAAAGAACGCTTTCTGAACCAAGACCTACCTTTTTGCCAAAAATAGTGTAATTCCTTTCAGCAGTTCAGGCTGTAGCTTTGTCTAAAGTTTCCTATAGAGATTAACATTGAGAAAACGCATTTTGGGACCCCCCCTTTTTTCTCGGCCCCCGCTTGACGAATCACCCCAAAACTTTCAAGACAGGAGCTGACCTGAGTGAACCATTAGTTTTGAAAATTGCGCGAAGATTCGTCAAACGGCAACAAAAAATTGGCAAAAGAAAAAACGCTTTTTGAAAAGAAATGAGGTCCTAGCTATAACTACCTACTGGCAACCGCCAGTAGGTAATGTGTAGATATATATATATATGGGAGCACCGTAGGAGTTTTAAGGAGGGAAACAGCACCATTCGGTTGTGAGCGGCGTCTGAAGAAGGCTGGAAAAGCCGAAATGCATAATGCTGCGCAACTTTCAGTGAATAAAGGGCTCCTTCAACAATCCCCGTTGTGTCCTTGGGTCACTTTTAACCGAGTGTTCTCCTTTTGCATATATATATATGTATATATCTATGTGTATCTATAAGTATATATGTACATATAGGTGTGTGTGTCTGTGTGTGTGTGTATGTATATATATATATATATATACGCTCCAAATTTCCACCAAAAGCCTGCTTATGAACTCACGGCGGGCGAAGGACGTTTTTGGCACATTAAAGGCAGCTTGAAGTAATATTGAGTTGTGGCTGGACTGGTTGGCGATGCCTTACATCTATATGGACTTAACAACTTCATTTATCAAGCATCAAAGCCAAGAATTTTGAAACTTGTCGGCTCTCCAATGACAGTCCTGGGGAGTATGCTGCCCTCCCATTGGCCATAAATGCTCCAATTAAAATCACCGGACCATTTAAACAGTGTGCCTGTGTGTCAAATGTTTTTACCGCACTGAGGAAAGCATAACGCTGAAACGCGTCTGCGAAGAATTTTGGCACGTCCTGTGAGTGCACCCATTGAGCTGTAGTTGTTGTGTAACATACGGGTTCCATCCCCGTTTTTCGGCGCACCCGCCGTGAGTTCATAAGCAGGCTTTTGGTGGAAATTTGGAGCGTGTATATATATATATATATATACTCTACGATTTCCGGTTGTCGTGACACCGGACACCGACGGCACTTTATTTTATGCTGTTGGCTCTGTTGTAACGCGTTTTGACAGTATTACTGCCTTGCTCACACACTGAGCCCCATTAGTGCGTGTGTTTTTGTTGAGGTTGGCTGATCACATGATCTAGGAGACATGGAAAACATACTTCTTTATGTTCCCAAACAGAGCACATTGATTACAAATGAGAAACAATTACTAATATTCATAGGTTATACCATACAACCATTTTGGACATGTCTAAATGCCTTTTGATCTTTACAATTAATAAATAAATAATTTAAATGGTCTTGTTTCTTTTTTGAATATTTTCACTCCTTGGTTATGCTCTCCATTAATTGCATGTTTCCATAATCGCATTTGACAATCTATACGTTATACTGCCTAATCGTATCTATTTTATGCATAGTACATTACAGTATATTGCTCAATCAATATTACACATTCTTGTCCTTGTTGGTCAGTTAAAGTGCAAGTGCTTGAGAAGGGAAACATGTCATTCTACTCAGGGCTATATATCATAAGCCAAGTATAAAGTGTCAAAGCTAATAATATAATTCAATTAAAATTCTCATTGAACTTAAATTAAAGTGCACATGCAGAGCAGTCTATGATAACTTGCTCATTCTATGTTGCACATTCCATTTCTTTTTGGCCTATGAAAGTGCAAGTGCCTGGAAGGAAGAGGTAGCATTCGATATTACACTGTTTAACATTGACAACAATAAAGGTGCTAGTGCATCATTGAATAATAACTGTCAGTATGAGTATTCATCCATATACAATGTTTAAATGATATTAAAAATAAGAATGAAAATTTAAAATATGTAAATGCACACTAAATGCAAAACAACTGATATATTACTGTATTCCTACCAACTAATATATTATATTTCATCTCATTTCCCAATATTGTAATCCTCTTTTTTCCAAAAATAACCTTCTTGGCCAATGAAAAGTACAAGTGCTATATTACTAAAAAGATAAAAGGTAGTAGGAATATCTATACAATCAACTTAACAGTTTACAAATGTACAAAAAAGTGCAAGTGCTTAAATGTGTAAACATTGCTGTCATAAAAAACATCATACTTCATTAAAACAAACTTTTATATCCAAATGCTAGTCCCTCAGAACCCTCTTCACTTCATTTTTGTATCTCCACATTTCTCATCAATAATTTTCTCTCATTGGAAATTTGTCATTAAAAAGCCTTGATTGCACTTTAATTCCCTAACTGGACCTGTGTTGGTAAGACATAAAACATTTCATTAAATGTCATCTCCCTAGGCAGTTGCTTTCCCCTATCATGATGTCCTGCCACTCTAATGCAAAATAACAACTCTTCAACTTTAAATATGAACATGCATATCTTCTTCTGAATTCAGGCCATGAGGGATCTTAGCGTTCAATATAAAAATGTATCTCAACTCCATCTGTCTCAGCTTCAACTCTCGATTTCCACCTCTTCTACTCTTCGGGACCGAGTCAATAACATAGTAAGAAAGTTCACTAACGTCACCACCATGGACTTCATTCATGTGCCTCGCAACGGGACAAGTCTTATCGTTATTTTTAACCGCTCTTAAGTGTTGGAGGATCCTTACATGCACCATATGAATAGTGCTCCCCACGTACAATTTTGGACATGAACATTGCAGTATATGCACAACAAATTCGCTTCTGCAATTGAAGGAGCGACGGATAGACCAAGGCTTACTAAGGAGGGGTGTTTGGATCTCAGATTATTGGATCTCAGATTATTCATGCCATGATTACATGCCTTGCATTTATGGCATTGAACAAAACCCGGATTGGCCTTTAACCATCCCTCCTTTTCAAGACTTTCAGGGCTGCTTACCACCAATTGCTGCCTCATTGACTTCGCCCTTCTGAATGTCAATAGGGGTTTACGTGGAATTATGCTGCCCACTACCGGGTCGCTCTTAACTAGGTGCCAATGTCTAGGTGCCAAAGTCTATTCATGCAAGCTCTCACCTTGGCATGATAGGCATTGTACCCCGTGATCATTCTTATATCATTTTGGTTGGTATTCCTCTTAGATGTGTTACCCGGGAAAAGTAGGGAATCCCTTGTAATGTCTTCTACTTTTCTTTGAGCTTGTTTCAGCACATGGGGACTATAGCCTCGCTCAGCAAATCTCTGTGAGAGTTGGATCTGAGCATCCATTAAGGATGACCCCTCACTACAATTTCTTTTCATGAGTAAATACTCCGCATATGGAATGATACACTTGAGTTTCTGTGGGTGGAAGCTAGAGGAGTGTAAAATGGAGTTCCCTGCTGTAGGCTTCCTGTGAGTGAGGGTGTGTATCTTATCATTTTTTACAAATATTTCCAGATCCAAAAAGCACACTTGGGAATTACTTATTGAACTAGTGAACTTTAAGTTCAGTGCATTGTCATTTAGGGCATCAACAAACTCACTAGCTGAATCTCTCAACCCTCTCCATAGGATAAAAAGGTCGCCAATAAATCTTGATCAAATGATCACATTCTCTTCCCATTGTGTGGCATGTTTGGTTTTGAGCACCTGCTCCTCCCTCCAGTCCATATGAAGGTTGGCATAACTGGGGGCGAAGCAGGTGCCCATGGCTGTGCCTCTGACTTGTTTGTAAGTCTCTTTACTGAAAAGGAAAAAATTATTCTCGAGGCACATCTTCACCATTTCCAATAACATTTCAGAGTGTTGCCAAAAGCTAATGGGTCGTGTATTCAGATAATGTCTCATGGCCCTCAATCCATCTTCATAGTATATAGCGAGGCCACATCAAGAGTGATTAGGGGATATGATTCATCCCATAGAACATTTTGAATCCTCCTTAAAAATCCCTTGTGTCCTGTATAAAGGAAGGGAGGTTTCTTACAAACTCTTGTAAAAAATAGTCTATAAAACGGGAGGTTGCCTCAAAAAGGCTTCCTATAGCGAAAATTATAGGTCTTCCAGGAGCTTTGGTTGGGTTTTTATGAATCTTTGGGATCAGGTATAGAATTGGCATAATAGGATTTTCTACCTTTAAAAACCATATTCTTCTTTCGAAATTAAGCCTAATCCTCTCCATCTAGCTAGACTCTTATAATACTTGTTCTTTACTTCGACTAGATTACTCTGAGGTACTTTTTGATAACATTTCGTGTCTTTGAGTTGTGATTTTGCTTCTTCAATATACAAGTTGAGCGGCCATAAGGCAATATTGCCCCCTTGTTCGATTTGCGGACCACAATGTCACTCCTAGCTTGGATTTTGCTATCACCCTGAAATATTCTTTCTCTCTTTGGTTAGTACCCTTTACAAATTCATTACTAGATGATATAGACAATGCTTTTAAATCAGTGATAACCAAATCAGAGAAAATATTGATTGAGTCTCTTGGTGCATTGGGAACAAAATTAGATTTCGGTCTAAAGGGTGTTTTTACACTTCCATAGATGTCTAATCCTAATATGTCAGCAGTCTCTGTACAAGACCTCGGTGAACTGCTTCCTTCGATGTCCCTCTCTAGTTGTTCCAATTCATATAGAACTTTCAAGTCTCCCACATCTAAGTTTATGGCAGTGCCTCCTGAGATAGATGATTCCAACAAATTCGGGTCAGATCGATTATGAAAAAACTTTTTTAACTTCAATTTTCTGTTGAATTTACAAAAATCTATTCTTGTTTGTCCTTAATTGAAGTTTGTACTACTAAAAGGAGAGAGGCCTGAGGAGAGGGTTTTAACCTCATCCTCAGTTAAATCTAGATCTGAAAGCTTGATGACCGTTGCCGATGACCTATTCACTTCTGTTGCCTTATTTCCTTGGTCCTGGCTCCTGAACGGGGTTCCATGCCTTCTCCGTTTTCTCTTTCGCCTCCTCGATTGTTTTTTCCTTTCCTTTGTGGTCTCTGTCTGATATTCATTGTCCTGTCCAATCGTAAAAAACAAAGCTCGTCAATGACTGAGGGAGGCTCCTCATTACTCACACTCTTGCCCAATTGGCCCGATGTGTCTTCCTGGTCTGTGTCTAATTCGGAACTAAATTCTGAGCTTGTTTCTGTTGGTACTTTCTTATTATAATTTCTTTTGCCAGACCCAACAGTATCAGACATTTTCTGTCGGCGCAGATTGTCAAAACCTCTTGCAAAAGTGTAGATCTGGCCTCTTTGATAGTCCAGTCTATCATTTGTGAATTTAATAGCTTTGCGCTCTCTGATTGTTTGTTCGTGTTTTTTCATCTTTGCTTCCAAATCTTTTTCAAATCTGTTAACTGCCTCAGGTTTGGCCAATTTGTTGATTTCTTCCTGTAAGCATTTGATCTCTTCTAATATTTTTTCTCTATCCCGTTTTGCGTATTTAATTAAAATTCGCATCATATTTTGTGAAGATTCTGCACTGTTGTTAGCCCATTCTTGCAGCATTTCAGGGTCTGGGTTTATATATGGGATATATATATCAACGCCATTTCCAGTCTTTGCTCAAAACCGGACAGCAACACTGCGAGGTCAGTTCAAAGAACGTATTTATTTTTTGCTGTTACGCGTTTCGGCAGTTCCTACTGCCTTGGTCACACACTAGACGCTATTGTTGCTATGGCATAAATAGTGGGTCACATGATTCAAAACTTTATAGACATGGTAAAATATTGCGACATAAAGCTTTCTTCCATTGTTATCTTTTACGATTTCTCTCTTTTCTTTTTTTAATTTTTTAAAATTTATATCTCTATGTCCAACTTTTGATATTCATTCATATAATCATTTAGCTCAGATTGTAAAGTGCTAGTGCTCTTCAGCATTATAGACAATGCTTCACTGCAAACATAGATTTAAACATTAGTGCAAAGTGCTTGTGCACGTCTTAAAAATGTACATACATGAATAGTCCTATTTACATGGTTCATTGTGCCATTATTAAAGATTTTAGATTAAAGTGCTGTAATTCTCATTAATTGCCACAATCTCCTAAAGTGCAAGTGCTATGTCAACATATTGACACCTCCTCTAGGATGATACAAAATATTTCCTAGGTCAAAAAAGTCATGTCCTTATCTCTTTAAAGAGCAGTCTCATGAACCATCTTATCAAAGGCTAGTGCCTTTTTGATGGAGACCTAGCAATTACAGGCTAGTGCCCCTGGCTTGTATTGCATCTCAGTACTAAAAATCTTTCAACAGTTTGGCTTAAGCGGAGGTAAAAAGATGAGTTGAAAAATTAAGGAAAGATTTCCTACCCCTTAATCCTCCCTATAATCTACATGGCATACAGCACAGGCTAGTGTATTAACACACACTTACTTGCCTTTCACTTCAATTTCTCTCTATCTTTCTACTATTGGTATATTCTGCCAAAACAATTCTATTCACAAAGTGCTTATGATGTATATCACACTAATTCATTACTACAGTACATTAACATGACCTAGTCTCGTGAATATAAAGTGCTAGTGCTGTTTTTCCTTTCTTTTTTTATCACTATTTAATTCTAAGATGCTCAATTTTCATAACCAGATTTCTTCATGTCTACACATGTGATCACTTGTTACTGTTTTTGAGAGAAGAATCCTTACTATATATGTACATATAACTCTTCATCCAAATTCAAGCCATGCGGATTTATGATGTTTAACATCACAATATATCTTGAATCCAACTGTCTTAATTTAAGTTCTCGATGTCCACCTCTTCTGCTCTTTGGGAACGAATCAATGACATAATAAAACAACTCCTTTATATTCCCTCCATGGACCTCATTCAAATGTCTGGCGACAGGATAACGTTTGTCACAGTTTTCACTGCCCTGAGGTGTTGCAAAATTCTCACGTGGGCCATATGAATGGTACTCCCTACATATAATTTAGGGCAAGAGCATTGTAAAATGTAAACTACATAATCACTTCTGCAATTGTAGGGATTATGAATCTCCCATGGACTCTTTAATAGTGGTGATTGAAATTCTTTCTTATTGAGACCATATTTGCACACTTTACTTTTGTGGCATCTAAGGCAACCTGGACTGGCCCTCAACCAACCTTCCATGTCTCTCACCTCAGGGCTACTCACAATTAGATCGTGACGCATTGATTTGGCTCGTCTGAAAGTTAACAAAGGTTTTCATGGTGATATGCTACCTAATATAGGATCACTCTGGACTAGATGCCAGTGCCTTATCATTATCTCTCTCACCTTAGCATGATAATTCTTAGTTAATCCTTGCCTTTTTTATTTCTAGTGCTTCCGGTACCCTTACCTTCTGTCTTATTTGAAAACAATAAAGAATCTCTGGTGATTACATCAACCTTCTGTTTGGCTTGGTCTAAAACTTGAGTACTATACCCTCTCTCAATTAATCTCTCTGCCAACTGCCCCTGTGCTTCCTTCAAAGATATTGTATCACTGCAATTCCTTTTCATTCGTACATGTTCTGCGTATGGAATACTCTGCTTTAGTTTCTATGGATGAAAACTGCATGAGTGCAAGATGGAATTTCCTGCTGTGGGTTTCCTGTGAGTCTTTGTGTGTATCCTATTGTTTTTCACAAACACCTCCAAATCCAAAAAGCACTAATGGTGGAAGTGAACTGTAAATTCAAAGTGTTGCTGTTTAATTCTGACATAAATACCCTAGCTGATTCTTGGGTACCTTTCACAAGATAAACAAATCGTCAATAAATCTTGTCCAGAGAATGACATTCTCACACCACTCACTGGCATATTTGACCCTGAGCATCTGCTCCTCCCACCAACCCATGTGAAGATTGGCATAACTTGGGGTGAAGCAGGTACCCATGGCAATGCCCCTCACTTGCCTGAAGGTGTCCTTGACAAACATAAAAAAATTATTTTCTAAACACCCTTGTGCCATCTCAATAAGCATTTCAGAATGTTGATACAGACTTATTGGTCTTGAATCTAAAAAGTGTTTCATGGCTCTAAGCCCGTCCTCATGGGAGATGCTGGTATACAGTGAGGTTACGTTTAATGTCATCAAGACATAAGACTCTTCCCTTGGTATATCATAAATTCTTCTCAGAAAATCCCATGTATCCTGTATATAGGATGGGAGACCACTTACGAATTCCTGCAGGAAGTAGTCAATGTATCGGGAGGTGGTTTTTTAATAAACTGCCTATTGCCGAGATAATCGGTCTCCCAGGTGGCGTCTCCTGATTCTTATGTATTTTTTGAATCAGATACAGTATTGGTGTTGTCGGAGTATCTATCTTTAAATATAAATATTCATTCTGGGAAATTAGACCTGTCCCCCTCCACCTGGCTAGATCCTTGTGGAACCCATTTTTGATTTCAACCAAATTGTCTTGTGATACTTTATGATAACACTTAGTGTCCCTCAACTGCAATTTAGCCTCAATGTTGTACATGTTGAGCGACCACAGGACAATGTTTCATCCCTTAGCGGACTGATGAAACCACAATATCTTTTCTGGCTTGAATCTTATCCACAACTTTACGATATCCATGCTCTTGTCTTTTATTGCCATTTAGAAAGTTTTCACTTGACATTACAGATAGTGCTTTTAAGTCATTTATAACAAGATCTGAAAATATGTCCAGAGAATCCCTTGGGAGTTTTGGAACAAAAGTAAATTTAGATCTAACTGGTGTTTTAATGCTGCCATAGATATCTAGACCCATACTATCAGCAGTCTCTCTGGATGATGTCGGGAGCTGTCTTCCCTCATTGACCCTCTCAAATTGTTCTAATTCATGTAACAAATTCAAATCACCTACTACCAAATTTGAAAAAGGGATAGTCTCTCCAGGGTGTTCCACATCTTCCCGTTCGTTTTTGTTATGGAAAAACTTTCTAATTTTTAATTTCCTCACAAATTTATAAAAATCAATCAGTGTTTGTCCATAGTTGAAATTAGTGTGAGTACAGTATGAAAGTCCCAAAGACAAGATATTTAATTTGTCATCTGATAATACTAAATCTGATATATTGACCACCGTTGCAGCACTCGAATTTACTGGCGTTGTCGTGTCTCCTTGATTTTAAACCCAGATCTGAGCTCCATGCCTTCTCCTCCTTCTCTTGCGCCTCCTCTGTTGAATTTTCCTTTTCTTGGTGGGCGTGCTCTAGCATTCATCGTGCAGTCCAAACACAAAAACCGGAGCTCATCTATAACTGAGGGTGGCTCTAGTATTTCTCTACCCTTTGAGGACATTCCTGCTCCATCCTCCTGATCAATGTCCAGTTTTGAACTGAACTCCGAGCTGGTTTCCGTTGATGTACATTTATCTTGATTTCTCACTTGTGGACCAGCATTGTTTGACAGTTTCTGTCTGCGTAGAGTATCAAAACGGCGTGAAAATGTATACATTTGACCCCTTTGGTAGTCCAACCTATCCCTCCTGAATTTAATTGCCTTTCGTTCTCTCATAGTTTGCTCATGTTTTTTGAGTTTGGTTTCCAACTCTTTTTCAAATTTTTGAATTGCTTCCGGTTTGGAGAGCTGACTGATCTCTTGTTGAAGTAATCTAATTTCTTCTAATATTTTCTCTCTGTCCCGTTTAGCATATTTGATGAGAATCTTCATCATGTTTTGTGATGATTCTGCACTGTTGCCGGCCCATTCCTGCAGCATATCAGGGTCCAGATTCTCAAAGGTTGGAGCGATCAACGCTCTCAACCCTCGCGGTACTCTCCCCACCTCCAGATATTTCTCTAGCGACTTACACTCCCACCATTTGGAGATCTCTGTTCTATTCAATTTCTCAAGTTTCCCCATTTTTGGCTGGAGATCCACCCCAGAGGGAGCGCTGTTCAATGTCTGTGTGCTCTCAGATGCATTCGCCGCATTGTCATCAAACATGGCTTCAGCTGCCTCTTCTCTCTTCTTTAACTAATTCTCAGCCAATTTCAATCAGGGCTTTTCACTAGCTACTCTTCCCAGCTTCTGTTTCTCCTGGCTTCAGCGTATTGCCCCCAGGCGGCCAGACCACTGACGGTGCTCATAGGCAGCGCTCTGCCGCCTGATGCAAATCAATCCAAGACTGCGGTTTCCTTTACAGAAAACTCCACGGCACTCCCATGCAGGGTTATTGTTTATTACTCATATGGAAGAGAGCTTCAATGTGTTTTGGTGCTCACTGCACGTTGGTCAAGACGCTGATCGTACTCTCTCATTGTCATTTTTTTGGGAGATATTTTTAGTAGTTTTTCAATAAATGCTGCAATGCGAGCACGTGATACAACACAGTTGCGTAGCAATGCTTGTTATGGACACAGTCAAAGATCAAGACAATACAACTCTCATCCTCTCCACCCCCACTCACCTTCCCCACATCCCACAGAGCCCCACCTTAATATGGGGATACTGGAGAACATCGCACAACAGAGTCTCCTATCATTGAACATAGTTCTAGTACCCTTCCCCCATCCCCTTCTCATGATCTTCTATCGTCCTCCAGTGGAATGTCCAGTGAGTAGTACGATATCCATATACCCCAGATTTTACTGAATTATGGTGTGGGTAGGCCTAGTGGCCGCAAAAGGGAATGGCCCAAAATGTACTGTGGAGACTTCAAAATTATCGATCACTAAACTACCTGGTTTTGTGAGGGAGTCACCTACGTTCTTGATCCCACGCTCAGTGGCCATCTAGGAAAACCTACCAAACCCGGACAGGTCTGAAAACTAGACACCCAGGGCAGTCCAGGGAGGTATGGCTTGCGTGGAACCCCCAATGTTTTCTTACCCAGAATCCCCTGCAAACCTCAAATTTAGCTAGTTTTCACTGGAAAAATGTGTTGTGCCCACGTTGCATTTTGGGCCATTTCCTGTCGCGGGCACAAGGCCTACCCGCACAACTGAGGTACCATTTTTATTGGGAGACTTGGGGGAGTGGTGGGTGGGTGGAGGTTTGCGGCTCCCACAGAGTCCAGAACTTTCCATCACAGAAATGTGAGGGAAATTTGTTTTTTTGACAAAGTTTGAGGTCTGTAAGGGATTTTGGGCAACAGAACCTGGTGAGAGCCACACAAGTCACCCCATCCTAGACTCCCATGGATGTCTAGTTTTAAAAAATGTACAGGTTTGCTAAGTTTCTTTAGGTACCGGCTGAGCTAGGGTCCAAAATCCACAGCTAGGCACATAGCGAAAAAAGGGTCAGTTTTGATTGGGAAAATATGATGTGCCCACGTTGCGTTTGGGCCGTTTCCTGTTGCTAGCTCTAGGCCTACCCACACAAGTGAGGTACCATTTTTATTGGGAAACTTAGGGAAATGCGGGTGGGTGGAAGTTTGTGGTTCCCCACAGATTCCACAACTTTCCATCACAGAAATGTGAGGAAAATGTGTTTTTTTGTTTTACAAAATTTGAGGTTTGCAAGGGATCCTGGGTAACAGAAGCTTGTGAGATCCACACAAGTCACCCCATCCTGGATTCCCCTGTGTCTAGGTTTAAAAAATGTACAGGTTTGATAGGTTTTCCTAAGTGCTGGCAGAGCTAGCGTCCAAAATCCACAGCTAGGCACATTGCAAAAAAAGGGTCAATATATACTGGTAAAATGTGATGTGTTCATCTTGCGTTTGACCCGTTTCCTGTCACGGGCACTAGGCCTACCCACACAAGTGAGGTACCGTTTTTATCCAGAGCCATAATAGAACACAGGATAGTAGAACAAGTGTTATTACCAGTTGCCTTTCTATGCATTTCTACTTTCCAAATGAAAGACAGTGTGTAAAAAAGAAGACATTTTGAAACATGCCCTCTAATTCACATGCTAGTATGGGAATGTACAAATTTAGAGATGTGCAAATAACCACTGCTTCTAAACTCCATATCTTATTCCCATTTCAGAAATACATAGGTTTCCTTGATACCTATTTTTCAATCTTTATATTTTACCAAATGAATTGCGGTATACCCGGTACACAATGAAAAACCTTTGCAAGGCGCAGCTCAGTTATTGGCTCTGGGTACCTCGGGTTCTTGGTGAACCTAGAAGTCCTATATATCCCCGCAATCAGAAGGGTCCAGCAGACGTAATGGTATATTGCTTTCAAACATCTGTCATATTTAGAAGTTGTTACAGGTGAAAATGTAGGCATAAATGGCTTTTTTTTAACTGAATTCCAATATTTTTTATTTCAACTGTTAGTTTCTATAGGAAAACCTTGAAGGATGTACACAAAGGACCCCTTGCTGAATTCAGAATTTTGTCTACTTTTCATAAATGTATTGCTTCCCGGGAGCCATTATTAGTTCCAAACCCAGTTCTACCACTAACTGGAAGGAGGTTGAAAGCACAAAAAATAGGAGAAATAGGCTATGTCCCGGTAAAATGCCAAAACTGTGTAGAAAATGTTGGTTGTCTGACAAAAGTCTGCCTGTTCCTGAAAGCTGGGAAGATGGTTATTCTAGCATTGCAAACCGTTTGTTAATACTATCTGCAGGGGAAAAAAACAGACCCTTTCTTCTGCAGCACATTTTTCCCGTTTTTCACAAAAAAAACAAAATGTGGTTGTATTTTGACGAATTACTTGGTCCCCTCCAGGGGAATTCAGAAACCCTGTGTACCTGTAGAATCCTCAGAATGTTGGAAGAAAAGGGCGCAAATTTGGGTTTGATACATTGTGTGGACAAAAAGTTACAGGGGCCTCAGCGCGAACTAGCCTAAATAGCCAAAAAAAGGCTTAGAACAGGGGGAGAAAAGTCCTAGCAGCGAAGGGGTTAAGTTTAATTAGTGAACCCAATGTTGTTCTATTGGATAATAAACGTCTTTTCTGTCACTGCTTTGTGTGAAGAGAATTATCACAGAATCTCTGGTATTTTTAAGTCTTTAAAAATCCTTCCTTTTAGACAGGAACCAATTGACTATCCATCCGCACTGTAGTCCCGCTGGATTAAGTCACAAAGATGTGCTGTGCACCATGAAAAGCAGTTAAATAGTGGAAACAAGTAAAAAAAAAAAGGATAGATTTGATTAGGCTTATGGCAAACAGCAGTGGAGGAAGCATTTAAACTTGAGAACTAAGGGTAGATTTGGGGACAAACCCAGTAAACACATAGTTTCAAAAAGCATAGTCAGTGCTATACCTAATTTGGGAGGTCGATTTGCAAAACTGGGAAACCCTGAAGCAAAGAAAGCCATGATGACTGGTCAGCAGAAACAAACCGTTGGTCACAGAGCACAGAAAACAGCAGTGGAAGTCATTATATGTATTTTATGTGATAGAGGTAGTCTTTTGTTTTAGTTTAAAAGAGCTTTATTAGAGTAAAACAAAGTGCATTACTAGTAATGCGTTAAAATTATTGAAAAGAGTTTAGAGAAGGTGAGTGGGTAAACTGGGAAGAAAAAGAAAAGAGCATGTTAATGATAAAAATTGACATGGTCCACCATAAGAATAATCTAATAGCCATCAAAGGCTAGGAAGAATCTTAAAACCCTCTTATTCCCCAAGGACTGATGTCACTTACCTTAACAGCCCTAGCCCTAATCACCACCCTCCCGCTACATTAGCGCCGTGATATCCCTATGGGATGAATGTTGCGCTTTACAAATAAATAAAGGTGTATTTGTAAAACATTATAACAGCTATACAATATAAAGTTCTAAATTAAAACATCAATTATGAAGGCAAAATGAACATCATAGAGGTTTATAAACTTTGACTATGCTGGGTTGATGGTGAGAGGAGGATTTGGCATGACAATCTATAAAGTTAGTGATGGGACTCCATAGGTTAGAAGGCTTAATAACAAGTGAGATAGGATGAATGTAGGCCCTGTCGAGTTTGTGGTTATAACAAGCCACATACCACCAAACTTGAAAAAACAATTGAGAAACATCCTTCCAATTTTTTGTTATTTGTTGATATGAGATTGCTAAAAGTAGGTCTATACTTTTTATGTTGAGTGAAGCATGTTTCCAGCTAGTGGATAAACTACCTAGGAATAAAGGGTGTTATGGTATGAAAGACAGGGTTGATTTGATTCCAAATCTGTGTCCAGAAAGTATGTATAAGGGGACGAGTAAAGAGTAAGTGATGTAAATCTGCCTGTTGTGAATGACATGGCCAACATTTGTCAGGGAGATCAGGGTATATATGGTGGAGAGTGTTCCGATAGAAGAGAAGTTTATTACAAATATAAAATAATGTTTGAGTAGTGTTGGCAGCATGAGAGGTGGACCGTCATTTTGTTCAAATTCGTCTCTAAAATGAAACAGAACAAGTAGTTTCCAAGTCATTTTCCCATGCCATTTGAGGGCCCGATTCTGATGCGGGTTGGAAAAGCTTCCCGACCGAGGGCCCAATTCTGATGCGGTTAGGAACAAATGTTCCCATTGAAGTCAATGGGAGTTCAACCAAATCGTATCTGGAAGCATCCGGATGCATCCTACTCCGCCGGTCGGACTTTCCCGATCCGAGTGGGTCAGACACCATTTCCCAACCGATTCGGTCTGGAAGCTTTTCCAACCCGCATCAGAATCGGCCCCTTAGTGTCTGACTTAATTCTGTTGGGGGAGGGTTGATGTAAAATACGATAAATGGCAGAAGCGTTAGGATTAAACCACATTTTTTCCAGGCTTTCCAATAAATGGGTTTATTGTTGTGTACTACGGAGGTATTATGCCAAATGGTAGTATTGAGGAAAGAGGATGCATCAATAGGATAAGAAGGCATCAAAGGATTTAGTAAGATGCATAGATGTTTGAAAATGGGTGAGGAGTGAAATTGAGGTTTTCTAGCAAAAACCATATATTCACCAAAAGAGAAGGGGGAGATGAAAGACTTTTCCAGCTATATCCACAAATAAGATTGTTCGATGGGAGGTGAGATCCAGTAAACGGATTGTTTCAAGATGAAAGCTGATGATATTTTTGAAAATCAGGGAAATTAATGCCACTGTCTGATTTAGAACGTTTTAGTTTTAGAAGAGATACACAAGCTTTCTTCCCATTTCATAACAATGAGGAAAGTATGGAGTTGATTTGCCTAAATTTTTTTAAGGGGAATGTCAGAAATAGTGTAAAAGATGATGGGAACCAACATAATTTTAATAGTGTCAAGGTAACCCCACCAGGAGAGATTCAAGGGGTGCCAAATGGGAGACCAGGGCATTTAATTCGAGCTTGCAATCTTCTAGACGTAAGGAAATAGAAGTTTTGAGTAATTGTGAGAACCATAACCCTAAATATTTGAGTTTGGTTGTATTCCAGGAAAAATTAGTAGTGGAGAAATCTTATTTGTAGGTAGTTTAGGAGTAAGGTCTCACATTTATCATGATTTGATATCTGAGACAAGAGAATAAGATGAGACCTCCTGAAGAAAGAAAAGCTGGGTTGAGAAATAAATGAAATGATGTCGTCCGCATAGGCTGCTGTTTTAATGTGTTGGTTTTTCCATGTGAAACTGTGAAGATCTGGATTATGTCTAATTCTGGAAAGGAAAGGTTTGAGTGTTAGATTAGAAAGAAAAGTTGAGTGAGGGCAAACTTGGCGTACACCTCTACCCAAAGTAAAATAGGAAGAAGTCTGCCCATTGGCAAAAATGGCCACTTGAGGAGCGGTGTAGAGAAGAGAGATGATTTTTGATCCTAAAACGAAAGGGATGTAAAAAACAGACCAATTTTTGCGATCGAAGGCCTTCTTGGATGTGAGATGTGTTGAGCAATGAGATTTCGAGAGGACATCGCAAAATAAGTGAGTGTTATCAGATATATAATGTCCCTTTACAAAACCAGATTGTTCTTGACCAAGAAGTTTTGGTAAAGGAAATCCAAGCAGAGAGCAAACGTTTTGGAAAATATCTTGTAGTCAATATTGACGAGGGCAATTGGCCTATAATTTGTTTATTGTTGTGAATCTTTGCCCTTCTTTGGAATGTGGCATTTGAGGGCATCCAAAAAGGAACCAGAGGATTTTCCTTTTTGAAGAAATTAGGTTATATGAAGAGATAATTGAAGGAGGAGCAGTTTGGAGAAGTGTGTGAAGAATTCGACAGTGAATCCATCAGGAACTTTGCCAGATTTAAGAGAAGAGAAAGCAGTATGAAGTTGAGGTAAAGTACTATCAGTTTCTAAAACTGAGTGGTCTAGTTGTGTGTTGAAAGACTTGTGTCTATCAGAGAGGTAATTAGTAATGTCAGAATCAGTGGGATTATGTCTAAGGGTATATAATCTTTTATAAAATTGTACAAATTCTTCTAATATGTTGCCCTCTTTATGTAATGAATTTGAGTATGTATTTAAGATGAATTCAATTTTGTTCCTATTCTTTTTGATTTTAAGATAGTTTGCTAGTAGTTTGCATGATTTGTTTTGACCACCATAATACTTGGCACTGGATTTGAGGAGAAAGGAAGATGCAACGTGGGTGGAAAATATATTAAACTGCAGTTAGACGTTGATGAGTTCTTGTAAGCAAGCTTTAGATTTGGAAGTGAAATAAGAGTGCTCCAATTGTTTAATTTGGTTAAGGATCCCTTTAGTTTTATTTTAAGAAAGTTTTTTCTTTCCAGACACAAATCTGTTACTGAAATCACGGGCGGAATTCTTGAAGGCGTACCATGTAGTGTGAAAATCAAGTTCACCTGTGTGATTAAATTGAAAGAAGTCATAAAAGAAAGAGATAAATGTAGAGTGAAAGATGGGTCTAGGATAAGTACATTATTGAATCTCCACCTGTTGGGATTAAAAGTAGTTGGTAAAATATGTAAATGAGCAGAGACAGGAGCATGGTCAGAAATTAGAATAGAGCCTATGTCAGCAGAGTGTAAATTTTGGGATAGTGTGAAATAAAATATAATCGATTCTCGATTGAGTATGATGCGAGGGGGAGTTGTAGGTGTTTTGACTTAAGGTAGGATTAGAAAGTCTTACAACACAAGGTTATGTGTACCGGGGCGGGGAACCCCAAAGAGGGTTGAGAGGTCCTCAACAGCAAGGATGAAGGGATACGTTCTCCCAGGAATATGCTCAATAACACAAGAGTATCCACTCCGGAGCCGGAGTGGCTCCTTCAGAAACAGAAGATATGGGGAATCGAAAGTACGCCAGGTGGCAGCACACCCACTGTTGTGGGTGGGAAGGGAAGGAGACCCTTTTCTTTATACAACCCTCACCCACTCTAATAGTGGCATGCTTCATCATCGGGGTCACCCTAACTCCTAAAATCAGGGTGGGCCCAACCATATTCCAGGGAGCACTTACGAAGATTGGGTGTATGAGGGTGTAACTTTAAAGATAAAATTCCTCACCCACTCCAAAGATATCCTTTATTAGTGGGGTGAGCATAAAATTTGCATGTGAGAAATTATAGAAAGGCATATACTTGCTGCAGCTTACTTGGGAATTTTGTGAACCTGATGATGAAGCATGCCACTATTAGAGTGGGTGAGGGTTGTATAAAGAAAAGGGTCTTCTTCCCTTCACACCCACAATAGTTGGGTGTGCTGCCACCTGGCGTACTTTTGATTCCCCATCTCTGCTGTTTCTGAAGGAGCCCCTCCGGCTCCGGAGGGGATACTCTTGTGTTATTGAGGATTAGAACGTCTCCAAACATCCATTAAAGTGCATTGTTTAAGGGCATGAGTGAACAATTTCTGAGAATAGTTGGGTACATAAGGAGAGGAAGAAACTCTGTCAATGAAAGGGTCAACTATTTGATTACAATCCCCTGCAAAAATAAAATGATCATTTGGACATTGTAGAAGCTTTTCAGTAACATCCAACTAAAATTGACAATCTGGGCTGGTGGGACCAAAGATGTTAAAAAATAGAGACCGGGACATTATTAATCATGAAACAAGTAAGTAACCATCTCCCCACCGAATCGATCTCTTGTGAAATTAAACAAATATTAATCGATTTGTGACATAACGTAGCAAATTCATTCTTCCTACCATTACCTGGTGAAAAGAAAACATTGTCAACCCACCCGCTCTGTAATTTTGAAGATTCGCTTTCTGTAAGGTGTGTTTCCTGAACGAGGGCAATATCCCCATTACATGTGATAGATGGGTCAATATTCGTTAACTTTTGATTGGTGAACCCAAGCCCTCGACGTTCCAGCATACAATTTTCAAAGATAGGCAGAAAGAGATTGAGACAGGTTTTTATGGAAAAAAAGAAGGTAAAAAAACAAGTAAAAAATGACAAGTGACAAAAAAGAAAAGTGAAGAGGATAGGAGAAGGGAAATATTTTTGAAAAATGGGAAGTGAATTAGGAAAAGAAAGAATAATGTAACAAAAGAGTTGAGGATCTCAGAGAGGTAAAAGGTAAAATAATGGCATGGGAGACATAAATGAGAGATAATATACTGAAGAGTATTTTTCAAGAAGGTGAGGGGTGTTGAGACCACATAGAAGGATGACACATCTGGGTTCCAGGGTGACGACAAGAGGGAGATCAATGAAGGAGGAAAATGCACTGGGGAAACCACAAGGTGATACGAGGGGATGCAAACCTGTAAAGAGAAACATTAGGTAAATGTCAAAGAACAGATTGCAAACTGATGTTAAAAGGGATGCAAAAAGACTTATGCAACAACATATACATAAGAACTGTAAATATTGCCTCCAAATAAAGAGATTAAACTACAACATGAGAAAAGTATTTAACATATCAAGATTTGGAAGTGTCCATGAATTTAACGCTGTGCTCCTGAAGAAACGATCTCAGGCGGGCTGGATCTTCATAGATGGAAGTCTTGTTGGTGTGGGTGACCTAAAACAGACACGGGTGGAACAAACAAAAGCAAGCCCCAATGGAACGATGAGCTGGTCTCATGGAAAGAAATTCCTTACATCTGTCCGCAGTTGTTTTAGTGGAATATTCAGATAAGTATATGTTATTGCCAGGCCGTAAGATTTTTTTTTTGGAACGAGCTGCCATCAAGACTTTTAGAAGGTCCGTGTATTCAAGAAAATAGAGAATAACGCCTGAGGCCTTTTTGATGTAAATGCAGCATGAGGAACATGTCCAAGTCTGTGAGCGCATTGGATATTTAAAGGAGGTAAGTCCGGTATTTGTAGCAATTTAGGAAGAAATGTTTTGAAAAACATGAGGGGATCTGATCCCTCTGTTACCTCCGGCAGACCAAAAATACCTAAGTTATTCCGACATTTTCTATTTTCTAAAGCTTCACCTAGTTTCTGAAGCATAGAGACCTGAGATCGAAGATGGGTGACTGTGAGGGCTGTGTTAGCGAGATTGGACATATGCTGTTCAACTGTCACCATCCTATCCTCCAATTTAGACCATTTGTCATCAAGACTTTGAAGTTTTGTATTGGCCTCTTTCATGTTGGGGTGTAACGCCCTACTTTCTTCCAGTATGAGGTCTTTAGAAACCGAAGGAGTCGATTTGATGGAGGAAGGTGGATCTTTTTTGTAGCCTGTTAGTGGAAGTTTTCCCCGCTGTATGTGATGGAGTCGGAGTGGTGCTGTCTGAAGGTGCAGCTGATGCAGGACTCCAAGATGGGGAAGAAACTGAAACTTCCATCTCAAGTTCTGATGAAAGAAAGGAGAATGAAATGTTAGAGATGTGTGAAAGGGCAGAAAGTGTTCTAGGGAAAGTTTTAATAAAGTCTGAGCGATGAAAATAAAAGCAAAGCTTCCATATGACCCATAAATACATCAGGGTGTTTTGAATTATAATTATTAAGTTTTGCAGAACGCGATAATTCCAGGAAACATGTGAAAAGAGATGCAATAGGGGACATTTTCTTCAATATGCAGTCAAAAATGATGAATTTGTACCTGTGTTGTGAGCCATATGCGTGCAGGAACCATTTCCTCGTGAAGGTTTCATGACTGTATTCCTCCGTAAAGCACATTGTGGTGTCTAATGATGGACACGTCCTCAAAAGGCCGAGAAAATCACTCCAGTGATGAAGCCCTCATTCATAGCCCCCTCTTTGCAGAAGACAGCAGGCAGCAACGAAGAAAACTTCCTCCGCAAATGAAAACTGTCCAGTTGCCTCACAGAGGTCTACAGAGATGTCGCCATCTTCATTGGGCGTCAAGCCCACCCCCGTGATAGAGATAGTCTTTTAATTCCTTCATTGGAGCAGCTCCTGAAAAGGCTTGTAAAAGGGTCATTTTTCTCAAGGTTTTTGGGGTTTCCAGGCATATTTCCCAATTTGTGAGTATCACCTGGTATCTTGATCTTTTTGCTAGGAATTTAGAAATGGACACCCATGTGGGTTGTACTGGTGCGCTTAAAGTTACATATTTTCTCAAGAGGGACTGCTGGAGATGGCCGGTGCAGGCTACCATTGTTAAAAGGCTATATGGTGACCAGCGGGTGGGACTACCAGTGATGGAAAAAGAGATATTGCTGTCAAAAATTAAAATAGCATTCAAAAAATTAATCCAGAGCATTTTTTTAGCCAAGGCTAAAAATAAAAAAGCTAAATGCAGACAGAGGTAGGTTTCTCTTTAACTTGTCTTTTCTATTCTGAGATCAGTTTTGTACCTCAGAATTGGAGGTGATTCCATGATTCCACTCATTGCAGCACCCGAAGCAGAAGCTTCTGTTATCTTCACCTTGATTTGATCTGCGAAGCTACTTTCTCACCCACTGCTCCCTTTAATTTGTTTCTCCTTGCTTGCTATTATCAGCGAGATTGTGGGTGCCAATTGAAGAATTCGCCCAGGTCCCAGCAAACAGAAAGCCATCTACATCAGAAAAAATGTGCCTCAATTTTTACCTGTAATCAGAAAGAAAATCATATTCCATTTCTGGGTTGTGCCAGGTCTTGAGGCTTTTTTGTAGTGTTCCATGAAATTCAGAGGTCACTGCAAATAGCTGTTAGCGTTACTTTTATTTACCACTGGGCCTCAATACTGTTTCACACAAACTGAATGAAAAAAACCTCCCTTTTAACACTTGACTCTTTCAGTGGAGTAGTGTGAGGGTTAGAAACTCAGAAACAGTATAGAAAGCCAACTGGTCAAATTTCAAACCCATGACTGAACTAGAAGTCTTTAATATTATTACGAAATTACAGCCCACTTCACACACCAAAGATCCTCTCCCTGCAAAAATAGTACATAACCTAAACCACTTCATCGCCCCGTGTTGGACAAAAATCATCAATACTTCCCTCGCCTCTGGGTGTGTACCAGATTCCCTCCAACTAGGTCAAATCACACCTATTCTCAAAAAAAAACCCGGGCAAACCCTAACGATCTCAACAACCTCAGACCTATCTCTACCCTCCTGTTCCTAGCTAAAACCATGGAAAAATGCATTTTACAACAACTTAACAGGCACATAGGTGAATACAACCTACTTGACTCCTTCAAATCTTGTTTCAGGAAAGGCTGTAGCACAGAAACCGCCATGCTCAACATTGCAGATGACATCCATCGATCCTTAGAGAATGGAGATGCTTGCCTACTTATTCTACTTGACCTTTCAGCAGCTTTTGATACAGTCAAACACCCATCCTTACTGGAGTCACTGAAGATACACTCCGGTTTCAATGCCACAGTTTTAAAATGGTTCACAACTTAACTACAACACCGAACACAACAAATCAAAATCATGTCTTGCCTCTTGAATCCCACACCTGTCACTCTTGGTGTCCACCATTGTTCAATCTTCTCCCCCTCACTTTTCAACCTCTTCTTGGAACCCCTCACCATCATCCTGAAATAAGCCGGGATCAAATACCACCTCTATGCTGATGACACCCAACTCTACTACAAAACCAAATCACACAGTGACATCCTACATCTTAACGTCACACTGAGTAAGATTCAATCTTGGTTTTACTCCAACCATCTAAAATTAAACCCCATCAATCAATCAATCAATCATTTGTAGAGCGCACTAATCACCCGTGAGGGTCTCAAAGTGCTGAGGGGGGTGGGGGTGCAGCTACTGCTCGAACAGCCAGGTCTTGAGAAGTCTCCTGAAGGACAGCAGAAACTGGGTCTGTCGCAGCTGTGTGGGGAGGGTGTTCCACGTCTTGGCCGCGAGGTAGGAGAAGGATCTGCCACCGGTGGAGGTCCTGTGGATGCGTGGGACAGCGGCAAGGGCGAGGTCGGCGGAGCGCAGCTGGTGATTTGGTGTGTAGAAGGTGAGACGCTTGCTGAGGTATGCTGGTCCGGTGTTGTGTAGTGCTTTGTGGGCATGAGTGAGGAGCTTGAAGGTGATCCTCTCCTTGACTGGGAGCCAGTGCAGGTCCTTCAGGTGGGCAGTGATGTGGGTGTGGCGGGGTATGTCGAGGATGAGGCGTGCGGAGGCGTTCTGTATGCGTTGGAGTCTCTTCTGGAGTTTGGCCGTGGTTCCCGCGTAGAGGGCGTTGCCGTAGTCCAGCCTGCTGCTGACGAGGGCCTGTGTGACCATCCTTCTGGCTTCGGTGGGGATCCATCTGTAGATCTTGCGGAGCATGCGAAGGGTGTTGAAGCAGGAGGAGGAGACGGCGTTGACTTGCAGGGTCATTGAGAGCGATGAGTCCAGGATGACTCCCAGGTTGCGTGCGTGGTCGGTGGGTGTGGGTGCGGCTCCCAGTGCGGCTGGCCACCAAGAGTCGTTCCAGGCTGAGGGGGTGGATCCAAGGATGAGGACTTCTATCTTGTCCAAGTTAAGTTTCAAGCGGCTGGTCTGCATCCAGCTGGCGACTGCCTTCATTCCTTCGTGGAGGTTGGTTTTGGCGGTGGCAGGGTTTTTGGTGAGTGAGAGGATCAGTTGAGTGTCGTCGGCGTAGGAGACGATGTTGAGGTTGTGCGAGCGGACGATGTTGGCGAGTGGAGCCATGTAGACGTTGAAGAGGGTAGGGCTGAGGGATGATCCTTGGGGTACGCCGCAGATGATCTTGGTGGCTTCGGAACGGAAGGGCGGGAGGCGGACCCTCTGGGTTCTGTTGGTGAGGAAGGAGGTGATCCAGTCCAGGGTTTTGTCACGTAATCCTGCGTCGTGTAGGCATGTGCGTAGGGTGTGGTGGCAGACGGTGTCGAAGGCGGCCGAGAGGTCCAGGAGGATGAGGGCCACGGTGTCGCCGTTGTCCAGTAGGGTCCTGATGTCGTCTGTGGCAGCTATGAGGGCGGTTTTGGTGCTGTGGTTGCTACGGAAACCGGATTGGGACTAGTCCAGGATGTTGTTCTCCTCGAGGAAGTGGGTCAGTTGCTTGTTGGCGATCTTTTCGATGACTTTCGCCGGGAACGGGAGGAGGGAGATGGGCCGGAAGTTCTTCAAAACAAAAGTTATTCTGTTCTCCCCTAAAAGTAACCAACTTCTAATCCAAGGCTGGATCAGCGACCTGAAGGCCCTAAATTGTTCGCTCACTCTATCCAACTCGGCTAAATCCTTAGGCTTCACCCTGGACCAAAATTTGTCATTGAAGGATCATATCAAAAACTCAGCCAAAGGAGCGCTTTACACACTAAAACACATCAAGAAAATTAAACCATTCATTCCATCAGACAATTTCAAGTGGGTTGTTCAATCTCTGGTCCTCTCCAAACTTGACTACGGGAAAGCTAACCTCACAGGGACACCGAAAACTCACATTGCCCCCCTCAGATCAGCTACTAAACATGGCAGCCCAGCTCAAAACACATTTTAAATGGTATGAATACATCACGCCTGCCCTCAAGTCCCATCGAAGGAAGATGCGTCTACAAGGCTGCCTGCATCACCCACAAAGCACTTCACTCACACTCCCCTGACTATTTAGACAACAAA
This sequence comes from Calotriton arnoldi, assembly GCA_963921515.1. Classification (NCBI taxonomy): domain Eukaryota; kingdom Metazoa; phylum Chordata; class Amphibia; order Caudata; family Salamandridae; genus Calotriton; species Calotriton arnoldi. Next base: position 552,713 of record CAWUFW010003137.1, read on the forward strand.
CTCACAAAAGCAGGAAGTACCAGACCTCTGAGAAGCTCCACCGCTCTTCTTCTCGTGCCTCCCAAAGAAAGCTACCCAGGCTTGCCCTTTTTCAGGTAATGCTCCTAGCATTTGGAACTCCCTCCCGAGGGACCTACGATGCAACTTCTCCTTCCTGGCCTTCAAAAGAGACTTGAAATGCCATCTCATCAATAAATACTGAGACCCATGAACAAACTGAATCTTGGTTCAAATAGGCTCTCTTGATCAGTTCAAACTCCGTGGATCAGTTGGCTGTTTCTTTCTTTGTGTTTGCCTCTATTGTTCCTGATGTCCTTCTCTCTATGGACTCTAATTTGTTTGAATGAACCTCAATTCAGTAATTTCCACTGTCATGGCCACACAATTTTTTTTTCTGTGTATATATTCTTGTGTGCTCCTCACGCTCTGTAAAAGTATTCTTCCCTTGAATATATTTTATGTATACTTGAACCTATGATTATTGCACGTCTTATGCTCAGTGACTGATTATTGCCTTGCTCTTGATTCTGTAAAGTGCTCTGATACCTCAGGGTCCAGCTAGCGCTATATAAAACCTTTAAATAAATGAATAGATAAATAAATAATAAAGCCATCCTAAATATTAGGATGCACATTGAAAACCGAATTTCCTCTGTAATATTGTAACTGACATGTCCTGTACATTGAGTCAATATTAGAGAATGCAGATGGTAGTTGTTTCAGAAATTTGAAGAATGCAATCCCCCCTTTCTGTCCAAAGCCCACAATCCAAACAAATAATATCCCAACCATGTAGATTTACTTTTTTTTATGTGCTTGAGGTGATCATTTTAGGTCACAGGGTGACCCTTTGTCCGATCACAGTGCTTGGTTAAAGGGGGGTTAAGGGCTTGCTTGAGTCAGGGAGTTTATATCGGCGACAGAAGCTACCAATAGACCAAAAAGGATTAAGTCAATAGTATGTATCAACAAAAGAGTTCCTTCAAGTTTTCATTCTTCAAATTATTTACAATAGTAATTGATTGTTAATTAATCCAATCACAAATGCACATAGAACATATAAATGAGTCACAATACATGAAGAGATAGAGATGAAACAACAAAAAGATTTTATGAACACAAGTTTTTAGCAGAAAAGTTAAAAATAATACACGTGGGCAGGAATGCATCTGCTGTCATTGAGACTCACTCCCTCACGTTCGGAGACATTCCGATTCAAAGATTAGATCTCCCACACTCCAATTGCTCGTTATCACATTGGACTTTCCAATTTAGCTCCTCGTTCATAGCGACCTGAATTCCTGCAAGTTATCTTTGAAGAATATTGTATATACTGCCATAACTACGTTCTATAAGCGTTTGCTTGACCAAGTGTTGCCATTTTTCAGTATACATCGCGCAGTGACCTTGATTTATACTTGAAATCCAGTGAAGCCATTTTGTTTGCAATACTCATAGGAGATTGTGGTTTTTGGACACTCCTAACAAGTAAATTGGGATCTACTCTTGCTCTGTATAATTGTCTCTTGTCCTGATGATGACCCATAAATTGTTCCAAGGGTTGAAACACCGTCGACACTAAAGGCACAAAGACTGCTTATCATCATAGTCAATCAGCAGCCAAAAAAATGCTAATGGATTTGCCTCTTTCTACCAATAGTTATTCTTATGTACTAGCCCTGTAATTGACGTGTCCATTATCTATTTGCCTTTGTAAAGATCACCTTTTCTATCACCGTGTTCACTTTGCACTGTATGATCTCCTCACTTCACAGAGAACTATAGTTGTTCAGTGAAGATCCTTTTGCATATTATTTTGAAATTTTCTGCAAAAAACCTTTGTTTATAAGTATTGCAGCCACTCACCTGAAATGCAGGATGTCTGCAGGGGCAATGATGCTCCCCTGACCTCCCTAGACACCTCTCGGCACTACTGGGTGGTACAGGAGTTTCGGCAGGTGTCCTAAAAGGGAAGTGGAAGTGGAAGAGAGAAAAAGACACAGCTGCGACTTTCTGCCTGGTCCAGCCAGGCTCCCAATTCTCCAGGGATGCAAGGGGTCAGTGTTCTGCCAATCTGGGTTCTAACGGTGGTGAACAAACACACTGTTAGTTCTGCGCTCTCTCACAGGGCTGGACGCCAAATCATACAACACAATGGGCTGGGGAAACTTGCACACAACAATCACCTTTCAAAAAGTGCACTCCATTGAAAGAACTCTCTTCCTTAGCAGCACTGAGGTAATTACTGTCATATAAGTCATGCTGCACTTTTTGCTTTGGGTTTACATCAAATGTTTGACAGTGTACAACTTTACAAGTGAGGCTAAAGACATGCACCCCGAACTAAATCCCAATTCGGTAAACAAAAGTCTCACAATTCGGCAGCTCTGCATAAGATGCTACAGGCATGCACCCTAAACAAGGTTCCAATGCACGAAATAAAGAGGAAAACAATCAGCACCAGTTTGTAGTTCGTAAATGACGCTGATAAATCTTCTGACAATATCTAAAAACAAAGAACACAATCACCCTCCAGTATCGTGAACTTAGCTGAAGGGGCTCAGGTCTGAGACCTGTATACAGTGGCGGCTCTTCCGCTATGGCGGAGGAGCGTCGCCCACTGCTTTTGAGCAGTGCAAAGCACGAAAAATAAAATGATAATAACTTTGCGTTATTATCATTTTATTCTTTGTGCTGCTTTGCGGGCGGGCAGGTGTGTGGGGCTGTTGTGCTCTTGGAGAAGGGTAGGAGAGGAGTGGTTTGCCCACTCCTAAGTGCGCCATGACTGTTTGGTCAGCCCTCTCAGGCCGCCCAAACCAGTCTTGCGCACTTTCCCTGTTCTCCATGCAGGCTGCATTACAGCCTGCTTGGACAACATGCCCACCCCTCCAGCCACGGCGCTCAGACTAATCTCAGCGCTGCATTGCAGTGTTGTTATTGGTCAGGGGAGCCTGGGTGCTTACCAATCACAACGCTGCATTGCAGCATTGTGATTGGTCAGTGGGGCCTGGCTGTGCTTCCTGTTCGAAGATGAGGAGAGCAGGAGCAGAGATGCGGGACCGGTGGCAATGTACGTTTAAAAAAATATATATTGCGCACACTCAAGCCCCCCGTGCGACTCCCCCGCGCAACTCTCCCCCCACACAACTCCCCCATGACACCCACCCCACTCCGCCACCCGCGAGCCATGCCAGCCGCCACTGCTTCTACGATGTCCGAAACGTGCAGCCTGGCTGTCCGATGCATGCTGGACTTGTTGTACTCTGGATTCCCCTGACAAGGCTGTCTCCAATACAGGAGTTGGAGGAGAGCCCTGAGAGCCAATCGGGAGTGGAGGGGCAGCCAATCAGGAGACAGAGCAGGAGGAAAGGCTGCTTCCTGGAAACGGAGCAACGAAGCCAAGTTAGGCGTTGGCTGGGGCATGGCTGTATATAGCCAATAAGAGGCGGTGGTTTGGTGGCCCATGTGATCATTGCTAACCCGTGAGGTGCGCCCATCAAGCCAACGTGGAGGGTGTCACCATGGCAACGTGACAACAACCATAACGCGCTGTTCTGAAACATAGCACGAAAAGGCGAAACAAACAAGCATTGTCAATTCAGTGATCCAAACAACAAAGCATTGGTAATACAGTGATATCAATAAATAAGCATTGGTAATTTACAAGGGTGGAAGAGAAACAGCAATGTGATTTTCCAACGGGCCCTGTGGATGGTGACAGATCATGCAGGGCACAGCATGAGGATTCCTGGCAATAAAGGCTTTTTGTTGTTTCATTTAAATGTTCTATATACATTTGTGATTGTGATTGGATTAATTATTTACTATTGTAAATAACTTGAAGAATGAAACCTTGAAAGAACACTGTAAATCAGGGAGTATAGCGCCTAGTTTTGCAACTGGACTGTAAGATGCGGACAGTGGCTTCCCTCTGTGCCATTATACAATAGGTGTCCATTAGAGGTACTGTAGGGCCTGAATCTTGGAACCTGCCTGTTTTGGTCAAGATTTTCCAGAGGCAGGGACACCCAAGGGTTGTGCCCCCCCACACCCTCCACAACAGGCATCGGAGAGTCCAGGGGCCAGTGGTTGCTAGCCTAGACAATGAGAGACTTTGCTGGGGTTTCAACTAGTGATATCTTGTTAACTGAAGCAGCGCAGGAGCTGTTTCCATCGCTTCTGGAATGCATGCATCCTCTGTCAGCCACCTGGTTGGACCTCATGCCAAAGATCAAAGTCCAGATATCAGGAAAAGTAGGGGCACTCTGTCGTTACGTAGCGGGTCAGAGATGATTCAGACTCACCCTTCTTGAAGGTGAAGGAGATATAACAGTTCCTGAACCCCAATGGTATCATGATGTTTCATGGTACCTAGTGGGGGGTTACAAAATGGCTGCTGGACAGTCTTGGCCTATAAAGATATCCCCTTGGCAGGACCTTCCAGTCAACTCCTCATTATTGGCTACTATCTCTACCTTCTATCTGCAAGTCTAGGAGGAAAGCGCTTCCCCAGGATTCCCCAAATAAAGACCAGTTTAGAGGAAGAGTGGCAGTAAAGCAGGGGTTGCACTCCTGGCTCTTCTGTCCTTTTCTCACTCCTTGGTGGTGATGACTAAAATGTTAAATACTGTCCTGGCTTAGGAGGTCAGTACTTATTCTCCACCTAGTAGTCAAGAATGGACAATAATACTTGCTGTGCAGTTTGATGAGCAAATGCTCTGCCAATCTAGGGAGCATTCGTACAGCTCTTAGTGCCCAAATGTGTGGGTCCGCTGCTTTACTGTCCTTCCTGAGCCCAGCTTATGGTGGCTGGTAGCATGAGAATGGCTGTCTGGAGATTCACGTCACATGGGGATGCTGGTCCCTGGTAGGAAAGGTAAAAGGGTGGGCTTCAATAACACAGAGGAAACCCAATTAGTCCAAAGGGAGGGAAAGCTGTTGACTATCTCTTCTAGCCCAGGGCACAACAAGTTTTAGGGAAGTGGAGAGAGGATAGGATGGCATGGACAAAATGACAACACAAGGTCTGCAATATAGCAGCCCACATCATTTGTATAATATACACAGAGTCCAATGGACTCCAGCTCTCGCATAGTAATCCAACACACACTCGAGATTCAATATAGGTACCCTTCACGCATGTCCTAGAAATTTATGGGAGACTGAACAGACCTTTTACAGGGGAAGTCTGCAGACAGCCACCCATAGTCATACCAATAAGAATGTCTGTGCCCCAGACTAAAAATAATGCTCCCACCCTTGTCAGTCCCACAATAAAAGCACAAGAAGTTATATTAAAACTGTCGGGAGATGGTGGCCTAGCCCCCGAAAATTAGCTGCTGAGCTTTGCTGAGGTTGCGCCATTAAACCCTGTACATCCGTCCAGAATCGATACTACTCGTGCACCATGAACCCCGCCACACCCTGGGTACTCACTTGGCAACCGGTGAGGCAAGCGGCAGGCCAATTTCAGCAGCTGGGACAGCCCTGAAAGTCCCAGAGATCGGAGTGGTGGCTTCCTGGGCCGTGGCCAGAGCACCGCGGCTGCCAGGATGGTCTGAGGGTTGATCCCCAGGAGGACGCCACATGGTGATTGAGGAAGGCCCCCACCTCGGATACAGGTAGGTGAGGGGAAGTTGCCGGCACAGCCAAGCGGGTCCAGGGTCTCCCAGAGCGGAGTCATCCTGTGCCCCTCCTGACGCGGATGAGAGGCGGGTTGTGGAGCCTCTGACCCTAAAAGCGGCTCAGACACAGGTGAAGCCCCCCATCTGAAGAGGAGGTAAGGGGGCCAAAGGCATCGTCGAAGTGAGCACACACCTGTGAGACTCGCAGGCGGCACAGGGGGGCCTCTAGAGCGGCTGCTCGTGCCCCTTCCCTACAGAGAAGGCGAGTTGGGCCATGGACTTTCACCAAGGAGGCCTGGTCCCAAAGGGGGCCCCCCTTCTGCACGTGAAGAGAGAGGGCCCACGGAAAGAGGAGAACCTGGAAGCCACAAAGAGGGGTCACCCCGAGGGCTGGTTGCCAAGTAGGAGCTGGGGGCTCCTAACCATAAAGAGACACATGAACTGAAGAAGCAAGAAGCTCAGCGTACCATCAGGACTGAGGAGAGTGTGTGCACCACAGAGCTGGCCCCCCTAGACTTGATGATGCTGCCTGGGGTGGAGTGGAGGTGGCCCTCCCTCCCCCCATGACCTAGATGACACTAGAGTAAGACCTCGCAGGTGTGGCACCTGACGGGCACAAAAGACCCCCAATGGACAATGGCATGGGGGGGATGCTGCGGCCTCCTCCGAAGGGAAGATCACTCATTTTACTAAAGTAAGCGCAGGGCAGCATCCTCCCCCCATGGGGAGGGCCTCAGTGAGTTACCACAGCGGATTGAAAATCAGTCATCACTTGCCACCCTACTACAAGCTACACAATACTACAATCAAGTCCCTGGAGGGCCAGATCAAGGGAGTTGCCACAGAAGTTTCCCTTCTGAGACATGGCCTATACACAACAGAAATCAAAACAAGATTCTCCTCGGTTGAAGATAATGTACATACCCTCAGACAGGAATATGTGAAGCTGAGGTTAGTGACTCTGCAGATTGAAAGACGAGCGAAGGATGTGGAGGGACGATCCCAAAGGAACAACCTATGCTTGGTGGGTGTCCCGGAGGGACTTGAGGGCCAACACCCAGAGCAGTACTTTACACAGTGGTTTAAGTTCTGGGTCCCAGCCTAGGCGCTTTCCTCCTCCTTCATAATCGAGAAGGCTCACAGGTCCTCTGCCCCTCTTTCGCTCCCAGGGTTCCCCACAGACCGGTGATCCTACGCCTGATCAATTACTTGGACAGAGACGCCATACTCATGTCAGAAAGGGAGGCCCAGACGGTCACATTAGAGTCAACATGGACATGATCCTTCCGTACTACACATTGAGAGTCCAGCAGCAGTGGCACAGATTCACAGAGATGAAAGCCAAATTCCAAGCAATGCCAGAAGAGCCTGGAAATGGGTGGAGGAATGACCCTCTTTGAGAGCCTTTGGGGATGACCGGCCGCACGTGAGGAGACATAGTAAGTGGTCCCTCCACCGAGGCCCACCTCCGGCATCGGAGGGACAGGTTGACCTCTGTCCCAAGCAGATCGCTAGCTGGAGGAGAGTCATCACAATCAGATGGAGATGGATCGCCCAATCAGACCCCAGCCACATAATCGGACAATAACTTACCATGCCATCCACAGTTGCATATCTGGACCTTTCCAGGGCATAGCGATGGAGACAAACTGAGTTCAACTCATTGACGAGAGAGCAGAATGGGGGGGGGTCACCGTCTGGAGTGGGGGAATGGACTTGGCATTCCCTGAGATCCAAGTCCGGAGCATTCCAGTCCTGGGGCCCGTGACTCACTATCAACCCTCTTAAAGTACAGACATCCTTGAAATGCTAGGACGAAGGGGTGTGAGCAGTTAATAGGTAACCCCCTATGTTGGATATGTTGGGAAGCGATATGTTCAGGCTACATATACTTCCTCTAATAAAGTGTGGAGTGAGGGGAGCTTGTTATGAGATGGCTGGTTGCCTCCCACATTTGGGTAGTTTGTGTTTAAAGACCACCAAGTTTGTAGCTGACCCACTTGGCCCCTGCGACACGGAGGGACCGTGTATAAAACAACACAACGAAGGGAATGGGAAGGATTCCTCACACACTCACCAGGGTACACACAACACCCGACACACGGTGATATATGAATAAGACAAGTGATACGAGGGGAGGTGGGACTCCTCCATTGAGGATTCTGCCCTGTAACGTCAACAGCCTCCTCGATAAGCTTAAAAGAAGAGTGCTGGCCCAGTACCTTAGGAGGCAATCCCCAGACCATATACTCCTGCAAGAGGCACACCCAGCAGGGAATGTGGTCCTGTGCCTTAACAGGGAGCAATACAAAATACTGGCCCACTCTGGATTCATCAAGTGGTCCAGAGGGGTGGCAATCGTGGTGAAAAAATCTCCTTTTATAGTCCAGAAAACCTGGCACGACTCACAGGGGAGATTTGTCCGGACATAGGTCACTAGAGGACACAACCGGGTGGTCGCCATAAGTGTCTACGTCCCTACTACAATACAACAAGCAGTACTAGACGCAGTGGGGTCCATCCTGTTAGAAACAGAGGCCAATATACATGTGCTGGGGGGAGACTTCAATGAGGTAATGGATAGAGACTTGGACAGATCCTACAATAATATGGCCAGGTCCAGAGGGGAGACCTGCCTGCGACAATTACCCTAGCATTAGGCCTCCTAGGCATACGGAGAAACAAGCACCTAACACCTAGGCAATTTTGCTTCCACTCCGGGCCCCATAAATCATTCTCTCAACTTGATTATGTTTTCGTACCAGGGGAAATGCCCGGCCTACCTCTTGGTGGACTACATTCTGAGGGTAATCTCACATCATGCTTCCCCGTTGGTGGAGTTGGGGACACAACCCGATGGTAGGAGGGGAGAGTGGCACCTTAGCAGCTGGAACCTCCAAGATGCAGAGGTGGTCCAAGGCTTGTGATCTGCATCTATGCATTACTTTGATGAAAACAAGGGCTCGGTACCCTCCCCATTAACCTTGTGGGAAGCATACAAGGCAGTCCTGTGCATTGGAGCCTATAGTAGCCAGGAAGAACACACATTGGTTGACCCATGTGACACATCTAGAAGAGGCTATAAAGGACGCAGAAAAAGAGTACCGCACAGCAGGAAACCATGTGACACTGCTACAACTTGAGTCTTTGCCAAAGGTATACCATGCTGCTACTCACAACGAAGCTAAGAGGAAATGCCTTGCCTCCTTGCAGAAATTATACGAAGAGGGGGACAAGGCGGGGTCAATAGACAAGAAATGTGGCAAGATGGGCTGGTGAGATTCGGGGCTCTGCCGGGACTCAGATCACGACAGACAGCAGAACAGCTGATGCCTTTGTGACATACTGTTAAACGCTGTATGAGACAAGGCACACAGCCAGCAAGTCTGACATAGCAGCTTTCCTAGATGAACTCCCGCTGCCCCAGCTTGTAGTAATTGACTGAGATGACATAGACCGAGACCTCTCCTTACAGGAGATCTCGGACGCGGACTGGGACTGAAGCAACCAGGGCAGACCCCCTTCCCCAATGGAATTTCAGTCGAAATCTATAAACCGATGCTCTCGATCCTGGACCCCTATCTGTTGGCCATGTTCAACATGTCGTAAACCAAGGGTGAACTACCGCCCGACCTTAGACAGGCAACAATTGTGGTAAACCTGAGAACCGGAAGATACCTATTCGTCCTAAAGACTTATTTCCCTTCTGAACAGAGAAGTTAAGATACTGGCAAAAGTCCTGGCACTCTGAATTGTGAAGGTCATATCCCCTTTAGTTCACGGGGACCAGATGGGTTTTATGCCCTTGAGGGTGACAAGATAAAACTTCCAATGGCTATGCAACTGGTTAGCGTATGCAAAGGATAGCCGGGAGTCCAGAGTATTACTCTCCCTAGACGCTGAAAAAGTGTTTGACTCCATTGACTGGATCTACTTAACGCAGGTGATACGGAGGCTGGGCTTTGGCCCCAAGAACCGCCGAAGGAGATGAAGACCCTGGTGGGGAACATGAAATGGGACCTAATAGTCATCTCTACGTTGGGAGACGTGGCAGGAAAGGAGGGCATATACTCCTTTAGCATGTTAAGGGATGAATATCACCTGGACCCCTCCCAAGAGTTCCAATATAGCCAACTACTACACGTCTTACAGGCGGAATCCATAGTCTGGAAAGACATGGATGACAGCAGCCCCATCAAAAACAGGATCCTGGGGGATGAAATAACAAAGGTGGCTTTGTTATCATACCAAACACTCATCAACAATAGGCCCCCGACCCTGCAATCCCTGAGGAGACATTGGAAAAGAGACATAGGTGAACTGGAAGATGTAGACTGGGAGGCAGCACTGATGCACCCATGTGAGGTAGCAATTAAAGCGAGCCTAAGGGTCAGTCAGTTCAAAATCCTCCAAAGGGTGTACTACAGCAGGAACAGGCTTCACAGGATGGGTAGAACCCCTTCTACCAATTGCCTGAGGTGCAGAGCCCCAGATGGTACCTTTATGCACACAGTTTGGTCCTGTCAATGAATAGGGAACTACAGGAATTGTTTACCAGCCTTCATGTCTGAGATCCAGGGAGTATCAGTCGTGGGAACCCAGCAGGTCCCAGGAGATGTAGACCTACTGAGGAAACAGCTGCTGTTCTTCCCGACTGGGTTCGCCCTGGCTAAAAGAGACATAGCGAGTCAGTGGGGGAATCCATCGACCCCCATCGCAGAGATGGCAATGACCCACTGTATGGAAGCAGAGAAAGTGGTCTACACAGCGAGGGGCTGCCACCAAAAGTTTAATCACAATTGGGGAAGATGGAGAGAACTCTATGGACTGTGTGGGATAGTGACAGATCGCTGAATACATCCCCGAGAGATGACAATACTACCACAGCCCTTGACTCTGTCCCCTGAGAACAGGGGGCTCATTTCCCTCTCGGTGGTATCGTGGTGGTATGGATGTGGAGAGGAGTGCACTAAATGGGTAGGGGAACAAGAACCGGATGTAGTATCCGGCTGGATACATTCTAGTGTTTCTGCTGTAACACACACTAAACACCCACCCACCACAGGCGTCACCAGTCAGGTGACCCTGACAATAAAAGGGGCCGAGCGCACGTGCTCTGGGCCAGTTATCCACCCCATACCAACTGTGTCTGCGTGTATTCCTTTCTACGAGTATGCGGGCCTAGCGCCCGCCAAACGCTACATTGGCGACGAGGGGGCTGTGCCCGTGCGTGCAGCAGCCCAGCAGCTGTGGAAAAGGGGGAGAGAGCTGCCCGTGTCGAGGGCACCCCCAGAAGCCGGCGCGAAATGCGCCCGAAAGCCCGTGGGGAGTATGCAAAGCCCCAGGGTGAAGGCGAGGTGACCGGGAGCCCACCCCGCACCTCATATGCCGGCAGTAAATCTGCCTCCGTGCAGAGGCGCCCGATAGCCCGCGGGGCGTGTGCGAAAGCCCCGGGCCTGCATGAAGGGCAGAAGGTGATCGGGAGCCCACCCCGCACCGATGTGAAGACCCGCGGGGGAGTGTGAAGTGCCCCGGGGAGAAGAGCGAGCCAATCAAAGCCCACCCGCATCGGCTGCGACAACCCGCCAGGCAGGCGGCGAGCCCGGTGAGTGAGCGAGGGGCTGTGGTGAAACGAGAAGCGACCCCGAATGACATGAGGCCAGCGGGAGCCCACCCCGCATCTGCGGCCAAAGGTGAACACTAGCCTGTAGTGAGGCTACGCAGTGCCCAAGCAGCAGCTCTAACCCCCACCCCGCGCAGCGTGAGGACTGAACGAAGCTGCCGCGGGTGGGAGGGGGAGCAGAAAGGAGACAGCTTGAGGCCTGCGGCCGATTGAAGCGGCCAGCACGAAGGAGGTGAGACCCCGAAGGGGGAACGGACATGGGGCAGAAATGCCTCCCAGCGTGAGCGAGGCGCCACTGCCAAACGGGGGGAAGCAGTCTTCGGCGCCTGCTCCAGCCCCCCCTGTGCAGCGAGGGAAGTGCGCGAAGCCGCGGAGCGAAAGGCAGAGCTGCAGGCGTACAGGAGAAGGCAGCGAGGCAGCCCGCCTCATGATCCAGAGCCCGAAGTTAAACGCCCGTAAAAGCGGCGAGGTGTCCAGCGAGTACACCCCCCCGTGAATGCCTCCAGAAGTACAACTCACCAGGAGGGGGAGGTGCGGATGACCGACATGAGGGACTCCTGCGCTGCGTGTGTTGGGAGGGAGCCGTCAGAGGTGGTGTCCCGCCCCCAGGCAAAGAAACCCCGCACCTCATATGCCGGCAGTAAATCCGCCTCCGTGCAGAGGCGCCCGATAGCCCACGGGGCATGTGCGAAAGCCCCGGGCCTGCATGAAGGGCAGAAGGTGATCGGGAGCCCACCCCGCACCGATGTGAAGACCCGCGGGGGAGTGTGAAGTGCCCCGGGGAGAAGAGCGAGCCGATCAAAGCCCACCCGCATCGGCTGCGACAACCCGCAAGGCAGGCGGCGAGCCCGGTGAGTGAGCGAGGGGCTGTGGTGAAACGAGAAGTGACCCCGAATGACATGAGGCCAGCGGGAGCCCACCCCGCATCTGCGGCCAAAGGTGAACACTAGCCTGTAGTGAGGCTACGCAGTGCCCAAGCAGCAGCTTGGGCAGCCCGCCTCATGATCCAGAGCCCAAAGTTAAACGCCCGTAAAAGCGGCGAGGTGTCCAGCGAATACACCCCCCCCCGTGAATGCCTCCAGAAGTACAACTCACCAGGAGGGGGAGGTGCGGATGACCGACATGAGGGACTCCTGCGCTGCGTGTGTTGGGAGGGAGCCGTCAGAGGTGGTGTCCCGCCCCCAGGCAAAGAAACAGTGAACTGGACACTAGAAGCGCAGAAATCTGTAGCCGCCCCAGCACCGCCTTTAATCAGGACAGACTGTGGCAGAAGGGATCGATGCCCAAAAGGTGATGAGTGAGGAACCGTTAGAAGGATGGAGGCAGCGACCGCCTCAGGCTGCCCTCCAGCTCCTCTGCCCCCGAAGACCCCCCTAGGGAGAGCAGAGCACGAAGACAAGCACCACGGAACCGAGTGAGGTTCCAGGAAATGAAAGAGAACGACCGTGGACTGCCTCAGCTAAACCCGGCAGTGCCATCTAGTGGCCGTTTTGTGCTACGGCAGGTAGTGGAAGAGGCAACACAGAGGGGAAGCACACGTCTGCAACCAGGGGACGAGCACTGCAACCTGCCTAGGACTAGTGACACAGCTGGCTAGGAAAAGCAAAGGTAACTGGAGGCGCCTGGGGGTATCAAGCAAAAAAGGGAAAAGAACCATGAAGGCAGAGACTGCCTGCATGCCGCATCAGTCTCAAAGCTAGGCACAAGGATTAAGCTCATGGTGTTAAGGAAACCCTGAAGAGCGTCTAAGGTGAAAGGCAGCGCAGGAACAGGAGCTGCAGAACCCACAGACAGCAGGAAGGGTACCGGCTAGAAGGGAGCCCTGAACATAGCAGAGACAGAAGGTGCAGCGGTACCTGGTGGCCACAGGTTGTCGCTGCAGCCGCGGAAACAAAGCAGGAGCACCACCAGAAAAACGAGGGTGATTTAGGAACCCAGCACCAAGCAAGTGCGCAGCACCACAGAGCCAGCGGCTACAACTCCAGGAACGCAAGGACTGAAGAGAATGCGCAGTAAGTGCGTCCAATGAGGCAACCGAAGAGCGCAGTCAGAAGCACGCCTAAGCACTGCGATTGCGGAGAGGACGAAGAAGTGGTTGTGCTGACCACCAGAAGCACGAAGAAGCCGACCAGCCAGATGGTCGCGAGGAAGAAGCTGACCAGTCAGTTGGTCACAAGGAGGAAGAAGCCGACCAGCCAGATGGTCGCAAGGAGGAAGAAGCCGACCAGCCAGATGGTCACAAGGAGGAAGAAGCCGACCAGCCAGATGGTCGCAAGGAGGAAGAAGCCGACCAGCCAGATGGTCGCAAGGAAGAAGTTGACCAGCCAGTTGGTCACAAGGAGGAAGAAGCCGACCAGCCAGATGGTCACAAGGAGGAAGTAGCCGACCTGCCAGATGGTCGCAAAGAAGAAGAAGCTGACCTACCAGATGGTCGCAAGAATGACACCGACCTATAAGAGGTCAGAGAGTGACGTGACCTGCGAAAAGGTCAGAGAAAAGGAAGAGATCTGACAAGAAGAATGGAGAAGAGGTCTGTGAAGAGAACGGCCGAGGAGATGTCCATGAAGAGGACCCCAAGAGAAGTCCACAAAGAGGACCAGAAAGAGACGGACGAGAAGTCTAACGACATTAACTTGAAGTCAGAAGTAAACGAATGAAAGAAGGTCGCGACAGCAGGTCCAGTCACAGATCGTAGTGAAGACAGTGTCCTCGTGTTTGGACAAGACCAGGGGGAAACGTGTGGAGTGCATGCTACACGGAGAAGCCTGGTTAGGGCGAACAGACATGATAGAAGACCGGACCGCGTCGCGAAGGAAGGAAGAGAAGACAGATGTTTGAGTGGCAAGACGCCATGGCGAAGGAAGAGAAGAAGAGGAAAGAGGTGTGCGTGACAGGTCAACTCACACACCAGAAGGGAAACTCCCGAAGGGAAAAGTGCGAAGGTGCAGGAACATCCAAACACAGCACCTGGAGAACATCAACATCACGGAGAGTACACATCTACTTGCGAATCCCAAGATCACCCGGGGACGACAGAGGCGAGCAAGCCGGTCCGTTGGTAACAACCACCTCTGGGATGGAACGGACACAGGACCGTGGATATCCAAGGGGCAGAGGCCTCTGGGACACCGGTGGCAGCGGGTCCCGACACGGGAGATGGACTGTTGAAGCTCGCTCTGGAAGTCCTGGGAGGACAAAGGTAGCATGCAACGGAGCAAGTGCCAACAACACCCTTTCAGGTGGAACTTAGGACACGCAGAGGTGACCCGTAGCGACTCCTCCAACCCGGTTGGAGCGACAAGGCGGCAGTCCACCTGTCCAGTGGAAGCCTGGCAGCAAAGGGCCTCCGGGTCGTCCGGTGAGAGGGGACACCCACGAGAGAGGGGCATCCGTGAGAGGGACGTCCTACAACTGCATATCCCGTTGGAGATAGTGAATCACCAGATGAAGAATATACTTCAACCAGGACTGTACAGTGGAAGGTAACACACAGCTAATCCACCATCATTCCATCGGCACTTTCACTGAATGTGGAACCGGACGAGAGAGAGACGGTAGAGCACACTTCCACGCTGTGCATCCAAAAGAGGTCACATCCCCAGGGCACCCCGACATCGTGACAAGGAGAACTAGTGGCCCCGGCTGCAAGGATACCTTCGTTGGCGGATTGACCAGCAGCGGAAGAGACTACGTGGAAGTCGTTATTATTGTTATGTTTGTTTCAAAGTATATTCTCTCCCACAGGTCTGGACTTCATTTTATTTTGACCTTCATTAAAGTTTGGGAGGGATGTAGTATCCAGCTGGATACATTCTAGTGTTTCTGCTGTAACACACACTAAACACCCACCCACCACAGGCGTCACCAGTCAGGTGACCCTGACAATAAAAGGGGCCGAGCGCAGGTGCTCTGGGCCAGTTATCCACCCCATACCAACTGTGTCTGCGTGTATTCCTTTCTACGAGTATGCGGGCCTAGCGCCCGCCAAACGCTACACCGGGGTGGACCCCATCGGATGTGGTTTCAGGGGAAGATTAATACAACGGGGATCTAATAGTGACCTGGTAGCATTTTGTATGTTGTTTTGACACAAAAATTAAAAAGAACGTTTTAAAAAAAAAAAAACTATCAGGAGACTAGAAGGGATATCTTGTTGTCCTCAATGAACTTAGGGGCACTCACTGGGTCTGTGCAACTGCTGCCATAACATTTCTTTTAAGTACATTATACAAAGAGGCTTTTTCAAATAGTGCAATTTTAAACGAAAATATAAAAAGTACTAAGGTCTTAAACAATATTAGGACCATGAAGTAAAACATTAAATGTGAAAAGATGAGGCATTGTTGATTAGAAATACCTGTGACTCCGGTGGGTGGAAGGTCACACGTGCTATTCCTCGTGTACTGGAACGGAACTGAATGACCATGGCTGCTTTTATCATTTGATTAATTTCCACATCTCGTTTACAGATTCTGTCATAAGTGCATTTGGCAAATTAAATGCAAATATTTGATGGACTAAACAGCAGTGAAGCTTTCTGGAGCGTGTGATTAATGAAGGTGAGCCCACATATCCACAGAAACGTGCTTGGAATTAAAATAACCTAGTTTACTTCTGCATGCTTTTGCCTATTAATCATGTTTAAGAGTGGTCAAAAAGCATGTTCAGTGCTGCCCTGCACGTCAAGGGTTGTAATGTTTGTTTTTAAGAGTGCTCGTGGTTGCTAATGTAAGATGCTAGAATCACTGCTTCATTATGACATTGTTTGTAAAGTAAGAAGTACACGACGTGCAATTCTCTTTCAAATGAACTACACAAAAGTATATCTAATGTAAATCCTAAATACTCATGTATAATTCAAATGGAGGGTGAACCTAATTCGTAATAACTTGCTGGAAAGTTTGAACAGTATGTGCCAGTACCCACAGGATGGTGTAAAGTAATGTTATATATGTGTGACATTTATTTCAACCAGACAGCACAGTACCTAAAATCACCATAGTCTCACGTGCTCTAAATTGCCAAGAATCCAGGAATACCTCAATGGAATGGATGAGCCGTTCTCATACCTCTGTTGTAGGTGAAAACGATATCTGATACATTGACTTGATTGGTAACATTGTTCATTGCTGTAATGCTCATAAGCAATATTACCACTAGCTCATTGCCACTCAGCAGTTTACGCAGGCGTAGGGCCTGGTTTAGAGTTTGATGGACGAGTTACTCCGCCACAATGTGAGGATATCCCGTCCGCCTTATTTCAAGTTGATTATAGCCTATGGCACTTGTAGTAATGCGAAAGGGATATCGTCACATTGTGATGGAGTAACACATCCAGCAAACTCTAAACCAAGCCCATGGTGTTTTCATCAAATAAACTCAGCTACCTCTAGTTAATGAGAGAAATTCTGTGTATTACAATCGTGTACCGAGGCAATTTTTGTAACAGGCTAGCTAGCATGTCAGTCCTAATATTAAAGGTAGTAGTGTATTCATTGCTGTGTGATGCTGTATTGTCCCCTCTTGTGCACAATATTCAACAAGAGACTTTACTGATTCAATTAAAGGAAACAGACATTTTCACCCAGTGCTTCAAATGGAAAAATAGAAGTGCAGGTACTCTGCACCAGAGTACGTGCTTGTTTCTGAGAAGTGCTGGTACACCCCCTCTCAAAATAAAAAAGTGCAGGTACTCAGTACTGGGCAGTACCGGCCCATTTAAAGCACTGCCTTCACCACATAAAGGATCATGCAATTATGTTGTAACACTTTTTCTTAAGTTGGTTTGGCTTGTTTAGTGAAATTAGCACCTCATTCAAAACTGTCAGTGGGAGGAAGCACTTCAGCCTGCTGTCTCCCCTCCTGTTAAACTCTATGTGCGAAAATATTCTTGAATATCTCATACAAGAAGCACACATATCTTTTTCCAAT
Organism: Calotriton arnoldi; assembly: GCA_963921515.1. Classification (NCBI taxonomy): domain Eukaryota; kingdom Metazoa; phylum Chordata; class Amphibia; order Caudata; family Salamandridae; genus Calotriton; species Calotriton arnoldi. Next base: position 569,891 of record CAWUFW010003137.1, read on the forward strand.
GGTGTACATGAGACTCCATCTCTGTTGCCAGGACTGTCATAGTGTTGCAGATCTATCTGAGCACTGTGGACGCAAACACAATCATTTCTTGAGCGACTATTCCAAATCCAGATATAGGGTTTGGGTAGCGATTTGATTCATGCAACAATGAAAAAATCCCTAGTTTTGGGGTGACTGTATGTTAGAGCTGAATACTTCCCTTATTTGTTAACAATAAGTACTGTAAGAAATTGGGTCTCTAGTTGGCAGAGGTTGGCACCCTGTCCAAATAGGGACCTCAATCCTAGTCAGGGTAAGTCAAATACACACTTATATTAACCTGATCTAACCCTCTGGTAGCTTGGCACAGAACAGTCAGGCTTAACTTAAGAGCCAATGTGTAAAGTATTTGTACAACACCTAAATTACAGTAACACTGTGAAAACACCTCAAAAAGACTCCGCACCAGATTAGAAAAATCGAGAATATTTATCTGAGTAAAGACTAACACAACAGAAATACAATAATAAGAACTTGAGATATGAAGTTTTAAAGAATTAACTGCAATATAGTGCTTAAAAGTCAATCTCACTAAATCACTGTGAGCCTTGCCTCAGGAGTACATACACTGGGTGACCTATATAATGAGCATTCCCTTATTCCTTACAAGACATTACTGGTGGATACAGATTTACCCCCTGGCCAATTTCTATCACATAAATCCATGTTGGCCTCAGCAGTGCCAATGGGGTGATTTATCCCAAGAGCCCCCAATTCATCTCATTATTCAGTACCTCCATGTGATGGGATCCAGACGACATCTGGTATGCTGGTTTGCAGACCGAAGTCCCCCTGACAGCTCTTAGACGACTGTGGGAGGCTGATCTCACCCATCCTTGCACAGATAAACAGTGGGCAACTATATTGGAGGGCCCTGTGCATGTTCCACAAAACACTAGCCTCAAGGTGATACAACTTTATATCATACATAGCGCATACCTAACTCCTGCTAAAATAAACTGTATCTATCTCTGGAATGATGCTGCCTGCCCCCTTCGCCTGCAACATGATTCAGATTTACTTCACATGTTCTGGGCCTGTCCAAAGCTGAAGGAGTACTGGCATGGGGTTACCTCTCACCTAACTGCTTGTACGGACCGCCCGGGCATACACACTTGGGAGATATGCATACTAGGCTTGTATTGCCATAGTAAAAACAACAAAGCTTTGTCGAGGTTCCTGGACCTAAGCTTTATACCGGCTAAAAGACTTATCGCCAGGAGGCGGAAATCTCCTGAGCCTCCACCCATGCGGGCCTGGACTGCTTCTCTCCTTGTTTGGGTGCAGGCAGAGAGTTTTGCGCTGACCAGGGAAGACAACTTGGGGCTTCAGTAGTACCCTATAGCTTCCAGCTGGAATACTATCTTGCCATGCCTCATCCTGTGTGACACCGGGTTACTGATGTTTTTAGACACATTGGTGGCCAGGCAGGAACCAACCTTTATTGTTATTATTAGATGCCATGAAACTGTGTTGCATCCACGGACCCGTGAAATTTCAAGGGGTGGGACGGGGGGCGTCACTGCGAGGGATTGTATACTAACCTGATTTAGATTGCTGTTTTTTCTTACCCTTTTTTGTTTATTGTTCCTCCCCTTTTTTTTCATTAGCGATGTGTTCGCTGAGTTTCTCATGTTCGTTGCTTCGTAGTTCTCGTTATGCAGTCTCACTGTGTTCTGGTTTGCAACAGGATACGTTACCATTCCAAGTTTGTTACTGTTAGACCTGGCATCCTTGGCGTGGTTTCCCCTGACTTTTTGCCTCTACCACCTGTATTTTTGACACTGTGCTGGAATTCGTTTTTGCTGGTTTAGAATTGCTTTGGGCACTTTGCCACTGCTGATCAGTGCCAAAGTGCAAGTGCTCCCTGGTTAAATTGTTATTGTGATTGGCTATCCATGATTGGTATATTTGCTTTACCAGTAAGTCCCTAGTAAAGTGCACTGAGTGTGCCAGGGCTGGTGATTCAAATGCTTCTAGTGGGCCTGCAGCACTGATTGTGCCACCCACAGGAGTAGCCCTAAGATGGTGTCTCAGGCCTGCCACTGCAGTGCCTGTGCGCAGTTTGTGAACTGCCATGTTGTCCTGGCCAGTGTACACACTTGCCAGTCCTAACCCTTCCCTTTTCTTACACATTGGACACCCCTATGGTAGGCCCAAGGTACCCCCCTGGGCAGGGTGCAGTGTATGTGAAAGGTAGGACATGTACTAGTGTGGGTAACATGTCCTGGTAGTGAAATCCTGCCAATTTCGTTTTTCACTATTGAAAGGCTATCTTGCCCATAGGATAACATGGGGAATGCTGTGTAACATGTTTACCTGCATATCTTCCCATAGCAGCAAGATAGAAAGTTGGAATCTGGTACCCCTGAACTCAGAATTTAATTACACATCTTTTAGTGAAGATGGTTTTTAAATTCTAAGTTTGGAAATAGCACTTTTAGAAAGTGGCTATTTCTTGTTCAACCTTTCTGTGTGCCTCTGCCTGTTTGTGAATTGACTGTCTGGTTTGTGAGTGACAGGGGCTGGGGGTGGCTGCAGGAGGTTGGGTGAGTCAGCACTAGACTGAATAGACCTATCTGCATTTGGAGTGGTGGGAGGAGTAGCACCTGGGTCTGAATAGGGCTATGCCTGCCTTCCACAATGCTGGCTCCACCTCCTGCGGTGTGTCTGATGACCCTGGCCCACACTCACAAAGGAAGGAGAGGTGCCCTGGCAGAATGCACCCTGAACTGGTTTGGACTGGGTCCAGGATCCCTCACACATGGAGAACAAAGACTTTTGGGGTATAAATACTAGAGCTGAAACCCCTGAACTTTAGACTACTGCTTCCTGATCAAGAGGAATCCCTGCCAACGAAGATCAGCTGAAGAGACTGAGGAGAAGTACTGCCCAAGTGTGTCTAGGGCTGGCCTGCAGTTTGCTGTTTCTACTGAGGAGAGATCTAAAGGACTTTGCTGTGTGCTGTGTCCCCCTGCTTGAAGAAGGACTTTGCTGAGTGCTGTGTCCACCTGAAGAAAAGTCTCCAAGGGCCTGAGAAGAGCTGGCCTCCTGTTTCTGAAGTTCCAGGCACAAAAGGACTTCACCCCCAGCTACCCTGAACTTCCTTGCTGGGAGTTCCAGTCTGCCAGGAGGGCCTGTAACTGTGTGTGAGGCCTCCCTTGCTGTTGGGAGCTGGAAGCGCGACGCAATGAGAGAGAAGCGTGATGCCGCCACAGCAGCCGCTGTCACAACATCGAGAAGCGTGTCGCCGCTGCCGCTGTTCACCGTCGCATCACCGGAGAAGCGTGCCGCTGCCACAGAGTGTGCCGTCGCAACACCGGAGAAGCACATCGCAGGGCCATCGCATCGCTGAGGAAGCGCACCGCATCTGATCATCGCCGCAACACCGGAGAAGCGTGCCGCCGTCACTGAGGGTGTCGTCGCATCACCGGAGAAGCGTGTCGCAGGGTCTGTCGCGGCTCAGAAGTTCACCGAGTTCGCCGCACGGCCGTCGGGCGTGCACGCATTGCATCTACGTTGTCGCATCGCAACAAAGACGCCATTTCATCGCATCGCACCGGATCGGCGTAACGCATCAAGGCGCCATTTTGTCGCACCGGAACCAGAGCGCAGGAAGAACCGACGCATCGCCTTCACTGCGCCCCTTTCGCTTGTTTTGCGTTACGCATCCCAGGTACTTTAGACTGAAAGTGTCGCATTTGTGATCTACAAGTTTATTTTTGCAACAACCCTTTTTAAAGACATTCTACTGAGTTTTGTATGTTGGATTTTTGTCGTTTTGGTCTTGTTTAAGTTTAGTAAAGATACTTTATTTTTCTAAACTGGTGTAGTGTCCATTTGTGGTGTTTTCACTGTGTTACTGTGAGTGTTGGTACAAATACTTTACACATTGCCTTTGGGATAAGCCTGTCTGCTCATGCCAAGCTACCAAGGGGGTGAGCAGGGGTTATCTAAAGTGTGTATCCCCCTTTAGAAGCAAGGGTCCCTATTTGGACAAAGGTACCTACCTCTGCCAACTAGAGACCCCCAGATCTAACATTGGTGGTCAGCGGTGGGATTTGAACTTGAATTTGTACTTGACCCACAGTAATTGGTGTACATCACTAGATTAGTGCAGACCACTACGCAACCACATACTGTGTTCTTTTTGGTTTTTGGTTCTATTTTTGAGTAACTCTTAAAGAAAGCATCATTTCCCAGAAGGGGAATGCAGCAAGTGAAAAGGCAGAATTGGAGTTCAACATTGAGGATTTGTATTCCTACAAGGTAGACCAGCTTAAACAATTCTTCAAAGATTTGGGATGTCCCACAAGGAGTAGCGCTAAGAAAGATGAGCTACAAAAGGCCTTAAAAGCCTGGTGGGAGGCCAAAGGAGCTGGAGGAGGAGATGATGCAAATGAGGAGATGGATGACCAGGGGAATGGATTTGGGCCACAGGATTTGCCTGTGCCAGGAGCAGCCCCCAGGGCTGTCAGCATCCATTCCGCAGGGAGTCTCTCCCGGGAAGAGCGGGAAGAGGACCAAAAGATCAGAGAACATGAGCTGGAAGTCATAAAGCTCAAGATGAAGCAATTAGAAATGGAGAAAGAAATCCAGCACAAGGCAGAGGAGAGGGCTCGTGCCTTGGAGGAAAATAAATTGCTTTTGGCTCATGAGTTGAGCATGAGGGAGCTGGACCTAAAGGCCAAACAATTGGAGTCCAGCTCAAATGATGGCAGCGCACAGCCAGTGCAAGGGGGTAAAGTATACATACCCAAGGATATAGTGCAGAATTTCCAGAATGGACAGGATATTTTTGCATGGTTTGAGTCATATGAGGTGTCTTTGAGGATGCATGAGGTGCCTGAAAAGAGCTGGGGGGCGGGCCTGTGGAAGCATTTTGAGGCGTCAGGGACCGCAGTTTTGACACCTTTAGAGAAGGAGGGTGCCCTGACTTATGCCAACATGAAGGAGGCTTTATGCCTCAAGTATGGGCTCACCCCAGAACAGTATAGAGTGAGGTTCAGGAACTCAAAGAAGAATGATTCAGACACTTGGGTTGAATGTGTGAGAGTGTACACCCGCGCACTGGAAGGTTGGATGAAGGGCAGCATAGTTACTGATTATGAGGGGTTGTGCCATCTAATTAGTTGGGAGCACTTGAGCAGTCTATGTGTTCCAGAGCTGCGCCAGCATCTTTTGGATAGTAAGTTAACTAATCCTAGTGAGCTTGCTAAGGAGGCGGACCGCTGGACCAGCACCAGGGTCCACAAGGGGATTGTGGGTACCACAGCCAAAGGTGGGCAGGGTCCCCAGCAGAAGAGTGGGGGGGACAAAGGTAATCAAAAGGAGTTCTCTAAAGGGCCCCAAAATAATGCAGAGGGAAAGGAGTCCCAGCCCCCCCAACCTAAGACGTCGCAGCCCCCTAAGGGCGGGCGTAACTTACAGGGTCCCCCCAGGTGTTACCACTGTGGTGAGAGAGGCCACATAGCCCCTAAGTGCCCCAAGAAGTCCCAAGCACCCACTGGTGCTCCGTCACCGGGTTTAGTGAGTGTAGCCTTGGGAGAGGAATTTGTTTCCAGTGAGGGGGAGGAGCAAGCAGTCATAACCCTTGTCTCGCTAGGAGACAGAGAGATGGTCCAGGAGTCCTACTTGCCTGAGAACACTAAAAAGTACAGGCAGTGGGTGACCATCAATGGGAGGAGGGTGGAAGCTCTGAGAGACACAGGAGCCAGCGTGACATCCGTGAGGTGTCAGTGGGTGTCTGAAGAGCAGGTCATTCCTGATGCACTTCACCCTGTAGCGGACAACTCAGTGCGCCTCTGCAAAGTGGCGCAAGTTCCCTTTGAGTGGGGGGGGGTCTCAGGTTCCTTGAAGGTCATTGTTAGTCCAACCATGCCTGTAGACTGTCTGCTAGGAAATGACCTGGAGAGTTCCCCATGGAGGGAGGTGGAACGCCAGGCTCATTTGGAGATGTTGGGTCTGCCTGAGTGGGTTTGTGTGACCACTCGGTCAATGGCAGCCAGTAGGGGTAACCAAGTGGACCTGGAGCCTGAAACAGTGGCCCAGGTACCTGCCAGGAAGGGCAGGGGGCGTGGGAAACCAGCCCCCACAATTCCCACGGTCCAGGAGGAGGCAGAACCTGAGGGGGATGCCCTGGAACCTACAGGGGAACAGATAGCCGAACTGGGAGACCTGCCTGAGCTGACCCATTGGTAGCAAGAAGGAGGTCCCTCCAGGCAGGAGTTCTGCGAGGCGCAGAGAGAATACCCTTCTCTCATTGGTATGCAGAAACAGGCAGCAGACCAGGCAGCAGGAGGCGAGTCCAAGAATCATCTCATTTACTGGGATGATGGGTTACTCTATAGTGAGCCTAAGGTCGCTGAGCCCGGTGCAGCCCGTGTGCTGGTGGTACCCGAGCACTTCAGGACCTTCCTACTGGGTCTGGCTCATGATGTGCCTCTCGCAGGTCATCTAGGGCATGACAAGACCTACCAAAGGCTTGTCACCCACTTTTACTGGCCCCAGATGAAGACGCACGTTGGTACACATTGCAGGACTTGCCAGACTTGCCAGGCAAGTGGCAAGAGTGGAGGGAAGTGTAAGGCTCCCCTCCAATCCTTTCCCGTGGTGAGCACCCCTTTCAAGCGGGTGGGCATCAACATTGTGGGGCCTCTGGAACCCAAGACAGCCTTAGGCAACAAGTTTATCTTGGTCTTGGTGGACGATGCCACCCGGTACCCGGAAGCTGTCCTTCTCCGGATAATCACTGCCCCCGTAGTGGGCCATGCATTGATGGGGATCTTTTCCCGTGTGGGGTTCCCCAGAGAGGTGGTCTCCGACCGGAGTACCAACTTCATCTCGAAGTACATGAAGTCTTTGTGGGAGGAGTGTGGGGTAACTTACAAGTTTACCACTCCTTACCATCCTCAAGGGAATGGGTTGGTTGAGAGATTCAACCGAACCCTGAAAGGCATGATAATGGGCCTTGTGGAGCCCATGAGACGGAAGTGGGACGTCTTCTTACCATGCCTGTTGTTTGCCTACAGGGAGGTGCCACAGAAGTCCTTAGGGTTCAGTCCCTTTGAACTCCTGTATGGCCACCCTGTTAGAGGACCTCTCAGTCTGGTGAAGGAGGGTTGGGAGAAATCCCCTGGTAAGACCCCCCAGGATGTGTTCAGCTATGTGCTGGCCTTCCGCAACCAGACTCAGCGCTTCAGGAAACTCGCTCAGGCGAACCTGGAAGCTAGCCAGGAAGAAATGAAAAGATGGTATGACCAGAATGCCACTCTGGTCGAATTTCAACCTGGGCAGAAGGTGTGGGTGATGGCGCCAGTGGAGCCTTGCACGCTCCAAGACAAGTGGACTGGGCCATATGAGGTGGTGGAGCGCAAGAGCGATGTAACCTATCTGGTTGACTTTCAGTCTCCCAGGAACCCTTTGAGGGTCCTACATGTGAACCGCCTCAAGCCACACTTTGAGAGGTCTGATGTGACAATGCTCCTTGCCACAGATGATGGGATGGAGGAGGAAAGTGACCCTCTTCCTGACCTCCTGTCTGCAGAGGAGCAAGATGGGTCAGTGGATGGGGTAAACATCTCTCCCACACTGACCTCAGAACAGCAGAGGGACTGTCGCCATGTGTTGGGTCAGTTCGCCTCCCTGTTCTCCCTGACACCAGGAGTCACCAATTGGTGCGTCCATGATGTGGACACTGGGGACAGTCTACCTGTGAAGCAGAAATTTTACAGGGTAGCTGACAAGGTCAGGGCCAGCATCAAGGAAGAAGTTTCCAAGATATTGGCGTTAGGGGTGATTGAGCCCTCAAGCAGCCCGTGGGCTAGCCCAGTGGTCTTAGTACCAAAAGCTGCTGCACCCGGTGCCACTCCAGAACTCAGGTTTTCTGTGGACTACCGTGGGCTCAATGCAGTCACCAAGACTGACGCACACCCCATCCCCAGAGCTGATGAGCTCATGGATCGGTTAGGCGCTGCCCAGTACCTCAGTACGTTTGATTTAACTTCTGGGTACTGGCAGATTGCCTTAACTGAGGGGGCCAAGGAGAGGTCAGCATTTTCAACGCCAGAGGGGCACTTCCAGTTCCGTGTCATGCCCTTTGGGTTGAAGAACGCCCCTGCCACCTTCCAGAGACTGGTCAACCAGGTACTGTCCGGGCTGGAGGAATTCAGCGCCGCATACCTGGATGACATTGCTGTGTTCAGCTCCAGTTGGGAGGAACATTTGCAACACCTCTGCGAAGTGTTGAAGGCTCTGCAAAGGGCAGGCCTCACTATCAAGGCCAGTAAGTGCCAGATAGGGCAGGGATCTGTGGTGTAGTTGGGACACCAGGTAGGGAGTGGCCAGGTGGCGCCCCTCCAGCGAAGATTGATATCATTCTGGCTTGGGAGCCCCCCAAGACCCAGACAGAGGTGAGAGCCTTTTTAGGACTCACCGGGTATTATCGCCCTCTGTCAAGGGGTATGGCACCATTGTTGCCCCCTTGACAGAGCTGACTTCAAGGAAGCAGCCCAGGAAGGTGATCTGGACCGATGCCTGCCAGACCGCGTTTGATGACCTGAAGGCTGCCATGTGCACGGCACCCGTGCTCAAGGCGCCTGATTTCTCCAAAGAGTTTGTGGTGCAGACAGATGCTTCAGAGCATGGAGTGGGAGCAGTACTCTCACAACTGAATGACGAGGGCTTGGATCAACCCGTAGCTTTCCTTAGCAGGAGGCTACTTCCCAGGGAACAGAGGTGGAGTGCAATTGAAAGGGAAGCTTTTGCTGTGGTCTGGGCACTGAAGAAGCTAAGGCCCTACTTGTTTGGGACTCACTTCCAGGTTCAGACAGACCATAGGCCCCTCAGATGGTTAATGCAGATGAGGGGTGAGAACCCAAAACTGTTGAGGTGGTCCATCTCCCTACAGGGAATGGACTTTACGGTGGAATTCTGACCTGGTACAGAACACGCCAATGCTGATGGTCTGTCCAGGTTCTTCCGCCTTAGTGATGAGAACTCCCAAGAGGGTGGGTAGTTCTCCCCACTTTTCAGCTGGAGGGGACACATGTTAGACCTGGCATCCTTGGCGGGGTCTCCCCAGACTTTTTGCCTCTACCTCCTGTATTTTTGACACTGTGCTGGAATTCGTTTTTGCTGGTTTAGATGCTTTGGGCACTTTGTCACTGCTGATCAGTGCCGAGGTGCAAGTGCTCCATGGTTAAATTGTTATTGTGATTGGCTATCCATGATTGGTATATTTGCTTTACCAGTAAGTCCCTAGTAAAGTGCACTGAGTGTGCCAGGGCTGGTGATTCAAATGCTACTAGTGGGCCTGCAGCACTGATTGTGCCACCCACAGGAGTAGCCCTAAGATGGTGTCTCAGGCCTGCCACTGCAGTGCCTGTGCGCAGTTTGTGAACTGCTATGTTGTCCTGGCCAGTGTACACACTTGCCAGGCCTAACCCTTCCCTTTTCTTACACATTGGACACCCCTATGGTAGGCCGAAGGTACCCCCTGGGCAGGGTGCAGTGTATGTGAAAGGTAGGACATGTACTAGTGTGGGTAACATGTCCTGGTAGTGAAATCCTGCCAATTTCGTTTTTCACTATTGAAAGGCTATCTTGCCCATAGGATAACATGGGGAATGCTGTGTAACATGTTTACCTGCATATCTTCCCATAGCAGCAAGATAGAAAGTTGGAATCTGGTACCCTTGAACTCAGAATTTAATTACACATCTTTTAGTGAAGATGGTTTTTAAATTCTAAGTTTGGAAATAGCACTTTTAGAAAGTGGCTATATTCTTGTTCAACCTTTCTGTGTGCCTCTGCCTGTTTGTGAATTGACTGTCTGGTTTGTGAGTGACAGGGGCGGGGGGTGGCTGCAGGAGGTTGGGTGAGTCAGCACTAGGCTGAATAGACCTAACTGCATTTGGAGTGGTGGGAGGAGTAGCACCTGGGTCTGAATAGGGCTATGCCTGCCTTCCACAATGCTGGCTCCACCTCCTGCGGTGTGTCTGATGACCCTGGCCCACACTCACAAAGGAAGGAGAGGTGCCCTGGCAGAATGCACCCTGAACTGGTTTGGACTGGGTCCAGGACCCCTCACACATGGAGAACAAAGACTTTTGGGGTATAAATACTAGAGCTGAAACCCCTGAACTTTAGACTACTGCTTCCTGATCAAGAGGAATCCCTGCCAACGAAGATCAGCTGAAGAGACTGAGGAGAATTACTGCCCAAGTGTGTCTAGGGCTGGCCTGCAGTTTGCTGTTTCTACTGAGGAGAGATCTAAAGGACTTTACTGTGTGCTATGTCCCCCTGCTTGAAGAAGGACTTTGCTGAGTGCTGTGTCCACCTGAAGAAAAGTCTCCAAGGGCCTGAGAAGAGCTGGCCTCCTGTTTCTGAAGTCCCAGGCACAAAAGGACTTCACCCCTAGGTACCCTGAACTTCCTTGCTGGGAGTTCCAGTCTGCCAGGAGGGCCTGTAACTGTGTGTGAGGCCTCCCTTGCTGTTGGGAGCTGGAAGCGCGACGCAACGAGAGAGAAGCGTGACAGCGCCACAGCAGCCGCTGTCGCAACATCGAGAAGCGTGTCGCCGCTGCCGCTGTTCGCCGTTGCATCACCGGAGAAGCGTGACGCCGCCACAGAGGGTGCCGTCGCAACACCGGAGAAGCGCGTCGCAGGGCCGTCGCATCGCTGAGGAAGCGCACCGCCGCTAATCGTCGCCGCAACACCGGAGAAGTGTGCCGCCGTCACCGAGGGTGTCATCGCATCACCGGAGAAGCGTGTCGCAGGGCTTGACACGGCTCAGAAGTTCACCGAGTTCGCCGCACGGCCGTCGGGCGTGCACGCATCGCATCTACGTTGTCGCATTGCAACAAAGACGCCATTTCATCGCATCGCACCGGATTGGCGTAGCGCATCAAGGTGCCATTTTGACGCACCGGAGCGCAGGAAGAACCGACGCATCGCCTTCACTGCGCCCCTTACGCTTGTCTTGCGTTACGCATCCCAGGTACTTTGAGACTGAAAGTGTCGCATTTGTGATCTACAAGTTTATTTTTGCAACAACCCTTTTTAAAGACATTCTACTGAGTTTTGTATGTTGGATTTTTGTCGTTTTGGTCTTGTTTAAGTTTAGTAAAGATCTTTTATTTTTCTAAACTGGTGTAGTGTCCATTTGTGGTGTTTTCACTGTGTTACTGTGAGTGTTGGTACAAATACTTTACACATTGCCTTTGGGATAAGCCTGTCTGCTCGTGCCAAGCTACCAAGGGGGTGAGCAGGGGTTATCTAAAGTGTGTATCCCCCTTACCCTGACTAGAAGCAAGGGTCCCTATTTGTACAAAGGTACCTACCTCTGCCAACTAGAGACCCCCAAATCTAACAGTTACAAACAGTGATGTGCAATATTTTGCTGCGTCTCGCTCGTTTCATGTTATTCTCATAATGTCCAACAATGCTACCTTAGCATTGTGCAGCTATGCAAAACTGATCACTTCCACTCTATATCATGGTTGTTATATGCTGCACACAATTATGGCTTTACTGTTTGACTGTAATATCACATCACTATATATATTTATATCATTTTTGCTTAGCCTAATAAATATATTGAAACAAAAAAAAAGTCAATAGCGCTAAAAGGTTCCTGAGGTTGCGCTAGATCAGGTTAAATCCAAAGTTTCAGACCGATTGCGATGGAGCGCAGGCCGGTGTGGAAAGTGCCCCTTTTTGCATGGTTGCCCCCCACTTTTTGCCTAATGTTGATGTACTTTGACTGATTGTGCCCTGTGTTCCTGCCAACCAGGTACCCAGGGCCTATGTTCTTTCCCTAAACTGTATTGTTACAAAACCCAATTGGCAACTCTCTGGCCACACATAAGTCCCTTGTAAAAGGTACCATGGGTACCAAGGGCACTGTGACAAGGGAAGTCCTCTAAGGGCTGCAGCACTTATTGTGCCACCCTTGACCCTCTACCTTTACACACATACACTGCCATTGCAGGCTGCGTGTTTTGGTGCAGAACAAACTGAAGAGTCGACATGGCACACATCCCTGCGTGACATGCCTACAATCCACTGCCCGGCATAGGTAAGCCACCCCTCTAGCTGGGTGCACTATACCAGTGGTGAGGGTACAGGTGCATGAGCCCTGTACCCCTACAGTGGCTAATTCAGTTCTTAGACATTGTAAGTGCAGTAATGCCATAAAGAGTATATGGTCTGGGAGTTTGTAATTACGAACTCCACAGCACCATAATAGCTTTACTGAAAACTTGGAAGTTTGGTATCAAACTTCTCAGCCCATTAAACCTACACTGATGCCAGTGTGGGATTTCATGAAAAATGCACTCAGAGGGCATCTTAGAGAAACCCCTGAAAAACGACCTAACTCTAGTGTCCTGGCTGAGTGGCTGCTCGCCAGCTGACACCACCAGACATGTTTCTCGGGGTCCTGAAACAAAGCACATCCTGGGATGAGGTGCCAAGCCTCCTCCCCCAGGATGGGCTGGGTCCACAAAGGGGAAGCTTCAAAGGCTTGCCGCATTTGTGAGCTACCCCAACCATTTGCTGCCCCCAGCAACTGGCCAACCACCGGTTCTGACCCCCACTTTGGGTGGGAGAATCGGCGGGAAAACCAAGTTAGGAGGAGAGGTGTGCCCACCTTTGCAAACCACACCCCTCAGGTGGGGGAGTTGAGGTGAAGCACAACTCTCAGTACCCGCCATCTTGTAGATGGGGGGACCCAGCCAACCAGAGTGAGGCTTATGCCCAACTCCCAATGGAGGGTGGTGTGCTAGGGGGTGTACCAACCCCAAGGAAGGGAACCATTGGCCCCCACCCGTACCTATCGGTAAACGCCCCTAAATTTAGACCCTGAACCTTGCCTCCTCAGACCAGGGCCATAAAGAAGAAGCAAGAAGAAGAAGGACTGAACAGCCGTGCAGAGAGAAGAAGAGGAGGACAGCAACTGACTTGGCCCAAGTCCTACCGGCCTGTCCCAACCTCAGACTCCCCCAACACAACCTTGGTGTGTCCTGCAGTCAGCCGTCCTCAAAAACCTAGAGAACCTGCCCTGCCTCTGTGACTAAAAAGGACTCTGTATCCCAGGAGCACCGGACTTGCTCAAAAGTAACCAACTCTGACTCCGGCTGACTAAGTGAGTCTCCACCACTCCGCTCCCGGCGCTCCGAGCCTGAGTGACCCAATATCCTAAGGAGGTCCCCCCAGCGATCCTAGCCTGGATCCCAGTGACCCCTGAACCTCCATAGGTTCCTAAATCAACTCTGCAGCCAGCAACTAGAAGGTCCCCTCAACCGCGACCGAAGGCGACCCCCTGACCGACTTCGTAACCAAAGCGCTCCATAAAGAGCAACCAAGACCGTCTATCCAACTCTGTCCCTGAACGCTTGCGGTCACAGGACGACGACTCCCAAATACCCAATACGCCTCAACAGCAGCTGGCCGGCTCCGAGGGAACCGCGACTGAATCTGCAGCATCAGCCAAAACCGCATCCTACACCCGGCCGCCTCTGTGCCGCTGGTGGTGTAGTCCTTGTGTGCCCATTTTGACCAAATCTTACCCACGGACCCGTAAACTCAGTTCTGCCTAAATGTTGTTTTTAACCGACGGAAGAGTGTGGATGCATGACCACCGAAGACCTTTAGGAAGAAAGATCGCTTCACCAAAAAATTACTCCAATTCCAAGACACTCTTTCTGAATATGAACTGTTTCAAGTGGTGAACGTCTCTGAGTATATTGGACACTAGTTCAATGTCTCCTTCTCAGAGACTGGATTCTATATATGTTTTCACAGTGATGATATGCCCTTTGTGAAAATTGAAATGCAAGAGTCATGTCAAGATAGGAGCTTGGGTTAGTAAGCTGTCAAACCTAGCTACCAAGGAAATGGTTACCTTTTCATTGAGAGATAGAGCTAGTCACCACTAAGATATTTGGGAGAAATGTTTGATTTATTACGATCGAAAAAAAGTCTTCTATTAAATGTCCCTATACTAATAAGGGCATGGGTGCTCAGTTTGCTTAGAACTGTGTTCTGTTTTCACATTTCTGGCTATAACAATTTGATATACAAAAAGTAATACCAACTTAAATAAAAATAAAAAAGAGAATATAAAAGATCCAGTGTTGTGGGATCCTGCTCTGTAGAATATCTCATCTGGAGTGCCACTTTCCTACTTCCTGATGAGCTAGGACTCATTTGTTCAGAAATGTATTTGATGAGAGAACTCTTTCCCCCATTCAGCTGGAGACACATTCCGATCCATTTACCGCTCTGTATCACACAGAGCAATGTTGGTCTGGTTTTTCCATTTTTGCACAGTGCTGATTTTGATAGCAGTTCAATCCCACCTACCAATTGGTATGACCCCTTTAAGCCATCATCAGACTTGTTTTAAGTTTCTCCTGGAGAAGACAGTATCTAAGATTGAGACAGCTTCCTAGGAACCCCTGATAAAAGACTGAACTGATGATCACAGAGCGTCAAACAATTCTAGTCAAAGGGTGGTATAAGGTATTTCTTATCCCAATAACCTGAGATCATTAAACTACACATATTTGAGCTTTGAATGGCTAACCATAAATGAGATGTTCTTGAAGTTCACTGAGATAGGGTGAAGCCAGTGAGCTCCCAAAATCACAAAGTTTCCCCACATTGAACGGTTGTCAGCACTAAATTCCGGTGCGAGAACACCGCATTCAGCTTGAAGTGGACTGTTTTCAAGAAAAAACAATGGATACAATAATGTTTCCCAAAACCTTTGCACTGCAGTGAGCTCACTTATTGATTGTAATACTGCATTCAGCCTGAAATGAATTAGTAGTAGTTAAAATGTTTGTTTATTTAGACCTTGGTCTTTAAACAATGACACCATAAAAACATCATTAATATTTTTTAGAAAATGTATCAAACCGTTGCTTAAAAATAAAATAAATTCATAAAATCCAATTCATTAAATATTGTACATAATTAATATCACTCAGGTCTTTAAAATGGAATTCTGTGATATTATGAATCTCCCAAGAGCACGTTACATCAAGACACTTCATATCAAATAAAAATGCAGATGCTTGCCTTCTATTCCTGCCATCATATGTCTTTAAAATGTGTCTCAATAGTGCTTCCCATTGTTCTAAAAACCAAAGGCAGCCTATAAAAATGTGTATTAAACCATATTTCCTTTTTATGCCACACTTGCAGATATTATTCCAGTCTATATAAAACCAATAACCTGTGATATTAGCACTGGGTTTAACATGCATCTAAATTTTTAGAGGCCCAGTCTCAAACGTACATTAGGTAGGTTTTCTAGAAAAGGGAATCTTTCCTCATTTATTCAGGAAGTCATCAGGGAGGATAAAGATTTCTTATCTTTTAAATAGCTCAAATTATCCTCTCTTGCCATATTTTTCGTCAACATTCGAATATCACCCTTGCTAATTCTTATTGCATCCTGCACATTATATCATATTTTTAGTCTCTTACATACGTTATCCAAACTTGGCCTAGCGAATTTTACCCATTTTAATTCACTATTCTTAATCTCCCTTTTACATAATGTAGACATTTTTGGGGTGTCATCTTAATCTATTCTCATCCAGAATCTGAGTACGTGCGCATATACTAAATAGCTCCATGCCATTAAGGCCGTCTCCATTCTAATGGCTTGGACCATTGTGCTGGGTGTCAGAGATATTATTCTTTTTAAGCATCTACTGTCCTCAGGATTCCAATTTCTTTTGCCACTTAAGCAGAGCACCTCAACTCCGTACTGAAATTGTGGCTGAATCATTATCTGATACGTTGCCAATAAGGGTCTTAGAGAGAGCCCTCTGTATATTTTTGCAAACCTCTTAAGGCCACATAATGACGCTTGTAAAACTTCATGATGGGGTCTTTCCATATCAAATTCTTAACTAACCACATCCCCAAATATTTATATCTACTACTGACTTCGATTTCAGTATTATCGAGGAACCACTTAAACTTTTCATTCTTTTTCCCAAATGTCAATACCTTGGTTATCTTTCTGCAATAATTTGAGAAAACAACTAGCTTTCTCTGCAGTACAATTTCTGTCAGATCCATGATGACGAAATTGTCTGCATAAAGAAGACAACTATTATGGGAACCAATCATTTTCGGGCTAAAGCTGTTTGATATACCTATACAGGTAGATCAGCTAAAAATAAAGAGAAAAACAGTGAGGCCAGGACACAGCCTTGTCTAAGGACGCTCTTGATGTATGTTGTCCTTGAGATTTATTGGGAGTACTCATTCTCTTTTTTTGATACGTTTCTATATTTATCATTGTGTGTAAAGGGCAATGATCACTACCTTCAATTTACAGGAATTCGAACTATTCAGCATACCTATATGCCCAGATATACACAAATATATATTCAATAGAACAATTCTGATTGCCATACTAAAGGTTTTTCTTGCCGGGATATCCACAGGAACATGTCCATTTATACTAATTAGTCCATTTGAGGCGAAAAAAATGTAACATTGAACTATCCCTCGGGTTACGTCACCGTCTGGATAAATGGCAGGGTTTATATTGAATGCAATCAACATTTCTATGTACATTACATTCATCTTACAAGGGGCTAGTCTATGATTAAAATCACCTAACAATATAAGCTGGTACTACAGATACATTCAGAAGATTTTAATCAAGTCATCCTTAAAAATGTCTATTTCAGCATTATAGACCGACGATCCCCATTTTTGTAAGTAGATATTAATAATAGTGATGCATTCTAAGCTGATATTTCCATTATACAATTGTACACCATACCCTAGTAGCGACCTTTGTTGATACTAAAGTAAGGATACCACCTAAGGGACGACCTGAGGTACTATTTGTTGCTGTTTGTGATACTTGCATGAAACCATATTTCGGGGGGTGGGGTTGGAACATTCTACGCATAGCCATTTTTCCTGGAAACACAAGATCACATACAAATCAATTATCTGTTTAAACACCTGTTGTTTCATTAAATTCTGGAGACCATGAGTATTCCATGGAAGCATGGTAATTCTGTGCTTTGAACCCCGCCACTAGTCTACACCACTCAGGTCATACGTGTCGTCCTTATCTTCCTGCTCCCACCTCAGGCAGGCATACTGATTTAAATATAAACTATTCTGCCAATCACTACTTCGACCTTCTTGTGACAATGTAATCCTGCTGGTATCTTCCCTGCCCTTTGTTATGTGCCTATGTCCCTGTCATGCACCAAGGTATTTCAATGTAACTTGATTCTCTAGTAAACCACTGTGGCATTGAAGAAAGAGGGGGGGGAGGGATTCTCAAAGTCTTGAATTTCCACTTCTGGTACAAACTTTATCCCTGCCTGAAATGAAGAGTTGAACTTCCCCTCACGTGGAGCTCACCTCCAAGATGGCTACTCGATGTATCTGTAGAGATGTGACCCCCATCCTGGCACTTGGCCTCTACAGCTGATCACAAACAGGACTTCCTATGTAAATTCCCCAAAAGTCCAAAATGTACCCCGCACATAGAAGTAAATATATGGTAGTACTTTCCTGAGTGAATTTCCAACTTTCTTTTGAGAATACAGTTGCATATTTGTGTGAGAAATTGGGTTGTTGTTTGAGGAGGGTGTGAATCCTTTTCATGCAACAGTCACAATCCCTGTCAGGGTGAACCACAAAAGTCACTTAATTAACTGTGCTTAACCCTTTGATAGCTTGGCACAAAAGCAGTCAGACGTAACTTAGAGGCAATGCGTAAATTATTTATGCAGCACACAAACCATAATAAAGGGAAAACACAATACAATAAAAATCCCAAACCAATTTAGAAAAATAGAGTCAATTTTAATAAATAATTTTACACCAAAACTACAAAAATCCAATTGGTAGAACCGGAGATATGCAATTGTAAAGGTTTAGGTAAAAATAGTGCTTAAAAGCACAAAGCGCCAACTGTGGTTATCTGGTCGTGCTGGACGTGGACAAAGTCACAAGTTCAGGCCAACCGGAGTGGAGCACGGTCCGGTTACAAGGATCAGGTGAGGTCATCTGAGAATTGAACCCTATATTCTTGATGCAGTGCATTGTGCGGCTTAGCGGCGATTCCGAGGTGCGATGCAGGGTACCTTGTCGTGTTGCGCTAAGTTGGTTCCAATGAGAAGCTGTGAGGGCTGTGATGCAAGGTTCGTGTCGAGTTGCACCGCACTGCGTTGATCCCGATGAGGAGCTGCGAGAGCAGCAAGCGAGTTGCGCTGCACTGCAACAGTTCTGATGAGTAGCTGTGAGGGCTGCATCTGGCGCTGCGTCGGTTCTGATGGGGACCACAGCTGGACTAGCAGAGCACCTTTATCGTCACTTCCAAGGGTCCAGGACTGGAGAGGCACCACTTGGGGGGGGGGGTAGTACTCACAGCAGGCAGAGTCCAGGTACAGGGTTCAAGATGATTGAAGGCTTTTATGTCCCAGAGGTTCTGATCATTCCAGCCAATTAGCCCCTGGAGTCACTCCGGTGGCCCTGGGTTCAAGGTACAGGTTCAATCCTTTTTACTCAAGCAGCAGGGCAGCAGAGCCGTGGACAGTCTTTCTCGCAGCAGAGCAGTCCTTCTTCTGAGTCTTCCACAGGTCCAGTAGTGATCTGTAGAGTGGGTCTGAGGGTCCTACTTTTATACCTGGTGCCTTCTTTGAAGTAGAAGGTTCTAAAAGTCCCATTTAAAAAGTGCTTGGAATTTGGTGCCTCTCTGCCCTGTTCCCAGTCTGTCTGAAGGCACAAAAGGCTAGTGTGAATTTCTTTGAGTAAAGGCAGGGCACACCCTATTGACTTGCAAGTGGGGCTGTGGCCACCTCCGCCCGTCCATCCTGCCTGAGGTGGCCCATCCAGGCACACCTAATTCCTATATTGTGTGGCTGTCTGAGAGGAATATACAAAAGCCAACCACACCCAGTTATGCGACCCAGGAACATGCTGCAGCCACCAAATAGTTAGGCCAGAAAATTCAAGTTTTCTAAAAGTGTAATTTTTACCATTGTGACGTAAAATCCGACTTTACCATTAAAGAGTATTTTAAATTACAATTTATCAGACACCAAAGATAACTTCTTACCTGCTCCTAATCAAACGTTAGCACTTATGAAACTTAATAAGGTAACCCAATTTTATCCTATGAGAGAGGTAGGCCTCACAGTTGGGAAAACAAATGTAGGAGTTTTCCACTACCAGGACATAAAATTTAAAAGCACATGTCCAGCTCTTGCGGTTTAAAACTTCTTCCCCTATCCTCTTCTGGCCCTTCCTTTCATAGTCTCAGTAGACTACCTCTTTCATTTACTCCCTTTCCCCATTTTTTTTGTGTCATCTTATTTGTTCTTGCAGTTTCTAATATTCTAACACTTGTTAGAGGGATATATATATATGGCTTGGATGGTATTTTACCAATCCAAAGCTGTAATACTGTGCCTGGAGTGGTAAAAGGCTTTGGCCATTTTACAGCTCGGCAGGGATAGCACTGTGCTAATCCTATGCTTAAAGACTTTGTTGTAAAAATGGCAAAAGACTTTGTCCCTTTCTATCTCGGCGTGGATAGCACTGCGCTAATCCTATGCTTAAAGACTTTGATAGAAAAGCAGACATTTGAGGTGAGCAAATTTAGAGTGTCGCTGGTGTTGAGAGTGCTCTTACTGGAGCTGCTTTCCACCTAAACTTGAGAACTACCCAGAGTTCTCTGCTTCTGTTTTTTCATATATATATATATATATATATATATATATATATAGATATTATCTACTGGCGGTCGCCAGTAGATAGTTATAGTTACAACCTATTATCCATAGGAAATCCGCGACATTCTATTTGAAATAACTCTCTTGCCGGTTGACGTATCTTCGCAAAATTTTCAAACTTTGTGGCCCGCTCCGGTCCGCTCCTACCCTGAAAGTCTCGGGGGATTCGTCAAGCGGGGGCCGAGAAAAAGGGGGGTCCCAAAACACGTTTTCCCATGCAATTTTCCATAGGAAACTTTAGACACGGCTACAGCCTGAACTGCTGAACGGAATTACACCAAATTTGGCAAAGAGGTAGTTCTTGGTTCAGAAAGGATCCTTTTGTTAAATGGTGTAAATCCGTTCAGTAGTTGCTGAGAAAATCAAAAGAAAAAAAGATAGGTATATCTAGGGCCGCGGATCCTCCCGAGCACGAGCTTTATGTTAATTGGCTGTCAACACTCCAAATCAGGAAGTGTTGGCAGCCATTTTGTCCCTCGGTAGAACCGAGGGACAGAAACAAGTGCGCAAAGCGCACAAAGGGGGCAGGGTAGAAACACCCTGACCCCCTAGGTCTGCTCAGGGGGTCCCACAAGGACCCCCTGGGCAAAAAAAAATTTTGCCCAGGGAGCGCGAACCCTGCCGAAAAAAAAAAAAAATCGAAGCGCGGTCTCCCGCGCTCGATGTTAATTGGCCCCGGGTGGGCCAAGTCCCGGGGGCATGCTGGGGGGTTCATTTTATGTGTGGGGGGCCTCTAAGGGTCCCCCAAGCCCCGGGGACCACCACCCCCCGGGGCTTTATGGATAATGGTGCGGGAGGGCTCTGAGCCCTCCCGTAGCCCCGGGGCTTCTTTTTTATATTTGAAAACCTGTGTGGGGGCTCCAGCCCCCACACGCCCCAGGGACCACCACCTCCCCGGGGCACTAAGAAAATGAAAATGGGGGTCCGTTTTGGACCTCCAAGCCCCGGGGACCACCACCTCCCCGGGGCTTTCTCGATGTAGGGAGGGGGCCGCGCAGCCCCCTCCTGGAGCCTGTGGTGGCCCTGGGGACCGCCACCCCCAGGGCCGGCTCCTGCAGTGTCCCGGGGTGCCTACCCCCGGGAGACTGCTGTTTGCAATGACAGGACGGGAGCCTCGCGGCTCCCGTCCTGTCATTGCAAACTTGCTTTGGATATTGGAAGAGAGAAACCTGCTCTCTCTTCCAATATCCAAAGCTGATTGCTTTTCCACATGGGGAGCTGCATCTTAGCAGCCCCCCATGTGTAAAAGCAATGCCGGCTCCCGTAGGGACCCCCCCACAGTCCCCAACGAGAGGCCAGGCCCCGGGGGATGGGGTCCCCGGGGCCATAAGTGGCCACGGAGGGGGCCACGCAGCCCCCTCCCCAAAGTAACAAAAAGTTTAAAAAAAAAAAAAGTGTAAGGCCGGCCCCGGGGTTGGGGTCCCCGGGGCCTTAATGAGCCTGAGGAGGGGGCCACGCAGCCCCCCTCCAAATAAAAACAAAGAGGCCATGCCCCGGGGATGGGGTCCCCGGGGCCAAAACAGGCCCAGGGAAGGGGGCCACGCGGCACCCTTCCCATTTTTTTTTAATTTTAATTTTTAAAAGGGGGTAAGGCCCTGGGGGATGTGGTCCCCAGGGCCTAAAAATAGGAAAAGGAAGGGGGCCACACGGCCCCCCTTCAGGGGAAAAAAAACGATCGGGCCCGCAGGCCCCGCCCCTTCCTTCACCACTCTGCAAACGCGCCCTGGCGCGTTTGCAGAGGGGAACGATCCCCTTGAATACTGGGGGTCCCTGGGGCCAACTAGCCCACCAGGAACCTCCAGTATGCGCCAGGGGCTGCCTTGCAGAGAGGTGTACAGAGGCCACGCCCTTTTACACCTCTCTGCAACGCAGCTCTGTGGCGCGTTTTGGAGGAACATGGTGGGCTAGTTGGACTCCAGGACCCTCAGGATTCAAGGGAGTTAATCCCTCGACTTAAAACGCGCCACGGGGCGCGTTTGCACAGTGGTGAAGGGAGGGGCGGGGCTTCAGGTGACATGTGTGCAAACAGGCCCCGTGGCGCGTTTTAAGATGGGGAATTAAATCCTCTTCAATCCTGAGGGTCCCTGGGGGCCAACTAGCCCAACAGGTACGTCCAGAAAGCGCCACAGAGCTGCGTTGCAGAGAGGTGTAAAAGGGGTGTGGCCTCTGTACATGTCTCTGCAACGCAGCCCCTGGCGCATACTGGAGGTTCCTGGTGGGCTAGTTGGCCCGTAGGGACCCTCATGATTCAAGGGGACTTAATCCCCCAACTTAAAACGCGCCACGGGGCGCGTTTGCACAGATGTCACCTCAGGCCCCGCCCCCTCCCTTCACCATTGTGCAAATATTCCTCTAAAATCAGCCGAAATACGAATTCCGATTTACTCACCTGTTATCAGGAGAGACCTCAGTGCTGCATCTTTCAGCCCAGTACTGATCCTCAAAAGTAATTTTAACCGTACTTACCGGTAACTTGAATTTCCTTCATAGGCTAACATTGACTGGTTTCACTTGGAAATTCTTCTAAGTGTGGAGTTTTGGAACTTTAAAATATTCCTCTAAAATCAGCCGAAATACGAATTCCGATTTACTCACCTGTTATCAGGAGAGACCTCAGTGCTGCATCTTTCAGCCCAGTACTGGTCCTGAAAAGTAATTTTAACCGTACTTACCAGTAACTTGAATTTCCTTCCATAGGCTAACATTGACTGGTTTCACTTGGAAATTCTTCTAAGTGTGGAGTTTTGGAACTTTAAAATATTCCTCTAAAATCAGCCGAAATACGAATTCCGATTTACTCACCTGTTATCAGGAGAGACCTCAGTGCTGCATCTTTCAGTCCAGTACTGATCCTCAAAAGTAATTTTAACCGTACTTACCAGTAACTTGAATTTCCTTCCATAGGATATCATTGCCTGCTTTTTGCTGAAAAAGTTTCTAAGTGTTGATTTTTGAAACATACAAATATTCCTCTAAAATCAGCCGAAATCCGAATTCTGATTTACTCACCTGTTATCAGGAGAGACCTCAGTGCTGCATCTTTCAGCCCAGTACTGGTCCTGAAAAGTAATTTTAACCGTACTTACCGGTAACTTGAATTTCCTTCATAGGCTAACATTGACTGGTTTCACTTGGAAATTCTTCTAAGTGTGGAGTTTTGGAACTTTAAAATATTCCTCTAAAATCAGGCGAAATACGAATTCCGATTTACTCACCTGTTATCAGGAGAGACCTCAGTGCTGCATCTTTCAGCCCAGTACTGATCCTCAAAAGTAATTTTAACCGTACTTACCAGTAACTTGAATTTCCTTCCATAGGATATCATTGCCTGCTTTTTGCTGAAAAAGTTTCTAAGTGTTGATTTTTGAAACATACAAATATTCCTCTAAAATCAGCCGAAATCCGAATTCCGATTTACTCACCTGTTATCAGGAGAGACCTCAGTGCTGCATCTTTCAGCCCAGTACTGATCCTCAAAAGTAATTTTAACCGTACTTACCGGTAACTTGAATTTCCTTCATAGGCTAACATTGACTAGTTTCACTTGGAAATTCTTCTAAGTGTGGAGTTTTGGAACTTTAAAATATTCCTCTAAAATCAGCCGAAATACGAATTCCGATTTACTCACCTGTTATCAGGAGAGACCTCAGTGCTGCATCTTTCAGCCCAGTACTGGTCCTGAAAAGTAATTTTAACCGTACTTACCGGTAACTTGAATTTCCTTCATAGGCTAACATTGACTGGTTTCACTTGGAAATTCTTCTAAGTGTGGAGTTTTGGAACTTTAAAATATTCCTCTAAAATCAGCCGAAATACGAATTCCGATTTACTCACCTGTTATCAGGAGAGACCTCAGTGCTGCATCTTTCAGCCCAGTACTGATCCTCAAAAGTAATTTTAACCGTACTTACCGGTAACTTGAATTTCCTTCATAGGCTAACATTGACTGGTTTCACTTGGAAATTCTTCTAAGTGTGGAGTTTTGGAACTTTAAAATATTCCTCTAAAATCAGCCAAAATACGAATTCCGATTTACTCACCTGTTATCAGGAGAGAACCCAGTGCTGCATCTTTTAGCCCAGTACTGATCCTCAAAAGTAATTTTAACCGTACTTACCAGTAACTTGAATTTCCTTCCATAGGATATCATTGCCTGCTTTTTGCTGAAAAAGTTTCTAAGTGTTGATTTTTGAAACATACAAATATTCCTCTAAAATCAGCCGAAATCCGAATTCTGATTTACTCACCTGTTATCAGGAGAGACCTCAGTGCTGCATCTTTCAGCCCAGTACTGGTCCTGAAAAGTAATTTTAACCGTACTTACCAGTAACTTGAATTTCCTTCCATAGGCTAACATTGACTGGTTTCACTTGGAAATTCTTCTAAGTGTGGAGTTTTGGAACTTTAAAATAGTCCTCTAAAATCAGCCGAAATACGAATTCCGATTTACTCACCTGTTATCAGGAGAGACCTCAGTGCTGCATCTTTCAGCCCAGTACTGATCCTCAAAAGTAATTTTAACCGTACTTACCAGTAACTTGAATTTCCTTCCATAGGAATCCATTGTCTGGTTTTCAGCAGAAAAGTTTCAAAGTGTCGATTTTCACAAACTACAAATATTCCTAAAAAATCGCCTTTATGACTTAAACGCATTCTTTCAACTGTTTACAGGAGATGCACCAGTGCTGGATCCAGGATCCAACACTGAGTAAGAAAAAGTAACGATAACAGTTTTTAACTTCTAAGTGAATTTCCTTCCATAGGATAACATTGGTGATTCTATGAGAAAAAGTTTCTAAGTGTGAACTTTTAAAGTACAATAATATTCCTTAAAAATCACGACTGTAACCAAAACGCTTTTACTCAACTGTTTACAGGAGATGTCCCAGGACTGAATCTATGATCCAGTAATGTGGTTAGAAAAGTAATCCATAAAGTAACTAATTGCATTTAACTAGAAATTCACATTGAGCTGAATGTTGCATTGTGTTTGAAAATGTGTTGCCCATTGCAACAACTGTAACTACTGTACTTAAAAGTCTATTGCCTATGTGCAAAGTAATTAAACTAAAGTAATTCATTCTGAGAAAGTATTTTTTGTAATGTAATGTATAATGTAATTACAATGTAATTTAAAAAATAAAATATGTAAACAAAAATAGTTTCTAAAAAATTTGGAAATCAGTATGAAAAAAATTTATATAACAATTAATACATTTAAAAATTGTCATTTACAAAACCTTTGAAATTCACTGAAAAAACTGTAGGTTTCAGACATGTTATAGTTACAAATTAGCATTTAAAAAACCTTTGAAATTCACTGAAAAAACCATAGGTTTCAGGGACGTTTTAGTTACAAATTAGCATTTAAAAAACCTTTGAAATTCACTGAAAAAACCATAGGTTTTAGGGACAGTTATAGTTAGTTGGACATTGCACTCGTACAAAACCCGTGAAATTCCCCCGTTATAGTTAGTCCAGCTAACTATAACTCGCGCCCCGCAATGCACTGCTGATGACGTCACATATTACATCACTCATGACATGGTCAGTGACATCACTGATGACATCACTGATGACATCTCAAATGACATCACTGATGACATCATCCACGTGATAATCTGATGCACCTCCTCACACTCTAATATAACCTTTGATACACCCACTCTAAATTACAGACTGCCATTCGCAAAACCATAGACACTCCAACACCAATAACTACATACCCACTCACTGATTCTTAGGTCTACGCACACATCCACTCACTCACCCGTACAGTCACTCATACTTACGGTCACTCAGTACAGGACTATCATATGCACTCATACTCCTATATAGACACTCAAACACCGCCACTCATCCATAGAGGTACTCACACACCTAGTCAGTCATGCAAATAATTAAACACACTACCATTTACTCACCTATACAGTTATACACACACCAGCTCACTTACTCATACAAATAGTAGCACATTCTTACGCTCTTATACAATCACTGATACAAGCACACACTCATCCATACAGCCACTATCACAATCACTCACTCTCGCTTATAGCTATTTATATACTCCAACACACATATATACTGCCTTTCACATATGTAGTTACTCACACATGTACCACTGGGACATACATTCACTCACTAACACACTCTTACACACACTTACCCACCCATACAGTCTATCACAGTTGCACTCTTGAAACCATCCACCCAGTGAATCACCCACTCACACATCTATGCACAGAGTTGCACACACCCCTCCCACACAAACACTCAGGCACCCATACAGATACTCAGACAAGCATTCAATAACTCATATAGACACCCATGTAGCTATTCACAAACACATGCAGCCACTTACACAGCAACAGACAGACGGATACAGACATTCACCCAGTTTAGTCACTAACCCATGCATTCAGTAAGATACGTTAAATCACTCACTTATAGAGTCAGTCACGCAACTACTAAATCATCCATACAAACACTTACACACCCACTCATTCTTCAATACGTCTTTTCCTATATATATTAAAAATATTTAAACTTTACAGAAACACACAGTCACTGGATGATGTCATCAGTGATGTCATTTGAGATGTCATCAGTGATGTCATCAGTGATGTCACTGACCATGTCATGAGTGATGTAATATGTGACGTCATCAGCAGTGCATTGCGGGGGCGCGAGTTATAGTTAGCTGGACTAACTATAACGGGGGAATTTCACGGGTTTTGTACGAGTGCAATGTCCAACTAACTATAACTGTCCCTAAAACCTATGGTTTTTTCAGTGAATTTTAAAGGTTTTTTAAATGCTAATTTGTAACTATAACGTCCCTGAAACCTATGGTTTTTTCAGTGAATATATATATATATATATATACACAGACATGCAGGCTGGGAAAGAGATTAAAGTATTGCTTATGCACGCAGGGAACTGCATATTTACCAGCACCCTTCAGCGGGAGAAATGCTAGGGACCAGGGGGCATAGTGGCCCCCTTGTGGTCTCCAAGAGTGCTCACTGGGTGCCCTGTGTGGGCACCAGAGCACCCAAACGAGCAGTAAGAGGCAAAATGAAGGTCAGAAACTCGCAGAAAGAGGCAGAATAAAGGTCTGCAACAAGCAGAAACAGGCAAAATAAAGGGCAGAAATGAGCAGATAGATCCAGAATAAAGGGCAGAAATGAGTAGAAAGAGGCAGAATAAAGGTCAGAAATGAGCAGCAAGAAGCAGAAAAAAGGTCAGAAACGAGCAGAAAGAGGCAAAATAAAGGCCAGAAATTAGCAGAAACAGGCAGAATAAAGGTCAGAAGCAAGCAGCAAAAGTCAGAATAAAGGTCAGAAACCAGCAGAAAGAGGCAAAAAAACAATTTCAGGAGCGAGCAGAAAGAGGCAAAATAATGGCCAGAATGAGCAGAAAGAGGCAGAATAGAGGTCAGAAACAAGCAGCAAGAGGCAAAATAGAGGTCAGGAGCAAGCAGAAAGAGGCAAAATAACGGGCAGAATGAGCAGAAAGAGGCAACATAGAGGGCAGGAGCAAGCAGAGAACAGGCAGAAAAACAAGCAGAAAATGAGCAGAGGAGGCACAAAACCAAAGGCAGCAGAGGTTAGCGGACTGTGGGCAAGCTGTACAAGAGGACCGTCTCAGGGGGAGCTGGCAGGAGTACCTGCTCCTGTGTGCCCCTCTCCTTTTTATACTACTTAACCACTGACAGACCCACTCATACACTCACGCACCCACTCACAGACCCACTCACACACTGACGCAACCACTCACAGACTCACATAGAAACTCACACACCCACTGACAGGCACACTTAGACACTCATGCACCCACTCACATATCCATTCAAGCACTCATGCACCCACTCACAGACCCACTGTGAGACTCAAACATACACTAACAGATCCATTCACACACCCACTCATAGACCTACTCAGACACTCTCACACGCACTCATAGACCCATTCAGACACTTATGCACCCACTCACAGACATACTCAGATACTCTCACACCCACTCACAGACCAATTTAGACACTCATGCATCCACTCTCAGACCCACTCAGACATGTACACCCACTCACAGACCCACTCAGACACTCATGCACCTACTTACAGACCCACTCATCCTCTTTTACACCTACTCACAGACCTACTCAGAGACTCACACACCCACTCAGAGACTTACATACCCACTCCAAGACCCACCCAGACCCTCATGCCCTCACTCACACCCACATGGAGGTACTCACAAACTCACTCAGACACTCTCACACCCACTCACAGACACACTGAGACACTCACCCAGACACTCATGCACCCCCTCAGACACCCACTTAGACACTCATGCACCCACTCACATCCAGTGAGACACTTATGCAGCCACTCCCAGGCCCACTCAGACACTCACACACCCATTGAGACACTCACACTCTCACTCACATTCCCACTTTGACACTCATGCACTCACTCACACACTCACTCTCAGTAGAAATTCACTGGAAAAAACCCAAAGGTTACAGGGACATTATATTTAGGAAATAGAATTTTTTTTAACTTAGAAATTCACAGAAAAAAACAAAGGTTTCAGGGACTTTATAGCTAGGCTCAGATTTCACTCATACAAAACCAGTGAAATTCAGCAGTTATAGTTACCTGGGCTAACTATAACTTACGCTGCTGCAATGCATTTCTTATAACCTCACATATTACATCACTCATGACATGGTCAGTGACATCACCAATGACAGCACTGATGGCATCTCAAATGACATCAAGGATGACATCACTGATGACTTCATCCACAGAACCACTCATGCACCCACTCACACCCCATACAACTTCTCATACACCCACTGTCACTCTCACGCAACCCCTCACATACCCATTCACAGACCCATACCACTGATTACACAACCAATCACTCAACTATAGAGCTACTGTGTGAGGTCATAAGCAGTGCATTGCAGGGGTGTAAGTTATAGTTAGCTGAGGTAACTATAACTTCTGAATTTCACTGGTTTTGTGCAAGTGAAATCTGAGCCTAACTATAATGTTCCTGAATCCTTTGGTTTTTTCAGTGAATATATATATATATACCAAGGCCACGGTGTTGGCAGAAACGCGCCACGATGGTCTTTGCACTTGACTGAAAATAAATCGCTTCACTGGGCACCAAGCTATCAAAGTTGTCCGTATCTCTGTTAGTGCGTGAATGCACGTTGGAGTGGTAATTGTATATATATATATATTACCTACTGGCGGTCGCCAGTAGGTAGTTATAGTTACAACCTAGTTTCCATAGGAAAAGCATTTTTTGATTTGCTAATAACTTTGGCGTCGTTTGACGAATCTTTATGAACTTTTGCAAAAAGTTGCACTTTTTAGGTTAGCTCCTATCTTGAAAGTTTGGGGGTGATTTGTCAAGTGGGGGCTGAGAAAAAAGGGGGTCCCAAAACGCATTTTCTCCATGTTAATTTCCATAGGAAATTTTGCGACGAGCTACAGCCCGAACTGCTGAACGGAATTACTTCAAATTTGGCAGAAAGGTAGAGCTTAGTTCAGAAAGCGACCTTTTTTTTAAATGGGGTAAA
The DNA here is from genome assembly GCA_963921515.1 of Calotriton arnoldi. Lineage (NCBI taxonomy): Eukaryota > Metazoa > Chordata > Amphibia > Caudata > Salamandridae > Calotriton > Calotriton arnoldi. The sequence goes on from CAWUFW010003137.1 coordinate 599,323, forward strand.
TCCATTCAGTAGTTTTTGATAAATACAAAAAATAAGAGTCAAAAAATCAATTTCCCATAGGAAACTTTGTGCAAGGCTACAGCCGAAACTACTGAACGGAATTACCCCAAATTTGGCAAAAGGGTAGTGCTTGGCTCAGAAAGCGACCTTTTCTAAAATGGTGTAAATCCGTTCAGTGGTTGCTGAGAAATAAGAAAAATAAATGTTTTGATATCTGGGCGGAGCCTAAGTCCCGTGCACGAGCTTCACTGTGATTGGCTGCGAACACTCCAAACCAGGAAGTGTTGGCAGCCATCTTGTGGCTCGGTAGAAGCGAGTCACTAGAAAACAGAGAAACAAAGGTATAAAACAAGAGAAGGGGGCAGGGTAGAAACACCGTGACCCCCTAGGCCTGCTCAGGGGGTCCCAGAAGGACCCCAGGGCCAAAAAAAGCATTTTTTATTTAAAATAAAAATCGGCGCAATTCACGCTGGGGTCGCGGGTTCCCGCGTTTTATTTTAATGAGGTCCCCGGGTGGGCTAGGTCCCGCGGGCATTTCTTAAAAAATAATAGCTGGGGGTCGCTGGGAATGCGGGGGCCCGCTGGGGTCCCCGCAGCCCCGGGGCTTCACTCATGTTGGGAGGGGAGTTGCACGGCCCCTCTCCTGGAGCCCTCCATGTGCTTATAACTTTGGCGTCGTTTGACGAATCTTTACGAAATTTTCAAAAAAGTTTCTCTTTTGATCAGCTCCTATCTTGAAAGTTTGGGGGTGATTGGTCAAGGGGGGCTGAGAAAAAGGGGAGTCCCAAAATGTGTTTTCTCAATGCATTTTCCATAGGAAACTTTAGACAAGGCTACAGGTCAAACTGCTGAACGGAATTACGACAAATTTGTGAGGGAGAAAGGTTGTGGTCCAGAAAGTGCGCTTTTGTTGAAATGGTGTAAATCCGTTCAGTAGTTTTTGAGAAATATCAAATTTTACGGATATTGATATTTGAGAATTCTGACATCTGATTGGCTGAGGGTTACGAGCACGAGCTCGCGGCTCATTGGCTGTGAACGGTTGAAACTAGGAAGTGTTGGCAGCCATTTTGTGACTTAGTCCGTCAGCTCGCATCTCTCCATGTAGAAGCCATCGGGTGTGTAGTTTTACCTCTGCTAGGCAACACTGGCGTCTGTGTAAGATACTCCTTTCACGCTGCCTCTCCCCACATCACGAGGTCGCGGCTATGCCTTTAGAAGCCAGTCCGTTGGCTCGGAGCTCTGTGAGTCAGTCTGTCGGCACGACCCTCTACACAACCCAAACACCACTGCACTACCTAACTAAACACTAAACCACTACTGCCAGCATGACCACCTACACTACAGAAACACCACTGCACTACCTTAAACCCTAAAACACTACCCCCAGCACGACCCCCTACACTACAGAAACACCACTGCACTACCCTCAACCCTAAAACACTACCCCGGCACAACCCCCTACACTACCCAAACACCACTGCACTACATAACTAAACACTAAACCACTACTGCCAGCACGACCCCCTACACTACAGAAACGCCACTGCACTACCTTAAACCCTAAAACACTACCCCCAGCATGACCCCCTAAACTACAGAAACACCACTGCACTACCCTAAACCGTAAAACGCTACCCCCAGCACCACCCTCTACACTACCCAAACACCACTGCACTACCCTAAACCCTAAAACACTACTCATAGCAGGACCCCCTATACTACGTAAAGACCACTGCCCTACCCTAAACCCTAAATGTACCCCCAGCACCACCCTCTACACTACACAAACGCCACTGCACTACAGTAAACCCTAAAACACTACCCACAGCAGGACCCCCTACACTACACAAACACCACTGCACTACCCTAAACCATAAAACACTACAAGTCCATTGGCTCACAGCTCTGCGTATGCGAGCCGACGGCCCGTAGGTCTTCCTCTGCGAGCTGAGCCCACGGGCCGCAGCTCTTCCTCTGCGAGCCTGCCCAACGGCCCGCAGGTGACACTCTGCGAGCTGAAATTGGGAATATAAGGCGGCTCTAAAAAGAGCCCTTGTGTTTATTAGTTGGAGCTACATGTAAGTGCGAATGCACAGCTTCAAGTTAATCAGGAAAACTCGGTTTCCCTCATCTGTGAAGTGTACTCCATCACTTCTGTAGATAGCAGCCATATCAAAACATATGTTGTTGTTGTATATCAACCTAATTCTATGGTCTCTGAGGTATGCAGACACAGCTTTGTTGACATTCTTCCTAGATTTTTCAATTTGAGGACAAAATTTGTTTGACCATTTCCACTTCTGTCTTTGGTATATATTGTAATATACAAAGACAGTTTGAGGCAAAAGCAACATCAATTGTCTAAAGGTGTCCTTCATTAGCATTTCCAAACCTACCCCAGTCAATGTGCCTAGGTCATTTCCACCACAGTGCACAATCATGAGGTCAGGGAGTTGGAGATGCAAACAGGTTTTAACCAAAGGGAGTAATTGGTGCCACTTCAATCCTCTCTGTCCAAACCATTTAATGTCCACATTTTGTAAACCTAGGTCTAAGTCAATACGTCTCTGTTCTGCATACCTCTTGCACCAGAAAACATAGCTATGTCCTACGATCCACACTAGCATTTTGAAGGTGTAGCTGGAAGATATGGATAGATGTCTGTAGCTCATGCAGTCCGTTCGTAGAATAAGAGATATGTTTAAAGATGGGGAACTACTTTTTTTCTCATACAAAACGATAACTGATTGGGAGATGAAAAACATTGTTTACTAAAAAGTAGGGTGCATATTAGTTTGTCGAAAAGCATCTTTGTCATTGGTTAATAAAAAGCAGTTTCAACGTAGAGTTCATATGATAGGATAAAATTTGCTCAGTTCAACCACACCTGCTACTTGCATTTGGAAGGCACTGTTTGAACTTAAAACAATGGTGAACTTTTAACCTGCACGTGCCCTTAAATGTTCGAGAAAATGTTGCAAAAAAATATCGTTAGGTTTGAAAAAATGATGAACCTTTAACCTGCGCGTGTCGTAGAATGTTCTAGAAAGTTTGTTGATAGAATACGTTGAACTTCTCACCTGTATGTGTTCTTACATTTTTAAAAAACTGTTTATATGGAAAGTTCAAAAATAACCAATAGAGAGAAGTTTTGCAATTTGAAAAAATAAAGGAACTATTCTGATTTGTTCTTTACATGTATTTATGTGTGGAGCAACAGGGAAAATGTGCCATTACTGGTTCCATTCTTGATGAGAGCGGTGCATTACATGTACTGTGTGACAAAGAAAGAATTGCATGCGTTTGTGACATTTGGAATCTGCATACCAACTACGAACATAAGTTAAATTATGCTTAGTGTGGAAATAGTGGGGAAGGGGTAAGAGTAGAAAATTCATGTGTTATTAACTTAACAGAGATGGAACAAAAACCAGAAATGTTATGTGGACAATTTGTGGTCTCATTTTTTATACTGAGAGGTAGATTTCAATATCAATCAAGACTGGTGTGTTACTGGGAGGCTTTGTATTTTGGTGTTGTTATGAAATATAAGTTGTTGGGGAGCGTTTCTTCTGAAGACATTTTTTATAAATATGTGAGAGATAAAAAATAAATGAAAATGTTCTGTGTATATTTTCTGTACGATTTTGTTCACAGTGCTAAAGTAAATGTGATTATTAGTGAAGGTAATTGTCACAGTGTGTTTGTGTGCTGAATATACGCAGGCTTTTAAGTGGGCCGGGTTTTGTTGGTACTGAGCTCCGCCACCCGTTTAAGACAGTTGCCAAATTTTTCATTCCACTTAAAGCAGTTAATATATGTATAGTAAAGGAACGATACATAAAAAGTTTGGGAATTACACCTTTATTTACTCTGTGCAGCTCCCACCACCATTTTGTGCCCCCAAGCGGTACTGTTTATAAAAATAATCTAATACAGCTCTTTGTATTATAAAAATAGCACTTCTACGTTTATTGCCATATTGGTAGGGTTTGTACTATACAGAGAATGGTGCAATCAGTTTCATTGGTATAAAACTGCACTGTGTTATGTTGGAATTATTACATATGCATAGGTTGTGATGTTATATTTTATACTGTGAGGTACATTTGAATATAAGTGAAGACAGGTGTTATACTGCGAACCCGTTGAAAATGTGCACAGATTACATGGAGAGTAAATGGACAAAGTAAACGTACATGTTGATCTCTGTATGTATGCATGGTTAGAATCTTTTGATGATGCTTTAAGATATAATCTAAATAGTGTTTGTGGTTTACAATTGGGTATACTGCACTGTGTTAGTAGTTAGTGACTAGATGCTGGTAAAGTGATTATTTATTGCTCGTTCTTACGAAATAAAGGTGGAGAGTGGCGTTTCTTTACAAGAGATATCTCATAAATGTGTGAGAGATAAAAAAGAAAAAAAAATGTTTTAGTAAATTTTCTGTACGATTTTTTCATACTAGTAAAGTAACTGTTATTATAAGTGATGAAAATTGTTAGGTTGTGTCTCTGTGCTGAATATACGCAGGCCTTTAAGTGGGCCGGATTTTACCGGTGCTGAACACTGCTACCGCTTTTAGACACCCGCCATTTTTTTTATCCCATTGAAAGCCCTGAATATACATATATTAAAGGAATGGTATAATTAAAGTTTTGGAATTACACCTCCGTTTACTCTCCTCATCTCATATTCTTTATTTTGTGAACCCAACAGTAGTGTTTATAAAAATCAAGTAATAGTGCTTTATCTAGTATAGAAATAGCACTTATACTTTTATTGGCATGTTCGTGGGATCTGTAGTGTATAGAGAAGGTGGTTATCAGTTTCAATGGTACAAAACGGACGTGACATATGTTTGAAAGATTACATGGTTTTAGGAATAAGCTCTTGCTCTGCGAGTCCTCGGGCCCGCAGTTGTATCTCTGCAAGCCAACACTGGAAATATACCGCAGTTGTCCCTGAATGAGATACCCCCTTCATGCTCCCTCTCTTCACATCATTGTCCCGCACCTATGAGTTGCAAAGCCGACGGCCCGCACCTTTCCCTATAGCAGTTGGCCCGCAGCTGTTCCTGTGCGAGGCGGCCTGCACCTCTTCCTCTTCGAGCCAGCTAGTTGGCTCGGAACTCTTCCTCTACGAGCCAGCCCGCCGGCCCGCAGCTCTCCCTCTGCAAACCATTGTTCGGCTCGCAGCTCTTCCTCTGGGAGCCAAGCCGCAGTTGTACCTCTGCAAGTCAACACTGGAAATATACCGCAGCTCTCTCTCTCTCTGCAAGATACCCCCTTCACAATCCGTTTCTCCACATCACCGTCCCGCAGCTATCCCTTTGCAAGCCGACGGCCCGCACCTCTCCCTATACCAGTTCGCCCGCAGCTGTTCCTCTGCGAGCCGGCTCGCAGCTCTTCCTCTGTGAGCCGACGGGCCGCAGCTCTCCCTGTACAAGTCAGCCAGTCGGCTTGCAGCTCTTTCTCTACGAGCCAGCCTGCCGGCCCGCAGCTCTCTTTCTGTGAACCATCGGTGGGCTCGTAGCTTTTCCTCTACGAGCCAGCCCGCCGGCTCGCAACTCTCCCTCTGCGAACCACCAGTCGGCTCGTAGTTCTTCGTCTGTGAGCCGTCGAGCTCGCAGTTGTAGCTCTGCAAGCCAACACTGGAAATATACCGCAGGTCTCTCTCTACGAGATACCCCCTTCACGCTTCCTCTCCCCACATCACCGTCCTGCACCTATGATTTGCAAGCCAACGGCCTGCACCTTTCCCTATAGCAGTCGGCCCGCAGCTGTTTCTGTGCGAGCCGGCCCGCAGCTCTCCTTCTGCGAGCCCATGGGCTGCAGCTCTCCCTCTACAAGCCAGTCAGTCGGCTCGCAGGTCTTCCTCTAAGAGCTAGTCCGCCATCTCGCAGCTCTCCCTGTGCAAACCATCATTCGGCTCGCAGCTCTTCGTCTGCGAGCCAGTCGGGCCTGCAGTTGTACCTCTGCAAGCCAACACTGGAAATATACCCCTGTTCTCTCTGCGAGATATCCCCTTCATGCTCCCTCTTCCGACATTACCGGTCGTAGCTATCTTTTTGTAAGGCGACGGCCCGTACTTTTCACTATAGTATTTGACCCGCAGCTGTTCCTCTGCTAGCCGGCCCGCAGCTCTCCCTCTGCGTGCCATGTAGTTTAGCAATCCTGCTGTCAGTGTCATGCACTTCTCCAATCATCCATCCAGCACTATCTACTTACCCTATCACTCTGCCAATACCTAAGTACTTATAAATTCACCATGCACTCTGTTTACAGCACTGTAATCATTCTAGTTAGTAGTTATGTACTTATGGAATGGCCTAGCCACTAAGACAAGTACAGCTATAATATTCTGTGCAGTATCTATGTACACCTCTAACCATGTACATACTATTGGTACACTCCTATAAATACCCAGTTAGTAGCCATGCAGTCTAGGAATCATGTTGTCAGTCCCATGCAGTTTTCTAATCACCCATCCAGCACTATCTACTTATCCTATCAGTCCAGCAATACCTAAGCACTTATATATTCACCATCCACTCTGTTTGCAGCACTGTAATTATTCTAGTTAGTAGTTATGTATTTTTGGAATTGGCTAGCTAGTAAAACAAGTACAGTTACAATATTCTGTGCACTATCTATGCACACCTCTAACCAGCTACATACTATTGGTACACTGCTTTAGATACCCAGTTAATACCTATGCAGTCTAGGAATCCTGCTGTCAGGCCCATGCACTTTTCTAATCACCCATCCAGCATCTACTTATCCTATCACTCCACTAAAACCTAAGTACTTATAATTTCAACATACACTCAGTTTACAGCACTGTAATCATTCCAGTTAGTAGTCATGTAGTTATGGAATGGCCTTGCCACTAACACTACTATAGATACAATATTCTGTGCACTATGCATGCAGACCTCTAACCAGGTACATGCTATTGATACAGTCTTCTAAATACCCAGTTAGTACCTATGTAGTGTAGGAATCCTCCTGTCAGTCCCATGCACTTCTCCAATCACCCATCCAGCACTATCTACTTATCCTATCACTCCGCCAATACCTAAGCACTTATAAATGCACTCAGGCACTCTCCTTGTAGTATTGTAATCTTTTAGTCACTACCCATGTATTCATGGAATGATACAGGTTGTAACCATGCAGTTCCACAATTAGATGTGTACTACTAATGCTGTGCTCTAGTATCTTTCACACTACTCATACACTACTACAATTATGCAGGTAGCACTGTTCCATTGCTGAAATCATTGATGTAGTTTTTTTGTATGTATTTTTATAGTTATACATGTGAATATTTATATATAATTATTTTAATTATATTAAATTGTTTTCAAAACTTTTCTTATTTTACAGATAGTTTGCATAATTATTAAGAAAGAGTTACAATGACAAGAAAAGAGCAAAGAAAAAGACAACAAAGAAAGGAGGTTTATTTTTTTTTTAAAAAGGAAAAGAGGAATTAGATCAACTACAACATGGATCTTTAAAGAAAAAGTGTTCTGGTAAGAGAACTAAAGATTTTTTTTAAAAACTTGTAAAAACAGTTTCCAATTTTAAAAATAAAGAACAGACAGATACAACAAGAACAGTGAAACAAAAGGAAAAGAAACATTTACAAAAAGTGGAAAATTGGATTATTGGAAAAAGAATTATGTTGGAAGCAGGAAGAAACAATGTTCAGAAATTCGAAAAAGAATCTATAAAAGTAAAGTACTCCAAAATTTACTAAAAAATTGTAAAATATATAAAAGGAGATCAGCATTTTACAGACAAAAAAGGAGATTCCAAGTGTAATTGAAAAAGCCTTTGAATTGAAAAGAAAATTGTTTATCTTAATCATAAAAAGATTGAAGACTTTAAATACAATAATGCAGCGTATGAAGGACAAATGTAAAAGAAAAAGAATTGTAAATAGAACTAATTTTCGTAAAATATTTTCCGGGGAATGAAAGCATACTTCTAGTACGGAACCTTTTTTTAATGAAGAAAGTTATTTTCAACAAAATAGATTACTGCATGCAGTTGATACCTGTGGTCGTTGTTATGAAGTGAAAAATGGCTCTCCAATTGAAAAAGAAAAGATGGTTCCTAGAAATGTGGAAGAAGTAATAGCTGAGGAAGTTCAAGGGAGACGTACCCAGGCTCCAGTGTTTACATGGGATTGTAGTAGTATTTGTAGTATACGTAAACAATCTATTGATATTTTATTAAATTTCTTAAGAGAATATGGAAGAAAAACTGTGAAACAGAAGATTAAGATATTACAAGGACTGGATCCTTGCAAAGTGAGAAAAAATACAGGGTTGCAAGGTCATTCTCTGGCTTGTCTTTCTAGGAAAGTGTGTCAAAGTCGTTTTCATCATTTAAGAATGTTAGCAGTACATCATTCCGAAATGCGGAAGTTAGTTAGAAGATTATACTACGTGAAAAGTCCTGCATTATGTCTAAATGAAATTAATACAGCTCTTTTGCATGGTTCAGTGTTGGATGTAAAAAAAATTGTGATGATATAGAGTTACGTTTCTTTACTGGTCAAGAGGAGTGTAGAGAAACTGAGAGTTTGATAAGTGTAGGTGTTGAAGAAGAGATGGAAGATAGTACTGATGTAAAGTTTGAAAAAGAAATAACAAAGTTTTAAGTAGTTTCTGGTGAAAATCCAAACTATGTTTGTATTTGTTGTCGACGTACTCATTATAAAATTCAAACTAGGAATGTAGATGTGTTTTTAAAAAGTGAAAAAGAAAACAATGATAAATGGAAAGAATTTGCTGCTTATCTGTTTGTGGAAGGTCGTTTTGAGTTAGGTACTGTACAATGTATTTGTAAATATTGTTATAATAAATTATAAGAAAACAAAATGCCAGCTAGAGCTGTCCATAATGACTTAGAATTAGTAGCTATACCTCCTGAACTTAAAGATTTAAATACATATGAGGCCATCCTTATACAATCTGTGCACCCTTTTCAGGCTATAATTCGTATGGAGCCTAAAACAGGTAAGCTGCCTCCAACAGATCTACAAAGAAGTTTAAAAGGAAGAGTTGTGTATTTACCTTTAGATTTTAAGAAAAATGTTGAAACTGTTGGTGTAGAAAGAGAGGATACTGAACCTGTAGTCATTCTTGTTAATGGTGTACCCACAAAGAGTCAGAAAATATGGCAAGGGTTAGTAGATGTCACAAAAGTCCAAAAGGCTACATTATATCTGGTGCAAAACAATATTTACTATAAAAATGTAAATGTAGAGGAAGAAGAAATGAGTTTAGAAGATGATAGACACATTTCAAGTGGACAAATAGAAAAAGTGGAGAATTCAAGAAAAGAAGAAATTTATGAACATTATACTATACGCCCTCTACATTCAAAAGAACTGATAGGAGATACTATTGAATTGTTCCAGATGAAAAAAGCAAAAGGAAATCCCATGAGTGTGTGGGAAAAAAGTTTGGAAGCTCGTTGTTTTCCACAGCTGTTCCCTACTGGAAAAGGTGGACGATATGATGAACGACCAGTTCAGATTCCAGCTTCAGAATATCGTACTTTACGACTGTACTCAGAAGAACCAAGATTTTGTCAGTGTATTCCATATGTATTTCATCTTTTATTTGAGAGTGATCTGTCTGCACTTTCATATGCAGTCAACCATATATTGAAAACTGGAACGCATCTTTCACATCTTTCTGCAAAGGAATTTATGGACAAAGTTGAAAAAAGAGACGAACATTTAGAATCACAGTTAATGAATTTGATGGCATGTCAACGTGGCACTAATGAATATTGGTATTGACGTCATGGGGAATTAAAATGTATGTTAAGAAATTTAGGAACCCCTACATGGTTTGTTACACTTAGTTGTGCTGAGTACACATGGGATGATTTACTGGATTTTCTACGAGAAGCAAATTCAAATATGGAAAATATTGAATTGAAGACACCTGGAGAACTGTGTTCCCTAGATCCTGTAAATGTCTGCAGATATTTTAATCATAGATTTGAAGCTATGATGTCTTTCATCTGTAATAAAAAAAATCCACCTATTGGCGAAGTTATTGATTTTTTGGGGAGAAAAGAATACCAAGCTAGAGGTGCTCCTCATATACATATGCTTTTATGGATCAAGGATGCACCCAAATTTGGAACTGATTTGGATGAGGCTGTTTTATCTTTTATTGAAGAGTATGTTACCTGTGTGATTCCGAAAACAGGAGGAGAAAATATCTTAAGACAGCAAGTTTTACGGCGTTCAAAGTCATCGATGTGGAAAATATTGCCATGGAAATATAAGTCAAAGGATAAGTTTTACACAAAATGTCGATTTGGCTTTCCACGTCCAGTAATTTCCAAAGGAAGAGTGAACAGTTTTATGTCAGCAGTGAGGCATACTATCACTCGGAAATCACCCAAAAATACTTATAATATAAAAAGAACAGAAGAATCGAAGTACATTAATGATTACAATCCGATGATTTTGAAGATGTGGAATGCAACTATGGACATACAATATGTTGCAGATAACTCAATTGCTGTTGCTCGCTATGTGATGTCATATATTACCAAGTCTGAGAAGACAGAATTGAAAGAAATGTGGGAGGAAATTTCACAGGAGAAGACACTTAGCAAAAAATTGTACAGCTTCAGCTTGAAGATGCTTTCACATCGAGAAATTGGTTCCTACGAATGTTTGGATCGATTGACATCTGCAAGTTTATATTCAACAGTCAAGAGGAATCATCTGGATAAGTCTAGGCCTTGCTACAGTACGAAATCGAGTTTTGAAATCTGTACAAGAAATTGAATACTTGGCACTGAATGAACCAGAAAGTACAGATATTCTGAAAACAAATATGTTGGATACGTACTATCCAAATAGAAGTCCATACCTAGAAAACATATGTCTATATGAAATTCTACAACATTATAGTTTTAAAAAAATGTTACGGAAAATATAAATGAAGGAAAATACGCTGTAATTGGGTCTGAAGGATGTTTGGTAAAGCATGACAAAGGAAATTTGATTAATCACAGGAAATTAAGTTGTGATACTCCAGATAAAAGAGAGTTTTTCTATTTAGCTCTTCTGCAACTATTCAAACCTTGGCGGACTGAAATGGAACTACTTGGAGATTTTGACTGCTATGAAGATTCTTTCAATGCATGTAAAGATAGCATTGAATGTACAATTTTTCCAAATTATCTCCAAATGTTGAACGAAGAGATTAATCAAGAAAGAACTATTGCAGCTGAAATTGCTAGAGATAGTTCTCAAGATAGTCAGAGTTCTGCTCCACAAAGTCAAGATCCACTAGGAGAAGCCATACTTGAAAATGAAGCGGCAATAGCAATGAGTGAAGTGGAAACGGTGATGCAGCAAGCACAACAAGACAATATTGATTTGGAAAATTTGGAGGAACGTCTCAATACTGAACAGAAAGAAATATATCACCAAGTTACACAACAGATACAACATGGATTACTGCATGAAAAGAATGATTGCCAATGTACATCATTTAGACCTATTCTTATGTACATCAGTGGACAAGCTGGAACGGGGAAAAGTTTCTTGATTAAATGTTTGTCAAGTTATCTACAGAAAACAACGGATTCACATTTGTCTTGTGTTGTAACTGCTCCAACTGGGTTAGCAGCACACAACATTAAAGGGATTACATTACATCGTCTACTTATGTTACCAGTAGAACATGAAAATAAGTTGGAATACCACAAGCTATCTGGAGAAGCTTGTTTTGAAGTTTCAAGAGTACTGAAGAAAATGAAACTTCTAGTAATTGATGAAGTAAGCATGGTCTCAAATTTAATGCTTGCGTTTGTACATTTGAGGATGCAGCAGATTTTAAAAACAAATTACGATGTTTTATTTGGAGGAAAACATGTAATTGTATTTGGTAATCTACTACAACTCACACCTGTAAAAGGCCAACCAGTTTTTAAAACCCTTCTTCATGAAGACACTAAAAAATCTTTGGGAAGTATTCGAAATGTGAACATTTGGAGTTATTTTGAATATAAGGAACTTATCAAGAACATGCGACAAGCAAATGATGAAGATTATGGAAATATTCTTCAAAATATTAGAATTGGTGTCTTAACAAAGGATGGAAAAGATGCTTTAGAAAGTCGGCTACTAAGAAACTTGTTTCTAAAAGAAAATATTGCAGCTGAAACAATCTACCGAAGAATTGCAGAAAAGGAATCTATAATTTGCCTTATGCCAACACTGAAAGAATGCTCTACATTCAATGAAGAACTGTTGAAACTGGAGAATGAACCGATAATAAAAATGGTAGCTATTGATAAAATAGAACATGAAGGAGTAACTATTCTTTTGTCAGAGAAATTGCAGTTAAAATTAGACTCTTTGGAAAAATCAATATCTAAGACTGCTGGTTTGGAAAAGACCTTATATGTATCTGTAAACTGTCGGGTAATATTACGGCGTAATTTAAATGTTGAGAAAGGTTTAGTAAATGGAGCAATGGGGAAAGTTGTTGACTTTGTTAGCTATGCAAATAGAGATGGAATTGAATTTTTGAAGATTAAATTTGATCATATTGAGGAGGTGAAACAGATTGGACACTGTTCTGTTTGTTTTTTGCTTGTAAAAGATTTGTATGTTCGTAGAAAACAGTTTCCTGTTTGTTTAGCATATGCAGTGACTATTCATAAATCTCAAGGTTTAAGTGTAGACAGTGCTTTGGTACATATTGGAAGTTCTGTGTTTAAGGAGGGTATGGCATATGTTGCATTGTCTCGAGTAAGAACGCTATCCGGATTGTATTTGATTGATTTTGATGAAGAAAAGGTTAGTGCAGATATAAATTGTGTAAAAGAGTATAACAAGTTAAGAAGACTCTATGCTCCTAGTCTAGGTGAATATCCTATTTATGAAAAATGTTTAATACTTCCAAAACGAAAATATAATAAAGATTTTACTGAGGTTGCAAAGAAAAAAAGAATTGAAAAGAATGATGAGTCTGGAAAGAAAATAGAAGGGAACACAGTTGCTAATATTGTAGGATATCAGTTTGAAAATAGTTCAGGTATCAACTGCTATGCTAATGTAATCGTCAACGTTGTGTTTTTTTTAGAAAACCTACAGCATGCAATTATGGAAAATCGAGAAAAAGATTTTGTTCTTTGTTACATTATATTTTTGAGAAGTTGAAAACTGATAAAACGAAAATCCATACTGCTTCTGATGTGCGGAATCTTCTGGATATATGTTCTGGATCTTCACAATTTACACAGAATGTACAGCAAGATGCTCTTGAATTTCTTATGTTTATGCTTGCAGTATTAGAAGATGAAGGTATACAAATTGAAAATCTGTTTGGACTACGTTACAGATGGGTTCATACATGTGACAGCTGTTCATTTTCATCTACCACTAAAAAAGACACTGAACGATTCATATATTTGATAATGCCAGATTTGAAAACAGTGTCTTTCAACGATCTAGTGAAATCAGCTAATCAACATATGGAATGTACTCAGTGCAAATCGGAAATGTTGTCAACATTATTTATACAAAGATGTGGACAATATATTATGTTAATGCTGCAACGTTGTAGAGCAGATGGAACAAAATTGGAAACCAAAATAAATTTTTTTGTGGCAGGTCAAGTTTCAATTTCAGGGAGAACTTTTAAAACAGTGGCTATTGTTTTCCACGATGGAACTACTTCAACATCTGGACACTATACTGTATATTTAAAATGCAATAAAGGATGGACACTATGTAATGATGCACATTTAGAGTATAAATTTCGGTTACCTAATGAATTACCAAATTCATATTTAATATTTTTGATGCCAAAATTCTGAGAAGATATCAACATGAATTACTGAGTATATTTTGGATATTTCCACTACAAATGATTTTAGATACATCATTCACCCTATTGGAAGCATGTGAATATGATTTTAGAAATCTATCTTGGATATCCTGATTGCAAATGTTTTCAGAAACATCATTCGGCCTATTGGGAAGGTGTGTATATGAATGCAAAAGTTTATTTTGGATATACTTAATGGAAATATTTTCAAAACATCATTCGGCCAATTGGGAAGATGTTGGTAATTACTGATTCAATTATTGATTCTGTTCCTTCATATTGCGTTTGGAAAATTGTGTTGGAAAGAAGGTGGTCATATATTTGATTTTTGTATTATATACTATGTTACTAAGGATGTTCATTTGTGAAAATGTAAATACCAAGTTGTGTTTGTTGTAGATATTTTGAAGAGAAATATGTTTTTTTTAACAATCTTATTGATTGTATTTTTTTGCCCGCTGTCATCTGATGATTAACATTGAAATCACTGTTTATGGTGAAATTCAATACAATCTGAACACAGCAAAAAAAGGCAAATTGATTATGTGATGTAATTGTATACTTATGTTGTGTTGCAAAAACTATAAAATTATATGTAATAACAGAATGTTTTTCTCCTCTTTTACAGACCTTACTACTAAAGTTTAAAATATTTTAAATTCTTTTTAACAAAAGAAGTGAATATGTAATACTATTAATTTGATATCTGCTTGAAAACAGGTAAGATTAATTCACCCAGGCCCTACCCTTGCAGTCTATCAAAGACACTGTCACTCCCTATGCCCATCTCCAGTCACCCGGCGAGTACTATATACCAATGCAATCTGTCCACTAATACCCAAGCACTTATAAATACACTATGCACTCTCTTTACAGCACTATAATCATCCAGTTACTGCTCATGTACTTATGGAATGGCCTAACTACTAATACAAGTACAGCTACAATATTCTGTACACTATCCATGCAGACCTCTAACCACCTATATTCTATTTATACATTCCTCTAAATACGCAGTTATTACCCATGCAGTCTAGGAATCCTCCTGTGAGTCCGCTGCACTTCTCCAATCACCCATCCAGCCAATATGTAAGCACTTATAATTTCACCATGCACTCTGTTTGCAGCACTGTAATTATTCCAGTTACTAGTCATGTAGTTATGGAATGCACTAGCTACTTACACAAGTATCCGCTATTATTATTAATAGTAGCTTTCAGGGAGGATACAGTTAGAAAGTAGCATTTAAAAAACCTTTGAAATTCACTGAAAAAACCATAGGTTTCAGGGACGTTATAGTTAGAAATTAACATTTAAAAAACCTTTGAAATTCACTGAAAAAAGCATAGGTTTCATGCACCTCCTCACACCCTAATATAACCTTTGATACACCCACTCTAAATTACAGACTGCCATTCGCAAAACCATAGACACTCCAACACCAATAACTACATACCCACTCACTGATTCTTAGGTCTACGCACACATCCACTCACTCACCCGTACAGTCACTCATACTTACGGTCACTCAGTACAGGACTATCATATGCACTCATACTCCTATATAGACACTCAAACACCGCCACTCATCCATAGAGGTACTCACACACCTAGTCAGTCATGCAAATAATTAAACACACTACCATTTACTCACCTATACAGTTATACACACACCAGCTCACTTACTCATACAAATAGTAGCACATTCTTACGCTCTTATACAATCACTGATACAAGCACACACTCATCCATACAGCCACTATCACAATCACTCACTCTCGCTTATAGCTATTTATATACTCCAACACACATATATACTGCCTTTCACATATGTAGTTACTCACACATGTACCACTGGGACATACATTCACTCACTAACACACTCTTACACACACTTACCCACCCATACAGTCTATCACAGTTGCACTCTTGAAACCATCCACCCAGTGAATCACCCACTCACACATCTATGCACAGAGTTGCACACACCCCTCCCACACAAACACTCAGGCACCCATACAGATACTCAGACAAGCATTCAATAACTCATATAGACACTCATGTAGCTATTCACAAACACATGCAGCCACTTACACAGCAACAGACAGACGGATACAGACATTCACCCAGTTTAGTCACTAACCCATGCATTCAGTAAGATACGTTAAATTACTCACTTATAGAGTCAGTCACGCACCTACTAAATCATCCATACAGACACTTACACACCCACTCATTCTTCAATACGTCTTTTCCTATATATATTAAAAATATTTAAACTTTACAGAAACACACAGTCACTGGATGATGTCATCAGTGATGTCATCAGTGATGTCATTTGAGATGTCATCAGTGATGTCATCAGTGATGTCACTGACCATGTCATGAGTGATGTAATATGTGACGTCATCAGCAGTGCATTGTGGGGCGCGAGTTATAGTTAGCTGGACTAACTATAACGGGGAATTTCACGGGTTTTGTACGAGTGCAATGTCCAACTAACTATAACTGTCCCTAAAACCTATGGTTTTTTCAGTGAATTTCAAAGGTTTTTTAAATGCTAATTTGTAACTATAACGTCCCTGAAACCTATGGTTTTTTCAGTGAATATATATATATATATATATATATATATATATATATATATATATATATATATATATATATATATAAGTACACTCCATTTCACCTTCAATCTCCACAAGAACGGAAACGGACCACAATACGTGCTTTGGAGTTTTATTCGTGCATAGCCATAACGCGTTTCAACTCTCTTCGAGCCTTGATCACATGACATGGGCTCCACGTTTTACTCCGATATTTAAAGTGACAAAGTGCTAAGTGATAACAACCACGTGTGCAAATAGCGCAATAGAAATAGAAAACATTTGCAAATAAAATCATATAAATATGTTTAAGAATATCTGTTGCAATTACAATTGGATAAAAACGGGTTAAAATATATTGGAACATTCACAGCATTGAAAATGTAAAAATATAACATTTAAAATTTAAAATGCAAAAAGTATCTAATGTGACGTATTTTTAAATAAATGTATAATACATAATCATCACTGACTTTAAATGTTTCAAATATTCTACTGCAGTGTCTATTGGAATTTATTCAGGCCACAGTGGCCCTGTTTCCAATTTGATTGTGGCACTGTCTTTTATACTGATGTACACCCAAATTCCAACCAATTCCTGTCAAAAATGCATTGTTCAACATATGTATTCAAACGAGATCATATCAACTTGCATTGCAGTTTCCATAGTCTTAATTGCCATTTGCCAAAAAGTGTCCTAGTGCAATACATAAAACGTGGTTCAAAGTGATTTAAAAAAACAATTGTGCAAAATAAAATTTGATTAAGTGCAATATATGCAGCTCATATATGTTTTAAAAAATATTATCTGGCTACCTACAATAAACACATGTAAAGGTAAATTATGGGTGCACATGCCTTGGCTTGGAGCCCCAAGCCTAAGGTCTGTTTACTTAGCCCTTTCTGTTATACATAGATATGTCACAATTTTTTAGGTATATTTTTATAAAATTAATTTTTTACCAAATTTTCAATTTTTAGATTTTGTGTATGGCCGACCCATTTTGGTTCGAATACCACTATTGTAGGTCACTTCAAAATCATAGCATAGGTGGAATTACCAATGCCCTGTTGTTAAATATATGTATCAATACCTAAATAATCCACTATGTGCAATGGTCGCAGCGTTCTCTCCAATTGATATATGCAAAAATTATTCAATGTAAAACACACAACACATCCACATAAATAAATATATAAATATAAGTAAATAAAACCATAAAATATATAAACATATGTAAACGTATTCATGTAAAACACTAAACAATTGATATTGGATAAAAAGCTAGTAAAAGAAAAGTTGTCGAATTCTTAAAGACATGTATAAAGATCCTCCGATATGTTCAGGCCACCCGGGTGTTTGGAATCCAGTTCTAGGATATAACGAGTTTCTAACTGTCTCAAACTGGCCTCCCTGTTACCCCCTCTCCTGCTCGGGGCCACTGAATCAATCACAAAATATCGGAGGTCTTGGCTGTTTGAATTATGTTTCTGTTTGAAATGGCGCGCTACTGGGTAAGTATTGTCCTGATTATTAATGGCTCTTATATGTTGGAGTACCCTTTTATGAACCTGTAACTTGGTGCTCCCAACATACTGTAAATTGCAGGGGCAGGACAATACATAAACCGCATATTCTGTCCTACATGTCAGTAATTTGGATATTTTGTGTTGTCTAGGATTGAAAGGAGTTTGGTATACAGTCATATTGGTCCCATGCTGGCATGCTTTGCAGGATTTGCATTTGTAGAAGCCTTTATGAGTCTGTAGCCAGCTTGTGCCCTCTAAAACTTCTGGACTTGTCTTGACCAATCCATCCCGCATAGATGGGCCTTTACTATACGTGATGGATGGTCTCAAAGGTAATGTATGTCCAATGACCGGGTCATTAAGTACCAATGGCCAGTTACAGCTAATGATTGACTGTATCTGTTTTTGTTGCTGCCTGTACTCCATAATAATTCTAAACACACCTGTAGACTTAATATCCCTATCCCCTGTCTGTTGTTTTGTGTTTATGGGATTTGTCTGTTTGTCCTCCAGTAATGTGTCCCTTTCATATTTCATCGATTTGGAAATAGCACAGTTGATGATTTTAGATGTATATCCCCGCTCAAGAAATCTACTCCTACTGACATTCTGGGCAGCTTTTAAATCAGTATGGTTGCTATGGATGCGTCTCAGGCGTAGCATCTCACCTTAGGGGATGCTATAGATTAAATGTTTAGGGTGGGAACTGCTTGCATGTAAAGTAGCATTTCATGCAGTTTCTTTTCTAAATAACCTGGTCTCAATTTTGTTATCTCTTATATACACCTAGGTGTCCAAAAAGCTGACTTGTGTGTTGCTGATTGTGGCCGTGAAGTGCAGGTTTAACTCATTAGCATTCATGCTATTCACAAATTCATTGGCCTCATCTACTGTTCCTTTCCACACCACAAACAGATCATCGATAAAACGCAACCATAATTTAATATTGCCAGAAAATTGCCCATGTTCAGTTTTGAGGACCAACTCCTCCCACCAGCCCATGTGAAGACATGCATAACTGGGGGAGAAGCTGGCCCCCATTGCAACCCCTCTAGTCTGTTGATACAGGATATTGTTGAACATAAACACATTATTTGTTAGGCAGAAATCTACCATTTGAATTAACATTTCATTGTGTTCCATCATGTTTCCTATTCTCTTGTTCAAGTAATACCTTAAAGCACGTAAACCATCACAGTGTCTTATACTGGTATATAACGAGCTGACATCAAGTGCAATCAAGAGATACTCTTTGTCCCATGTACAATTCATTAATTTCCTCAGAAAGTCACTTGTGTCGCGAATATATGACGGTAACATTTTGACGTGTTCCTGTAGAAAAAAATCCACATATTGAGAGGTGTGTTCTAATAGACTTTTTCTGGCAGAAATTATTGGTCAAATTATTGGTCTGTCCGGAGGTTTCTTTGGGTCTTTGTGGACCTTGGGGATGAAATATATAGTCGGTGTCACAGGGTGATCATTTTTTAAAAAACTGTGCTCCGATTGAGTTATGAGTCCCTTAGTCTTCCATGTCGACAGCTTTTTATGGAAGGTTGTGTGAATTGTTCTTAGATTGGTAACGCTGCATCTCAAATAGCAGGATCTGTCATTAAGTTGAGAGTAAGCCTCTTTCACGTAATCCTCCTTGGCAATAATGACAATGTTGCCTCCTTTATCCGAATTTCGGATCACAATGTTGTTATTGGTTTGTAACTTTTTCATGAGTTCATTGTACCTGTAATTTTGCAAATTATATTTCTGTTTGCAATTTTGAATCTTGTGATTTAGTTGTTTAATTTGGTCTGTCACTAGCTCATGAAAAATGTCAATAGAGTCTTGGAGCAGAATAGGATTAAAAGTGGATTTAGGTTTGAATGGTGTTGGTATAAGTTTATCACTGTTTCCACTTCTATTCATTGTAACGATGTTTGATGCACTCCCATTGTCAGTATTTTGATTGGTTTCATTGTCCTCACATAATTCTTGAATTTCGCTGATCAATGCCGTATTAGATTGGGTTAGGTTGGCAGGTATTCCGTCTGTTTTCGATACACATATTGGTTGACTACAAGGCAACTCATCTTTTTTGGATAGAATATGATATTTTTGCAGTTTCAGTTTTCTCACGCTCTTATAGATATTAAGTCTGGTTTTCGAGTAATTGAAATTCTTTGCTGGACAATAGGACAAACCAAGACTTAAAATCTCGTGGTCTCGTTCTGTTAGGTCAATGTTCGCAAGATTTATAATGGTCTGATTATTGGATATGCTATCAATTACTTTCTTTTCCTCCAACCCGTGTTTCTTTTTTGATTGGGTACGTTTCCTGCAGGCTTTCCTCCTTTGCCCTCTCCTGAAATTCCTGTTTGGGCATAGTTTGTTCTTTGTAACCTTGGCCGGAGAGTTTGTCTCCTGTCGAGACATAAAAAACCCAGTTCTTCCTCCAATGTTCGTTTTAGTGTAGTTTGGTTTTTCTCTCGATTGCTTGATTCCCTGTCCGATTCACTATCAATGGCTGAACTTGCTTCTGATTGCGAGGAGCCAGATAGTCCTTCCCCGCCTCTTTGGATGCCTGCTTTGGATATTTCATCATTGCGGTATTTAGTTGTTCTTAATCTTAATGCCTCATATTTTTTGGCGAAAGTAAAAATTTGACCCAAATCGTAATCTGTTTTGTCTCTTTGAAACTTAAAGGCTTTTCTCTCCTTTATTTTATCTTCTTCTTTTTTAAGTCGCACTAGCATTTCATTGCGTAACTTGGTTTTCACATCTGCCTCCCCCATAGATTGCAGTTCATCGTTAATTTTGTCAATTTCCTCAAGGAGAGTTGCTCTGTCAATGTCGGCATATTTGATTAGTATTAATACAAGACGTTTGGAAGAATCAAGATTACATTCAGCCCACTCTCTCATCATCTGTGGGTTTGGGTTCTCATAGCTTGGTGCTATAAGGATCCTTAAGCCGCATGGTATCCTGCCCACATCTATGTACCTTTGTAACGAGCGAGATTCCCACCATTTACTCTGCTCGGCTTTCGTTTTTTTCTCTAATTTCTTAAAATTTTCCTTTACTGTGTCATTATGATTGCCTGATGTAGAATTGCTGCTTATGGTACTTTCTGTCACAGTCGGGCAGTCACTGAACAATTCCAGTGCTGCCGCCTCCCGGTCGCGTACCATGTCCGCCGACATTGCACGCAAATGTTATATTTGTTGGGGAGTAAAACTAAAGCAATCTATGTTAAACTCCCATTAAGCACACCTTTTCACCCCGCAATGCCAATTTTCCTACCTGGCGTGCCGCCGGATTCGTCCGAGTCCTCCGACTCAGTCTCGTCGTGTGCAAACCAGGTTTTACGGTATGTAGTCGGCCCGGGGGGGGTCTGACGCCACAATTCCTTCCGGATTCAAATTAAGCTCCCAGGTTGCCCCGGGGCCGTCGTCTCCCATATATATATATATATATATTAGCTACTGGCGGTCACCAGTATGTAGTTATAGTTAGGACCATGTTTCTATAGAATAGTGTTTTTTGACTTGCCTATATCTTTGGTGCCGTTTGATGTATCTTCACGAAATTATCCCAATAGTGCTGTGCATGGAAAGTTTTATGCTGATCCATCATGCGGGGGTCGAGAAAAGGGGGGTAAAAAATACAATTTCCCATGTTAATTCCTATAGGAGCTTCGAACATGACTACAGTCTGAACCGCTGGACGGAATTACACCAAATTAAGCAGGAAGGTAGATTTTGGTTTACAGATCACACTTTCAGTTATCCGGTGTAAATCAGTTCAGTAGTTGTGGAAAAATATACGGGAAAGTAAAAAAGGATATCTGGGCGGAACCTAAGCACAGATCTCATGGTGAGATCTGATTGGCTGCCAACACTTCAGCTAGGAAGTTTTGGCAACCATCTTAGGACTCAACTTCAGCTGAATCCCACAAAAGCATCTAAAAAAAGAAAATGGGGCAGGGTAGGAATAACCTGACCCCCTAGGTGTTGTGGTGGGGCCCCCTGTGACCCTGACAAGGCCAAAAATCACTTTTAAAAAAAATGTTTGCCACAAAAACATGACAGAGCTGCGAATCCGTGGTAAAAAAAAACAAGTGCGTGCTCCCATGCTTGTTTTGAATACAGCCCCCAGGGTGGACCAGGTGCTGGGGGCATTTTTTTTTAAAAAGGAAGGGGGCACACGAGGGCCCTCCCCCTCCTAAGGCTCATTGAGCCCCGGAGATCACCACCTCCCTGTGGCTTTATTGATAAAAAGGAGGGGGGCGCACAGGGCTCTCCTCCATGGGCTCCATAAGCCCCAGGACCACCACCTCCCAGAGGTTAAAAAAAGATTGATGGGGGTGCTGGGTGGACCCTCCTGAGCCCTGGGGACTACCACCTCCCTGGGGCTAAATAACACCTAATGGGCGGTCCGTGGACCCCCGCAGAACCTGCGGACCACCCTCTTCCCGGCGACAAATATGTTTTTTTTAAAAATGGGACAGGGGCCACGCGATCCCCCTCCCAAGCCATATACAGGTCCACTACCTCCTCGGGCCAACCCATGCAGATCAAAGGAAAGGGGCCAGGCGGCCCACCTCGTGGAGCTAATAATGGCCCTGGGGACTGCCACCCCCCAGGGTCGGGTCCTGCTATGTCCCATTGTGCTCACTCCCAGGACATAGCTGTTTGCTCTGACTTGGCGGTAGCTATTACAGCTCCCGCCATGTCAGAGCAAACACCAACTCTGCTCTCAGCAAGCGAGAGCTGTGAAACCATTCCCACTTGCTGAATGCGGAGTTTTTGTCTGAGGGCAGGGAAACAGACGAAAGGATTGTTCTGACAGACAGGCAACTGCACGTTTATCAGCTCCCTGTCTGTGAGAACAATGCCGGCTCCCGCAGGAGAGGGTGGAGCCCATTGGGACCATGGGGGCCTTGATGCTCCCCCTGTGGTCACCGGGGCAAAAGGATGAGAAAAAAGCAAAGGTCAGCAACGAGCAGAAAGAGGCAGAATAAAGGTCACCAACTAGCAGAAAGAGGCAAGATAAAGATCAGATACAAGCAGAAAGAGGCAGAACAAAGGTCAGAAACCAGCAGAAAGGGGCAGAATAAAGGTTAGCAATGAGCACAAAGAGGCAAAATAAAGGTGAGCAATAAGCAGAAAGAGGCAGAATAGAGGTGAGAAACAAGCAGAAAGAGGCAGAATAGAGGTGAGAAACGAGCAGAAAGAGGCGAATAAAGGTCAGAAATGAGCAGAAAGAGGCAGAATAAAGGTCAGCAAGACTAGAAAGAGGTCAAATTAACGTGAGAAACGAGCAAAAAGAGGCAGAATAAAGGTCAGCAATGAGCAGAAAGAGGCAAAATAAAGGTGAGAAATGAGCAGAAAGAGGCAGAATAAAGGTCAGCACGAGCAGAAAGAGGCAAAATAAAGGTCAGAAACAAGTAAAAGGAGGCACAATAAAGGTCAGGAATGAGCAAAAAGAGTCAAAATAAAGGTGAGAAATGAGCAGAAAGAGGCAGAATAAAGGTCAGTGATGAGCAGAAAGAGGCAAAATAAAGGTGAGAAATGAGCAGAAAGAGGCAGAATAAAGGTCAGTGAACAGCAGAAAGAGGCATGATAATGCTGGAGCCCAAATCAGGACTTCCCAAGATGGTTCAAACCCATACACACACTTACAAATGTCTTCATGGAGAATCCTTAGGACTCCGCAGAGATCGATAGACCTTTTCCACCATTTGGAGAATTAGAGCTTCCTTAAAAGTCATTAAAATATCATGCACATTTAAGATTTGTAATGAGTCAATGACGAGAGATTGAAATAGTTTTAAAACCTTTATTTTATCATAAGGTTAAAGTTTCTAATTATTTTTATTCAGTTTAGCAAATTACAGAAATAAAAGAAGAGATTAGAAATCAGCATTAAAGACGTGTTCCATAAAGAAACCCAATAAGCTAGCAAAGGGACCTACTCTAAGTAAGAACCCATGAAGAGTTCCATTCGAAAAGAGCGAACATAGAGGAATGAACTTCTCATAAAGAGTAGTTCTCGAAAACTCAGCTGAGTCTTCTACAGCTGCAGCACCAACTGTATTTTGGAATAGCTTTCTGTGCGGTAGTATCGATCACAAGTCAATAAAAGTAATCACCTCAAGAATATCTAAAGGAATCGACTCTCCATTAGCTTCTACAGTGTTTATAGGCAAATGTGGGAAGAAATAATACCAAGCTACTTTCCCTCAGAGGCACTTGTGATAGCACTAAATCATAATTGGAGAAAAATATTCAAAATGTTCTCGTCTGTACACTAGTGAAAGCTCTATGCTACACGAGATTACATAAGATAGAGGTAGGTGATAATAGGTGACTTCTTCTGAAACTGAAAATGGCAGATGTAAGCCTGAGCGGAGTTTGCGTAGCAGCACAACGCGGAACTCCACGAAGCGGTTAAAAAACTCCGCCACACTACGCAGAGTTCCTCGAGCTGGCGAGGTTGCTTGTCCCACCCGTTCGTGTGATGTTTTCTGCTGTACGCTGTAGGAAGGTGGAATCTGACTATATGGTTGCCCCCACTTTTTTCCTGGTGTTTTGCTGGTTTATGACTTAGTTGGACTGGGATCCTGCTATTCAGGGCTCCAGTCTATCTGCTTCCTCTATAAAATGGTTTCCATGTGCCTTAGGCACATCTCTGATTGGAATCTGGAGTGCCCTTATAAGTCCCTAGTATATGGTATACTATGTACCCAGGGCATAGGTACCTCAGAGGCCTACCAGGGGCTGCAGCATGTATTGTGCCACCCCTGGAAGGCCATCCAAACTGACACCACAGGTCTGCTACTGCAGCCTGGGTAAGGTGGTGCATGCACTCCTTACTATGATATAGGCTACCTATATCACTACATACATACACACATATAAACCTATAAGTCACTCCTATGGCAGGCCTTATCAATCCTGAAGGCAGAGTGCGTGGTTCCTATGTGAGAGGGTGCCCCTGCACGAGCAGGGCCCCTCTGCAGCGTTCGGAGACCCTTCTCTGATGCTGTTTGTAGTGCAGCCTGACCATATACTCTTAAGCGCATTATAACCTCGCGTTAAATGCCAACTTTGGGATGGCTGCACGGAAACATGTCGTGTTTGGTGTCAAACATCTTGAATACTACCCCCCGCCAGTTCTGGCAGTGGGGGTAGCATTCCACCCTTCTAGAGGGAAAGACATGTACACACCGGTATACCCGGTACTGACTTTCCAGAGCCCTGGCATCACAAAATGGATGCCGCTGCCACAGACACGAGTCTGGCCTCCTGCTGCTGACCGAAACTCCGGCAGGGGAGGCGTGGACAATAGGTTTCTGTCCCAGGGAGGTGTGACCACCTCCCCAGACAGGATAGTGTGTATTGGGGCTGGGCGGGAGCACTCGGGTGCTTTGAAATCCTGCACTGGGGGCACACTTGGTGTCCCTGTGCATATCCCAGTTCAAACCGGCTCAGGGGCTTCCAGCCCCTGCTCTGGCGTGAAACTGGACAAAGGGAAAGGGGTGTAACCACCCTCTGCCCTGACCCTCCCATAGGTGGGGCCACAGAGTATGTCCAACCCCCTACCTTAGTATAAGTAGGGGACCCCAGTCCTTAGGACTTTAGATTTACCTGGATGAAACTCTGACACAGAATCCTGGACCTTCGACGCTCTACTTCAAGATTAGAGGACTGAAGAATCTCCCTTGGGGTCAAGGAGTGACTCCCCTGCTTGGCAGGCACCAAAGAAGCAATTGTCCGGTCTGCATCGCTGAAGCTCCCGTCGGACACCGAAGTCTTTCCATCACCAGACATGGATTTCCAGACTTTCCCGAGGCTGCCCTGAGTCCCCAGCAAAGCTGAGGCCCGTAGCTGTCGTGGGTAACGTGGAACCGTGACCCCTGGACACCAATCGCATTTGCAAGTGCATCCTCTTCTGGGTCTCCCATGAAGTCGTGCTTTGGGCTCCAAGTAGCTCTAGCCTCCATCACCAACTGCACTGAAGATCACTGGCCTCCACTCCACGAGTGTCCTGTGAGCCAGCTCCACGTGCATCGTCTCGAGGCTCCTTCGCGGTTGCTAGTCTGTTGGCTAGTAGGCCCTCCCGAAGGCCAATCTTTTTCTGCTTGGGCTCCCTGGTTGCTCCAGGTGTGCCCTGACTTATCCTTGCTGGGTGAGTCCCCCAGATCTTGCTGGTCTGCACCATCGTCCTTCTTCTATTTCCACAAGACTTGCCGTTGCCAAGGCTTGTTGGGTCCAATCCGGTCGCCGACACCCCTGCAATCGACAAACCTTGTGGGACAGCTCGAATCCAGCTCCTGGTTGTCGTCGACACCTCCTAGACCTCGTGGCTGAAGAGTCAAGACGACCATCAACCTACCTGAAGCACTCGACATCGGTGGGCATCTGCTCATCGCCTTCCTGGTCCCGGGCTGTGATTTATATTGAGGTGTGATGTGACTACATAAAATGTACACCAATTGATCACACGCTTGCTGGGGCAGATGTGGTGAAAGCAACACTAATTCAATTTCAAGGCAGGGCGAGGAGCTTCTTCTGCTTGCCCACCCATGCTCAGTCTATGTGCAAGTCAATTTTTTTTCCAAAGGGACCGTCACCTAATACATCATAATTAATTGCCGGCATTGATTGGATTCATCATCAACATCCTACCACACAGCAGTAAAGATTACGAATTACCATTGTGTTAAGTTAAGTGACTCACTCGACACAACTACAGTTTGTAACTTCTTGTACTAGGCTGTCCCCGCCACCATTATGTTTTATTTGACTTTAGCAGTTGCAATATTGTTTGTTTGGCAGTCTTCTTCTGTACTGTACTTTACTTCGTTCTACTACTCCTCCCACAGTCGCTCTCAGGCAAGTGACTGTCTCTTTTTTATTTTTTTGCAAATGCTACTGCCAGTGTCTACTACTACCACCACAACCATGGCATCTTCTCCATTCACTTGGGAAACCATGCAGCCATCGCTGTGCCGAACTTAATCATCATCAATCACAGGTAAGATAAGTTTGGTGGGAGGTATAATGGACTAGGAGGAGAGACTGACAGTACTAGTAGGACAAATAACTCAGTGAGGGGTACCGCATCTATCTGTTTGTGTTACATCTTCGGCAGATTATTTAAATCAAACACTGGCTGTGGCCCTGCAGCAGCAAGGAAATCATGTGACGTAAATTCGTAAAACAGTAACCCCCACAGAACATTAACATTGTATGTTTAAGTATAAATATAACTTATTACCCTAACAAAAATAAACTATCCCACACCTGACCCACCCCTCTCCCTAACCCCAACCAATGTCCAAAACGAAAAAGTCAAAAGAATGTCCAGAAACCCCAACGCCCAATTCCCACCCACCAACAAAAGGAATAAAAAGGGGCAATCCAACAGGGTCCTATAGTTCTTCTTATATTCGGCGGGCTTTTAGGTGTTTGTCCACCAGTATCTTGACACTCTCCTCTAGTTGCTCCTCTAGCCGTGAAATCCGGAGGAGCATCTGGCGGCGAAATGCCCTGCAGTGGCATCCAGGGTGGGGGACAGCAGTGCTGGCTGATAGAGAATTGCGGCGGCGGGCGGCTGCCAGACCGCGGTGCCGTACCACTGGAGGTGGGGCCTGGCTGGGGCCCGGGGCATCGGAGGAGGCTGCAGCTGCTGCCGCCTCCTCCTCCGCCTGAGCCACCAGCCGCCGGTACTCCTCACAGATGGCCTCCAGTTTCCGGCGCCGGGCCCTGGCTGCCAACTCCTTCCGGGATGGTTTTTCTTGGGAAGGAGTATCTATATCAAGAAAGAAAAAGAATATTGTTGTAACCAGTACTCTTAGCAAAACAGTAACAAAATTAATTCAACACATAGTGGCACAGTAGCACTAGCAAGAAGCACAGTACATAACATTTGTGGTAATAATCTATCTATCCTCCCACTTCCTCGGCCTCTAACATTTGTGGGAGTTTCAGGCATTATACTAGCACTATGGACTCCAGTACACAGTACACCAGTCTTCTTCTTATCTCTAGTTTAGCGAAATTACATAACCTGGTTGTAGCTGGCATGCCAAGACAAACATACGAGTCATGACGCAGACTCACGTTAGTTTTATTTACTACTGTCTGCAGGTGGGGAAGCTCGTATTTTTCTATTACGGGTGGCACTGGCCATAGTATACTCTCTCTGTTACATGAAGGGCAATTGCTCAATTTCACTTTCACAGTGCCCTGGCTAATACAAAAAGGGAGATTATATATCTGATCCAATGATCATTGCTTATATATGGGACGATGACATAAGGTCAGTAGCGGTCGGTGGTGGGAGTGCTGTCGGGCGGTGACGTGGGGAGGGGCAGGGTGGGGGTAGTAAACTATGGATTATGGCCAATTACAGGTAAGTAAACATATAAATAAATAAAACTAATTTTGTTGCGCGCACTGCATCGCATTTGGCGGTGCAGTGCGCACAATGAAATTTGCTTTATTTATTTTTATGTTTACAGTAAAGTTACCTGTATTTGGCCGCGTAATCCATTGTTTACTACCCCCACCCTGCCCCTCCCCACATCAGCGCCCGGCAGCACTCCCACTACCGACCGCTACTGCATAAGGTACTTTGTTTTGATTGACTGTGTAACCAACAGATAGGCCACCCTTTGCAGGCTGGCTGACACATTCAAAAATAAATTAACATAGGTAGGGAGTGGTCCTCGGAGTCGAAGGAAGGCGCTTGATAACTAACTATACACAATATATATGATGTGCTTGGCTGCTTGCAAACTATTGTGAGTCAACTGTATTCTGAAAATACAACTTGTATTCCCCTCGGCTTTGCTACTCTGGCACGGTTTCTTTTACATTCCCTTAAAACTAAGACTCTGCATCCCGTGACAGTCTCCACCTATGCTGTCTATGATGAATACATACAGGCATCCATCCATTCTAAGTAAATGTCTATCATTCTTCTTAATCTCTCCACAAACCTTACTTTGTTTCACCAACAACAACCCATGCGTCCACTCCTTCTTTGCTTGCCTTGGCTTTGAGTTTCACCCAAACACCGCTGATGATTCTTGCTATCCACAGTATCCACCCATACTGTGTCGCCCACCCAGGCAGGCATCCATTCTTCTTTCACCTTCCACCCACCCTTCAACAACACATGCATCTGATTCCTATCAGCCACCTATCCATGCTTCCAACGTATCCTTTTCTGCCAGTCACATTAAATCTCACCCGTCCTTCCTCCTTCCACCCTTCTTTCCCTTTTTGTTCAACACATCCATCAAGGTCATCTGATCTGACTTTTAGTCTTCTCCATAAAACTTTCACAGCTGAGTTGGAGTCAGATGGAAGAGGCCATTGCTTAATCAACTCACGCTGCTAATGCTATTTCTAATGCATTGCTAATGCTAAGTAAAGGGTGTCTTCTTCAACCGTTGTATAATGTTCACTACAACTTCATACCTAATAAGTCTCAACAACAGTACAGTGAGTGAAGTGAACACCCTTCTAGCTAGTACAATGTCAATAAGTAATGAATATAACTTACCACCGCCCGCCACTGCTGCTGGCTCACCCCCTGTAGCTCCTGCAGGTGCCGCATCTCCTGCCCCCTCCGGAATGGTCGCATCGCCGCTGGCCCCGCCGGCACTGGTGGTCGGTAGTACGCCTAGAAAAAAACATGACACATTTTTAGATGCCTGTACACCTCCCCCTATTTATTCGTTTTCACTAGCAAGATTGAAAAAAAAGTTAGTACATACATATATAACATACATCACTAGTCCAAATCGGGTACTAGAGTAGAGTCAGTAGACACTAGTAGTGTTATGGTCCCTAGGGTCATTATTATAGTCTACTCTACTCTTTGCAAAGTTAGCCTGAGCCGTGCAACCATTTTTCGCTTCATGTCTTTTGTGCATGTTACCTCGCAGCTTGTTGTGCAGTAACAGTAAGACGCCTTTTTGAGCCCACATGAGGTCATACAGCTACTGTCTGAGCGTTGCGTACAAGAGGTCGAAAAACAAGCCACTTTGTTATGGAGTTCGGTTCGTCCGTATTGCTTAGCCATAAGTAACATGTTACACTTTTTGGCATGACTGAGAAATGCTTGCATTATACTATCTAACGCGCACCATTTTTCTCATAACAGGCAGAAGATTCCCTTCTACGAACCAGAGATTTGCAGAGCTTATGAATGATGCATGTAACCAGTACTTCTACGTTCTACGGTGAGGGGTCTCCCAGAATTCGCACAGATCTTTTGTCTTTTATCATGCACTTGTTTGTAACAATGTTTATTGTTTTAATCTTATGCATGTTGCTGTTGGAGCTGGCTGTAGTACACTGAATTTTATAGAACAACATACAGAGCTTGTTAGTTGAAAATAAACCTTTTGAACTTACACATAGACTCTGTGGTATTTGGTGTGGTGGTGGTGGACTTACACGAGTGAGTGAGCGAAAGGGTGTTATGTTCTGCGTTGTGTAATCATTGGGTATCTTCGGGTGGGGGTTCGGGGACCTAATGAGACACTATAGCTAGTCGTTCAGGGGATTGTGGGTTCACTTCTGACTGAGGTGTGAGGAAGGTCCAACCTCCCATCACCAACATCCTATTTTCTTGTGCATAGTTCTGTATGTGGCTGTGCAGAATCCCCACATCAGTAGTAGTATGTACTATATCCTATCAAAAATAGTCAAATATCTGGTTGGGCATTTTGTTTGTGGTAATTGTCAAAGCCTCAAGATTAAGAAGACTAGAAGAGGACAACCCAAAGGACTGGACTCAGTGGCTAGAGCTATTGGTCAATCTGAGTTTTATTCAAAACCGTAAAATAAAGAGTGGCAAACTGGGCAAGCTTAGCGACAGACTAATAGTAGTAGTACAGACATTCATAGCAGAGGCAGTTAGAACTTAGAGGCAGGGATAACCAGATTTTAGAAACAGATAGTCAAGTCAAGATCAAAGAAGCTTTTGTAAAAAATAGAATTAGGAAGTGGAACCAGAATTAATAGTTCGGAAAAAATAAGGTGCGGTAAAAGTTAGGGCAATATAATTGTTAATATTAACCACTGGAGGACTTACTGGGACCAGCAGCAGGGCCCTCGGTAGAGGAGCGGTCCTCTGGTGGTTGTCCCGCCAACTCGGACCCCGCCTTCTTGCCCCTGGGTCCTGCAGATCAGTGATCATATAAGATATAATAAAGAAAGACACAAACATTAATGATTGCTGTGAAACAAATAAATTATCTAAAAAAACGCTCAAAAAATGTTTTAGGAAACAAATATTGCAATAAAATTGACCTATCTAATCCGATCGACTACCGGCTTGCGGGATTCACGGACCGTCTACTTATTTAGGAACACTAATTCAGTGTTCCATTCTGATTGATTCGAATCCAGAATACTAACTAAGCCTAAGTACCACCTGACCTAGCCCACCTATTCCAGACGGGCCAATTGTTCACTAATTCTGCATTTCCATTTTTTTTAGCCCTCAAAAATGCATAGATGAGAAGGAGGACACATGCATAAATTTGTGCATACACCAAATTGTTGGTTGGTTGCGTCTGATGTTCTGCTACTGACTGACACTACTAAGCCTACCACTCACTAAACAAACTACAAAAGGTTCTACTAAGGACTGGGGTAAGCAGCACTCAGTGACAGAGGATGCGTCACGCAGACCGCTCAAAAATTATCAACTAATAGTAACTAAACCTAGTATCAATCCATCCACCACTATTTGACAGGAGGACAAAGGAAGGACTAGAGTCTCTCTAGCAATAGCATTACCTAACTTAAGTTCTCTAAAGTAAACTCTTACATAATAATAAGGACAAGCGAGCGCAAAGTTGCAAACAAGTAAGAGTAGCGCCCAGCACCTGTGTCCTACAATCACAGAAGATTTTGAAACGTAATTTACCTGCAATGTAAGCAGCAGTATTCTTGTTATTCGTAAAAAATTATACACAATACTTATACTACTATATATATTAGCTACTCACCAAGCCCCACGACCTCGACACCTAGGAGGTCCAACAGGTCCTGCTCCCGGTCCAGGATGTCTGACCACCGGTGTGCCAGCTGGTTATGGGTGCGCCGGACCCCTGAGCAGCGAAACACTGCCCGGCGCACCTTCGCCCACCGGCGGTGACGCTCCTGGGTAGGGTACCCGGAGCCTGGCCTGCCGCCTGCTGCCAAGGTCAAGGGGAGGTGGTGCTGAACAAAAAAAACAAGGGCGGCCACCTCTGCCTCACTAAAAAGCTGCCGGACTTGCACCCCTGCAGGGCGCAGTCTGCCGCAAGGCAGGAGGCTCTGGCGCACGCGCCTTGCCCTTGGAGCCGTTATTGGTGCTGCTACCCTTCGCCATGGTTCTGGGGTGTGTGGAGGAGGCGGAAAAGAAAAGTTAGAAGGGAAAAATAAAGTTAGGGGAAGAAGTAGGAGCTTAAAGAAGAAAGTAATATAAAACAGTAGAAAAGTTAAAAAAACACAGTAAAAAGTAGAAATAAATGCAAAATATAGACTTAGGCACAGAGAGAGATAGATAAGAAATAAAAAAAAAATGAAAAACAGTGTGAAAAACTAAGGATTGCAAACATTGAGGGAGGATAGAAAAGCAGGCCCAGAACCATAGCATAGAGTGAAAAACAAGATGGCCGCGCCCATCGCGACCGCGAGGGTAAGTTCGCATGATATTTCTCCCCGAGCACGCAAAAAGCATCGCGAACACGTACGACGCGTTCCCGAACATAAAATGCGCATCGCGAGCACGCTTTACGCGACCCGGAACAGGAAATAAGGCATCGCGAACGGGCGGGACAAGTGAAAAACAAGATGGTTGCACCCATAGGCGACCGCATGGGTAAGTTCGCGAGATACTATCCCCGAGCACGCAAACAGCGTCCCGAACACGCACAACGCGTTCCCGAAGAAGAAAAACGAATCGCGAACGGGCGCGACAAGCAACTACGCATGCTTGCGTAGCTCGCGTAGCACTTCAACGTCTTCGCGTAGCTTCGCGTAGCGCGACTACGCAAACTACGCCCAGGGTTAATCGTCTGTCAGACGATGCTTCTCCTTCTGATTCCCACAGTCTGCACTCTTATGGTCAGGTTGGTACAGGTTTCTAGTGTAATTTTTACCTGATGGAAGGTTCCCATGAGAACCCTTTTGCCTAAGCTAAAAGATGAACTATGAGCTCATCGCACAGACAAAGGCTAGTCAACAAAATGATAACATATATCAAGTTATTTGGAAGCAACATTTATAAGTCTATGTCACCATTTGTTCTTTACAGTTTCAATAAATCTCTTATTCTAATGGAATGATCTAACATGGGGTGAGGCACTAAAAGAACATGATATTAAAGTCAGAACATTTCTAGGATGACTTCAATACTAGGCATTTGCACAGAATACTTTACTATGACCAAAGGTCAAAAGGAAAGCTTTGGGCCTAGTCACTGCACAGGCTAAAGTATAGTTGTTGGTGCAAAATTTCGAAAAACACCCAATTATAAATGAAGCATTTCTAATAACATCTTTCACTTCTACATTAGTTATAATGCGATATATTTTGATTTATTTATTTGTTCTACAGAGGTGCATTCACGTTTTTCTTTGTGAGTCATCTCTAACACGTGCATTTCAATAGCATTTAAAAGTGTTCTAAAATGCAATTCTAACATAGTAAAATATGTTGATTTCTAAATATGTGATCATTTTTCCCAATAAAGGTGAGAAACAAGCAGAAAGAGGCAGAATAGAGGTCGGAAACTAGCAGAAAAGGCAAAATAAAGGACATAACGAGCAGAAAGAGGAAAGATAAAGGTCAGAAACGAGAAGAAAGAGTCAAAATAAATGTCAAAAACGAGCAGAAAGAGGCAAAATACAGGTCAGAAATGAACAGAAAGAGGAACAATAAAGGTCAGCAACAAGCAGAAAGATACAAAATAAAGGTCAGAAGTGAGCAGAAAAAAGGCAGAAAACTAGGGGTGGGTGGTAAACGCCACTATGCAGGCAGAGTTTTCAGAATTTTACCACTCCGCGCACCGCTTGGAACGCGGAGTTCGGCAAAAACTCACCTGCCGGCAGAGCGTTTTTTACTGGCACGCTCACCCCTAAACTTACCCACCAACCAGTAGTGCGCCAGGAGGCACGTTTGCAGAGTGGTTGAGAAAGGGGGCGTGGCCTCTGACAAGGTCTCAGCAATACCGCTGTGGGGGACTTACTTGTGGCAACAATAGGGATTCTTGGCCCCCAACAACCCGCAGCAGCCAAGGGGACTTCATCCCCCAACTAGTAGTGTGCCAGGAGGCGCGTTTGCAGAGTGGTTGAGAAAGGGGACAGGGCCTCCAATGAGGTCTCAGTCTCCGATGAGGTCTCAGTAATCCCACTGTGTGGGATTTACTTGCGGCAACAATAGGGTTCTTGGCCCCCAATGATCCAGAGCAGCCAAGGGGAGTTCATTCCTCAACCAGTATTGTGCCAAGAGACACGTTTGCAGAGTGGTTGAGAAAGGGGATGGGGCCTCCGACTAGGTCTCAGCAGTCCTGCTGTGAGGGACTTACTTGTGGCAACAATAGGGGTTCTTGGCCTCCAACAACCCTGAGCAGTCAAGGGGACTTCAACCCCAACCAGTAATGCGCCAGGGGGCTCGTTTACAGAGTGGTTGAGAAAGGGGGTGGGGCCTCCGACGAGGTCTCAGCAGTCCTGCTGTGGGGGACTCACTTGTGGCAACAATAGGGTATTTTGGTCCACAACAACCATCAGCAGCCAAGGGGACTTCATCCCCCAACCAGTAGTGCACCAGGAAGCCCCTTTGCAGAGTGGTTGAGCAAGGGGGCAGGGCCTCTGATGGGGTCTCAGCAATCCCACTGTGGGGGACTTACTTGCGGCAACAATAGGGGTTCTTGGCCCCCAACGACCCTCAGCAGACAAGGGGAGTTCATCCCTCAAACAGTAGTATTCCAGGAGGCGTGTTTGCAGAGTGGTTGAGAAAGGGGGCGGGCCTCTGACGAGGTCTTAGCAATCCTGCTATGGGGAACTTACTAGTGGCAACAATACGGGTTCTTGGCCCCCAATGACTCTCAGCAGCCAAGGGCACTTCATTATGGATGGCTGAGCAATATTCCGCCTGCTCACGGAACTCCGCGGAATTTGGCTGAGTTTTTCGGTAACTCCGTGGAATTCCGCAGAGTGAAACTCTATGAGCTCCAATCAGGCCTACAGAAAATAAGCAGAAAATGAGCAGAACCCATTCAGGCACTCATGCACCCACTCAAAGATGAACTCAGACACTTACACCCACTGACAGACACAGTCAGACACTCATGCACCCACTTACAAAATCACTCATACTCTCTCTCAGCCGCTCACAGATCTACTCAGAGACTTGTGCACCGACTCACAGACCCTCTCAGAGACTCACACACCCACTCACAGACCCACTCAGACACTTACATCCCCACTCATACTCTCTCACACCCACTTACAAACCTACTCATACACCCACTGAGACTCATGCACTCACTCACACACTCTGTGGCAATGGTTAGTTGTTACAGTTAGGAAATAAAATGAAAAAAACCTTACAAATTCACTAAAAAAGCCAAAGGCTACAGGGACGTTATACTTAGGGAATAGAATTTTTAAAAAACATAGAAATTCACTGAAAAAACCAAAGGTACAGGGACATTATAGTTAGGCTCAGATTTCACTCGTACAAAACCAGTGAAATTCAGCAGAGATAGTTACCTGAGCTAACTATAAGTTACGCCCCTCCAATGGATTACTTATGACCGCACATATTACATCACTCATTACATGGTCAATGACATCATTGATGACATCACTGATGGCATCTCAAATGACACCACTGATGACTTCACTGATGACATCATCCACAAAACCACTCACACACCCATTCACAGACCCATACCACTACTTACGCAACCAATCACTCAACCATAGAGCTACTCACACACCCCCTCACAGAGTTTGATCATACAACCAGTCACTCACCCATACAACCCCTCACACAGCCACACACTTACCCATACAGCTACTGACACCCAGTTATTCAGCTATACAGCCACGCACACACCCACTCACTCACCCATACAGCCTCTCAACAGAGCCACTCATTCCCCCATACAACCACTCACACAGTCACTCACATACCCACACAACCACTTACATACCCATTCACACATCCATACAACCACTCACACAACCACTCACTCAGCCATACAGCCAATCCCACAGACACTCACTCTTCCAGCAGCATGAGAGCAGCCTCTGAATTGGCCATAGGTGAGTCTGGGAACCTCAGCCTGTGCTACAGTGGAGCCAGAAGAGCGCCACGGTAGCGGGGGGCAGTTAAGTTATTTTTTTTTGTATTGTTATTATCTGTTATTGTCCACCCCCGTGCGCTGCCCTCCCCCGCACTGCCCCCTCCTATTCTGCGCTCCACCTCCCCCACACAGCCCTGCCACTTTTCCCTGACACCGGCGCTAATGAATATTTATAGATATACACCTGATCGGAGTGTGTATTGTTTCAACAAAAATCATCAGATTTTCGTGCAAATAGCTTATCCTATATGTTTGGCGATTTACCTAAATGGACTTTCAACAGCTTCGGTTTCTCAGGTTGGTGATCTCAATTTCGGATTTTCGTAAAATTAAGTTCGCTCTCTGCTTTTGAATTATTTAATTTCACTTTTATTTTAATGTCCTTATCTTCTGTGATGCGCTATATGAAATCTTTCAGAAAATGTTTTCATTCGGCCTCCGCCTCCTAAAGCGGCAGAGCTCTCTCATTCCGACTCCATGTTCATGCGTCTGTATTGTTTCTACTTTGTCACTTGGTAAAATTGTAATACACTTGTTTATCGCATTGATTGCGAGATATTATTTGTGTCTCTCTCTGACATGTTTATATTCAACGTGAATGCATTGTTTAGCATCCAAACAAATTTGAAACTGTAAAGAACGTGGCTTTAATTTACCCCTGTAATCTGTGCAGGCTTGTATAACTTCAGAAATGTTTTAAGCTGAAAAAATATTGTTTTAGTCTATATAAATATCAACTTCCCTTAATATAAAAAGTACAAACCGACGTTGCCTGTTTGGGATGCTTTTTACAGATATAATGATTTTTTCAATCCTGCGTTTTTTGTTCCTTTATGAAGGGTAGCAGTTCCAGTAAAACGAGTACGGATAATTACTTTTATGGTGCAGTGAAAAATTGCATTTTGTAGAATGACTTTTATGACACCGTAATGTATTTTAAATATATTTGCCTGAGATTTCATGGTACTTATGTATCAGCTGTTAGCACCAATGTTATGTTGATTTAGATAATGTAAGAGCACTTTAGAGAACTACACAATGTTTTCCTCCTCTTGCGAGTAATACGTACTTTATATGTTTGCTCATGGATTGAACAGACATCAGGATGCTACATTTTAAGGCTGGGCTAGAGAGACAGAACGCTCTCTAACAAAGACGATACATCTACGAGAGGGCCTCTGCTGCTCAATGAA
Source organism: Calotriton arnoldi (assembly GCA_963921515.1). Lineage (NCBI taxonomy): Eukaryota > Metazoa > Chordata > Amphibia > Caudata > Salamandridae > Calotriton > Calotriton arnoldi. The sequence continues at coordinate 636,928 of CAWUFW010003137.1, forward strand.
GCACGAAGTTATATTGGTCAATTGATTCATTGCATTACTGCTTTCTGATTGGTTCGCATGGATGTGGTGCCATGTGTGCATCCTCCAAAGAGGACGTCCAGGTCCAGTGTGCCAGTCATGTTTTATTCGGGTGCATGGACAGAGTAAAATGTGGATGCCATATTGGGTGGTCCATGTACCTCACCCTGAAATGGCGAGAGCACAGGACTGAGACAGATGCATTTTTTTTCATTAGAAAGCTGTGCAGCAGAAATCAGTGGTTTTAGAGTCAGGCAGGGAAGGCGGTTCAAACAGAGGTGTGTTGAAAACATTTTGAATGCTTTTGCAGGGATGTCTGCCCCTGCAATCCCTGATCATGGACGTCGATTCACCCAGGAGCATCGCCCCACTGCTTTTCAGCAGTGCAAAAAAGGAAAAATAAAATGATAATAACACAATGTTATTATCATTTTATTTTTCCGTGCTGAGGCAGTTTACGGGGCAGGGCTGTCGTCACAGCCAGCAGGGGGAGGAGTGGTTGGAGCACTTAAGTGCCGGACAAACAGTCATGCGCACTTAGCATGTTCTCCAGCTGGCTGTATTGCACAGCCTGGGCTAAGAACATGCACAGGCTCCCACTTCCTGTCTGAGCACTGAACCAGGGCGCTCAGACTAGTCATGCTGGTAACAGCAGCGTTGTGATTGGCTTAGGGGAGCATGTGTGCTTCCTGCTTCCGGGACTTATCAGGAAGAGAAGCGGAGAAGAGACGACAGAGAAATGACGGCGGCCTTGAAGAGGTAAGTTCAATTTCTTTTTTCACCCCCGCCACCCCTGATCCATGCCAGCCGCCACTGGATTCACCAAAATGCGTGGGGTAGCAGAAGTGACATCATATACCCTTTGACTTTAACGATGTCACAGGAGGTGACATCATATGACCTCTCACCCTGCATCATCCCAAGAAGTGATGTCACATAACCCTAATCCTGATGATATCACAATAATTAACATTTCTGAAGTTACACAATTGCATAATTAATATTATATATTCTTCTAGGGGAGAATAAATGGTGGGGTTTCTCTTCCCTGAGAAAAGTGTGAAAAAAATGGGCTTTACTAGTGCATTTGAATGAACAATTTCTACAAAAATTTGCTAAAATGCCATAGGTTCTGAAAAAACACTACTAAATATTCAAGTACTTTGATGGTGTGCCAAGCTACAGAAATCTGACAGTCCCCATGAGTTCACCCAATTATGTTTTTAAAATGTTCTATGGGTGCCACCTTATGTCAAAATTTACCTCCAGTGCTAGGACCAGCATTTTGCCGTGGTGGTTCCTTTTGCCCAAATATTACATAAAATATGCCAGTGCCAGACTTTTCCTAATACAGCTTCTTTGCACTATGGATGTCTCTTATGTCAAAGGTTATGTCTAATATGTCAAGGAACACATTTTGTCATTTATGGCGCCATGTTCTTGCCACTGTTGTCTTTCCATATGCCAGGAATTTCCTCCAATGTGCGATCACAAGCAATTTGCCACAGGTGCCAATTATGCCAAGAATTTCCTCCAGGAGGTCAGCGTTGGCATTTTTTCATGGGTGCTCCATGCCAAAATTTACCTACAGAGTGCCAGCACTAGCATTTTGCCAAGGGTATCCCATATGCAAGTATTGCCCTCCACTATTCCAGTGCCAACCTATTGTCAAGGGTGCTTCTATAAGCCAAGAAGCATGCCAGATCCAACAGCTAATTTGCAAGCATAACAACACATGCTCTCTTGCATTCATTTATTCACACTCATTCTATCATTAGCCCTGACTTGCACTAATTCATTTTCACCTACTCTCGTGCACTCACTCTTACCCTGAATCACTCATTCGCACTTTCTCACTCACTCTTACTCTGGCTCACTTATACTTACTCATTTTGATTGACACACATCCATGATCCCATAAACAAATATACACGCTCACACATATACACGCTCTCTCACCCAAACCCACTCTCACCCACATGCACGTACACAACATACATTAAAATAAATTTTTTTCTTATCTAAGATGCCAGTGAAGGTCCAGATCTTGCTGCTTCATTTTTTATTACATTAATAGTGAATAATAAAATATTAATGCAATAAAACTGAGCAGAAAACGAGGTTAGAGCCTGACTCTGATAATGCGAGACACTTGTGTTCTTTGCACTGATTTTGCCACCTCTGCGGCCAGGGGCCGCAAAGGCAGGGACAAGGGTAGCAAGGGGCAAGCTGGGGGAAGCAACTGCGCCCCTAAATGACGTCCATGTCCCTGATGTCTATTTTTTACATATGGAACTGGAGGCCTAATAGATGTAAGTGGAGCAGGTGCGACCCCCTCAAGGCTGAAAATCATTTATGTTTTTTGGCCCTGTTTAAAACATGGCAGAAATTTTAACCACGAGACAGAACACCAGCTCTTACTTATGCTATGAACATAGACTTTCTCATAGGTTCATGCACTGAGACTCTCTGATGCCTTTATACCCTAATAATGCTAAGATGGGGGGGCGTGGTTTTGCTGAGCAGCAAGATGGCAACTACTTAGAGGGCTCAGAGGGATCCTGCTAATTCAGGGGCATCTGAAGCTGAAAAACCACATGCACAGCTTCATAATACACCCGTAACCTACCTGCAGCAGACTGGATTTAAGTTGCTTCTCCCGGGGCTCGTTGTGAGGACTGGAAGATTGGGCCTGCCAGGGGCCTGATGCGGCTTGGCTGGGACACTGCAGCATGCCGGAACTATCTACTAGGGGCCACCCTGGGACACCTCACTGTTTTCTGTGCCTGCGATGGCCGGTCGCTGCTGCTTGTGGGTTATGGCTTACTGCACACCCGGGGCTACAAACCAGGCCTACCTGCTGGTTGTCTGCTGGCCTGCCTGTTGACGCCACGCTGGGAGGGCAGCCTGCATTTCCTCCCTGCCACATTTGACACTTCATCCCCCTGACAGCACTAAAGGAGGTGGCTGTGGCTACGGAGGTGACTGCGGCGGCATAGGCGGGGTCGATGTGACCAAGCCTGGCTAATTGATCGGGTGAGTGCACGGGGCGCTGGGTATGTCGGGCCCTTTTTCCCCTCTGTGGGGTTGCTGCTCGCTTCCCTTCTGGTTGTTGCCTCCTGCTTGCCCTCGGCTTTGCCCGTCCTTTGTGTTCGGTGGGTGCGTCTGACTTAGCGGGCCCAGCTGCAAGGCGAAGAATCGACTTGTGAGATGGCAGCTGGCATCAAGGGTGGGTTGCGGCCTACATACCACATACGGCGTTGCTCCTGTGGCCTCCCGCCCCACTGTGTACAGTTGGGGCTCTGCGCCATGGGTGCTGCATGGCTGACTGCCCTCCAAGGTGCCATGCTTCCCTGAGGGCTCCAGTCCATGTGCTGTGGTGTCACCCATTGCGGTGCTTTTTCCGCCTTGCTGGAACATGCTTAAGAGTCCTTGAGCTGTATCATATTGGGCAGCCAACTAAATCAAGACTTTCCCACCGAGCCTTCCAAGCGCCCTGTTGCTGGCTACAACAGTTGAAGAGAATTAGCGCTGGCCACACAGCTGAGCCTGCTGATGCCCCCTGCGGTGGTATTTGCCCGGGGTGAGGCGGGGCTCAGTGAACCTCTATCTTCTTGCTGGACACATCAATCTACAACCCCATCCCAACCGGAGGAGATCGCCCCCCTCACCCTCCTCTGCTTGGCTGATCCCTGCTGACAATCGCCCACGCTGACTACATCTCTCATTATGCATCATGGGCAAACACGATATTAAACAATCCAAACTCTCCTTTGAGAACGGATGCCTCACTAGCCATGCTGACCAGAGCCAAGACCCTGAGCCCACTGCAACACCTCTGGCAGATGGCAATTCAGTAGATATAGACCTGCGTGTGTTACTTATGGATGTAAAAACGAACCGGAAAACAATAGATTCTAAACTAGACCTTCTTACTAGCAGACTAGATCAAGGCAGACTCTAAAGAACATTTGCTGCATGTTGACAAGGTGCTTGACCTTATAAAAGCAAAAAACAAAGATCTTGAAGCATGGTCCAGACGTAAAAACTTCTAAATCACCGGGATTTCAGAATCCACACCTATCACCAAGATGGAGGACTATGTTGAGACCTTGTTGCACAAACTTTTTGGAGAAGGCCTCTTGGCGGCCTTCATTGCTGAGCATGCCCACTGCTCTTTTGGCCTGAGGCTGCCTGCGGGTACACAGGCTCGCCTCATAGTGACCCACTTATTGAACTTCCTAGACCACGATGCAGTCCTGCGACTGGCGTGTGAGCGTGGATCGATTCAGCACCAGGATAGTGACATCTCATTCTATCCAGATTTCATCCTATATATGCATTTAGCCCGTCACGACTTTACCCCTGCCAAAAAACGATTCCAACAAGCATATATACCCTACGCAATCTCATACCAGGCCAAATTGCGGGTTTCATTCGACTGTAAAATGTACTTTTTTACTGATACTAAATCTGCTCTAAAATTTGCCAACCATGTAACCAAGATACAGCGATCCACGCTGCCCTCGCCTCGTTTCTCAATCAGGTGCCCATCTCAGTGATAATGACTGATCGACTACCATGATAGATCTCTTTTATTGTCCGCCTCCCCAGAGGGTTCCGGAGGGGGGCTGTCAGGGTTCATCATCAAACTACACAGTTCTGGTTGCCATTGTCTCTATAACCTGATATACATCTGACCACCCTGTGCTACTAGTAATATAACTCTAAGGCATAGCCTGCCCCTTTGTTCCTCAATCCGGTCTCCCAGCCGCCTTTGGCAGGGTTGTTCGCCCGGTGTTTCTCTGTCCCCGTGGGATGACTCCCAAACTAATTTTTTACGTTACAAATAGTTCTTGGGGTTGGTTGGAGGGAAATGCATCTCAACCATTAATGGGGGGCTGGTCTGGGCGGGGGTTGTGGATGGTACTGTTGTGCTGTTGCTCTGTTTTCTGTCTGTATTCCCACCCTTTCCCAAGCCATGCTGCCACAATTTCTCAATCCACAATTGTCAACTACTGACGCCATGACACTAGACACCAACAGACTCTTCATATGACACCCGCCCGCAGATAATATGGCCAGCAATTCCTAAAATACCTGGCACATTCATGGGCTTAATAATTATAGAAAGTTATGCTTTGCTCATGCTTAATTGCACAGGCACAAAACAGACATTTGCTTTTTACAAGAGACACATTTGCGAGGCCCATCGACCCCTGTCATGCGCGCCCGTTTGTGGGGGGAAATGTATTCTTCAGCAAACTCAAACTGCGCCCGGGGCATCGCTGTGCTTTTGCGCAAAAACCTCCCATGGCAGTTGTCCCATTCTCTCGTAGACTCTGAAGGGCGATACATTATACTAGTGGATTCCCTGCACGGGCGGCCGGTGATGCAGGCCGCGGTGTATGGCCCCAACTGCGACAAACCTGACTTTTTCACTGGAATGTGAGCAAAAAATCTCTAGCCTTGGCCCCCGGGCTTTCATATGGGGTGGTGACTTTAAAGCCATACTGGATAACCAACTGGATTGCTCTGGGGCCCCAAAAAGTCTACATCCACATGCCACAATAGCGCTAAACACGTTAGTCCATGACAATTGGCTACTAGACGTCTGGAGACAAGCACACCCTCCCACTCAAAAGGCCACTTGCATCTCGGCCTTTCATAACGTTTGGTCCAGACTTGACTTCTGGCAGAGCATCATATTTTTTCAGCACTTTCGTATGTATTTGGAATGTCCTGGGTTAGAGTAAGAGTCAGAACACTGGAAAATAATAGTGATTCTCCTTTAATCATCTTTTGTAACTTCCATGTGGATTTTGAATCTCTATTACCTGGTTATAGGAACATCAACTCTACAGTCACAATATTTAAAACAGGAGTCATTTCTGCTGGTATGCTAATGAGAATGAATCCTTTTCTTTTGGTGGGATTGTGGCATATGTTATTAGGCTATGCTTCAGTGATGCAGCTCAAATATTTGTCTTTTTTGTCAAATGTGCACTTTTCTGATGGGCATGTTCCTGATTTGCTGTTGCCAAGAAACAATCTTGCTGTTTATTGTGACCGAGTCTTTTGAGTTCTCCTTCAAAATCCATTAAGTTCACAATAGGACTTTTATAACCAGACAGCTGGCGCTGTTTGGTAAGCAAGACTTAAAAATTTACAGTGAGACTGTAAAGTCATATTAAGGGGCAGATTTATAAAAATGTCATGCAACGCAGCGCAGCAAGACACCTTGCTGCACTGCATGACAGGGAGAGGGCAGGAATGCGCCCTATTTAACATTATATGGTGCATTCCTGTATTCTCTTTGCGCTGACGCACTATGTGCTGCCTAATGCCAACAGAGACACCCTTGCATTATGGATTGTTTTTGTGCAGGAGGGACACCTTCTGGGGCATTTTTATCTTTCTGTGTGTGCTGCAGAATGCAAAAAGAGGAACAAATTAGGAGAAATAAACACACCCATGGGAATGATCTCAGATGGATTGCCTCATTCCTCACTGGAAGAACTCTGAAAGTCTGCCTACTTCCGTTTACCCTCGAATCCAAGAAAATCATTTGCGGTGTCCCCCAGCACTCTTCCCTCAGCCCCAACCTCTCAATACCTAAATGACACCCTTAGCCAACATCGTCAGATCCCACGAGCTCAACATCATATCATACGCAGATGACACTCAACTCATCCTCTCCCTCTCCAAGGACCCCTTCACCACCAGAACCAGCTTCAACAGGTGCATGACGAGCATCGCCAAATGGATGAGAGAAAACTGCCTGAAGCTCAACACTGACAAAACGGAAGTACAGATCTTCGACAACAGCACTGCCCAGTGGAGCGCTTCCTGGTGGCCTGAGAAACTAGGACCAGCACTCTCCCCGTCTGACCATGTCAGAGACCTCGGCATCATCCTCAACAGCAACTTGCCCGTGAAGTCCCAGATCAACGCAGTCTCCTTAGCCTGCTTCTTCACTCTGTGCATGCTACGAAAGATCTTCAAGTGGCGCCCCATGAACTCTAGACACACCGTCACGCAAGCCCTCATCACTAGCAGATTGGACTATGACAATGCTCTCTGCTCGGGGATCAATGCACACCTCCTCCAGAGACTACAGTACATTCAGAAAGCCACAGCCAGACTCGTCCTTAACCTCCCCCGACGGACCTACATCTCCCCTCACCTCAAAGAACTCTATTGGCTTCCAATACAGAAGAGATGCCAATTTAAGCTACTGACCCACGCATGCAAGGCTCTTCACAACCTAGGAGCGACCTACATCAACCACTCCCTGAACTTCCATCAACCAGCAGAGAACTACACTCTGTCTCCCTCTCGCTCACCCACACCCCCCCTCGCATCAACAGAAGAATGACCAGAGAACGCTCCTTCTCCTCCTCCTGCATCTCCGTACCGCCCCATTTCTACCAGAATTCTGAAAAGCCCTCAAGACCTGGCTATTCAACTGAGTCTCTCATACTCTGCAAGCACCTGGATACCCTCTCAAGTGATTAGCTGCACTATATAAATCAACTTATTGATTGATATTTTTCCTCGTTACGCCACCCCTGGGAAGGTGTAGCCTTTTGACGCAATCCCAGGTTTACCACTCATGGTAAATCAGGGAATGCAACAAAATGAATGGGTGGATGCATGGGTACACCTATGCTCCACCCATGGGACGGTTTCCTGGGGCAGAGTAATGCAAGGAAGAAACTTGCACTGCCTTGCATTACTCTAGATTTACCAAACCACGCTGGCTCATGAAAGGTGCCTTGCGTGGCTTAGTAAATTTCATCCTAGGTTTTGCGCCACCCTGCGGCCCCTTGCGTGGTGCAAGACCAACGCAAAACGTTTGATAAATATGCCCTTAAGTCTTTAGCAATCAGAGCGCTTGTGTTGTCTGATAGGTGAGGCCTAAAAACTTACAGTGGGACTGCAAGTTCCAAATAGGTCTTTTACAACCAGACAGCTTGTGCTATCTGGTAAGTGAGACCTAGAAACGTACAGTGGACTTAGAGCCTGCCCATTGCTTACAGGTCGTTGGCTTTATTGGCACTCCCCTTTGCTTTCTTCTGATTCAATGGCTTACCATCTTCTTGTTTGTCCCCTCAGGAGCATAGCCTCTTTACCATCCTTTTGATTGCTCACATTTGGAGAACTACTTTTTCATTTTTTATTAAGCAGTTCCTGACAGTGCATACATTTTCTAGTTCTCTCCTTCGTGTGCTGCCTCACCCCTTCAATCCCCCCCCCCCAAACTCTCTCCAGCCTGTCTGTAAAAGCAATAGGGATGTATTTGCTGGAAGATGGCTAAAGAGCAGAGTTTAAGGGTTGTTTTGTTTTATCTTCTGCATTCCAAAAATTGCATGAAAGCGCAAGTTTTGGCACAAAAAAGGTTTTTATGGTGCTACTGGGAAGGATGATCTGCTGCACTCTTTCAGCTGGCGTCTGCGCCAGGTGGTGTACTTAGTATGAAACTTCTCCTGGAGGACCATAAATCTACTCCGTTGGTGACTACGGAAGACCAAATGACTGAGTCGTGTGGAAAGCAGATTAGGCTTTGGCAAGCATTTCCCTTTACATTCTGGCCCTTCCATATTCTTTTTAAATTCTATTCAAAGTTTCCAAAGTTTAAAGTATTTGAGAAACAAACCATGCTATTTGTAAAGATTGAAAACATCAAACTACGCTTTTGAAACACCATAATATGTGTTTGCTTATCCTCTAGTATTTTGGAATGCTTTTATCTTTTTTTTGTCCTCATTGTGCAATGTTAATGAAAGGGGTGTATCGGAGGCCCCTGTCCTATCCTGTCCGGATCGGTTTATGTTACTCCTTTGTGATTTGGGTCTGGGGTTGAAGAGAGGAGTTTCCGACCTTTCCCTTGGGGGGGCCCCCTTGTTTCCCCACCATAACTTGGCGCAAAACTGGGGGGGGAGCTAGTCATTATGACTACTCGTTCAAGCCCATTACTTAAAGGGCATTGCTTTAATCATTGGACTTATACATCAAAAACAGTATTCAGGTAGGATTATTAAATTTTTCCCAAATACCCCAAAATCTATGTCTCTTGCTTACCCTCCCGCGTTTGTCTAAGTTATACACTCTCAATATTGAGGATAGCCATTCTCTAAGTGTTGGAGGTATAGGTTTCACCCACTTTATGCAAATTTCTCTCCTGGCCAATAGTATTAATAAAAAGAGTAAATTTACTCAGCTCTTTGTCTAGATTAGGGAAATTTGTGCTGTTATGCCCTATCCCAAAAATAACAAGTTCTATGCTTACCTCTACTGGTTGTCCCAGGAGACTAGAGAGAAGCTTACCCACATCGTTCCAAAACTGCTCGAGTTGGGGGCACTGCCGAAACATATGGAGGTCGTCCGCTCTTTCCTCCCCACACTTTGGGCAGCATCTTACCGTTTGCTTGTTGATCTTAGATAGCTTTCTCGGTGACCAGTATGCTCTGCGGATGGTAAACAGGTGATTTTTTCTCAAAGGGGCGGATTTAACTATGCGCCAGCATGTAGCCATAGATACTTGCCATATGTGTCGTAGATCCAGCGTCGGCAGCTCTTTCCCCCATACCTCGTTTGGAATCAAACATTCTTCTTCCCCAGCCTGAATGAGAGCCCAGTACCAGCAGGATACTTCTTTTTTAGGAGACTTATTTTTCTGAAATAACTTTTCGATTTCCCTGGTACCAGTTTCCTCTTCCCCGAGGCCCTTGACCCGGTTCTGTAACTGGTAATATTTAAATTTGGCAATGGAACCTTTGTTTTTGATTGCAAGGGCTTCCCAGCTGATGATTGAATTCTGCTCAATGAGTTCGCCCCATTTGTTTATTCCTCCTTCTTTTAGGGGAATCGCTAGTCTGTCTTTAAGACACTCCGGGGTACCAGGCGAGTCCCAAATTGGAGCAAAGTCACTATAATAGGGGATTTTCAATGTACTCCTTATCTGGTACCATAGTTTCGCGGCTGACTGGAGAGTCTTCAATCTTATCTTTTTGAAGAATTTGGGGTGCCTAAATTTATACAGAAAATGGTTATCATCCTTCTTGATTAGCACTTGCATGTATGCGGGGTAGTCCTCGTATCTGTCCAATAGTGTTCTTAAATATTTAAATTGAAATGCCTTGCAGTACTCCCACAGATCAGGACTTGCTATTCCTCCTTGGTCTTTTTTCATTCTCAATTTTCTCCAGGCGATTCTCGCCCCCTTCGCGGCCCAAATGAAACTGTTTAATTCCCCTTGTACCTTTTTCAGCCATTCTTTTTTGTACTCGAGTGGTATAGCACTAAAGATGTAAGTAAACTTCGGCACGACTGACATCTTGATTATGTTGGATTTCCCCATGAAGGTTAGCGGAAGCCCACCCCAAACTTTGAGGAGCTTCCTAACTTCCCCTAAAATTCTGTGAAAATTCACCTTGGTTAGATTTCGTAAGTCTTTTACCAGCTCTATACCAAGGTACTTTATTTTTTCCTTAGCCAGTGGGTTATTTGAGATGTAATTCCATTCCATAATCTCGGATTTTGAGTGGTTTATCATATATCCTGAGACTTTTCTGAACTGAGCCATAAATAAGCCCTCAAGTCTTTAGCAATCAGAGCGCTTGTGTTGTCTGATAGGTGAGGCCTAAAAACTTACAGTGGGACTGCAAGTTCCGAATAGGTCTTTTACAACCAGACAGCTTGCGCTATCTGGTAAGTGAGACCTAGAAACGTACAGTGGACTTAGAGCCTGCCCATTGCTTACAGGTCGTTGGCTTTATTGGCACTCCCCTTTGCTTTCTTCTTATTCAATGGCTTACCATCTTCTTGTTTGTATCCTCAGGAGCATAGCCTCTTTACCATCCTTTTGATTGCTCACATTTGGAGAACTACTTTTTCATTTTTTATTAAGCAGTTCCTGACAGTGCATACATTTTCTAGTTCTCTCCTTCATGTGCTGCCTCACCCCTTCAATCCCCGCCCCAAACTCTCTCCAGCCTGTCTGTAAAAGCAATAGGGATGTATTTGCTGGAAGATGGCTAAAGAGCAGAGTTTAAGGGTTGTTTTGTTTTATCTTCTGCATTCCAAAAATTGCATGAAAGCGCAAGTTTTGGCACAAAAAAGGCTTTTATGGTGCTACTGGGAAGGATGATTTGCTGCACTCTTTCAGCTGGCGTCTGCGCCAGGTGGTGTACTTAGTATGAAACTTCTCCTGGAGGACCATAAATCTACTCCATTGGTGACTACGGAAGACCAAATGGCTGAGTCGTGTGGAAAGCAGATTAGGCTTTGGCAAGCATTTCCCTTTACATTCTGGCCCTTCCATATTCTTTTTAAATTCTATTCAAAGGGGGATATTCTCAAGAACGTGCGATAATCATCGCCAAAAAAGGCTTAACGCATGTTTACATATCGCCGTCTATCACGGGAAAATAAGTCTGTGTTAACGTCGTATTCTCAACAGGCGGTAACATGCGATAGTCTCCCGATAACGCGTCAAATGGCCGCGATAACATCACCAGGACGGCGATAAAAATCCAAACCCGAACGCGGAAAAAGTCGCGAAGGGCCCAACCGCTATACCAAACCAGCGATAAGCTGCACCAGCCTGCAAGTCCCACAAGTCAGGCGGCCAAAATCACTATAAAAGCGGCAACCAAAAACACAAACAAGACCCAAACAACTGCGAAGCACCATGTAGGTAGCCGGAGCAAGAACAGAGGACAACCAGAACCCCACAAGCCCCACGGAGGACCAGCCTGGGACCATCATTGGGGAGACGGTGGCAGGAGTCGGGGGACCGGACACTGCACAACATGACCTGAGCCAACAGCAACAGGGTGAGTAACGACCAGGGACTGGGGGACGGGGGGAGATGGGCACAATGGCACACATGCACAATTAAGTATAGCACATCTGCGGGACAAACCATGCCCAAGATTCACAACTCCGACCAAGGGCCCAATTTACCCAAGTCTGCAACAGCTCAGCTCTGCATAAGCACAGAAGTGAAAGGCACACCGCCTGAAAGGGATAAGGGCAAGCAAAATCAGACCCGAAGGGGCAAATCACCAATAATGCAGCACACACACAAGATGCAGAGCACCCCAACATTGACAACAATGTGGTACAAACTGCAACACTTTCACAACAGAACAGATGACACAACTGCTGCCGCCTGTGTTTAGAAAATGGCCATTCGCATTTGGCATAGCAGGAAACTGTGAGGTGACAATGTACAAGTACAACCTCACATCCCTGATGGTGTAGAAATGCCAAGTGTCCCGCTTCAAATAGGCATCTCCTCATACACAGTCACAATGTACATTGCCATGCAGTCTGACAGTAAACTTGCACAATGCGTGAACATACATGTGAACACAATGTCAATCTGCATTTCCCTTCACATTGCAGAGGGAAAATCAACACCTCCAGCAGAGCAGACCCAACAACACAGCACTGATGATGAAGAGGACCTCCCCAACATCTACACCGATGCACTCCAACAGCTCAGGGGCAGCTCCGGCACACCACCTCCAGGAGCAGGGCAGCCCAGCTGCATCCATGAGACCCCACCCCCTACACAGGTCACACAGCATGAAGCACCCACCACCACGGCTGTCTCCCAGGACCCCCACGACCAACATATGGCCTCCCAACGCCGTGTGTTAGAGTGCCAGGAGGACAAAACCGAGATCCTACCAATAGGGAAAGAGGTCTCATTCTTGCCAGGCGAATGGTGGCCAGAGGGTACATCACCCCCGCCTGAGACAGTGAAGGTAGCAAGAAATCTAGGAGTGCAGGTTGACTCCGCCCTCACCTTACAACCACACGCAGTGAAGGTAGCAGGGACCTGCTTCAGCTTTATAAAGTCCTTGAGAAAATTTTTCGATCTACTTCCACTCACTGCAAGGATATCAGTCGCCCTAATCCTTTCACGACTCGACTACTGCAACAGCCTCCTGGCAGGAGCCAGCAAACAAACATTAAAAAGACTCCAAGTAGTCCAACATGCAGCAGCGCGGCTGGTTTTAAAACTGCCACGAAGGTCTTCCGCATCTGCAGCCCTCAAAACCCTTCACTGGGTCCTCCTAATCACCTTTAGAGCCTCACTCAAAATAGGACCAAAATACCTCTCATCAAGATTTACCCCCTACATTACAACCAGAACTCTCATGTCCTCATCAGCCAACCTGCTCAAACCTCCCAATTTTAGATGCAAAACAAAGGGAGGTAAAACAATGGCAGTATTAGGTACCAGAGCCTGGAACCTACTGCCTTTGCAACTGAGAATGTTAAAATCTGAAACACAATTCAGGAAGGCACTAAAGACTTGGATCTTTGGATCTTCAGATGAACTTTGCCTCTCTCTCATTTAAGATCCTCAGAGCTTCCTCTTACCTCTGTACCATCGCCAGGATGCTCCTTTCGGAGTGGCAGTCAGCGCTTTACAAATACCGCTTTTCATTTCATTTCATTTAATTTCAGATGCCTGACCAGCTGCGGGTGGGGTTCGACCTCATGGCAGCCAAACTGGATGCCATACATGGGTGTCTAAGTCACATCAGGGACCACTCACAGTCCCTAACGGACACCCACTGTCTGCTCCTTGCTCTACAACAAGCCATGGCTGACATCGCTGGAGTCATGACTCTGAGACAAGAACAACTGTCCAGTCAGAGTGGCCCCAGCGATGTCATCCGTGAGTTGGGACACATAAGGAGAATGATGGAGAGCTTGGAGCGGATGCAGGCGGAAAGAATGTGTGCCACGGCTGCACACCAGCGAGATGTAGCTGTGATCTTCCATGCCCTGCAGATCCTCGTCATGGCATTGCCACCACAAGGTCTGGCGCGGATGGATGCTGGTGCCACTACTACATACACATCTCCTCCCCCTGAAGTGTCAGTGCCACACAGTGCGGCAGATTTCCCACCTCCATCCCCTGATGTGTCACTGCCACACAGTGATGTAGACAGAACACCACCACCCGCATGTGAGGCACCTGACACATCAGAGGACGAAGATGATGATGAATCTGGCTTTGTGGCTAGAATCAAGTGTTAGCATTCATCTCCGCCATATGGCCGTGTTCAGCTTGGTTCTGCCCTCTGCATCATGCCCTGGAATAACACCTCCCACTGTCCCCCCCATACACCGAGCGACACTCACCTTGGACCTCGACATGGACTGCCATATTTGGTGTGGTTACCAATGACACAGCAATCACACTGCGGACTGTAGTCTTCCACTCCCTATGAACTTGTCAATCCCGAAAGGACTCTGGCTGGCCCTTCACGGGGCAACAATGTAAAGTGGGGTTTGCATGGCCCTGTACTGGCCCAGCTTCAACACTCCACTGAATGTGAATAAAACATCCCAATTCACACTGATGTGTCATGGCCATGACCATTTAAGAATGAAAGTATGGATGAATGTAGGGACAGTGGTTCCACAAAAGAGGCACTCCCTGGGTAATGCTATCAATGCGCATGTATGGCCGTGACCCAGATAGGCATTGAGACACACATTGCCATTCAAATCAACACTCATCACAATACAAGTGAAGCTGCGTAGTCTTTATTAGCATATGCGTGTCAGTACGGGCAAGATAAGTGCCACAACATGTAGACCAATGCAGCAGTATGTCAAAATGAGGAACCTTGCCAAGCGCCGCTGTCCACTCCGGGGGAGTGCCTCACCTTTCACAGGTGTGTGTTAACACGCATTGTTGTCCGCTCATGTTTTCGGAGTCCAGGCGAGTGCAGCGCATGTCCACTGTTGTCGTGGGATATGTGACCAGATCTCCAAGATGCAACAAGGTGTCGGGACATGTGCAATGTGTTCCAATCAGTTGTGGCTGCAGGTACGTAGTTACTCGTCCATGAAAGCGATTGCAGCTTCGTAGGCTAATATTTCCAACATGAGGTCGGTGTCGACTTCATCAAACAGGACGGCGAGGCGATCCATTAGCAGGTCCGGACAGATGTTCTGCTTCCACCCCCTTTCACCAATTAGCACTATAGCCCAATATGGGAGCGTTTCAATGTGGTCACTGCACACGAGGATTTGTGCAATCTCCCAGGTCCAGCTGCCAGCATGTATGCCAAGTATCAAGGCATCCCATAAACGGGTATCATGGTGACACTCCTGGTCGTGGGCCAACAGGGGGCGCACACACATGTCAAAATCCAGTTCAGCTACCGTCCTGTTGGATAGGCAGACATCCATGGACCACTCGAACATGCACGATCGACAATGCAACACAGGCTGAACGCAGGTGACGTTGGCAAGGCAGCAGCAGTGCCATTGGCAGTGCCCCCAGTGAATGCAGCATTCGTGCACGGTACAGTTCCACGTGACAGGGGTTGTGCATGTGTCCGGGATGTTCGGCCATTGCGTTAGTGGCCCTTGTGGAAGCGGCACTGTTCTGACCTGCGCCAGTTCTGTGGATGAAATGCCACATCTCGTATCAATGAGTTGTTATAGTGTGCACCGGTTGTACGCCTGGGATGTTGTGGGAGTAAGTGTGAAGGCCATTCCATGCACGATAACTTCGAGCAAGGACTTCTGTGTGTGGGGTGGGTATACGTTGGTCTTTCGTCTGGCTCTGCGTAGTGTGGGAGTCGTCATCAGCTGCTATAGTATCTGTCAGGGGGTGCCGGGCACATGCAATTCCGAGGTCAGAGGTGCAGATGTGCTTCCGCCTGATAGTTCAGACAAAGGAGCTTTCATCCCTAGTGTAAGTTTGTTATCTGCTTGCATTCATGGGATGTGAAGTGGCTTGTTGGGGGTGGGGTGGGATGAGTGGGTCTTTGTGATTCATTATTGACATGACTTGCATGTGGCATATGAGCGGCATCACTGGAATCCAAGAGAAGGCCCTGGACTGGACCACCTCCTTCCTCTCCGGCAGAACACAGAGCGTCCGCCTCCCCCCCTTCCGCTCCGAGGCCACCGAGATCATCTGCGGCGTACCCCAGGGCTCATCCCTCAGACCAACGCTGTTCAACATCTACATGGCACCACTCGCCCACGTCGCCCGACTGCACAACCTCAACATCATCTCTTACGCCGATGACACCCAGCTGATTCTCTCCCTCACCAAAGTCCTCCCACACCGCCAAAACAAACCTCCATGAAGGAATGAAGGCCGTCACCGAATGGATGAGGAAGAGCCGACTGAAGCTGAACTCTGACAAGACAGAGGTCCTCATCCTCGGATCCACCCCCTCGGCCTGGGATGACTCCTGGTGGCCGACCGCACTGGGAGCAGCCCCAATACCCACCGACCACGCACGCAACCTAGGAGTCATCCTCGACTCCACCCTCTCCATGACTAAGCAGGTCAATGCCGTCTCTTACACCTGCTTCAACACCCTCCGCATGCTCCGCAAGATCTACAAGTGGATCCCCACCAAAACGAGAAGAACGGTCACCCAGGCCCTCGTCAGCAGCAGGCTGGACTACGGAAACGCCCTCTACGCTGGAGCCTCTGCCAAACTCCTGAAACGGCTGCAACGTATCCAGAACGCCTCTGCACGCCTGATCCTCGACATCCCTCGCCGCAGCCACATCACCCCTCACCTGAGAAACCTGCACTGGCTCCCCGTCAACAAGAGGATAACCTTCAAGCTCCTCACCCATGCACACAAGACACTGCACAACACCGGACCTGCGTACCTCAACAGACGACTCAGCCTCTACACCCCCGCCCGCCAGCTTCACTCCGCCGACCTCGCCCTCGCCACAATACCCCGCATCCGAAGAGCGACCTCCGGCGGCAGATCCTTCTCCCACCTCGCCGCCAAAACCTGGAACACCCTCCCCATCCGCCTACGGCAGACCCAAGACCTGCTGACCTTCAGAAGACTCCTGAAGACCTGGCTTTTCGAGCAGTAGCAGCACCCCTCCCCCCCCTCAGCACCTTAAGACCCTCACGGGTATGTAGTGCGCTCTACAAATGCTATGATTGATTGATTGATTGATTGATTGACTGTGTGTTACGTTGCCTCACAGCTGCTCCTCCCTCCCCCATACCCATTTACTTATGTGCGCTGCGCGATTGCATCACTTGCACTCCTACGGCACAGTATTGTCATGCCTGTCTGCGCATGTCCACAAGTCTGACAATGACACTGTGATGTTGGCCGTTGAAGGTGGTGGGCCACGTGAGTGTAGGCCTATGTAAAGGATAGGGCGGACACAGATGTAGAGTACATGCCTGGCTGAACTGGCGCTGCTAATGTGGCTGGGCATTTTGCTCATGCTGCGGCAATACAGTTACACACAACACTTGGCATGTATGATCCTGGACCCCGAGCGGTCTTGCGCTCCTTCATTACTCCGTTCGTGCGAGCCCGCCCTCCGGGTGCATGCTACATTGCAACATTGTCGCTTACAGGGGGACGACTTAGCTACATGTCCAAGCTATTACCCACTGCCTGAGGTGACATGGTTGCGTCCGCTGTCCACAGCACAATGTAATGTGGTAGGGCCCGGGGCCATCATTCATGCATAATGACCACACGGACACACTTAGATAGATAGTGGAACTGGCTACGGGCACTTGCGCCCGGCCCCTTTTTATTACCAGGATCACATATCCAGTGATGCCTGTGCTGGATGGGTGTGAGGTGAGTGTGAGACAGCCCTCAGTGAGTGGTTGGTGCTGGCAACAACTTGAACAGTGATCACTATTAAAGCGGAAACAGAAAACACCAACATAACACTAACAACTGCGAAGCACCATGGAGGTAGCCGGAGCAAGTACAGAGGTCACCCAATATTCAATCAGAAGGGGCCATGACTTGTGGTGCACTGAGATAGTGGCACCAGAGCTGGGCGTGCTCATGTGAAGAAATTGTCAATGATTGTGTCCCTTCGGGATATTCCTGCCGCAGCTGCAGTGGGGTGTGTTACACCTGCCTCATCTTCATCATCATCGTCCCAGGTCTTCCACACTGCCTGAGGTGACATTGTTGCATCCGCAGTCCACAGCACGTGACTCAATCATAAAGGGTCCATGAGCTGTGGTTCACAGTTAGTGGCACCTGCGGCGCTCAGGGGGTGCGCAGCCAGCGATGATGCGTGGTCCGGGCGGGCCGCACTGGGAGCAATGTCTTCTGCCTATTGAATTCTGCCTCAATATGGCCACGTGGCATTGACTTGTGGTGCACAGAGTTAGTGGCACCTGTGGCGCTCAGGGGGTGCGCAGCCAGCGATGATGAGTGATCCAGGCGGGCCGCACTGGGAGGAATGTCTTTTGCCTATTGAATTCTGTCTCAATATGGCCACGTGGCGTTGACTTGTGGTGCACAGAGTTAGTGGCACCTGTGGCGCTCAGGGGGTGCGCAGCCAGCGATGATGTGTGGTCCGGGCGGGCCACACTGGGGTCAATGTCTGTTGCCTACTGGACTGTGTCATCTGCAATCGCGACTCGATCTGGATTGTGAGCCCTGCTGACCGCAGTGTAGGCCGGAGGCAGTATCCAGCACACACATAACTCCGTGGTGCTGTGCGGCTGGGTGCGCTGGGGGCCTGTGTCACGGAAGCCAGCGTTCGGCTGAGGAGGCTGGCGGTCATGGCAGCAAACTCGTGGCAGGGTGAGGGGCGCCGCCCTGGCAGACGCGTTGGCCATCCCGGAAGTGAACCACGCCCAGAGCCCCGGCCTATTTATTCACACTCCTACGCTGGGCTGGCGTACGCCGGACAAGCCCACTCCGCTTACAGGGGGGGACGGCACATCTACATGACCGAGGTCTTCCCCACTGTCTGAGGTAACATGGTTGCGTCCACTGTCCACGACACTGCAAACACCTGCAGTATATGTCCATATGGATAGGTCTGTGCTCTGCATAGTGAGGTCTGTCCATCACATCACCGCCACACTTGGCATTGTGTGCATTCTTATTCATGGGTGACTTGCCTCCTTCACACATACTTGGTTCCCACCTCTCCCCACATTCTGCTATTGTGTGGCTGAGGGGCCATGCCATTTTCGGAACGTCCGCTGTCCTGTTCTGCGCTGCCTTGGTGGTAGTAGGGGGAGGGAGGTGGTCCGGGGGTGGGGCTGGGGGTGGTGGCGGTGAGTGTTGTGGCCCTCTTGGGGCTCCATGGCACTTTTGGTCTTCAGATGTGGCTCCGGGCTTGGCTCCCTTTCTACTGCAGTTTGTCATCCTGCTTAACACCAGTAAAAGGCAGGTGTTAAATCCCTGCTGCTAACGCGCCTTATTGCCTGTTTTTGGTTCGCATCGCAGATCTGGCTGGAAGTTGAGAATATCGCGAAGTGGTGTTTTTGTGTGTTTTTGCACGGGAACGCCTACTCTGCATATCATTAGGGTTAGTTGTCTCTCTCATCCGTGGCGATGTTTTTTGCAGCAGCTATCGCTGGTAAACTGGCGATGTGGGCAGTTTGCACCAGCTTGGGAATGGGGCGATAATTCTTTCGCCACTTTTGCTGCGCTAAAGTGCCGATAACTCGGCGATAAGTCCTTGAGAATATGCCCCAAAGTTTCCAAAGTTTAAAGTATTTGAGAAACAAACCATGCTATTTGTAAAGATTGAAAACATCAAACTACGCTTTTGAAACACCATAATATGTGTTTGCTTTTCCTCTAGTATTTTGGAATGCTTTTATCTTGTTCTTTTTTTAAACAATACTTTACAGACAAGCATTGGCAAAGCCAACATCTCGGAATTCACTTTATAAATGGGTTTCCCAACGCTCAGGTATGGTCCACAAGAGAATGTCTCCTCTTGGAGGCGAAACCTAAAATTGAAGATGTAAGAATTCAGGGCAAATTTGCTGGTAACTGAAGTAATTTAAAGCCGGCAATAGGGTGTAAATAGTCACAACACTTAATATAAATGTGTGTCTTTGATGCATACTTATTTACTAAACTTTTTTATTCAATAATATCACTTGTTTACGTTGTTTTGAAGTCACTTTCATGCTTGCTTAGACTTCAGCAAACCTTGCTGGAAATACAACCAATGACCCCGATTAGGATGTGTTCTGCAGCACACTCCATGTTTGGCTGATACAGTGCTTAGCATCTGCCTTAACAAGTTCTTTTCACATGTTAAGGCCGAAGGATGAAGCACACATACCGTGGTTGCAGCGTGGCTACAGCTGTGTCATTAGGTGTAGTTACACAGATAGAGGAAAGATAGATTACAAGATGATGTTTATTCTTCACCCTCCACGTGAAGCACAGGAAAGGTCACACCGTGCCATATTCTCGGGAGCTGCGAGTCGTGATGATAACCAGGATTTTACGCCTGGTTAGTGATGCACATGTGTTTGTCATCCTCTTATAAAACGAGAGATTTGAGATGTCATAGATACAGAACAGAATGTCTTGATCCTGATAGACTCAGGGCCATGCAGTGCAAGTCCGCACTTTAGATCTGGCAGTGCACATCTGTCTCTTCCTCAGAGCCACGCTTTTTTTTAATTTCGCACTGGCTTGTTTACATTTGAAGGCTCCTCGTGAGTTAAACCTCTTGTCAAGATTTCGGAAGGAAGAATTACTCGGAAACAGAACAGCATCAGTTGAGGAGAATTATTTCTCGCTGCAAATGTTGGCTTTATGAAGACTCGACGCTCACCGAAGAACACTACCTAGAAGAAGGCATCCTTTTTGTGGATCATCAGTGACTTTCCTCCCAAAAACATAAGGATTCTTGGGGTATCATGTTCCTGTTAATTTAAAGAAGAGGCCATTCCCTCTTTGAGCAGGTATGGATTCTGCAGCAAATTATAGCCTACTGGAAAACAGAACAGATGACCTTGATGGCTCTTTTCCCACTTCTTTGTTTGACGTCCAGGTGTTGATTCCTGTCACCGTCATCTGCATTGTTCTTTTCGTACTGGGCGTCACGGGAAACCTTCTGACAATACTTGTATTTAAGCGATACAAGGACATGAGGTCGACAGTGAACATGTATTTATCCAGCATGGCCTTTTCAGACATACTCATTTTCCTAGGCATGCCTTCTGATTTGTACAGGATCTGGAAATACAGACCCTACATCTTCGGGGACTTTGTCTGTAAATTGATATTTTACATGAGTGAAGCCTGTACCTACTGTACTATTTTACACATCACGATTTTGAGTATAGAACGATATCTTGCAATATGCTTTCCCCTGAGAGCTAAAACCATGATCACCAAGCGCCGCGTGAGAAGTGTGATATTGTTTTTGTGGATTTTCGCCTTACTAACCGCCGGCCCAATTTTATTCCTTTTTGGAGTTGAGCACCCTTATGGAAGCCCACCAGAAGAAACCGTGGAGTGTAAGCATATTGAGCAATCAGCACGCTCAGGCCTTCTCCAAATAATGACTTGGATTTCCACCATATACTTTTTCCTGCCAATGATCAGCCTGACACTACTCTATGGTCTTATCTGTAGGAAGCTTTGGATGAGTAGACATGGGATGCGAGGGCCCGCTATTGCAACCAGAGAGAAGTACCATAAGCAAACGGTTAAGATGCTGGGTAAGCAAAATATATCACATTTGTATACGTTGGCCAGTTGGCTAAAGCTGTACACAATGCTCTTAATGATTGTGCTGATGAGGAAAATTCCAGGAGCATTGTGACAACTGCATCAGCAGCAGGTTATTGATTATTTTCTATACCCTGTATCCAGAGTGTTTAAATGCTACCAGACCAATTGTGGTGGCCTAACTTAAAAAAAAATGTGCAATAGGCAGTTTAAGTACTGAAAAAGTCCTGGTGGAGTGGTCTAATTAACCCTTTAAACTGGTCTTTAAATCTTATAAAGGTTTCATGAAATGTTGACGTCTAATTTTCCTACAAAACAACGTTTTCAGTAGTTAATAATGAAAATCTCGTGGGCGAACCCACAAACGTCCCTGTAAAGCAGTCTCTAAATCGCACAAAGTTTTGTTCAGTGCTTAATGCCTGACATACAAGGCGCCCTGATTGGGCAGCCACACAGTATAAGTGCCAAAGGAAAACAAAAAATAATATGAAAATAAAACAATGCAACAATACAAATGCACCATTTGTGGCTTCTTTTGCTCTCACATTCTACCACTTATGTCTACCAGGCACTGGCTCAATCACCATCCTAAAGCTTGCTTCCCGCCCCCATTTCCCACTCCTGCCATGTTGGCTGCACCACTTGTGATATCATTGGAATCCTGTTCGAGCACTTCTGCCGTGCGGGACAGTCCTGCATCACTCACAAAATGGAGACTGCAGTATCACGATCCGACACTCAGCCTGGTCGGTTGAGCGCTGGCCAGCTGGGAGTGCACTGCTATTTGCATGTCATGCCTCTAATAAACCTGCATTCATTTGAACTCACTCCTCCTCTTTAATGCTAAGTCCTCGTCATCTCAGATCAGATGGCAATAAACAGGGGTCGTCACCGCATTCCTGTGGAGGCAGACGCTGCCCTCTGCTTCTGTAAGATCATTCTGATCCACTCTGGTTACAGAATCTGGATTATATACATCTCACCCGTTAGGCTGGGATCCCCACTTTCCAATTAGTTGTGTGTTTTAATGTGATGTATTCGTTAATGAGGGAGTCCATTAGTGTGTTCATAAGGACAATGGCATTTAGTTTACCTCGTAAACCAGGGCCTAGTTTTTTTAAAAATAAATATGGTATGAAACATGTGAGAACTTCGGTATAGCACTTAAAGTAATGAGATGTCAGTGACATTTTAAGGATGTCATTTAAGGAAGTTGTATTTGGAACAACTTTGAATTTATTACCCCTTTTGCCTCATCCAAGCCCTCATGATGCCAAACAATATTTTTTTTTTTTTTTTTTTTTGCATTTTTCAGAGATAACAGAAGAACATACAAACACAACACAGCAGACACAGTGTGCCCATACAAAACTTTGCATTGGTTTGATCGTATGTGTCCAGCATAATACCGTTGATAGGGTAATATAATACATGACGTGACAGTACAGAGTTATAAGACCATGACTTTAGGCTGAACCATATTACATAGCATTAGCAGTGAGGAAACATTTCTTTAGTGCCGGGCTTCATACATCAGTCGCTCTTACCAAATAAGCAGTGAGTGGACCCCAGATATCGCGGGGTTTTGAGGCTACAGGCAGCTCTTCTGCATAGCATGTTAGTTGGTCCCTACAGTACACCAGGTCCTGCAGCCACAGCGCCGTGGTAGGTACTATTCTGCCCCCCCATCCCATGGATACTCTGCGCTTGGCAATCAACAGCGCTATCGCTACGAACCTCCTGTGAGAGACCTTAATACTAGAAACCCTGCCCAATAGGCACAACAGCGGGGAACAATCTATGGGCATCTCTACCATTAGTTGTAGAATATGTGTGACTGCCACCCAGTACTCATGTATCTTTGTGCATGTCCATGCTAAATGATAGAAGTCAGCGCCCATAGAGCCGCAGCGTATACAAGCATCAGTATCGCGCAACCCATATCGACAAAGCTGCGCCGGAGTATAGTACAGTTGGTGCAGATACTTAAAATGCACCAGCCGTAAATTACCATTGGCAGTCAACTGACCAGTAAGGCAACAGCACCTACCCCAGTCATCCTCCGACATAGGTTCGGGCAGCACAGCATTCCATTTAAGCAGCGCCAGTGAGTCAGCAATGGCAGCATCCCTCTGTGATGCCCGATAAAGTCTAGTGACTAGCTTGCTCTTATTGGTGGCGGTGTATATGAGTTGCAGTGCCTCGAGCGTCGGTGGTTCTGCAGGGAATTGTGCATAGAGCGCTCGCATAGCAGATCTCAATCTGGTATAGACAAATAGCTGCATGGCGGTGGCATTTTATGCCAAACAATATTTGAATTAGATGTTACATTTTCAGAAATGTAGGAATGCAAAAATAGCCAAAAGCTCAAGCTGCTTGGTGTCCACCAGCCAAACAGCACCAAAAGAAAACTTGAAAGGGCAATGATAAAGGTATTTCTTTTTTGGCTTGGATCTAGATTTTTTTTTACTAGCAACAACATTTTATGTGGAATTCAGTACTTAACCACCTTTTTCCTCCCGTTGTAGGAAAACATGCTAATGGTGATTTTGTTTGTTTAGTGGAGTAGTGCTAGATATTAAAATGAGAGATATGGACATAGAACTTGACATTGTAGCTTTAGTTGCCAGATTGTATTCCTCTTCACCTAATGGTGTTCTTCCTGTAACAGTGAAAATCAAAGCGCTCCTCTGAGGATTTTTACTATGTCCTTGGTTAAAACCTGATACTTTTCTTTTAGTTTCTCTCCCACTGCCATGTTTCTGTTCTTCTTATTATATGTGTGTACTTCTCTGGCTAAACAGTTGCCTGTGCCCCTGCTGAGTAAGACAAACATGACAGAGCAGGATACTGGAGAAGAACAAGCACAACAGAGAGAACTGTATAACAAGGGACGTGAAGCAGAGGTAGAAGGCACCAGAGACAGATATTCTGTGGAAAGATGTGCGGGGGTATGGAGAGAAGTAAACTAAACAGAGAAAGATGAGGTAGTCAGATGAAAGATGAAAAGAGAGGTAGAAAGGGGAAGATGTCAGTAGAGATAAAAAGGTAGAGAAACAGTAGAGGTTTTAGAATGAGGTATAGAGAGCCAAAGATAGGGACAAGAAGCTGTAGATAGAGGCAGATAAGTACAGTACTCCCAGGGGCAGATAGACATAATGTAGTAAAAGAGTCTGTTCGAAACTGGGTTCCTGGATGCCTGGGATATACACCCTAGTCAAGCAGCAAACACAATCTTAGTCAGAGTGAGAAGCAGACAAACCCTAAATTAATCTGTGCTCACCGTCAGGTAGCTTGGCACAGAGCAGTCAGGCTTAACTTAGAGGCTATGTGCAAAGTATTTGTGCAACACTTCAAACTGTAAAATTGTGAAAACACCACACAAAAAGATTCCACACCAGGTTAGAAAAATAGCTCTTAATTTAATAAATAAAGCAAGACCAAAATGACAAAAATCCAATAAGTAGAAATTGAGATGAGAATTTTTGAAGAATAAACTGTAAAATAGTGCTTAGAAGCAATAAGCGCTTACTTGGGATATCTGGTCGCGCCAGACCGGGAGTTCAGGCTGACCGAGATGGAGCTCGGGCCAGATACAGAGAAACAGTGAGGCCTGCTGAACAAAAGTACCTTAATCCTGGCTGCGTCGAAGATGCAGGGTGCAGCCGAAGCGATGCGTCGGTGTCGATTCACACAATGGCAGCAATGCGCCGTTCTGATCCATGCAGCAGTGTCGATGTGTCGGCTCCGATTAGTGAACAGCGGCGATGCAGAGATTGGTGTCGTCGACGAGAATGCTGTCCACAGGGATGCGAAGACTTTGTGCCGGGAAGAGCGTCACGCAGTGGTGGTTCTGAAGGCGATGCGCCCTGTCCGGTCAATGCAATAGGAGCGATAAGCTGGCTCTGATCCACGCGACAGGAGTGATGCGCCGGTTTATCCATGCCGTGGATGCGATGCACCAGTTCAACATTGGATGCATGGGTTTTGCTGGACCAAGCATCCTAGGCCCACCTCAAAGGGTCCAGGACTGGGGTGACACCACTTGGCAGGGCAGACTCACAGATGGCAGAGTCCAGGTGCAGAAGCAGGTAGGTTGGAAGTCTTTTATGTCCCTGATACTTCAGATCATGAGGCCAGCAAGCTAGCCCTTGGCATCACTCTGAGTTCAAGTGATGCAGGTCCAATTCTTCTTACCCAGACAGGGAAAAAGCAGGCAGCAGAGCAACACAGTAAGGCAGGAGTCCAGCAGAGTGGCCGTCTTTCAGCAGCACAGCAGTCCTTTTTCCTGGCATAGTCTTCACAGGTCCAGAAGTCTACTGAAGTCATGGTAACAGAGGTTCAGTACTTATACCCAGTTGGGCCTTTGAAGTGGGGGAGACTTCAAAGACAAGTCTTTGAAGTGCACAGAAGTTCACCCTTCCTGCCCTGCCTCCAGACTCACTACAGAGGGGGGCACAGCCTATTCAGGTGTAAGTGAGGCTGGGTCCAGCTCCTGGGATGGCCCATCAAGTCACACCTACGCTCCCATTCTGTATGGCTGTCTAGGGGGAATACACAAAGTCCAGCTGTGACCCACCCCAGACTGATCAGAAACAGGCAATAGACACCAAATGGCTAAAGTAAGAAAATGCCAGCTTTTTAAAAGTAAAAGAAACAATTGATGGATGGAATGCTGGACAATGCAAACATTCACCCCCAGTCACAAGGATCTGGGTTAAATCCATCATTCTTTTGCTCACCACACCACCCCAGTTTGGACCCAGCCATATGCAGATCAGTCTTGACCCTGTTCCTTGTGGGAACAGTCCAGCCCGAACTGCCAAGCCAGGTCCTCCCTGGACCGGAAACAAGCATCCTGGGACCGGATTCAGAGCATCACCCTTCATCAGCCAGGCTAGCTTGAATCCAGTGGTGTAGTGAGCACAAGAGCCACGTCTGGGCATACCCTTCCCACTTAGGGCGACAAATGCAAAAGAAACAATTGGTGGACGGAATGCTGGACAATGCAAACATTCACCCCCAGTCACAAGGATCTGGGTTAAATCCATTATTCTTTTGCTCACCACACCACCCCAGTTTGGACCCAGCCATATGCAAATCAGTCTTGACCCTGTTCCTTGTGGGAACAGTCCAGCTCGAACTGCCAAGCCAGGTCCTCCCTGGACCGGAAACAAGCATCCTGGGACCGGTTTCAGAGCATCACCCTTCATCAGCCAGGCTAGCTTGAATCCAGTGGTGTAGTGAGCACGGGACCCACGTCTGGGCATACCCTTCCCACTTAGGGCGACAAATGCAAAAGAAACAATTGATGGACGGAATACTGGACAATGCAAACATTCACTCCCAGTCACAAGGATCTGGGTTAAATCCATCATTCTTTTGCTCACCACACCACCCCAGTTTGGACCCAGGCATATGCAAATCAGTCTTGACCCTGTTCCTTGTGGGAACAGTCCAGCCCGAACTGCCAAGCCAGGTCCTCCCTGGACCGGAAACAAGCATCCTGGGACCGGTTTCAGAGCATCACCCTTCATCAGCCAGGCTAACTTGAATCCAGTGGTGTATTGAGCACGAGACCCACGCCTGGGCATACCCTTCCCACTTAGGGCGACAAATGCAAAAGAAACAATTGATGGACGGAATGCTGGACAATGCAAACATTCACCCCCAGTCACAAGGATCTGGGTTAAATCCATCATTCTTTTGCTCACCACACCACGCCAATTTGGACCCAGCCATATGCAAATCAGTCTTGACCCTGTTCCTTGTGGGAACAGTCCAGCCCGAACTGCCAAACCAGGTCCTCCCTGGACCGGAAACAAGCATCCTGGGACCGGTTTCAGAGCATCACCCTTCATCAGCCAGGCTAGCTTGAATCCAGTGGTGTAGTGAGCATGGGACCCACGTCTGGGCATACCCTTCCAACTTAGAGTGACAAATGCAAAAGAAACAATTGATGGACGGAATGCTGGACAATGCAAACATTCACCCCCAATCACAAGGATCTGGGTTAAATCCATCATTCTTTTGCTCACCACACCACCCCAGTTTGGACCCAGCCATATGCAAATCAGTCTTGACCCTGTTCCTTGTGGGAACAGTCCAGCCCGAACTGCCAAGCCAGGTCCTCCCTGGACCGGAAACAAGCATCCTGGGACCGGTTTCAGAGCATCACCCTTCATCAGCCAGGCTAGCTTGAATCCAGTGGTGTAGTGAGCACAGGACCCACGTCTGGGCATACCCTTCCCACTTAGGGCGACAAATGCAAAAGAAACAATTGATGGACGGAATGCTGGACAATGCAAACATTCACCCCCAGTCACAAGGATCTGGGTTAAATCCATCATTCTTTTGCTCACCACACCACCCCAGTTTGGACCCAGCCATATGCAAATCAGTCTTGACCCTGTTCCTTGTGGGAACAGTCCAGCTCGAACTGCCAAGCCAGGTCCTCCCTGGACCGGAAACAAGCATCCTGGGACCGGTTTCAGAGCATCACCCTTCATCAGCCAGGCTAGCTTGAATCCAGTGGTGTAGTGAGCACGGGACCCACGTCTGGGCATACCCTTCCCACTTAGGGCGACAAATGCAAAAGAAACAATTGATGGACGGAATACTGGACAATGCAAACATTCACTCCCAGTCACAAGGATCTGGGTTAAATCCATCATTCTTTTGCTCACCACACCACCCCAGTTTGGACCCAGGCATATGCAAATCAGTCTTGACCCTGTTCCTTGTGGGAACAGTCCAGCCCGAACTGCCAAGCCAGGTCCTCCCTGGACCGGAAACAAGCATCCTGGGACCGGTTTCAGAGCATCACCCTTCATCAGCCAGGCTAGCTTGAATCCAGTGGTGTAGTGAGCACGGGACGCACGCCTGGGCATACCCTTCCCACTTAGGGCGACAAATGCAAAAGAAACAATTGATGGACGGAATGCTGGACAATGCAAACATTCACCCCCAGTCACAAGGATCTGGGTTAAATCCATCATTCTTTTGCTCACCACACCACGCCAATTTAGACCCAGCCATATGCAAATCAGTCTTGACCCTGTTCCTTGTGGGAACAGTCCAGCCCGAACTGCCAAGCCAGGTCCTCCCTGGACCGGAAACAAGCATCCTGGGACCGGTTTCAGAGCATCACCCTTCATCAGCCAGGCTAGCTTGAATCCAGTGGTGTAGTGAGCACGGGACCCACATCTGGGCATACCCTTCCCACTTAGGGTGACAAATGCAAAAGAAACAATTGATGGACGGAATGCTGGGCAATGCAAACATTCACCCCCAATCACAAGGATCTGGGTTAAATCCATCATTCTTTTGCTCACCACAACACCCCAGTTTGGACCCAGCCATATGCAAATCAGTCTTGACCCTGTTCCTAGTGGGAACAGTCCAGCCCGAACTGCCAAGCCAGGTCCTCCCTGGACCGGAAACAAGCATCCTGGGACCGGTTTCAGAGCATCACCCTTCATCAGCCAGGCTAGCTTGAATCCAGTGGTGTAGTGAGCACGGGACCCACGTCTGGGCATACCCTTCCCACTTAGGGCGACAAATGCAAAAGAAACAATTGATGGACGGAATGCTGGACAATGCAAACATTCACCCCCAGTCACAAGGATCTGGGTTAAATCCATCATTCTTTTGCTCACCACACCACCCCAGTTTGGACCCAGCCATATGCAAATCAGTCTTGACCCTGTTCCTTGTGGGAACAGTCCAGCCCGAACTGCCAAGCCAGGTCCTCCCTCGACCGGAAACAATTATCCTGGGACCGGTTTCAGAGCATCACCCTTCATCAGCCAGGCTAGCTTGATTCCAGTGGTGTAGTGAGCACGGGACCCACGTCTGGGCATACCCTTCCCACTTAGGGCGACAAATGCAAAAGAAACAATTGATGGACGGAATGCTGGACAATGCAAACATTCACCCCCAGTCACAAGGATCTGGGTTAAATCCATCATTCTTTTGCTCACCACACCACCCCAGTTTGGCCCCAGCCATATGCAAATCAGTCTTGACCCTGTTCCTTGTGGGAACAGTCCAGCCCAAACTGCCAAGCCAGGTCTTCCCTGGACCGGAAACAAGCATCCTGGGACCGGTTTCAGAGCATCACCCTTCATCAGCCAGGCTAGCTTGAATTCAGTAGTGTAGTGAGCACGGGACCCACATCTGGGCATACCCTTCCCACTTAGGGCGACAAATGCAAAAGAAACAATTGATGGACGGAATGCTGGACAATGCAAACATTCACCCCCAGTCACAAGGATCTGGGTTAAATCCATCATTCTTTTGCTCACCACACCACCCCAGTTTGGATCCAGCCATATGCAAATCAGTCTTGACCCTGTTCCTTGTGGGAACAGTCCAGCCCGAACTGCCAAGCCAGGTCCTCCCTGGACCGGAAACAAGCATCCTGGGACCGGTTTCAGAGCATCACCCTTCATCAGCCAGGCTAGCTTGAATCCAGTGGTGTAGTGAGCACGGGACCTACGTCTGGGCATAGCCTTCCCACTTAGGGCGACAAATGCAAAAGAAACAATTGATGGACGGAATGCTGGACAATGCAAACATTCACCCCAGTCACAAGGATCTGGGTTAAATCCATCATTCTTTTGCTCACCACACCACCCCAGTTTGGACCCAGCCATATGCAAATCAGTCTTGACCCTGTTCCTTGTGGGAACAGTCCAGCCTGAACTGCCAAGCCAGGTCCTCCCTGGACCGGAAACAAGCATCCTGGGACCGGTTTCAGAGCATCACCCTTCATCAGCCAGGCTAGCTTGAATCCAGTGGTGTAGTGAGCACGGGACCCACGTCTGGGCATACCCTTCCCACTTAGGGCAACAAATGCAAAAGAAACAATTGATGGACGGAATACTGGACAATGCAAACATTCACCCCCAGTCACAAGGATCTGGGTTAAATCCATCATTCTTTTGCTCACCACACCACCCCAGTTTGGACCCAGCCATATGCAAATCAGTCTTGACCCTGTTCCTTGTGGGAACAGTCCAGCCCGAACTGCCAAGCCAGGTCCTCCCTGGACCGGAAACAAGCATCCTGGGACCGGTTTCAGAGCATCACCCTTCATCAGCCAGGCTAGCTTCAATCCAGTGGTGTAGTGAGCACGGGACCCACGTCTGGGCATACCCTTCCCACTTAGGGCGACAAATGCAAAAGAAACAATTGATGGACGGAATGCTGGACAATGCAAACATTCACCCCAAGTCACAAGGATCTGGGTTAAATCCATCATTCTTTTGCTCACCACACCACCCTAGTTTGGACCCAGCCATATGCAAATCAGTCTTGACCCTTCCTTGTGGGAACAGTCCATCCCGAACTGCCGAAAAGCTTTTTAAAAGGGACATTTCCTGACCTGTAATTTGAAATCCGACTTCACCATAAGTTAGGATTTTAATTTAGGATTCCAGAGACGCCAGACTTGGGGATCTTATCTCTTCCCAATTGGAAATTACACTTATAAAATGTAATAACGTAATTCCAATGTTATGCTATGGCAGACATTTGCCTTGTAGTAGTGAAAAACGACTTTGAGAGATTTTCACTACCAGGACATGTAAAACTTAAAAGTACATGTCCTGCCTTTTACATGTGGTGTCACCCCAGTCACCCTGTCCTCTGGGTTGTTCAGGGCCTACCTTAGGCGTGACTTATATGTGTAAAAAGGGAAAAAGTGAAGGTTTGGGCCTGGCTAAATGTTTATTTTTTCCAGGTCAACACAGCAGTAAAACTGCACACACAGGCTCTGTAGTGGCAGGTCTGAGACATGGTTAAAGGGATACTTCAGGCCCACTAGCAGAATTTAATTTACAGGCCTTGGGTACAGCAGGTACCAATTCACTAGGGACTTATAAGTAAATTAAATATGCCAATTGGGGGATGTACCAATGTTACCATGTTTAAAGGGGAGAGCACAAGCACTTTAGCAGTGCTAAAGTACACAGGGTACTAAAGCCAGCAAAAACGAGGTCAGAAAACTGGAGACTGTAGGCAAAAAGTTGTGGGGAAGACCACCCCAAAGCTGTCAGTTCTAACAGAGTTGAATTTGAAAGATGTAAAGGCTGTGAAAGGTAAAGGTAGACGGATGGCGAGACCTAGGGAAAAGGTATAGAAAAGTGGGTCAGGTAAAGAGACTACTGGGAAAGTGAGAATGAAGAGAGAAGGGTGCAGGGTAGAAAGAGAAATGTGGCATATAGTGGAAATAGGAGACAATATATGAAATAGAGAAAGAGAGGTGAGTTTGATACTCAGGTAGAGAGAGTTGTGATATAGAGAAAAATGGGAAGTGGCAGCGAGGCAAAGAGCTCTATAGAGAGGCAGAGAGAGATACTTGAGGTGGAGGGGTGAATGCATTTGGAGAAGGAGGTTGTGTGTGTGTGTGTGTGTGTGTGTGTGTGTGTGTGTGTGCGTGTGTGCGTGTGATCGTGTGTGTAGGAGAGATAGAGTGAGAAAGAGAGGGAGTTAATGATACAGAAAAAGAGGTAGAGGAATAGAGGTAGCCAGAAAAGAGTAACATATTTCGAGAGGTGAAGGAAAATGAACAGAGGTAGATAGAGAGAAAGGGGAGGTGGTGAGGTGTGGTAGTAAACTAATGGTGAGGTTAAATGAGGTTCTAGGCAGTGAGAGAGTGAGTGGTGGGGTGGAGACGGTGAAGTAGTAGGGGCGAACTGTGAGATATGGAGAGAAACGAGACAAAGTGGTGAGGCAGGTGGCAAGATAAAGATAGGGCGGAGAGAGAGGTTACGGTAGTAGGGTCATGGAGAAAGAGATAGATAGGAGAGTTAAATATGGAGATGGGTTTGTGTGAGTGGTGAAGTAGAGGAAGGAGAGATGCAGAGAGGTCAGATGGAAAAGGAGCAGTGAGGTACAAAGAGAGGGATGAGGTACAGAGACACCTGAGGTAGAGAGAGTGAATCGAGAGTGATAGATGAGAGATGCAAGCTCATGAGAGAGAGGTAGAGAGAAATTAAGTTGAGTGAGGTATGTTGGTTATATTGAGAGAGATGTAAGGTAGACACATTTTTAAGTAAAGAAAGATGGAATAGAGAGAGGCTTAGGTACATAGAGATGTAGGAAAAGAGAGACAGAGAGGTTAATAGAAGGGGGTAAGGTAGAAGTTGTGAGGTGAAGTGAGGAGAAAGGAGTGACATTGCAAGCATACTTGTCTCGCGGACATGCCTGCACCACTCACAGGCACCTAGGAAAGGTCTCTGTCCCTTGAAAGGTTCTGTGGCATGACCAGGGTGAGCGTCCTTAGGAATTCACTCTGCAGTTTGCTACTATGCAAAGATTGTTTGTGAATGCTGTGGCAGAAGCCATCTGGGATTAGAGCTGAGTGTGAACTAATGTTGGAAATTACCATCTCTTGCGTGTTATTACCCCATATTTCTTTTGCCTTCACTCCCCTTATTTGTGCTGAACACATTTTTGTTGGCATTAAGACTCTGTGCACTTTACCTCTGCTAACCAGTGAAAAAATGCTTGTACTCTCCTTTCTAAACATGGTAAAATTGGTGTAATACCCCATTGGCACATTTCATTTACTTATAGATCCATAGTAAATGTACTACATGTACCCAGGGCCTGTAAATGAAGAGCTACTAATAGACTGCAGCATTCATTGTGCCACCCACTAAGGTAGCACTGTAAAACATGTCTCAGACCTGTCACTGCAGCCTGTAGTGCAGTTTAAAACTGTCATTTCAACCTGGAAAATTAAACCTTTTACCAGACCTAAACCTTTCTTTTTAATTCTTAAAAGTCAACCTAGGAGTAGGGACTAAAGGCTCATAGGGCACGGTGCATGGTATTTTAAAAGGAGGACATGTGTACTAAAGTTTTAAATGTCTTGACAGTGAAAAACTCCTAAAGTCGTTTTTCACTATAGCAAGGTTACCTGTCACATAGACTAAAACTGGGTTACCTTATTACACTTAATACGTGATAACTTCAGTTTGGAAGCAGATAGAGAAATACTTTTTACACTCATTTGAATTGTGATTTAAAACCCTCTTTAATGGTAAAGTTGAATTTTACATTAGTGTTCTCAAAGCTACTTTTAGAAAGTTGGCATTTGTCTGCCTAAACCAAATGTGCCTTTCTGCCAGTGTCCACGGCCATACTGCTGGTAATGACTCTCCTGTGGTGGAATGGGTATTCATTCTGAACAGGGCACAAAAATGCCTTGGATGTGTGGAAGGTTGTTCCTCTCCTGAGCACGATGGCCTGGGGGGTAAGGTAAACAACGTTTACCACGCATGCGAGACAACTCTTGCCATTACAACGCAGTCGTTACAACGACCGTGTTGTTACATCGCATACCTTTACAACGCAAGTCGGAACAACGACTTGCGTTAGGGGGCAGAAGGTGTTAGATTTAAAATCCAACACCTTCCCTACTGTTGCACAGACTGGAATTGGAATAGTAAATTATACTATTCCAACATCCAGCACCCCCTGCAGCAAGTCCATGTTCTGACTTGCGTTGTAAAGGTATGCGATGAAACAACGCAGTCGTTGTAATGACCATGTTGTAATGGCATGCGTTGTAAACGCATGCGGACTAACGTGACATATTCGGGGGGTGTACTTAGCCCTACCTGGGCTTCAAATGGTAGCATAAGGGTTGTGCCCACCCTCTTCCTGACTTGGAAGGCTGCGTGCACTGTCACTGGCAAATGCAGCTTGCACTTGGGCATGCCTACTCTTCGTCCCCCTACACAGAGTGGAACCAAACCCAGAAAGGGGGAAAGTTAGACAAAAGGGGCATACAGGCTGGCACTGGCTATACAAATGGCACCCTCATAACCTCTCATTAGAATACTCCTGGACCTGTGGAGAAGATTCAGAAGGACTGCTCTGCTTCCTGAAGAAGAAAGGCTGGACTTGCTTGCCTTGAACCCAGGATCCAAGAAGTGACTTCAAGCATCAGTTGGATGACTTCCTGTTTGAGTTACAGGGAAACAACAAGCTTCCAGAAGCCTTCCCTGCACATGCCTAGCTGACCTGCCTGGACCTGCCTTGATCCTGCTGCTGGCCTCTGCTGAAGTAAGTTCTTACCCCCAAGAGGTGCCTATCCAGATCCTGGACCCTTGGCAGGTGTCAAAGTGTACTCCTTCTACTTAAAAACCTTACTCCAGGTGAAAATCCAGAAGTTATGAGCTCTTCATGTTAATGACCATACACGCAGCCCACCAACTTGAAGTTCTAGCAGCGACCTGCTCTTTGCATCAGCAAAGATCACCCTCGTCTCCCACCAAAGCAAAACTCCAGCGGCGGCCTGCTCTTCATGCCGACAGTGACCTCCTTGTGGCTCACGCCAGTGCACAGCTCCAGCAACTACCTGCTCATTGCATCAGCAATGACTGCCCATGACTCCCACCAGCGCAAACCTCCAGCGACGGCAAGCTCTTTGCTCTGAGAGCGACCTCCTCGCGGCCCATGTCAACATAAGGGTGAGGCTCCTCGGGTTAAACTGCATTAAGTAGAACCTGGTCTCTGTATCCGACGGTTGGACTGAATTTCAGACTTTGACCCAGTCCAGCTAACCAGATAGCTTCGATTGGCGCTGTGTGCTTCTTGGAGCTATTTTTTAGAAAGTCATAACTCCAGTTTATCTTATTGGATGTTTGCTATGTTGGTGTCATTTTATTTATTAAAATGTTCTCTATTTTTTTCAAAGTGGTTTGGGGTTGTCTTGTGTTGTGTGCTCACTTTATTACTGTTTGAGTGCTGCATTAATACTTTACACATTGCCGCTAGGTTAAGCCTGACTGCTTTTGGGCCAAGCTACCAGAGGGTTAAGCACAGGTTTATTTATTGACTTTTGTGGTTTACTCTGACAAGAATTGTGCTTGTTACTTGAGTGGGGATCTCACCCCTCTCAACTAACAATCCAGTTTCTAACAGATAAGAAGCTTATGCCTGTGCTTATAAAGTGTCTACCCCTGAAACAATGTGACCAGACCATAAGGGAAACCTGAAAACCACTTGAGAGCCACTCAAGCAACCTGACTCATAGTTAGTTGGTCCAGTGAAAGACATAGCCCACACCCTACTTGCCTAGAGCAGATATCAGCTTCTTATAAGACACAAGCCAATAGTAGCCTGATATGTTGTTAGCTGCCACAGCCTCTTAAAGTATTGAGTAGAGATGCCTACAAGGGATTTTATTCACTGAACTTAGTCAAATTTCATATAAACTTGCTACTGATTCGTTAGGCCCCAATTGGTGGCTAAACGTTGCAGAAGTCTACACATCAATGTCATTGTACACAAAATCAATGTTCAACAGAACAATTAGAAGACAATTAGAAAACACGGGTATATCTTTCTTTCATAAATACACAATTTTTAATGAGGAACAAAAATGTGAGGGGTACATTCAGAAACAATAAAACACTATGATGGAGGACACATAAATGAACCTGCAAATCATAAGTGTAAACATCTATTCCAAAAGAATACACAGAGGGAAACGAATCTACAAAGATAGAAAACAATTCCTCAAACGCCTTAGTTGTTAGGGAAATAGATGTGATAGTCGACGTTTCCATTTTTGGTTCGAGATAAATACTGAATACGATTTGAGGGACTTGTTTTACAAACAACTGTATGTCCTGAAGATGGTCTGACGGATGTTATTGCCACAACAGACCGAAACGTCGACTATCATATCTATTTCCCTAACAACTAAGGCGTTTGAGGAATTGTTTTCTATCTTTGTAGATTCGTTCCCTCTGTGTATTCTTTTGGAATAGATGTTTCCACTTATGATTTGCAGGTTCATTTATGTATCCTCCATCATAGTGTTTTATTGTTTCTGAATGTATCCCTCACATTTTTGTTCCACATTAAAAATTGTGTATTTATGAAAGAAAGATATACCCGTGTTTTCTAATTGTCTTCTAATTGTTCTGTTGAACATTGATTTTGTGTACAACTACATTGATGTGTAGACTTCTGCAATGTTTAGCCACCAATTGGGGCCTAACGAATCAGTAACAAGTTTATATGAAATTTGACTAAGTTCAGTGAATAAAATCCCTTGTAGGCATCTCTACTCAATACTTGTTTATTTGCCCAAGCCTCCAAGGGTATATTGGGTTTCCCACTAATTTATTACAACAGCCTCTTAAAGGCACCATCAGCCTGTTGTAGTATTTTCCTGTAGACAGGCATGTAGAAATCGACAAGCGCACTTCTACACACAGCCCACTGTCTGTGTGCACAGAGTGAATCCTCACAAAGACATCACATTCCTGCGCAAGAAATGAGAACACAATGGGGCATATTACCAAGAAAGGGCGATAACTATCGCCAACCTAGGTTAGCGCTAGTTTTCCTATCGCCGTCGATCCCTGCAAGTTATCGCCCTGTTAGCGACGTATTAGCAACGTTTTGCTAACAGGCGATAGCTTCAGGGATCAGCGGCGAAAACCGCCGCTAACATTAGCTCGATGGCGTTAATGAAACCGGCGATAGTGGGTGAAATCCAGTGATAAGCCCTTAGTGATAGAAAAAGGCACGCTAACCCGCAAGTTTGGACTCAGCCTATCTGTCCACCTCCAATATAAAAGATGCACACAAAAAAAGAAAAGGAAAAATGCAGATTTGAGCAGCCAGGGCATAGTGCAGCACACATCAACAACCCCCTCAAGCCACCCAACATCCTGGTTGACCAGGATGAGATCCTGGTTCCCACGCAGGACCTGCGTCTGGTTCCTGGATCCCTCGCTGGACCTGTGTCTGGTTCCTGGATCCCTCGCTGGAGCTGCGTCTGGTTCCTGGATCCCTCGCTGGAACTGCGTCTGGTTCCTGGATCCCTCGCTGGACCTGCGTCTGGTTCCTGGATCCCTCGCTGGACCTGCGTCTGGTTCCTGGATCCCTCGCTGGAGCTGCGTCTGGTTCCTGGATCCCTTGCTGGAGCTGCGTCTGGTTCCTGGATCCCTCGCTGTACCTGCGTCTGGTTCCTGGATCCCTCGCTGGACCTGCGTCTGGTTCCTGGATCCCTCGCTGGACCTACGTCTGTGGCCTGGAGTGGGATGTGGAGTAGCTGTGGAGTCGATGAGCCGTGGCGGGAGACATTGATGTGCGACGATCGCCCGTACCTGGTGGTGAAGTCTGGCAGGTCGCATGAAGACACGTTGCTGACCTGTGTGAGAAGCCCACCTTGCGCACCTTGGTGCAGTCAATGGTAGAGGTGATCCTGCGTAGTGAGGTCCGCTTCGCATACTATGATCCTCCACTACACCGGGGTGCACGGAGGGGATTACCAATGGTGGGTGCCGTCTCCCTGCATCACAGGACGGATGATGTTGGGCTGGCCGGACGCTCTGGAGGGTGAGGCCCCTGTGCTATGCCAAACTTGTGTGGACTGAGCGCTGCAACTACACGCCTAAGGGAGCCCTGCTGCATCAACTGCATTGGGTGGTCCACCAGCGGAATACGCGGTGACTGCTGTACCCAGCCCAGTGAAAGCACACTTGGCTCAGGCTCCTGCTGGCTGAGTCACAGATTTGGAGAGAGTGCAGTGGATTGCGCCACGGGGTCAATGTCCAGGTAAGGAGAAGGTGGGACGCGTAGCACAGGAGGGCCGGGGGGGGAGTTGTTCATGCCTATCACACGTAGATGACACACCCCCAGTGGCGGCTCTACCGTTATGTTGGAAGAGCGTTGCCCCACCAACTCAAGCAGTGCAGAAGAGGAACAATCATCACATGATGATAACTCAATCAATCAATCACTCAGGGGAATTGTAAGTGCGCCACTCACTCGTGAGGGTCGCAAAGCACTGAGGGGCCGCAGATCTGTTAGCCGAAGAGTCAGGTCTTGAGGGTCTTCCTGAAGGTGTTCAGGGAGGGGGAACCCCTGATGTCTGCCGGTAGCTCGTTCCAGGTATTGGATGCAATGTGGGAGAAGGATCTTCTGCCTGCTCTGGCTCTGTGGATGCGCTGGGTTTTGGACAGTGCGAGGTTGGAAGATCGGATGTCTCATTTGTGTACGTGGAAGTTGATTCTGTCGTTGAGGTATTTGGTTACGTTGTTGTGTAGGCATTTGTAGGCGTGAGTGATGATTTTGAAGGTGACTCTTTTCACCACGGGGAGACAGTGGAGTCTAATTAGGTGTTGGCTGATGTGTTAGTGCCGGGGGATGCCGAGGACGAGTCTGGCGGCGGTGTACTGTAATGTCGGTAGTTCGCGGAGTAGGGACTTGTAAATGGCGGCGTAGAGTGCGTTTCCATAGTCCAGTCTGCTGGTGATGAGTGCATGGGTGACTGTCTTCCTTGACTCTGGGGGTATACATTTGAAGGTCTTGCGGAGGATGCGGAGGGTGTTGAAGTAGCTGGAGGTGACGGCGTAGACCTGTCTGTTCATGGTGAGGGATGGGTCAAGTGCGATGCCGAGGTTTCTGGCGTGGTCCGAGGGGGTAGGTGGGCTTCTGAGGGCAAAGGCCAACAGGTGTTGTCCCATGCTGAATGTGTGGTTCCAAGGACAAGGACTTCTGTCTTCTCGGCGTTGAGCTACAGGCAGCTGTTGGTCATCCAAGACTGCGATGTCCTGCATTCCTTTCTGGAAGTTGAGTCTGGCAGTGGTGGGGTCTTTGGTGAGGGAGAGGATGAGCTGGGTGTCATCAGCGTAGGATACGATGTTGAGGCCGTGTTGTCGGACGATGGCGTCGAGGGTGCCATGTAGACGTTGAAGAGGGTCAGGCTCAGAGATGAACCCTCTGGGACTTCGCAGGTGATTTACGTGGGATCATAGAGGAAGGTTGGCAGTCTGATCCTTTGGCTTCTTCTGGGGAGGAATGATCGGATCCAGTCGAGGCATGTTCCTTGTATGCCGGCGTCGTGTAGTCTGGCGACTAGTGTGTGGTGGGAGACGATGTCAAAGGCCGTGCAAGGACGAGAATGATGAGGGCTGCGGATTGGCCTTGGTCCAGGAGTGTGTGGATGTCGTCTGTGGCGGCGAGTAGGACGGCCTCGTTGCTGTGGTTGGTTCGCAATCCGGATTGGGACGGGTCAAGGATGGCATTGTCATCAATGAATCGTGTCAGTTACCTGTTGACTGTTCACTCTGCAACTTTGGCCGCGAAGGGGAGGAGCGAGATGGGCCGGAAGTTCTTGAGGTCGGTGGGGTCAGCTGTGGTCTTTTTGAGAAGGGGCCAGACTTCTGCACGCTTTCAGTCGTCTTGGTTGGTGGCTGTTTTGAAGGTGGTGTTGATGGTGCATTGCAGTTCGTGTGTGATGGCGGCCGCGGCTCTGTGGTAGATGGGGGAGGGCATGGGTTGGTGGGGGCCCACGAGTGGATGCCTTTCATGGTTGAGGCTGTGTCTTCAGCTGTGACTGGCGTCCAGGTGGAGATGGTGGGCTGGTTGGTGTGTCCAGGGCCCGGGGTGTCTGTAGACGAGGGTTCCTCGGAGTGTGGAGTTGTGGCTGGTCTGGATCTGGAAGTGCAGGTGTTCGGCGGAGGTAAAGGTTTCGCTGGA
This sequence comes from Calotriton arnoldi, assembly GCA_963921515.1. Classification (NCBI taxonomy): domain Eukaryota; kingdom Metazoa; phylum Chordata; class Amphibia; order Caudata; family Salamandridae; genus Calotriton; species Calotriton arnoldi. The sequence goes on from CAWUFW010003137.1 coordinate 676,980, forward strand.
GGTGGTGAGGCGGAGGGTGCTCTTGTGGGAAATGGCAAAGCACCCTCCTGGGTGGTTGGTGCGGTCCTTCCTCTGGATTTTGTATCCGTCCGGGATGGCGGTGTTAATGTCGGGGGTGGAGGAGGCGTTGGTCCAGGTCTCCGTGAAGAAGGCGATGTCGGGCGAGAGAGAGTCGAGTAGGTTCCAGATTTCCACGCCGTGTTTGTGCACGGAGCGCCCGTTGTTGAGGATGCATCCTAGGGTGTCGCCGGTGCTGGCGTCGGCTGTGTTGGAGTCCGGGGTGGTAGTTAAGCTCTGGCGGCAGTGGAGGCAGGAGAACTGGCCATGGGTCGTGTTTGCCGAGGCCTGTTGTCAGTCTCTGACTTTCCCGGGGTTGAGTGCGTGGAGGGTGGCTGTGCTGTAGCAGTGGGTGGCCCGTGATCCAGGCTTCCTGGCGCTGGTCGCGGTTGGGTCACAGACGTGCGCAGATGGGCTTGTCTTAGGCGCGCCTTCTGCGTGCCAGCGGCGCGTGCCCACTGCGCAATCGCGCAGCGTCCGCCATTAAGTAGGGGAGGGTGGAGGAACGATCAGCTGGGAGGTGGGAATGTGCGAGGACAGGGGTGCGGGGCCGCAGGGGCAGCAGCGGCGGGAAGTGGGTAGTGCAGGCTCAGAGAAGCCAAAAAAACAGAAAAGGGAAAAACAAGGGATAATTAACTGACGTAATCATGCTATGTATCCTCAGGGGGTGGGCGGGTGGGTAGGACTGCTCCAAACACAGAGCAGGGAATGTGCGGATTGGCATGCACACTCAAGTGCGCAATGACTGTTTGGTCGGACCACTCAGGCCGCCCAATGCAGACATGCGCACTTCCCTGTTCGCAATGCAGGCTGCATTACAGCCTGCATGGAGAACATGCCCACCCCTCCGGCCCCTGGCTGCATGACTTGTCCCGTTGCCAATTAACGATCCCACCGCCGCATCGCAGCGTTATGATTAACTCAGGGGAGTGAGCCTGGCTGCCTACTTCCTTTTCCTGGAAGCAGACGCAGGAGAGCAGAAGCTACAAAGACACGGGACACGGCTTCGAGGTAAGACTTCCCTCAATAAATTTTCAACAACACCCGCTCACACACACATCCCCACATCCACGCATCATCCAGTGTTCTTTCCGGCGTTTACCACCTCACAGCTGTCCAGCCCCCCCTCACTTCTCAATGGTGGCCGCTGTGCGCCCATGCACAGTGGGCGTACCACTCGTGTGCCAAAGGCACATACGTAGTTGCGACGCATGCCATAACATCGCATTCCATTCCAATGCATACTAATACTAGGCACATTGCAACAGTAGAGTAGGTGTTGCATAGCAGAGACATAAAGATCACTGTTCCCACTTCAGTGAGTGCAACCCAAAACTAACCTTTGCACCACACACCCAACCGTGAAGCCTGGAATTCCTTTTTGAGCCCCCAAAACACACCCAAAAATCTCATTTGAGACAAATGCACACCCCATTTTTCATATTTTGCGCCAAAGAACAACCCATTTTTCATATTTTACCCCAAAGAACAACCCATTTTTCATATTTTACCCCAAAACACACCCCATTTTTCATATTTTAACCCAAAGAACAACCCATTTTTCATATTTTACCCCAAAACACACCCCATTTTTCATATTTTACCCCAAAGAACAACCCATTTTTCATATTTTACCCCAAAACACACCCCATTTTTCATATTTTGCCCCACAAAACACCCCTTTTTTGATATTTTACCACAAAACACACACCAATTTGAAATTTTTACATCCGAAAGCCATACCCACCCGAAAAACTTTAAATTACCCCATTACTGACCTCACAATGCGTGGTATTCAAATGCGATGTTAAGGCACCTGTGTTGTCAGAGTTGCGTTGTTAACGATGTACTGCCTGCGTTGTAATGGTCATCTCCTGTGCCAAAGGCAACCATAGGCTACGCCGTTTGCGTCCGTCTGCCCCTGGACCGCGCTCAGCACCTAGGAGCATTCCTCTTGGACACTCCACCGATACGACGCTAGCAGCCTCCTCGCCATCAACCCTGGACACTACCTCTCCTGCCAGGACCAACCTCTGTTCGGGACCGGACATCGCCATCGCCATAACTGATGGCTGCAGTATCACCGCAAGGAGCACCGTCAGGGAGGAGGCATTGCCATCACCTACAGAAGCACACTCCGACTGACCACGCACCCTAATGACCCAAGGGTGACCATGGACTACGTCAACTCCAAGATCCGGACCAGGCCCAAGAACATCCTCTGCGGCACCCTCATGTGCAGGCCCCCCGGGCCATGGCCCCCCAATCTCCAATACCATTGTAGACCTCATTGCACCCCAGGGTCTCCCATCCACCGACGACATCCTACTCGGTGAACTCAAGTTCCACCTGGACAACCCCAGTGACCAGGGCACCACCCCCTCATGGGGAAGGTCCCCTACATCAGACGCAAGCAGCAAGTCACCGCACCAAGCCACATAGCAGGACACATGGTCGAGCACGTCACCTCCGCCAGCGTGAACTTCAACTGCAGCCACAACGCCGGACTCTCCTGGACCGACCATCATTGGTAACATCACGTCTTCACCTTGCCCACCGGACGACACTGCCATCATCGCACCCCCTCGCAGCTGGATCATGACCACCGAAGAACATCTCTTCAACTCCCTCCGCACTAACACTCCACCAATGCTTCCAAACAATGACACCGCAGCGCGCAACCACCACCGATGGATCTCCAACAGCGCCAACATTCGGGCACCCCTCATGGACAGCACTGCGTCTGTACCAAAACCCAGCCCAGAACAATGCAGTCTCTCTCTCTCCACCAGCACTGCACCCTTTCCAGCTCTCCGTAGCATGCACAGATGTCACAGCCGCCCTCTTCGGACTGGGTACAGTACATACCACTAGGCTCTCGTCTTACGACTGAAGCTGTGTTTGTTGAGGAAGTAACTTGCATGTACAACTCGGTAGTCCACGCTCGTGGTGGCTTGAGGTGAAGTTGCTTTATAACTGGATGACTGACAAAGCAGTCGTCTAATCATAAGGCAACTCTGATGATGATGCACAGCTGACAGTCCAGTAATGTGTACCATTTCTGAAAGCATTCTCGCTGCTCCCTATCTGGGGCCTATCTAGCTCTCTGTAAGGCCCTGTCCCCTGTTGTGCCGTATACTAGCCACTCTTTTCAGGCTGTAGAGCAGGTCTACCCCAATGGGCTCCCCACAAAATATCGACACAAGACACCGGCAGGTAGTCCAGGGGTGGCTACTCCATTAGGGCAGAGGAGCGCCGCCCCCCTGCAGAAAATAAAACGATAATAAAGTGTGTTTTAAACCCGTCTTATTATTGTTTTATTTTAATCCCCTGGACCCGCCCCCATGACTCTGACGAGTCTTGGGAGCGGGTCCAGGGGATGACACTGCTGGTGGGGGAGTGGTGGGCACTCCCTTCACTGCTCATGAGGTGTTTGGCTCGCCGTCTCAAGCCAGCCAAACCCCTCATGCGCAGTGAAGCCCTCTCCAGTCCCAGCTGCGTTGCTGGGGCTGGAGAGAGCAGGCACAGGCTCCCAGTCTACCTGGGAACGCAAGTTGCCAGCGCTCTGGCCAATCCTGAAGCTTCTCTCATGCGAGAGCAGCTTCAGGATTAGCCACAGGGCAGGCTGGGAGCCTGTGCCCAGGACTAGAAGAAGGATGAGGCGATTCGCGGGAGACGATGGCGGCGGCAAGGTATGTTTATTTTCTTTTAAAAATGTTTATAAAAAATAAAATTAACTTACCTTGCCGCCACCGTCTCCCGCGAATCGCCTCGTCCTTCTTGGTAAGCACCAAACAAGGCCCCTCAGGCAGATAGTCAAAACAAAAAAATCTAAATTGGCACAGGCATACCTTATAAGTTATACATAACTGCAGCAATGCGGGGCAGGCAGGGGCTCCCCACCCTTCTGATGTCAGCTCTTGTACCACTGCACCAGTGGAACCACTGATGGCTACATAACAGCCCTCTAGCAGCCATTGATATGGGGATTCTAGCATCTCAGGCCACACTGCTGGAATGGACCAAGGAAGCAGTGTGAGTGCGACAGAGGGCATCTCACATTGGAGAGATCCCAAGAACTGTTTGCCCTCCACCGCAGCAGCGGCCAGGTACCCCATTTTTGCTCCGGAATTCTGACAGCCCTTCGGGACCAAGGGCCTGAAGGAAGGCGAAGTGGTGGAGCAGGGCAAATCTGGTACTCTATCTGGCACCAGGTAGAGTTGTGTGAGAAGAAAAGGCCCTTTCAGAGGAGCTGTCGCCTGAGTCATCGCAACAAACTTGGGGCATATTTACAAAGAAGTGACGGAGCGCAGCATTAGCCTTCTTGGCTTAACGCCGCGCTCCGCCACTTCTGAAATGCAGGGCTGCACCATATTTACAACAATATGGTGCAGCCCTGCGTTTCCACCTGCGCTGGCACTAAATTTAGCAACCTAGCGCCAACGCGGCACCCTTGCACCTGGTGCAAAGGTGTCTGCGTTGCAGGGGAAGATTGTTTATGTGTAGGAAGGTGTCCCTTCCTGCACATAAACAATCTTTAAATGGCGTTTTGTAACTTCTATGTGTGCTGCTGCTTAATGCGGCACACATAGAAGTTGCAAAACGCCATTTTTTAAAAATGATTGTTTATGTGCCGCAAGGGACACCTTCCTGCACATAAACAATCAATGGCGTTTTGCTGTTTCCATGTGGGCTACACAACGCAGCACACATGGAAACTTAACGTGGCTTAACGCCGCCTTGTGAATAAGGCACCCTTTCACACTAGACCTAGCGTGAAAGGGGTGGGCAATGGGTGTTGCGGTGGGCGTTCCACCGCAACACCCATTGATTTTGACACTGCCCCATATTTACCAGGGTGGCGTAAATATGGGGCAGCGTCAAAATTAAGACCAGGGATAACCTGGTTGTAACATGGCAAAACGAGGAGAAATGCTTTCTTTCTCCCCGTTTTTGCTGTTTCTATGTGTGTTGCATCATGCAGCACACATAGAAACAGAAAAACGCCATGAATGATTTTTTATGTGCAGGAAGGCATCCCTTCCTGCACATAAACAATCATTACAAAAATGACGATTTGCAACTTCTATGGGTGCTGCACAATGCAGCACACATAGGAGTTACAAATCGCCATTTGTGATTGTTTATGTGCAGGAAGGGACACCTTCCAGCACATAAACAATCATTCCCCCAACGCAGGCACCAGGGTGCCTGCTTTGGTGCTAGACAACTTAATATAGTGCCAGCGATAGGGGAAACGCAGGGGTGCACCGTATCTTTGTAAATACGGTGTATCCCTGCTTTTTCAGAATGGCGAAGTGTGGCTTTAGCAAGTTTTGTGCAAATGCCCTTTGATTTCTTTATTTTAATAAGAGCAATATTGGTGTTCAATAAGAGCAATATTGTTGTGCCTGCTGCATTGCTTAATGTTTTCCTAGTGGCACAAATTCATGAGAGTCCACCATGTGGTGGCGCTGTGTGTCTCTTTTTCAGCAAAAAGAACAGATGATGGCCTGAATGCTGAGCAATGTAAACATTCAGCCCCAGTCAACAGATCTAGGGTTAATCGATCATTTTTTTGCCCACTGCACCACCCCAGTTTGGACCCAGCCATAAGCAAATCAGTCTTGACCCTGCTCCTCATGGGAACAGTCCAGCACGAACTGCCAAGCCAGGTCCTCCCTGGACCAGAAACAAGCATCCTGGGACTCCAGTGTCGCATTGAGCACGTCTGGGCTTACCCTTGCTACTTAGGGCGACAAATGCAAAAAGAACAGATAATGGACGGAATGCTGAACAATGCGAACGTTCACCCCCAGTCATCAGATCTGGGCTCAATCGATCATTTTTTGCGCACTACACCAACCCAGTTTGGACCCAGTCATATGCAAATCAGCCTTGACCGTTTTTATTTATTTTTTATTTATTTGAGTTTTAAATAGCGCTGGCTAGACCCGGAGGTATCAGAGCGCTTTACATGAGGTTCCACATTGTTACAAAGATACATCAGTTACAAATTACGTCTGTTGCAAGCATTAAAGAGCATAGAAAACAAGATGAAAGGAGCGTAGAAGGGTGAGGTAAACGGGTGGGAGGGAGATAAGGCGGAGAGACAAAGGAAAGTCTGCCCAAAGTCCGGCTGGGTAGGTGACGGCCGGGGGGGAAGTCCACAACCCATCTTCTCTATAGCTATCAAGGTAGCTCCACCGGGCATCGGTCAAAAAGCAATGGTCGGTGGTAAGGTCAGTGAGGGAGGAAGTAGACACAGCGGGGAGACATGGAGAACTATGCCCAATGTCCGGCTGGGTAGGTGACGGACAAGGGGGTGAACCAGGGCCAATCTCCTCTATAGCTGTCTAACAGCTCCACCGGGCCTCAGCCATGTTGCTCAGGTCTCATCGGAAGGGAAGAACAAGAGTAGTCAGACATAGAAGAACAAGACCCCACTAGAGGATAAAGGGAATGGGGGAAGGGAGTAGAAACAGGGGGCAGGGAAGGAGATCAGTTCTGGAATCCCGGCAGTGGACGAAAAAGTATCTCAAGGGGAGGAGAGGCCAGTCTGCTGGGACTCAATGGTCAGGGAAACATCTCCCCCTGACCCTGCTCCTCATGGGAACAGTCCAGCCCGAATCGTCAAGTCAGGTCCTCCCTGGACCGGAAACAAGCATCCTCGGACCGGTTTCAGGGTACCATCCCACATCAGCTAGGCTAGCTTGAATCCAGTGGCACAGTAAGGGACCCATGTCTGGGCATACCCTTCCCACTTAGGGCAACAAATGTAAAAAGAACAGATGATGGACGGAATGCGTAACAGTGCAAACATTCACCCCCAGTCAACAGATCTGAGTTTAATCCATAATTGTTTTGTCCACCACGCCACCCCAGTTTGGACCCAACCATATGCAAATCAGTCTTGACTCTGCTCCTCATGGGTAGGGTCCAGCCCGAACAGCCAAGCCAGGTCCTCCCTGACTGGAAACAAGCATCCTGAGACCGGTGAAATAAATATATTACAGGCAATCCTCTCTGTCCACACTACGGCCATGATTACAAGCTGGGCAATAAATCCGGTGCAGTAAATCGCACCCATTTTTATCATTGATTACAAGTATTTGCCAGGTCCCGTGGTATTGATTTTACTGTGTGCCATTTTATTGCACCCGATTGTAGCGGGCATACTTTTTCCACATGCAATTTTCTGGCCGGTAAAACCAATCTGGAAATATTCATGGTAGAAATACTGCGTCAATAGGAAATTTCATCACCAAACAGAAAATTTGTCAATTAAAAGTGCCAAAAGGATTCTAAGAGCATGGGAAAACACTCTCATTGCTTGCCCTGCATTTTGGAAGAGCAACTAATTACATCTGTTATTTTGTGGGCTTGCACAACCTTTCTGTGGATTTTATGTCCACTATCACCTGGGATGACCGCTAGCCATCCATCTGTATGTCTTTTCTCAAACAATAGCATGGCTCCAAGACATTTTAGAAAATACAAATTCAGTGAGTCTGAATTGCAGGTTGTGGCAGAGGAGGCTGAGGTGTTGGAACAATTGAGTGGCGGTGCTGACCAATAGCGTCATCTAACTAAAGGCTTAGAGGATATTCGACAGTGCTTCTTTGAAAACACAACAAACGCTGCCAGAAAAAAAGCATTGAAAGGGCCCTTTATTGTTCAATGCCCTATTAAACTCTTCGAAGTTTTCTGGGGGTGCTGCAGCACCTCCCGCACCCACAGTTCTCTCATCATTGAGAGAAGGTGGTTAAAAAAGAGGTCTGACTGATGAGACATTTGCTCCACTAAACCAGTGCAAATACAAGATAGACGATCTGGAGGCAAATTTTTTGCTAAAGTAAATGCAGTCTCATCACACCCAAGAATTGTAGAAGAATGCAAGAAATGCTTTCAAGATTTAAAGCATGGTGTTCAGGACTTGTGCTTGAAAAATAGAAGAGCCTGGTAACTGGAGGAGGACCATCCCCAGAATTGAAACTCACATTGTGGGAGGAGAAAGTCTGGTCATTAATCAACCATGCCAGCATTAAAGGAATCTAGGTTGGAGCCGAAGCTGGAGGTGCAGTGGAGTCAGGTGAGACGGTGAAGAAAGGCAAGAGTTACATGCAAATAACATAACATAACATAACATGTGTATTTGTAAAGCGCACGTTCACCCAGAGGTCTCTTGGCGCTGAATAACAGATGTTCATTGTTACCCAACTCAATGGTACTCATTTTATCGACCTCAGATGGATGAAAGGCTGAGTGGACCCGCCGGGATTTGAACCTGTGACCATGAGGTCGAACACAGGCCCCTGCAATGGACACATTAGTCCACTGAGCCACCAGACCCGGCTAAATGTGATTAGCAGTATGAGAACAGTGAAAAGGATAAACAATTCCACCATTGTGCTAAAGCAGTATATATATGCTGTCATATAAGTACGGTGTATAGTGTACTCCCTAACCTAGTTTTCCTAGGGCAAGTGGGTGAATGTGTTCAGGCCCCCGTCTTGGTCACAAGTTGGACATCCCTCATCGCAGATGGTAAACAGGAATCAGCTGGGCTGAGTCTCCGATGAACAGCGACCTCGCAGTGAAAGCAGAGTGCTCCTCTGATTTGGACATGGAAATACGTATGTGTATATAATAACCGCATCCATGCTTCCGTGCCAAGGCCTCAGGCAGGCTGTCATTTTTTATCCTCTTGTGGTAGCTGTGTCACCTTACGGATGAACAACAAACAACAACATTTGCACAATGGATGTTTAGGCCTTGTACTAAATGTTCAAGGTGTCTTGATAGTGTGCCTACGAAGTGGAAATGTAAGCAATATGGTTTCAGAAAAACTAATCCTGCACTGTCCGCAAGCAAACTAATGTGTGTCTAAAGTCATTGTGTAGAAAAGAAGGCAACTTAAGAAATGTGTGCATGTAAAATGGCAGTGTTTCTTTCCGGGCCTAACCCAGTCACGTGATACCCACTCCTTGGACGTAAGTTGGCTAAAGCTATCCAACACTAATAAAGAGCAATCCTAAACAACGCAACGTGATATATATACATATATATATATATATATATCCCAAAAAAAACAAGGGTTGCGGTATGCTGGCGTGCTGCCAAATCGCTGGTGGTGCACAGAGTACAGCGCCACCGCTAGCGCTGGAAATATTGAAAATAGTCTCCCCAAACCCCTTTACGATAAAGGATGCCGGCACTCATAGTCAAGGGAATTCTCCTGTTTATTTGTTCAAGTCACATCGGACACAGGAACAACACAAAGAGAGACGCGTTTCAGCAGTCACGCTGCCTTTGTCAATCTAAAATGCGCCATATTGGTGCTCTTCTTAAAGCATTAGAATCAATAGATATAAAAGATGCACTGATCTTAGCAGCAATTGAGTGCACATAACCACGTGGGAAAAACAAATAACAATTACCGCAATACAGCATAACTATAGCTTCTCAGGGTTGGTAACAACAAAATAAATTCTATAAATGAGTTTACTTTAAAACTATTTCCAGACTGTGCTGCTGAGTGTTATGCCTGTAATCTAAAAGTTCATCCTGTTCTAAAATCCCATCTTGCATCATAATAACATGTGTAAAAACCGGACTGGATTATAATACGAGTCCTTAGCTGCAATAAAGGCATCCCAACATTGTCTTTATAAAGTCAAACGACACGCACTCCAAATTTGATGAAAGCCGGTAGAGACACGGATTCCGGCAGAAACAGGTCGACCTTTATGCAGAACGGAGGGGTGTAGGGTGCATAATACACTCACTTCACCACCATCCTAGGGTATGAATTACCTTTTTAACCCTGACAAGGGAATCCAGGAATAAAATTGTTATTAGGATATCCCTTAGTTAGTTTTAAGATTCAAAATCTGCACCTTTTTGTTGGATCCTTCTTTTTCCTTCTTCACTTGTTTGTATTGTCTCCCCCACCCTATTGCTCAGCCTCAAGCGTTGGTCTGCACTGAGGCATAGCAGCAGCTCTATGATGAAGCATGCCACAATACGTTGTGGGTGAGGGCAGTTTTTACAAAGTAAATGTGCTTCTGCTACACCCTATTGTAGATTGACACTTGAAAAAATTGCGACTTCAGGAAATCTTACTTCTTTGTTGTGTGTTGATACTTATTTTGAGGAGGTCGAAGTAAGGTGCTTTCCTTCTCCTCCTTCTTCTTTGTGTATAGTATACCATTATCAACCACTGCTAGAGCTCTTTCTATATGAGCCTTGTCAATCTCGCTCAGTCTTTCAGCAGCTTCCTGCTGAGAAAATGTACACACTTCATCATATATTGCATACAAGAAGCGATTTTGATGTGGTTTTTGAGGACCTAGCAAAAAGTCTGATAGTTCCATGTCATCAGAAAGAAGGGACAAGTTTTGTTTCACCTAAGACAATGTTGAGGTTTTTAGCCAATCAAGGCACAACTTCCCAACACCATAAAGTGTTACCACCCCCTAGTATTCTGTCTGCATGTAACGCAGGTCAGGCCTGCTGATCTTGAAGCCCTTGGTGTTACCCAGGAACAGTGCTTGACATCCGTTAGTATCTATAGGCCACACTAACCATCCCTTCCAATTGGTATGTGATGAATTGTACACCTGGGTCTGGTGCGTCTTCTGTAGTGGCCTGTTTTCGACCTCATGGTCATAGGTTCAAATCCTGGTGGGTCCACTCAGCCTTTCATCCTTCCAAGGTCAATAAAATGAGTACCACTGAGTTAGGTAACAATAAACATCTGTTATTCAGTGCCAAGATACCCTTGGGTGCACGTGCACTTTTCAAATACTTATGTTATGTTATATCATTGTGCAGCATGGTGTCTAGTGTTTCCTCCGTGTATTATAGAAATTGCTGCCAATTTGCAAAACGTGCAAATGTGGGAATATTTGGTGTATTCAAATCCTTGATTTTACCCAACCCAAGGTATGATGTTTGTTGCACAGTTTTGTCCAGCAAATTCATGTGTTGTGGTATAAGGCAGGCTCTAAACAAAGCCTTTTTCCCCTGAACCTGCCAATCCTTTGTTCCCCAAATTAATTTAACATCAACGGTGTACCTCCAAAAGTCAAACCCTTATGTGGACAGCTGGGAAAGAAAAGAAGCAGAATAATTCAGCTTGGTGTTTGTTAGCATATTTTTCTTTGTAGGTGATGGTGCAAGCTTCTAATAATAAGACACTGGGTCTAATGTAAGAAAAAAACAGAAAAATAAGCAAACTTCTGTGCAAATGTTTTTGAACTACCCCGTGATGGTGTAGGGCAATATTCCCATTGTGTGTAATTAAAAACAGCATATGAAAAACTTGCTTTATGCAGAAAATGAAGACTGTAATGTTGAAAACAGAATATTTCATCATAATTAGATGTACCTTCATACAACTCATTAGAAGAAAACACAGTAGAATGCTCTAGATCTTCTAGCATTTCATGCACTGTATAAATGTCCCAATCGCCAGAAACAGTACTGGGGTAATGACATCATTCAATGATATTTTAAACAGGTATGTAATTTGTAAATGTTCAGTGGGGACATACACATCATACGATACCCTATCCCAAAGAACCACGTCAGGAACTGGAGCAGCTGAAATGTTCACTAGGGAAAGTTGTCTTCGTTCTCAGTGTGATGACGAATGAGGTTTAAGAACCAAGTTCACCAGTTGTACTGCAGAGCATTCTGGGAGATAGTATCCATTCAGAATTAGGAAAAAGACTATCCTAAAACCAGTCTAGTCGACCAAGAAAAGTAACTAAATTGTAATCCATAGTTGTAGCCATGGAGTACCCAAATATGTCCTTTTCAGCCAAAGATAGAAGATACGCACTTTCAGTCTAATCGGTAGAGGTGGTGGTGGATCAGATGAATCCGAAGAGAAGTCATCAAAGTCAATGAAGTAGCCAGAGGCAGTCTGATCTATTATAGGCAGCTCAGCATGTTTTGTAGAACTGGGATTGGACCCGTCCTGTGGTACATTGATGTAGACCATGTTCTTTTCAAGTTTTCGAATTTAAATCTGTGTTTCTGTACTAGTTGACTGTACAGTTGTAGTTGTAGCAGCAGGTAAAAGGCATACTTCATTGTTGTTGATTGTTGTCTCTCACTGGAGAGAGGATGCTTTATTAGTTATTACATTTTCCATCTGAACTTCCTGTATGGTAGCGAGAGGAGGCAGGTAGCTACCCAGGAGCCCACATGTGTGGTTTGATCAGATCAATGGAGACAAATCTCTTATCTTTGCGACTGGCAAGAGGCGGAAGAAGTACAGTTCTGGTACCTTAAACAGCCAGGACAGGTACAGGTGTAGGTTGGCCCAAAATCTTTCTTGTCCACAGTTTTCTCCCATACGTTATGTTATGTTATAAAATTTTATATAGCGCACAGCTGCCCCCGCGAAGAGGCGTCCCGGCTCTGACACGAGATCCCCAAGCTACGGGACCCAGGCTGGTCTTGCCAACACTTCCTTCACTTCCCCAGTGGTGGTGCGTTTTACTTGGATGTTGCTATGTTTGTCCTGGAAGTCATTCAGTTCCTGTAAAACAGCCAAACGTTCATTGATATCAAATGGTGTTTCTGCCGCCACTGTCCTGGGACTGTAGAGGTCTGGGGCCCACATCTTTACACCAAACAGGATTTCATAGGGAGTCCAACCACCCAGGAATCTTCTAGGCAGGTTATTGAGTGTCCTCTGAACCCCATATATGTGATGGACCCAACAGCTATCTGAGCTTAATACCCTAGCTGTTAACACTGCTTTAAGTCACGGTTTTTCCTCTTCACCAACAAATTTCCCTCAGGATGGTAGGGAGAAGAGAAATGCAAGGTCACACCAAAATTTCCCATGGCCTCTTTGTAAGCTCTAGAGCTGAACACCGGACCCTGGTCAGAATGTGCCTACTGCGTATGTCCCGATTAAGACTTGCAGATCCTTTATAACAGTTCGGGCGTCACCCGACCGCTGTGGCCATACCCAGAGGAATTGAGAGCAGGAATCGACTGCTACCAAGATATACTTGTTAGCCAAATCTGACGTCAAATGGGCGTCAATGGTCCAAATTAAACACAAGCCAGAGGCTTGTTTGAAATTAGTAGAGGTGTCTGGGGTGGATGTGCCACGGTGGAACCCTTCGTCTGCTGGCAGATGTCGCATGTAAGGACAAAGTCCTTAGTCTGTTTGTAAAGACCTGGCCACCAGTAGCGTTGCTGCAGTAGTGAAATTGTAGCAGCCACCCCTGCATGAGCACATGCCAGACCCTCGTGTGCAGGTAGTATTACCCATCCTGCAATCAGTGTTTGGTATTACTCTATCCCCATTCCAGGAATGTGAGCATATGGTGTATTTTGCGCATCTAACTTGTAGGAGTACTTGAGTGGAAAGCCTTTCGGCAACTTGGGTGTCGTTGCAAGCAGCGTTGAGAGCCACCAATATGTCTCTGTCTATCCTTGTACTTGAACGATTAATTACAGAAACAGCAGCAGTGCGAACTGTTGCTTATGTGGCTTCATCAGCAATGGAATTCCCTGCAACATGAGCGCCAGCACTTTGATGACTCAATGTGTGTATTATATGAGTCCGTGGCAAGCAGTCTTTCAGCTTTGCCACCTGTTCCCAAAACAGTTTGTGCTTAATTGTGCAACCCTTTGAATCTCTGAATCCATACTGGCTCCAGTAGTGTAGATATTCATTTTAAGACTGAACACAATAATATGACTAGCACACTATGAGTGTGGGGAATCTAGGAACCGTGTGCTTCAGTGCCAGAATTAGAGCCTGTAGTTGAAATGAAATGAAAAATTATAAAGCGCAGACAAATGCACAGAGGTGTCTTGGCACTGCTAGCAAACTGATGGCAAGAAGGCTTACTTTTTTGGCAAAAAGCCAGGTTTTTAATGACTTTCTAAAAGAGTACAGATTGGAGCTTAGCTTCAACTCAAGGGGAAGAGAGTTCCATAGCTTGGCAGTGTCAACGGTGAAACTTCTACCACCCCATGAAGCTTTTCTAAACTTAGGGACTGTGATATATATCTGGCTGAGGAGGAGTGAAGCCTTCTAGAAGGAACATACCAGATACCTTGAATGCTATCCTCTTTTTTATAGGCAGCCTATTTAACTTAACCAGTGCATGGGAGGCTGATTGGAACTTGTGAATCCCCAAAATAAGCTGCACTGCGTCATTCTGCAGGGTCTGTAATTTACGGAGGTGTAGTTGCTTTATATTCTGGAACAAGGCGTTGCAATAGTCCAATTTTGACAGTGTCAGGGAGGCCACTACCAATTTCCGAAGATCAGTCGGGATAAAAGGACAGATTCTTCTAATGATCTTCAGAATGAGGAAGACTGAGGAGGATACCACATGGACCTGGCATATTTCTTCTCAACAAGGACTCCAAGATTTCTGAACTTCGTCACTGAATTGGGGAGCAGGCAAAACTCTTGAGGCAACCATCTGGCTGACCAAAAGGTGGTGTCATTGCCCAAAAGAAGAACCTCCATTTTACCGAAGTTCCACTTTAGACAATTAGTTCTCATCCATTAATCGACTTGCCTCATACAGTTGTTAAATTTGCTAGCTGTGTCCTCCTGATTGCTGATACCACAATTTGTGTATCATCAGCGAAAGAGATTACAGAAAAAACTGTGGCTTTGATGAGTTTAGCAAGTGGGGTGACATACAAGTTAAAATGTTTAGGGCTCAGAGAAGAGCCCTGAGGCACCCCACGAGAGAATTCAAAAGCATCAAAGGCAAATTCACCCATTGCGAAAAATTTGCTTCTGACCTAGGGGAGCTACAGGTTGATCCAACGGGTTGGTCATTCATTTTATTAAGGTATTTTCCTATAGGGGAGTACCTAACACTATACATCACTTCCCAGGTGTGGGGTAGGGATCTTTTCTAGGTCCTGAGGAAGCACCAAGGATTCAGCTGGACCATCAGGCGCGAAACATGTCAACCTGACCGCATCCACTCATTTAGGCTATCTGGGTCCATTGAGCCTTTATAATAGCTTCCCTTTATTAGTTTTAACCACGCCAAGGGAACCACCACATTAAAACACATTGTGGTGTCCCTTAGACAGTTTTAGCTTCACTTCACCTTACTTCATACACTCACTCCTCCCCACATGTTCTACACCCTTACACATGCATACTTCATTACGACTAAAATGAAAAATATCTCCGACAAAGAGACCCTTCGCGGGGCCTTAGGGCATTGCAACGCCGGCCCTACAAGGAGCACGCCCTATAATGAAGCATGACATCCTTTTTGGATGTGTGAGGGCACCAAGAAAAAATCTTAAGTATCCCCTTGGATTCCCTTCTTCTTCCTCTTTCTTTCTACTATAGGAACAGTACCTCTATACATTAGTGTCACAGTGTTTTCGGAGCACGGGTACTGGACCTTTATCTGCTCCAAGACCCCCTTCTTTTGTACATAGCTAGAACTCATCACCAGGAGAAAAAATACATCAAAATTGTGCCAATTGGCCCAATAGTGGTGGAGAAAACAAAGCAAGAAGCCTGGTCCCCTGGGGGATTAGGTGGAAAACGGAGCAGGTAGCACTGTGCTACCAATTCTAAAAATCCCTCTAGAGTGGGCCGAGCACACAGGGGTCGATTCATTTATGGTGCGGGAGCATGCATGGGGCCCCCTCCATATAGAAACATATGTTCCTAGGGGTCCCATAACCCATACCTGGGTGAGCCCAATCAGAAGGGGGGGCATTGACTCCCCTGCATAAAGCAACACAACACAAAGCAAGAATGTCTAGGGGGCGTTTAATCCCTGGGACATAAGAGGACTGAGAGCTGCTGCGCTCAAGGCAGACTTGCCCCGAGGGAACTAGAGACGTGGGCATAGTGCCTCCTGCCTCCCACTGCCCGTACCTTTGGGGAAAGGGACAGAGCGGCATAGCAGTAATCACCAGCAACAGGAGTAGGTGAAGAAAATGCAGCTGGCTCCTATGCAGTGCACCAAGAGATTGCAGAAGATTGCAGCTCACACGTGAGGAGCCAGCAGGGACTCTGGAGGGTAAATGCAGCACTGGGGAGCACAAGTGATCTTGGGCACTCAGTTCTTACAAAATAAAAAACATGTATTTGAAATGCAATAGGTCTCGCATTTGTTTGAGTTAGAGCTGTCTCGCATTGTAAATGGCAATGTTTTTTCCCTATGTATTATGGAGTGTATGTATGTGGTGTATAGTGGTATTATGTGGGTTGTATCGTATTTTTTAGTTGTGGTATTGTGTGGAATTATGTGGAGTGGATTTGTGTAGTGGAAATACGTGGCATGGTGTGCTGTGGAATTATGTGGATAGTAATTAAATGATAGTAAGTGTACTGGAATTATGGAGAGTGAGATTGTGTGTTATGGAGTTTATTATGTGGAATGGTATTGTGAGTCGTGGAGTGGCATGTTGTGGATTTGAATTATGTGGTGTGCTATTAAATTAACAGTCGCAGATTGACAGAAAGCGGCAGACAGAGATATGTGCAAGCACTGATGCAGTTAGGGAGTCTGGAACGTCGTTAGATAGAAGTCAGAAAAGAGAAGTGTCGCACACAAAGCATATTTCAACCATTATATTAAAAAACAAAAAAATAAACACACACACAGTCTTAATTATCACAAAGAACCAGGGAGGCGTATTAGCTGGGGGAAAGTACTCCCGGGGGACTTTTTAAGGAATCTGGTCCAGAAGTGCAGTTGTGATTTTGAGGTCTGTCTGAATGAAGACGCACATGACTTGGCCATTTTAGACTCTTTTTCCATCATCTGCAAAGAGATTCATCGAGCCCTGACCAGAGATAATGTTAAGGTTATTAGCTCAGGACCTAAATGGTTCGATAAGAACTGCTCAAAGGCCCATAAAGATTTGATTATAGCATTAAAGTCTAAACCGAGGCAGAGATGCGCAGTTAAGGCGGCCAGGCAGGCATATGCGCAAGCTCGCAAGGTAAGATTGGATGCCCTGAAGAGAGAAGCTTGGGATAAGCCTAAAGAGGCCTGCGACACAAAGAATAGTGCAGACTTCTGGAGGGTAGTAAATCAACCGTTATTTAATGAGGGCACAGCAGTAGATTTAAGTGTTACTATACCTGCAGAAATGGGAAGAGTATTTTGTTCGCATATATGCTGGAGATAGTGAATACACAGCAACTACCTGCCCTATTACAGGAAATACTGTTCACTTTGAATTAGAAGAGGTGAGGGAAAGTAATAATAATAATAATAATAATAATAATAATAATACAATCTTTATTCGGCATATAGGAATACTATAAAAGATACAATATATAAAAAGGAAAGGATTACAGGTACAGACATTATAAAAGGATCAACGCTATGAATTTCTGCATAATTCAACTTCAACAGATAAATAATGAGTTTACACATCACAAATTTCATGTTCCTCATCCATCTAATTCATCTTCAGACTTGGTTTGGGCCTATAGCACGCCATGATAAAATTACAGAGAATTTTTTAAAACAGTATAAGAGAATGGCAAGCAGGAAGTCTATAGGCTTCCGCCACCCCTTGTGATCCTTAATCTAAATGCAGCCCTTAAAAAATTAGTAATACAAAAAAGTGTAAAAACATCTGGGGCCAATTTTAAAAATAACAGAGCCACACGCGCTTGTCTAAATCTGGCTTTCTTTAGGAGACCCTTCAAAAAAAGACTTCTGGGATATGAATAAAATGGGCATAATAAAACGAAATGAAGGGTGTCCTGTGGAGACCTGTGGTCGCAGCCACAGGGCCCCTTCATTTCTATTGACGATGTAAACCCTGCCGGATCCGCTAGTACATGATGCAAAAGGTTTAACCTAAACCGGGTCATTAAAAATCTATCGTGGGTACTGCTTAAACATGACAAGTATGGTTCAAGGCCCACGGTAGACTTAACTACTAGATGTTCTCTCACCGACGGCTTGGCAGACTCTCTATCCTCACGGAGTGTCAGAGAATACTTAATGAACCGATCCTTGACCAAGGCCTTATCCTGCATACTCATTTTAGAAGGATTGGTGAATAAGTCTACGCATCCCATTTTTTCAAAGGACTCCTTCACATATCTTAGACAAGGGATTTTGAGACCCTGATCAAGGGAAAGACAGTCTTGTATAACCAGCCTGCTTAATGCCGCCTCCTCATTTGCCCAGATCTTTACCCAACATACTAGGGGTTTAACTGCCATCATATCCGTGATATGTCTGACACCCAATTCTTCATGAATGATGTAAGCTGGCGTGCTCTGGGGGACTTTTAGCAGGCGCCTGAAATACATATTCTCTTCGATTTGTAGTTTGTTAGCCTCAATAAATCCCCATACCTCACTTCCATATAGCACTTTAGCACAGCACATGGAACTATATAATTTTAAAATCTGCTCTGGGGTCCAGCGTCCTAACCTGTGTGCAAAATAGTTATTGATCCAGTACACCTGGTCATAACTCGGCACTTGTCTTGTAATAAATATTTAAAATTTAATCGGCCGTCAAATAAAATCCCCAGATATGAAAAGGACTGAACCTTTCCTAGACAATGAGAATCAATTTTGTAGTTATAGGATCTGCCTGGCTTCTTCCCCACTTCCATAACATAGGATTTTGCAAGATTGGGTGACAGGTCCAGATTCTCCATAAATGACACAAAACCGTCTATTAGGAGCTGCAGGCCTTTGGGGGTACGAGCGAGAGTACCGCGTCGTCTGCATAAAGCAGAACGGGAATCCTGCGGGTACCTATCCTGGGGGTATCTGCCTGTAAAGTGCTCAGTGCATGGTCAAGACCATTTATATAAAGGGTGAACAGAAAGGGTGCTAATATGCAACCCTGTCTGACCCCACTAGAACACTTAAAGGGTTCTGTTATCTTTCCATCCTGGTTATATCTGACCGCAGCCGTAGTGTTCAGATGTAGGGACTTTAGGATGTTAATGAGCCCCGGATCCACCCCAAGCCCACCCATAATTGCCCATAGTTTCCCGCGGTTTACTCTGTCAAAGGCCGCAGTCAGGTCCATAAATGCCAGATACATCGTCCCTGGGTTGACAACTGTGTATTTGGCTGTTATGAGATATAAATTGAGGCATTGATCGGTGGTAGATTTCCCTGGTCTAAAACCAAATTGGACATCAGTTATAACTTGATGCTCCTCTGCCCAATCTGTCAACCGGCTTAAAACCACCCGCCCTAAGACCTTCGCCGACACATCAATGAGAGAAATCGGGCGATAACATTGTGGACTGTCCTTGTTACCTTTCTTAAAGATGGGGACGATCGTAGCAGTGGACCATGATGCTGGCATTACTGTGTCCATTGCTGCATTTATGACCCTAGTTAGAAGGGGCGCCCATAAATCCACATTACTTATAAAAAGGTCCGGTGGGATCCCATCTGGGCCTGGGGCCTTATTCCTAGTTAAGCCCTCAATTCCTGTTTTTCCCTCGCCCAATGAAAATATAGGTGGGGGTATGTTCTGCTCCAGGTTCTGCTCCTGCGTCTGGTCCGAACTTGGATGATAATTATAGAGCCCTTGGAAGTGGTCATGCCATTGAGTCGGCAGAATGTTATTGCTTAACCCAGGTTTATTAGCATCATGAAAACAGGGCCTATTTATGACTCTCCAAAAGGCAGTAGAGTCCTTTAATACCATAGCCTCTGTCAAGTCTTCCCAGGCTTGCTGTTGCAATTGACCCTTACGTCCCTTTATAGCTAATTTATATTTTTTCCGGCAAGAAGTCACCCGGTCCCTATCTCTTGGTGAAGTCTTTAAGGCGGCTTACAACTCTCTTAACGCACGTGAGCAGTGTGGATCAAACCATCTTGGGGTGTCCATTTTGATCGCATGAGCTGGAGCTCTTAGCAAACTGTCAACTATTTGCGCGACACTCCTGAAAGCCTCAACTAATTCTGCCCCTTCCACTTTGAGATCTAAACACTTCAGGATAACCTGCTCGCCTTCTTTAAAAAGAGAGCTATAAAAGGCCTAGTCATTGACCTGTGTCCATCGCAGCCTCCTGCCTTGGTCCGTGGCCCCAACCAGCCCCCCCCCCTACTCAATGGGGCATTGGGTGGCTGCATGCATCAACAAGGAATAAGGCCAGAGGATTATGATCGCTGAAGGCGTGTACCCAATATTAAACCCAGATACACAGTTTTTAAGTGATACAGAAACAAAGATGTAGTCAATAAATGAGACACATCCTCTTCCCTTAAAAGTGGGATGAACCAATTTATCCTGTTTAACAACAATTAGGTCCATCGTGTGTATTAGCGCGTGCAAATCTAATAAGCTACTGAGTTCCCTTCCCTCCTTTGTGTGCTCCATGTGTGGACCGTCGCGGAGCGTACAAGACGACCAGTCCCCATGAGATACCCTCAAATTTGGGCACAAATGGCAATTAAAATCGCCTGCTAAAACCAACTGCAGCACCATCTGCCCTCGCTCCTGTGTCTGGGTCAATCTAGTATTCAGTTCATGCAGGCTGGCGGAACCCTGTCCATGTGACGTCGCATTATAAAAGTTTGTAAGGAGTAACCTATAACCTTTATTAAAAAATGTGAGCCCCTGCGCAACTTCTGAGTCCCAGGCCAGATCTGACCATCTTCCCTGTAATGTAAGGTCTATGAATATAATCAGCCCTCCCCTCGCTCTCCCTGAGGCTGCCTTATGCGCCGGGCAAAAGAAGGTTTTATATCCCTCTAGGAAAAAATTATTGTTTGCTGGTTCCCATGTTTCCTGCAAACATATTATCTGAAATTCCCTTATGTGTGCAAGCCATTGCTCATTCTTAAATTTAGTGGATAGGCCTGCTATGTTCCAGGAAACTATTTTTATTTCCCTCCCATTGAGCCTTTCTGTGCTGGCTGTTACCTGGGAGCTACAAGTCCTGATAACTGTCTTGCTTATGCAGCCTTCCACGTGGTCAATTAAATCAATTAAATCCTTATGCTCACGAATGGTTTGAGCTACAGCTATCCCCGGGTTGATCTCATCTCCCCTCCCCCTTATATCTATTTTGGTCAGGGGGGTCTCACAGGCTCTGTCTGCTTCCTCCGTCAGATGTAGTCAATCAATGTCATTTAGGTCTCTTAGTGGAGCGAAGGCGTTATTTGTCGGCACTGAGTTAGCCCACCAGGTTACACCCTCCTGTTGACCCACATGACAATATCGTTGACTGGAGTTGGCCAGTGGTCTATAAAAGAAACCCAACGGGAGCGGTTTGATCCCCGATTCCACTTCAACTGGATGGAACCCGCTACTCTGTGAAAGAATCTTGCGCACAAGGTCAGGGTGTGTAAGCGTAACAATCACGCAATCCCCTGAAAAGACTTTCCTGGTTCTGCCAATCCAGGACACCCTCCTTGCCATCAAAATGTGTCGGTGCTCTCTGATGTTAAACCCTACATACCTACACATCCAATGTGCCACCTTATTGATCAGTTGTGTCGTGGATTCCTCTTTTTGGTTTATAGAAGCTGGGACACCGGTCAAAACAACTGTGTATGGGCAGCTGGCTGGGGGCAAATCTAAAACTGGAAGGTCTGGAGTACTCTGCGCAATAAGCGGGGACATCTCTTTTAGTTGCTGTTGCACATTGTCTCCCCTTTCTATCCTTGCAGCGTCCACCTGCTGTATTATGGAGTTACCTACAGTCCCTGTCCTAGGTTCCCTCAGCACCCTGTTAATAGTGCTCACATCGGGTCTAGTTACTTCAAGATGTACATGAGGGACCCTATTGCGTCTTTCTCTATTGTGTGATCCCCTTCCCCATTTTTCCCCCCCACACTCTCATTCACTACAGATGGGGCTGGAACCTTGGAAACTTCAGCTGCCCCATGAGCTACACATGTGCACCTACATGCCCCTTGATTAGCAGATGCGCTGCTGAGATTCAGGAGTTGCGACAGTTTTTCTTCAATTGACCCTAGTTTACATAGAAAAGGCCCCAAAAGGACAGTCATGAGAGTCTCCAGTCTTTTCCATTGTTCAGGGTCAGCCCCAAGGTCCACCGGGGTGTGATCGCCACTATTGGGAATTAGGCTCGGGGCCAATCCTCTGTCAGGTTCTGAAACCAATATCTCGGGATGTCTATTTGCTTGCTGCTTAGATCTGGGTTTTTGTTTCTGCCTTTGTAAGACACCTCCCCTTGTGCGCTTTGCAGGCGGCTCTCCACTGCCTGTTGCCAAAGATTTCGATAGGCTTATCGCACTTTCCCTGGTGACCCTTTTGGATCTGGTGAAGACCTCACCACGACACGTGCCAGGCGTAGTTGCATTGTGAACCGTGATGGGAGCCGATGTCTCCATAGTCAATATAGGTGAAGTGTCTAAAAACTCAAGATCCCGTTCCCCCACAGGATCTTGGGCAGAGTTGGTGGTGTTTATCTGTGCAACTGTGGTCACCTCAAATGCCGCTAGTGATATGACTGGGAGATCAGCTATTTCCCCGTTATTACTTGTACCTGAGATGGCAGCACATGAGTGGTCCGTAGGTTGCTGCACCCCCTGGGGGATTTGGCCATGACTATGCCCCCCATCGATGACCTTTTTTGGGCCGCAAAAGTATCCAGGGAAAGTCTTTTTTCGGTGAGCTGGATTTGATGGGTCAGGACTGACTCTGCTCAGGTCAAAAATGCGTCCAGGGTCCCCACGACCACCCCCCTGCCAATAAGCCCGTGACCTTACGCTTGCTCATTCTGTCAGTTAACTGCTATTCGATTACTAACTGATCCTCAGACTGTGCAAAATCAAATGTCTACCTTGTTTAGCAGCTGATGTCCAACTTAATGCGTGAGATCACAGGGGGTGGCCCAGCCCAGCCTCCTCCAGCCTCTGACGGGCTTGGACGGGCCTGTCCTTGGCCCGGGCTTTGCCCGGGCGCGGCCCGCGCGTGTCCCGCGCTGCGGGGGCCCAGAGCTGGTTTTAAGGGCCTCCAACGCAGCAGGAGTGACGCGGCTGGAGAGCGCCTCCTGGCACGGGTGTCTCTGGGGGTTAGAGTCCCCTCCTCTTGGCAAGCTCCGGTGATGCGGCAAAATCCTTCAATGCGTCCCGTGCTGCGGGGGCCCTGAGCTCGTTTTAAGGGCCTCCAACGCAGCGGGAGTGACGTGGCTGGAGAGCGCCTCCTGGCGCGGGTGTCTCTGGGGGTTAGAGTCCCCCTCTTGGCAAGCTCCGGTGATGCGGCAAAATCCTTCAATGCGTCCCTCGCTGCGGGGGCCCTGAGCTGGTTTTAAGGGCCTCCAACGCAGCGGGAGTGACGCGGCTGGAGAGCGCCTCCTGGCGCGGGTGTCTCTGGGGGTTAGAGTCCCCTCCTCTTGGCAAGCTACGGTGATGCGGCAAAATCCTTCAATGTGTGAGGGAAAGTATAATGGAATTGTCAGCAGGGAAGGCTCCAGGCCCTGATGGAGTTCCTGGTGACCTTTTTAAATCATGTATAGATCTTTGGGCACCCCTGGTTACACAACATTTGAATGCAGCAGCCCGTGATCATATTCCAGTCTCGTGGAAGCAATCGATCATAATGCCCGTTTTTAAAAAGGGGAACCGTGCGGACCCAGCGTGTTATCCGTCCAATCTCTCTGATAGACGCAGAAGTAAAGGTGTTGGGTAGGGTTTTATTCAGGCGTTTATTAGATTGGGCTAATGATAACAATATACTATCAGATGATATACAGTATGGATCCAGGCTGGGACGTGGCACGATTAAACAGAATTTTATTCTATATTTGATAGTTAGCAAGTATACAGTGGCTTAAAAGGAAAGTATACACTTAGCCTTCATGGACCTCAGCACAGCATTTGACACAGTGGTAAGATCTAAGCTATGGGCTGTGCTGAGGGACATGGGGATGGATGAAGCTATAGTTGCACTTTTGCACAATCTACATATGGGGCTCGAGGCAAGGGTAAGATTTGGCCCATTAGGAGAATGCACTAAGCACTTTAAGCTGGGGAGAGGGGTGCTTCAGGGTTGTATTTTAGCTCCTTTTCTTTTTATTTTATATATAATCAATTCGATCGTTTTTTAAGAGATAACTGTAAAGATGTCCCAAGGATAGAACGCAGAACGGTACCCGCCTTGCTGTATGCGGATGACACCGTCCTTATTTCCCGGACAGCTAATGGCTTGCAATCTTTACTGAACCATTTTTATAAATTTATGGAAAATTTGGGTCTAAAAATTAATTTTACTAAATCATATACTATGACTTTAGGACCTAGAGGCACGAAGACTAGAAAATTTGTGATAAAAGATAACAAAATAGGTAAGGTGGATAGGTTTAGCTATCTAGGCATACTGCTGGATGAGAGACTGTCATGAGCGCCCTTATTGAAATTACACACTCAATCCTTTAATAGGGCGGATCATGGCATTGATGCCTTCTCTAGGCTTTTAGGTCACAGTCACATAAAGTTCATACTACACCTTTACAACGCTAAGTGTGTCCCGGCTGTAACTTACGGGGCAGAAATCATTAATGTTATTAGTGATGGCAGTGCTCAACCACAGGCCACTCTGTCCATATCTGATGTGTCATCTAGGTCTCACTACAGTGGCCAGACAACGCCAGACAATGCCATTATAATCAGCACCAACTCCTCAAAGCATTTCAGACATGCCAGAATTAGAAGTGGAAGAGGAGTAATAGAATGCGGCAATGACAGAACATGGTGCTGACATTGAGAGTTGTCCGTTATCAGAGGTTCAGAGTGACAACCAATGTTGTTATGCATTTTACAGAGTTGTGATGATGGAAAGTAGTCATGTGTCTATATAAATGGCATTCGGATACTAGAGTCAGACCTGCAATCAGTCTCGGAATCCATAGGGCAGCTGGCCAGGGTTCAGCAGCAAGAACGATCTTTTGTATAGCATTGCATTCAAATGCAAATAGATATGAGCACTGTGCAACGACAGCATCAGATCAATCTGGGTGAACAAAGGGCGAATAGAAGAAGTATCCATACCATAGATGCACAAACGTGCTTTTCAACTGGGCTTATTGAGACAGGAACATAGGTCACAATCAGGCCCACCTGCAAGCAGTTAAAGTATTCATTCTCCTCCCCCATCAACTAGTAGCACATAATCCCAACAGTTGCCTTCACTACGTCCAAGAAGGAGGTGAAATATATAGCTACATTCCTAGTTTTGACATAGTATGGTATTGGGTAATATTTGTATAATCGAAAAAGGAGCGATTTTGGACAGTATCTTCTCACAATTATGTGAGACACAATTCTTTGAATTTTTCTTGTAAGACATTTATATTTTGCTTATAGAAAAATAAAACAACATTGTATGATAAGTAAAAAATGCATTCCTACATTACTTTATAGAAAATATTTGTACAATGTTAAAAGTAATTTAACATTAAATCATATTAAATTGTACGAGTATTTATATCATGATCATAGTGCTGTCCAGGAACACATGGCTGCCCATCTTTCTCATCCTCATCATGTTGGTTAGTAGTCTTGTCTTCTTCCTCGGGCATAAGCAGACGCCTCCTCATACGAATTTTGTGAAGGATTGGAACAAATGAGAGTTATTTTGGAGACCTTTGTTGGTGCATATCTCAGTAAGCCACCTAATTGGTGCAGGCATCTAAAATTAGCACATTTTTAACATAGTTACTACTATATTACTACAAGTACCAAAATGCTTTGCTGTTATCTCCAAAAATAAGACATCTATTCGCAAACTAAGATACACATAGCTACAATTCTTTTTTGGATAGATTAGAATGTTTAAGTGTGTATTTGGTTATTGAGTGAATTAAATTAAGGTAGATATAGACTCATCAACCAGTCATGTTTTTCTACTTGGAAGGTTTCCATATTAGAAGAAATGCTCGTGTTCGGAAAGATCATGGAGTCATGTATAGGACCAGGAAATCTGGCACAGCAATGGGCAGCGATACTGTCCACATCATAGACAATTTCTACATTGTCTGCATTAGCTGTTTCCTTCTCCTGCAGATGTATTTGGTTGCCTCTGGAGAATGAGGCTCGTGTGGGTACAACTAATTGCATGAATTACATTCAGAGATCCAGTAATGGTATAAAACCTAGTGTTAGACCTGGCATCCTTGGCGTGGGTCTCCCTTCCATTTTTTCATAATGCCTCCACGGTTGCCGATATGTTTTTGCTGGACTAGATGCTCATGGGCACTTTGCCGCTGCTAATCAGTGCCAAAGTGCAAGTGCTCCCTATCGTTAATTGATACATGTATTAGTGACTCCATGATTGGATGATTGGTTTACTTGTCAGTCCCTAGTACAGTGCACTCAGTGTGCCCAGGGCTTGTAAATCCAATGCCGCTGGTGGGCTCGCAGCACTGGTTGTGCCACCCACAGAAGCGGCCTGTAAATATGTCTCGGGCCTGCCATCGCAGAGCCTGTGTGCAGCCTCGGGCTGCCATGTCGACTTGGTGAGTACACCCACTTACCAGTCCCTAAACCTTCCCTTTACTGCATGTTGGTCACCCCTAAAGTAGGCCCTAGGGCAGGGTGCATTGTAAGTATAAGGTAGGACATGCCCTGGTGTGTGTGGCATGTCCTAATAGTGAATTACAGCCATTTTCGTTTTTCACTATTGCAAGGCTACCTGCTCCCCATAGGCCAGAATGGGCAGACTGACTATTACACCTTATAGTCAGAACTGACCCAGGGAACCTGGTAGAAAAACGAATTTAGTATGCCTGAACTCAGGATGATAAAATACATCTTTTAGTGAAGTTGGTTTTAACATTCTGTGTTCGAAAATACCACTTTTAGAAAGTGGGTATTTTCTTGCCTAACTATCCAAGCCTGCCTCTGCTAGGTTGTGTATTCCTTGTCTGGAGATTGAGTGACAGGGGCTGGGGGTGGCTACAGGAGACAGGGTGAGTCAGCGCAGGGCTGAATAGAAAGATCTGCATCCAGAGTGGAGGGAGGAGTTGCACCTGGGTCTGAATAGGGCTGTGCCTGCCTTCCACAATGCTGGCTCCACCTCCTGCCGGGCGGCTGAGCACTCTGCCCCACATTCTGAAAGGAAAGAAGGAGTCAGAAAAACAAAGTGCTCCAGAACTGACCAGAACTGGTTTTGGACTAGGCAGAGGCCTCTCTGCCTCCAGAGAACAAAGAGAATCAGGGTATAAGAGGGGCACCCAGACCCCAGGAAGATTAGATCACTTTTGGGAACAAGAAGGAACCTTTGCTGAGGAGCGGAACCAAGAAGAAACTGAGGAGAGACTATCCCTAAGCCTGAAGTGCTGCTTGGGGGATTGGCCTGCAGTGGTTTGCCTGACTGCCAAAGAGAGGAGAAAGGAACTTTTGCTTTGCTGTGACTTTCATCAACTTGTGAAGGATCTCCAAGGGCTTGGAAGAGAGCTTGCCCCCTGACCGAAGTCCCAGGACCATTGGACTTCACCCCTTTGTGAATTGCTGCTGGAAACTCTGTTTCAGTGGCTACAGAGGTAGGGAGCTGTGACCGACTCTCACGACCGACTCGGTGTCCTGCAAGCACCGCATCGAAGCACCGTCTCGCCCTGCAACGCACGGCCCTGGTCTCACCGACTCCGTCAACGAGCCGCTGCCTGCACCGCATCGAGGGACAACGCGTCCTGCAACGCTTCGCTACGCCGAATCGAACTGGTCCGACCGACACGGTCACTGCTGCTGAGTTCGAGTCCTGTGACCGCACCGGAGTTGGGCACCGCTCGCACGCTTTGCGACGCACCGCCCGACTCGCACCGCTGTCCGGACTGATCGACGCCAGCTCCTGAATCCGGCTCCGTCGCCGCACCGCAACCTGCCAGCACCGCATCGAAGCACCGTCTCGCCCTGGTCCCCAGCAGAAGAGTGGGGGGGACAAGGGTAAACAGAAGGAGTTCCATAAAGGGCCCCAAAGTAGACCCCAAGGGAACCAAGGGAAAGGTTCCCAGCCTCCCCTGAGAAGAAGCCAGTGGCCCTGACAGGCCCCCTGTTCACCAGGGACCACTGGTATGTTACAAGTGTGGCGCCCCTGGCCACAAGGCAAACGATCCTCGTTGCCCTTTGCATGGAAAACCAGCACCCACCAGTGCAGTCCCCCGGCAGTTGGCTAGTGTAGCCCTGGGGGAGGAGTTGGGTGCCCAAGGTGGGGGGATCCCACAGTGTTTTCCCTTGTCTCATTAGGAGACTCTGAGATGGTCCCTAGGACCCCGCTGCCTGAGAACACTAAGAAATACAGGCAGTGGGTGACCATCAATGGCCATAGGGTGGAGGCTCTGAGAGACACAGGAGCCAGTGTGACAGCTGTCAAGTGTCACCTGGTGTCTAAAGAGCAGGTTATCCCTGATGCATTCTATCCGGTTGTTGCCGCTGACAACACAGAGAGTCACTGCAAGGTGGCTCAGGTTCCCTTTGAGTGGGGGGTCTCGGGTACTCTTCAAGTAGCTGTGAGGCCAGCCATGCCTGTTGACTGTTTGTTAGGAACGATTTGGAGAGCTCACCTTGGGCTAAGGTGGAGCGGAGTGCGCATTTAGAAATGTTGGGCTTGCCTGATTGGGCATGTGTGACCACCCGGTCAATGGCAGCTAAAGGTGTTCAAGAGGACCTGGAGCCTGAGAGGGAGGCCCAGGTGCCTGCCGGAGAGAGAGGAGGCAGGGGCGCGGGAAACCGGCCCCCGAGGTTCCCACGGTCCAGGAGGAGGCAGACCCTGAGGGGGATGCCCTGGAGCCTACAGGGGAACAGGTAGCTGAACTGGGGGACCTACCTGAGCTGACCCATAGGCAGCAAGAAGGAGGACCCTCCAGGGAAGAGTTCTGCAAGGAGCAGAACACATGCCCTTCTCTCGTGGGTCTGAGGCAACAGGCCACAGACCAGGCAGCAGGTGATCAGTCTGGATCACATTGGGTTTACTGGGAGAATGGTCTCCTGTATTCAGAGCCTAAGGTTGCTGAGCCTGGGTCAGCCCGTGTGCTGGTGGTACCCCAGCGCTTCAGAGCCTTCCTACTGGGGTTGGCTCATGATGTACCATTAGCGGGACATCTGGGGCAGGACAAGACCTTTGACAGGCTTGTTACCCATTTCTATTGGCCCCAGATGCGCAGGAGTGCCGCCACTCACTGCGGGACATGCCAGACTTGCCAGGCAAGTGGAAAAAGTGGGAGGAAGCACAAGGCTCCTCTCCAGCCATTCCCTGTGGTCAGCACCCCCTTTGAACGGGTGGGTATTGACATTGTGGGGCCACTGGACCCCAAGACAGCCATGGGCAACAGGTTTATCCTGGTCTTGGTGGACCATGCCACCCGGTACCCTGAAGCCATCCCTCTGAGGACAGTGACGGCCCCCGTGGTGGGACGGGCACTGATGGGAATTTTCTCACGTGTGGGATTCCCTCAAGAGGTGGTGTCTGACAGAGGTACCAACTTCGTGTCCAAGTACATGAAGTCCCTGTGGCAGGAGTGCGGTGTAACTTACAAGTTCACCACTCCTTACCACCCTCAAGGAAATGGTCTGGTTGAGAGATTCAACCGGACCCTCAAGGGCATGATTATGGGTCTGGAAGAACCCATGAGGCGTAAATGGGACGTCCTCTTACCATGCCTGTTGTTTGCATACCGGGAGGTGCCACAGAAGTCTCTAGGGTTCAGTCCCTTTGAGCTCCTCTATGGACACCCGGTGCGAGGACCTCTGAGTTTGGTCAAGGAAGGCTGGGAGCAATCTCCCAGGAAACCTCCCCAGGATGTATACAGTTACATGCTGGCCTTCAGGAACCAGACTAGGCGTTTCAGAGAACTTGCTGAGGCAAATCTGGAAGCCAGCCAGGAGGAGATGAAGCGGTGGTACGACCAGAATGCCACTCTGGTAGAGCTTCAGCCTGGTCAGAAAGTGTGGGTCATGGCCCCTGTGGAGCCCTGTGCGCTCCAGGACAGGTGGACCGGCCCTTTTACGGTGGTGGAGCGCAAGAGTCCAGTTACCTATTTGGTGGACTTGCAGTCTCCCAGGAACCCCTTGCGGGTCCTGCATGTGAACCGCCTGAAGCCCCACTTGGAGAGGTCCCAAGTGGGCATGCTCTTAGCGACAGATGATGGAATGGAGGAGGAGACCGAGCCTCTTCCTGACCTCCTGTCAGCCCGAGAGCAAGATGGATCAGTGGAGGGAGTAAACCTCTCTACCTCCCTGACACCTGAGCAGCAGGGTGACTGTCGCCAACTGTTGGGACAGTTCCCTGACCTGTTCTCCCTGGTTCCCAGTGTCACCCATTGGTGCGTCCATGATGTGGACACTGGGGACAGTCTTCCTGTGAAGCACAAGGCTTACAGGGTGACTGACAGGGTCAGAGCCTGCATCAAGGAGGAGGTCTCCAAGATGTTTGCGCTAGGAGTGATTGAGTCCTCTAACAGCCCTTGGGCCAGCCCCGTGGTCTTGGTTCCAAAGCTGCCGCGCCTGGTGCCACACCAGAACTCCGGTTCTGTGTGGACTACAGGGGACTCAATTCCGTCACCAGGACTGACGCCCACCCCATCCCCAGAGCTGATGAGCTCATAGATCGGTTAGGGGCTGCGCGGTACCTCAGCACGTTTGACTTAACGTCTGGATACTGGCAGATCGCCTTGACTGATGGGGCAAAAGAGAGGTCAGCATTCTCCACGCCAGATGGGCACTACCAGTTCCGGGTGATGCCCTTTGGGATGAAGAATGCCCCTGCCACCTTTCAGAGGTTGGTCAACCAGGTGTTGGTTGGACTGGAGGATTTCAGTGCCGCCTACCTGGATGACATCGCAGTGTTCAGTGCCCGTTGGGAAGAGCATCTGCGCCACCTCTGGGAAGTGTTGATGGCGCTGCGGAGGGCAGGCCTCACAATCAAGGCGAGTAAGTGCCAGATTGGGCAGGGTTCTGTGGTGTACTTGGGACACCAGGTTGGGAGCGGCCAGGTGGCGCCCCTCCAACCGAAAATTGATACCATTCTGGCTTGGGAGCCCCCAAGACCCAGACAGAGGTGAGAGCCTTCCTAGGACTCACCGGGTATTACCGGAGATTCGTCAAGGGGTATGGCAGCATTGTTGCCCCTTGACCGAGCTGACTTCCAAGAAGCAGCCCAGGAAAGTGATTTGGACTGACGCCTGTCAAAAAGCTTTTGACACCTTGAAGACTGCCATGTGCACGGCGCCTGTGCTCCAGGCACCCAACTTCTCCAATGAGTTCATTGTTCAGACCGACGCTTCAGAGCATGGTGTAGGGGCTGTTCTATCACAGATCAATGAGGAGGGCCTAGACCAACCTGTAGCCTTCATCAGTAGGAGGTTACTTCCCCGGGAACAGAGATGGAGTGCTATTGAGCGTGAGGCATTTGCTGTGGTCTGGGCACTGAAGAAGCTGAGACCATACCTGTTTGGGACTCACTTCCGGGTTCAGACAGACCACAGGCCCCTCAGATGGTTGATGCAGATGAGGGTGAGAATCCAAAGCTGTTGAGGTGGTCCATTTCCCTACAGGGGATGGACTTTACGGTGGAACACCGCCCTGGTACAGAACACGCCAATGCTGATGGACTGTCCAGATTTTTCCGCCTTAGCGATGAGAACTCCCTAGGGGTAGGATAGTTCTCCCCACATTTCAGCTGGAGGGGACACGTGTTAGACCTGGCATCCTTGGCGTGGGTCTCCCTTCCATTTTTCATAATGCCTCCACGGTTGCCGATATGTTTTTGCTGGACTAGATGCTCATGGGCACTTTGCCGCTGCTAATCAGTGCCAAAGTGCAAGTGCTCCCTATCGTTAATTGATACATGTATTAGTGACTCCATGATTGGATGATTGGTTTACTTGTCAGTCCCTAGTACAGTGCACTCAGTGTGCCCAGGGCTTGTAAATCCAATGCCGCTGGTGGGCTCGCAGCACTGGTTGTGCCACCCACAGAAGCGGCCTGTAAAATATGTCTCGGGCCTGCCATCGCAGAGCCTGTGTGCAGCCTCGGGCTGCCATGTCGACTTGGTGAGTACACCCACTTACCAGTCCCTAAACCTTCCCTTTACTGCATGTTGGTCACCCCTAAAGTAGGCCCTAGGGCAGGGTGCATTGTAAGTATAAGGTAGGACATGCCCTGGTGTGTGTGGCATGTCCTAATAGTGAATTACAGCCATTTTCGTTTTTCACTATTGCAAGGCTACCTGCTCCCCATAGGCCAGAATGGGCAGACTGACTATTACACCTTATAGTCAGAACTGACCCAGGGAACCTGGTAGAAAAACGAATTTAGTATGCCTGAACTCAGGATGATAAAATACATCTTTTAGTGAAGTTGGTTTTAACATTCTGTGTTCGAAAATACCACTTTTAGAAAGTGGGTATTTTCTTGCCTAACTATCCAAGCCTGCCTCTGCTAGGTTGTGTATTCCTTGTCTGGAGATTGAGTGACAGGGGCTGGGGGTGGCTACAGGAGACAGGGTGAGTCAGCGCAGGGCTGAATAGAAAGATCTGCATCCAGAGTGGAGGGAGGAGTTGCACCTGGGTCTGAATAGGGCTGTGCCTGCCTTCCACAATGCTGGCTCCACCTCCTGCCGGGCGGCTGAGCACTCTGCCCCACATTCTGAAAGGAAAGAAGGAGTCAGAAAAACAAAGTGCTCCAGAACTGACCAGAACTGGTTTTGGACTAGGCAGAGGCCTCTCTGCCTCCAGAGAACAAAGAGAATCAGGGTATAAGAGGGGCACCCAGACCCCAGGAAGATTAGATCACTTTTGGGAACAAGAAGGAACCTTTGCTGAGGAGCGGAACCAAGAAGAAACTGAGGAGAGACTATCCCTAAGCCTGAAGTGCTGCTTGGGGGATTGGCCTGCAGTGGTTTGCCTGACTGCCAAAGAGAGGAGAAAGGAACTTTTGCTTTGCTGTGACTTTCATCAACTTGTGAAGGATCTCCAAGGGCTTGGAAGAGAGCTTGCCCCCTGACCGAAGTCCCAGGACCATTGGACTTCACCCCCTTTGTGAATTGCTGCTGGAAACTCTGTTTCAGTGGCTACAGAGGTAGGGAGCTGTGACCGACTCTCACGACCGACTCGGTGTCCTGCAAGCACCGCATCGAAGCACCGTCTCGCCCTGCAACGCACGGCCCTGGTCTCACCGACTCCGTCAACGAGCCGCTGCCTGCACCGCATCGAGGGACAACGCGTCCTGCAACGCTTCGCTACGCCGAATCGAACTGGTCCGACCGACACGGTCACTGCTGCTGAGTTCGAGTCCTGTGACCGCACCGGAGTTGGGCACCGCTCGCACGCTTTGCGACGCACCGCCCGACTCGCACCGCTGTCCGGACTGATCGACGCCAGCTCCTGAATCCGGCTCCGTCGCCGCACCGCAACCTGCCAGCACCGCATCGAAGCACCGTCTCGCCCTGCAACGCACGGCCCTGGTCTCACCGACTCCGTCTCGACGACGTCAACGAGCCGCTGCCTGCACCGCATCGAGGGACAACGCGTCCTGCAACGCTTCCATTTTGCATCGCGACCGCGACGAACAGCCATCCGGCTCGCACGCCCGTGCCTGCCGCTTCAAGTAAAAGGTACTGTGACCGAGTCTGTCTATGCTGTGTTGGCCCGTCTCGACGCGGTCAGCTGGATTTGTTAGACTCTGTTTGTTCTCGACATCGCCGTAGCCGGAGGAGGCTACCGACTCGCACAGAACCTTGAATGAAGCCTTTTGATCAGAACTAAGTATTCTTAACAGTATTGTGGATTATTTTTGTCGTTTATGGTCTTGTGATAAATCTATATAAAGTATACCTATTTTTATAAATATATAACCTGTGTGGTGTCCATTTGTAGTGTTGTCACTTGATTACTGTATGTGTTCACAAATGCTTTACACACTGCCTCTGAACTAAGCCTGTCTGCTCGTGCCAAGCTACCAAGAGGGTGAGCAGGGGTTATTTCGGGAGTGTACCTACTTTCCCTGACTAGACTCAAGGGTCCCTATTTGGACAAAGGTACCTACCTCTGCCAACTAGAGACCCCCAAATCTAACACCTAGCCTTTTAATTGAATTTGATGTCGGGGGCTCATTAGGAAAAATAATATTCTTAGATACAATAGTTAATTATAAGCCCATTACCTTCCTCACAACCTTGCAAAAGGTAGGCTGTGACATACCATGTAGATGGGCTACTGAGCTTGGAAACTGTAGCACAGCTATATGTTTTATCAGGCTTCGAAAAATCTACTCTTCGACTCGCTCTGGTGAGTCAGATTTTATCAGGGCGAGCTATTTTTATGCGTACTGGCCTGTTCTCTGAGGGAGCCCCAGCTGGCAGAGAACAGGTGTTCTGTTCATTGGCAAAGTGATTGAACAATAAAGATTCCTTTAAATCTTGTTTTAACTAATCACATTTGCTGTGTGCTTAAAGACAGAGGTCAAATGTCAGCATATGTCTTCTTACAAATTGCTACTTATTTTATCCTGGAGACTGGTGTTTACTTTTCTTTCTCTGACTGCAAAGTTAGAGGATTTTGAAAAGTGAACTGTCTGACAAACAAAAGACTGAAGGATGTCAGTTTTTTTCTAACAGGCAACATTTAAATAGCTTGTAAACGAACAGTACAAATATTTCAAAATATATCCGCAATTAAGAAAGCACTTTTTTTGTAATTAAGAAGTGCGATGGAAACAACGATTTTCACAGGACCAAAAGAAATCAGAACACTTTACTTGGTGATGTGCAAATGATACATATTTGCTGAAACCCGATTTCAAAACATTATCATTTGTATGCTATATAGTTTTATCAGCAAAACTGCATGTTGTTGGGAAATTTCGTGGTAAAATGTGCTGACTTTAAATGACAGTGTGCTACCACATCATGCTTTAGTAATATATTTGTTAAAAGAGAGGGGGCCATATTATCAAGAACGGTGCAAACATTATCGGCGCTTTAGCGGCAGGAAACTGCCGCTAAAGCGGCGATAAGGGGCTTGATAATATGCCCTATAGAATTCCAATAGAAGCCCAGGTTCTGGTGTCAAGGACATCAAACCTGGGCTTCTATTGGAATTCTATAGGGAATATTATCAACCCCTTATCGCCGCTTTAGCAGCAGTTTCCTGCCGCTAAAGCGGCAATAATGTTTGCGCCGTTCTTGATAATATGGCCCATAGTTTTTAAACATGAACTTAAACCCCCCCCCCCGATGACAATGTTGTGAGTGAACTAAGAGACAAGTCCGGTGTCATGTGTACCCTATATGTGGGCCAGATGTTTTCAACTTTGAGCAAATGTTTAGTCTATTACATCAAACAAAAACGTTGTTTGTACGAAAGACTGAATTCACATATTTGAAGGTGCTCTCATATGTGATAATGAAGAAAAAGGCACTTGATGGAAAAAATATTTGCCCAATATCACAATATTTGAGTCTAGTTTGTGAGCCAAGAGTCTTACAGTTAGGCTGCATAGATTATTCAATTCTCTAAACATGCAGCTCTGGTAACATTTTTATTATTTTTTAGGCCTGTTCATGAGTGGAGGAACTACTGTGCGGATGGCTGTATTAGGCTCTAGTGCCTCACCTGCAGTACTTAGGAGGTGATAGATGCTCCTAATGTCCCACTCTGTATGTTTTTTAATTATAGGTCTGTCTCATTTTCTGTCATGTTCTGGGGAGTCTAGGTCCTCTTCAATGTTTTCAGTTTTCTCTTGCTGTTTGTTGCTGTTCCCATTCCTCCTCCTGCATGATGGACTGCTGAAAGAGAATTTGAACCTCATGCATAGAAAAACATTAAGACACATGCATTGCAAAACATTAAGCCAATTATGCTTGTTCCATGTTCAAGATCCAAGTGAAAAGAGTGGATGTGGCTCTTTGCTAGTGTTTTACTAATTGGAAACAAAAAATCAACACATTTTTTAATAATATTTAATGATGTGATCAACATGTGGTTGCCTATAGCCTGTATATGTTCATCTATTGTGTTGGTGTTGAGTTTATAACAACCTGTTCTATGTAGGTGGTAAATCTAGATCCTAAATCCTCATGCGGAAAGGTTTCCTCACTACTTGTAACATCAACTTTCTTTTTTTATGGAAAACCTGTAACCAGACAAAGTGAAATTAACGCATAAAACGTGGTCATTTTGCACACCTGACTCATAAGCAGGGCCAAGGCTACGATTAAACTGGATAGTAGTAACATCCTTTATTTTCAGTGCTTATAGATGGCAGAATTGCAGCATGAGGCACTAGAAACAACATGAGTTAATAATAGAAGGCAGCTTTTTTCAAACACTATTTTAGAGGCTTTTCAAAGGAAACGTGTAATTTGAGAAACAGCTCTGAAACGTAATTTGGGCTAGGACGGATTGGGCTAATTTGTTGTTTTCCAATGAAAAAATCAGGACAGTAGTGTCACATGCCTGTCCACTTCTATTGGGGAATAACTCAACATAGAGGGATTTCATGTTCCGAGATTTGACTGACCTCGCTACAATGTCCTTCAGTTTGCCTCAGAGCAGACGTCATACAACCTGGCAGTGGACACCCAACAGCAAACTTCTGATTAGTCTTTGCTGATCACAACACTACTCAGCTCAAACTTTGCTTAGCGTTCACACCCTTTTGGACCATTGCAAGTCCTTATGGAATACATCAGTCTGCCATGGACTAGCAAGGGTGGCATGGCCCCGGGCAATCAGCCCCCATGTTCAGCGGATGGATAGTAAAACGCACCCTCAATTTGGGTTCAGGGGCTCCAATTGCAGTTGCTCCACTATTGATAGCTGCATTCCTGTCAGTGCCGCCCTGATAAACTTTGTGCAAATAAATGCATTTTTTGGCAGTGGTTTTCATGGACAAGCTTGAGTTCTCATCGTGGCCCTAGAACACGAAAGAAAATCCCAGTCGAGTACAACTGCACCCTGTATTTTCTCAGTGAGGACGGCCACTCTATGGGCCCAAGCCATTCTGAATTGTAAACCACATCTGGATACGCATCCCTTCAACAGAGCACCACACAGGCCTTACATATGTCATAGAAAAACATATTCAATGGCTCCTGAACATGTGTGCTGCCTCACTTGTAGTAGTCACCGGCAGTATGTTTGGGATGCTGTATGGGAAGATTGCAAAAGTGTTAGCAAGCATTGGCAAACACAAAACAACACATTAATTGTGCGCATGCAACATTCAGCGGAACATTTTTGTCTGCATACAAGTTAATTTCCAGAATACCCCACTTTATAGTAGCCAACCAATGTTACCAGGTATTAACCCCAGGTTTCTAGATACTTACTTTACTTTTCTATAAATTTGAATTAATTAGGTTGCTGTCAAGAAGCAATAATGTTGTGCTTAAATCCAGTGGCAATGAAGCCCTCTTTCATCTCTCACTACCTCCACAAATGAACCACATACATATAAATATGAGGGCCAGTGGTTGAAACAGGGAAATGGGAATGGGATAAAAGAGAAAATAGAGATGCTGAACTCCAACCCTCTGACTCGTCACTTCTGTTAATCAATGATGCCTGTAGAATGTAGTGGATACCTAAAGGCAAAGGAATATCTTAAGTAAGTTGACGTAGAAGGGTCTATGCTTTATTGCAAGAGTGAATGGGTGTACCTTTGCAATATCTTTCCATACCTAACTCTCTGTCCTTTGATGTGGAACCTGTAATGCCTGAAAACTAAACATACAAAAATTGACTACCTCAAATATATCTTCACGAACATTTCTCCCTATGACTTAAATACCTACCTAAAGCTTCATCGCTATGCACCCTTTGTGGAAGATGAGTTATATTTTCTACTTGGTTCTAGTAGAACTGCAAGATAACCAACAATGTTAAAATTGTGCTGTTCCCTAGACTAAGCAATTTGTATGTACACACCAGAACTCTATTACCTAATACTTTGGGATTCATATAAAGCATGAGCAACACAGTCGTGCTAAAACTCCATCCTGTTCCATCACAGGATAATACCTAATAAATGTAACAAACCCCAGTCTTCGTCGAGTTCATATAAATGTTAAAAAACATCAACACAACTTTCTGAATACTTCTCTTTATCTCCAGTGTCCTTCATCACAAATCCATAAGAAAACAAATTGGTCTTGAAAAGGATATCCGAGATCCATTTAGCAATGTCCTCGTTTTAGCAACATGTTTTCCTGATTGCCTATCAATGGGCCACAATAGACATTATACCTAGGCCTGTGCAAAATTCGAATTAGGCCTGCTTGGCTAGGGACATGGTTCACTGAGTTTGTACACCCATATTTTTTCTATGGCTTGATCTGCCTTGAGAATGAAACATCACTGGTGGTGTATTTACCAACACAAAGCCAACAAGCAAACTGGTGAACATCTTGAAACCTGACAAACCCTTGCGGGTGGGATGCCACCCTGCTCCGGTCAGACTTTGAGGCTTTGCCTTCTGGCTGACACCACTGGCCTGTGGGACTGGGGCCTCCCAGACAAAAGTCATGACTTTGCCCGCCTCTCACTGGGATTACATGAGATGATCAAGCCCTGGGGGGAGGGGGGGTCCCAGAATCCTCCTCGGTCCAATGCCACCCTGTCCCAGTTAGGATTGGTGGCCCTGTCCGGTGCTTGGAGCCCTGGCCTGCGGGGACTGGGTCTCCCAGGTGAAAGCCATGGCTTTGCCTGCCTTTCACGGGTGATTACAGAAGCTGTTCAGCCCACAAGTGACCCAGGCTCCTTCTCTGTCAGATGCCACCCTGCCCTGTGTAGGGAAGGTGACCCCACACAGTGCGGGGATGGGGCCACCCAGGCAATAGCCATGGCTTTGATTTCCTTTCAATGGTGATTACTGGAACTGTTGACCGTGCAGGAGCCCTTCCCCACCTGACACAACCCTGACCTGGGATTTGCCTGGTGGCTGGCCTTTCACGATGGTCCCGTCTCCACTCCACTCCCCAGAGTTACAACAGAGTCCTCAGTAAATCTGCAGCCACCATGCCCTGGGCAGGGACTGTCTCCCCAGTCAGTCGCCTAAGGGAGACCTGGGTTAGTGCCTTCCACCTTCCTCGTGCCTGAGCCTGGGAGATAAGGAGGGTCAAATCCCCAGCCAACCCCTCTATCCTATTGGGCTTGCCTGGGAAGTCAAGTTTCTTCAACAATTAAGCCTCACAGATTGAAACAAAAGCTTGGCTCAGAGGGTGACTTCCAAAAGATCGCAACAAGGTTGCTGCTTTGCTACTTATAAAACCCTGAGCCAGAATCAGGTGTTCTACGAATTATTTAGTACCAGGTGCCCCACAAACATACAGTGACTTAATAGCGATGGGGGCAATGGAGAAAGCCCCCTTCCATCCGCACTCTGGTCTCCAAGTGAGTGACTCTAAACACGAGCCCAGAGGCCAGATATCTCAGGCCAACTGAGGCTCCATGGCACTGCAGTATTGTTACAGTTTAGGAGGGATTCTGGCTTAGAAGTGTTCGGTCATAATCCCACAGATGGTAGCTTCGCCCCTTTGGCTCCTCAGCCAAGCACATACACGAAATATCTGAACCGGAGCTTCCTCTCGTATTGAGCTGGATTACTAATGCAACAACACATCATCAGTAGGGTAAAACTAACCTGTCTCATGAAAGTCTAAACCCAGCCCAACTTCCCTATTAGTAGGTGAACAATCCAATGCGTGGTAAAATCTGCTTCTCTATGATCGGAAGTGCTAACATCAAAGGATCAAAAAGCGACATCGATATGAACGCTTGTCCACCACAAGACAGTTATCCCTGAGGTAACTTTTATGATACGTCCTTCTTGAAACTCAAAAAGTCAGAAAGATCCTGGGGAACCACTTTCCAAGTCTATATTCATACTGAAAATGGAGATCACACAAGCCTTTGCCCTTCTGCTGTGCAGGAGATTTCTGTCCTCCCTGAGCTCGCCTTAGGACACTTCTGTTATCATCTGACAGGTGTACCACCCCTGTCAAACTCCCCACCTGCATCTGTCCCCAGAGCAGGTTGCGCTTGGTGGCTATCAGGCACTTGGGGCCAGAAGCAAGACACCCATGGGACTCGGCCCCCATCCTCACCAGGTAAGTGAAAAAGTAATAAGAGTAGTGGTATTTCACTGGCGGCCTGAGAGCCTCTCACTTATCCTATACCTCATGCCACTTCACAGTGCCAGACTAGAGTCAAGCACAACACTAGCTTCATTCCCCACTGAGTCTGCCAAGCTCATTTGCTTGCCTGTGGTTTGCTAGGTAGTAGGTACGGACAGTGGAAATCTCATTCAACTTTCCATGTGCGTCACTAATTTGATAACAAGGCATCTGGCTATACTTGTACCAGCATGCAGTGGCTCATTCTGAGTTAGTATTGCTGCCCATCAGTGTTAAATCAAGCCCAAAGAAAAATAGCAGTGGTGGCTGCAATCTACTGCACCAGTCGGTAGTCCCAAGATTATCTAGAATATGGTGCTCACACCCCTGGGATCCCATTGCCAACAAATTGCAAAACAAATACATATAACAAAAAAGGGGAGCACTCTAAAAAACGAAGCAGGAACAAACTTCAAACATTAATGTCCAATTAGATAGTCTTGTTTTCAATGTCCAAGTGTATCTTTCTTGTCTCAGTTCAGTCCATTGATTCACGAAGACTTGTGAGTGATATATTCATCTTTATTCTTTCATCTTCTACTTTTTAAGCCCAGTCAACGTGTTTATAGTCTATGTTCATAGTCCTATTCTCCTGTGATTTGGTCAACAGGGACACATTTGGGGTTTTTCTTGTTTTACTTTTCAATAATGTCCTTGTAATATTGTATGGGTTTGCAGGACACAGCGAGCCAGGGAATGTAGCCCAGGCTGCGGGTTTCCACCCCCTCGCCTGCTGAAGCTCTGACCTAATAAGAGTTTCTTAACTCAAACAAGGAAGGGGAGCTTCCCGGGCATACAGGACCCAGCCCAAAACACTTCGGGACACATCTGTCTAGAGACTGAAGCCCGGGACTTCTACTCCCAGGCCTACTAGAGCTCTGACTTGGGGCCCGGTCAGAACTTCTGAACCTGGGCAGGCAGCGGAGGCCTTCACGGGCATGCGGGTGCGTGTCCCAGGCTCCAAGTGACACCAGGGGATAATGGGGAAGGGAGCCCAGGGTCCTGGAAGGGAGTCACGGTTCCTGGAATGGAGCCCAGGGGAAGGGAGTCCATGGCCAGTGTCCTCCACCACAGGGCCTGCGGGAGCTCTGACCTGGGGCTCAGCCAGAGCTTCTTAACCTGGGCAGACAGGAGAGGCCTTCCCGGGCCTGTGGGACCTTTTCCTAGATACTTTGTGATGTGGGGATACAGAGAACTTAGCCCAGAGCCAGCAGCTTCTACCCCCGGGCCTGCTACAGCTTTGATTTGGGGCCATGTCAGAGCATCTTAACCCCAGCAGACAGGAGAGGCCTTCCTGGGCCTGAGGGACCATGAACCCGGACACTTTGCCACACAACTAGCCAGGGTATGGAGGCCAGTGGTGGAGGCTTTCAGCTCTGTGCCAGCTAGAGCTATGACCCAAGGCCTGGTCAGAACTTCTTCACCTGGCCAAGCAGAAATGCTCCCCCAGGATCTATGGGACCAGGTCCCAAGCACTTTGCAGCATTGTGGTCTAGAGAACGGAGCCCAAGGCCATTGGCACCCACCCAGGCCTGCCAGAGCTCTGAAATGGGGCCCTGTCAGAACTTCTTAAACCGAGCAAGCAGGGCATGTGGGACACCATCCCAAGCACTTTGCGACACAGTGAGCTAGGGAAGGGAGCCCAGTGGGAGGTATTCCACCCCAGAGTCCACCGAAGCTCAGACTAGGGGCCCGGACAGAGTTTTTTTACCCGGCCAAAAGGTAAACCCCTGCTTGGGCCTGTCGCACCCCATCCTGGGCTCTAACTGACATGGTGGGCCAGGGAATTGACCCCAGGTCTATGGGCTTCCACCCCCAGCCAGCTGGAGCTCTGACCCAGGGGCCAGTCAGAGCTTCTTAACCTGGACAAGTAGGGGAGACGTTTCTGGGCCTATGAAATCCTACCCCGGGTGTCACGGCGGTCTAGAGAATGGAGCCCAGGGCAGAGGATTCTACTCCCAAGCTAGTCAGAGCTCTGACCTGGGGCCTCTTCAAAGCTTCTTCTCCCGGTTAATCAAGGGAGCCCTACTGGGGCTTGCGGGACTTGTCCCAGGCACTTAGCAACATAGTAGCCTGAACTGTGGCCCAGTCAGAGCTCCCTAACCTGGGCAGGCAGGTGCAGCATTTCCAGGCCTGCGCAACCTCATCCTGGGCACTTTGTGACATGGATGACCAGGTAAGGGAGCCCAGGGACTAAGGGTACCAGGCCAGCTGGAGCTCTGACCAGGGACCCGGTCAGGACTTCTTCATCCAGCCTAAGCAGGGGATCCCTCCTTGGGCATGCAGGACACGATCCCG
Organism: Calotriton arnoldi; assembly: GCA_963921515.1. Classification (NCBI taxonomy): domain Eukaryota; kingdom Metazoa; phylum Chordata; class Amphibia; order Caudata; family Salamandridae; genus Calotriton; species Calotriton arnoldi. The sequence continues at coordinate 719,450 of CAWUFW010003137.1, forward strand.
GGCTCTTTGCAACGCGGCCGGTTGGTGCACAGACCCCAGGTCCCTGGGACCTCACCCTTGGCCCATCAGAGCACTACCCATTCTTGTGATCTGTGCACACCAATTGACAGAGGGAGACATTCAAGAGAATGCATATGGCCTCTTGAAGTCCTGACTGGGCTTTAAGCTTCAAAAGAGCTCTCATTGGGATTGCCAGGGCAGTTTGGAATTCTGAACACTGAGTCACATAAAGGAAATGGCATGTTTTGTTTAATTATTTTAAGTAGAAAACATCACTAGTGACGTTGGCATGACACATTTTACACCACCCAGGTAGGCATGGTAAATTACCACTAACTATAATTTCTCACAGCCCTAATTATACCAAGATATCCAAGATGGCTGTCATCTCTTCAGACTATGTGAGATTTCATAGTCTGCAGAGAAATTGTAGTTCATTGTTGGGATGCTGCCTCGTACCATGTTCTCTACCTGTGCGCAGCCTCATTTAAGACAGCACTTCTACCACTGAACACTGGAGTGAGTCGGGTAGTCGAAGAGGCCAGGAGGACAGCGTGGCTCAAATAAGCTTGCCGTGCTGTCTCCTGTTAATACACGGTAGGGACAGTGAGATGGGTATATAAAAATTAAAGCACTCACCATAAGTATAAAGAACATTGTAACTTCCAGTGGTGTAAAGATAAAAAATAGAAAATATATATCATATTGTAGTTGGAGCATCCTGGTTTCTAGACAACTTAGGATGTGCAAATATTGATATGAAAGGATGGAGCCAGGGAGCCAGTAAATGATAATTGAATTGGCTAGAATGTGGTCCACTTTGATACTCTTTTATTTTAGTCCTGGCTAACACGACAAGTTAGTTCTCCAGAGTAACTACTATATGAAAATGCTTATGCTGTGAGTCTATCTGAATACTGCTTCAGCTCTCTAGAGAGAGCCTTATGTTAATATCATAGGTACTATGGAAGGTTGTAGGACATTCTTTTACATTAGGACCACCCAACTAAGCCTGTTTAGGGGGCCTCTCTGATAAATCATTAATGCAGGTGGTTTGCACTGTGGTTATTCTTTGAGGTTTTTCTTTAGGAAGAGGTCTGATTTGTTAATCTCACATACATCTTGTATTAATGCAGGTGGTTTGCACTGTGGTTATTCTTTGAGGTTTTTCTTTAGGAAGAGGTCTGATTTGTTAATCTCACATACATCTTGTATATATTTGTACTATGTGTGACTTAATTAGTTATTTGTACATTAAATAATGTTTCCTTTTTAAAGTAAAGGTGCTACTGGACATTGATTTATTGAGAGTCATTGATGTGCTTTGCTGCACTTTGAGGTTCTATACAACAGCAGCGCCCTGGGACAGTCTTTGACTGCTCTGCCTTGCTACCATGAGAGTCATGTGCTAAAAGGGTTTCCCAGTCTGAGGGTATGCAGTACTGAAGCCCTGGGACACCAGAACTGTAATTCCCAATTTACACAATTATGGCCCAGTAACTTGTGATTGCCCTAGGACCTTAAAACTGGATTTCTCACAGTAGGCATGGTATTAGTGTTCCTAAGAATGGTAGATGATTTTAGGGCTTTCAGTGTAAAAAACATTGTGGTGAATATTTAGGGGTTAATATCTGCTGACTGGCTGATTGCCTTTCTATTTTCATACATGCTGATGTGTAGCTCACATGTCTGATTATAGTAACCAGAGACAGTGCAATTTTCCCATAATGGATTTTGGTGTACTTTAGGACTAAGAAAAAATATATCTATCTAGCAAAGTATGCTATTAGTAAAAAGAAAGAGTAGGTCACTTTTAATGGCTCCTAGTCTGTGACGTTAGTTGAGTAAGAATTGTTGTACATCAAGACTCAGTGCTTGTGGTATTTGAGGGTTGTTTTGAATGGGCCAGGGTAGAAGTAGGATCTTTGAGGGGTTGTTTCATGCCTCATGTAGTCTGCCCTAATATGTTCTCTCTTTGTTTAAGATCTAGTGGCTGTAATACGATCTACTGACTACTGATCTTGGGAAATAATCCTACTAAGTACCACATGTCAGGGGGTATAGTAACGCATTTTAGGGCTGGTGTCCACATCACTACATATTATAGCTCCTCTATGTGCGACAAAGAACTGGTGGTTCGTGGGTTTATATAAACTGAGAAGCCAGCGCGCTTGCTGTGCTGCCTCAGCCAGTGATTATGAGGTGGCCCACCTCAAGAGGTGTCTCATTGCCTGGGCCCAGCTAAACTGTTTAATTTACTTTTATTGAAATTAGTGAGCGTTTCTCATATTACCTGTCGCTGGATCATTAGGTTATTTAGTCAAATATATGTTTAGTCAAATATGTTCTTCCAAACTGTAGCCTCTTGGCAGAGCCCAGAGAACAATTGTCACATATGTGCCAATTGTACTTACCATTATGTGTGAAGGAGGTACTCTGCTGAAATACTGACAGCACCAAACTCAGGAAAAGAGAATTCTGTATTCACAGGTATTGAGAGAGAAAGGAGAGAGAGAGAGAGAGAGAGAGAGTGTGTGTGAGTAGGCGCATGTGTGTGTGTGTCAGTCACAAGAGAGAGAGAGAGAGCACAGGGAAGGGGGTATTGAAAGGAGATGGAAAAGAGAGTGATGAGGAGGAAGGAGATGACATGTGAGATATGCAGGATGAAGATTTCAGAAAGTCAGGAGAAAAGTGTCAGACTGCAAATGAATCGGATAACAGGAGGGATTGAAGCACTCCAAAGGCCTCCCACAGACCTAGCAATATTCAATTCGCAGTCTAATATTCACAGAAATGAAATATTTTCAAATTGATCTATTCAAACAAAATCATTGTTATTGCTCGTGGATCTGATGCTGCGAACAAGCATTGGCAACGTCAATGTATCTGGCTTGTTTTAGGCTTATGCTCATTGTTGTGTAATATGACTGGACGCAGAAAAAGAAAATTCACAAAGAAACACTAAAATACTTGTAAGTGCTCTTATTTATTTATGAGAGTGTTGCTCAAAGTGTCACACATTTCACAGTAGAATGTCACTCATAAGCCAACTGAAACCATTGAAATGTCAGAGATAAGCAATCTGAAAACTTAGCAGCTATGGAGAAACTGATGCAGTATGGCGTCTTTGAAATATGCAGCCATAATGTATCACTCAGTACAGAGAGAAAATGTAGTAGTAATATGTCACTGTAGGTGTGAAAGTTTTAAACTGGTATTATTTTACCAATATTTTACAACAACTTGAGGTGCAAAATCATTCTTGGTACAACACCATGAAAGCAGAAAATCACTTTTAGGTGCAAAATCACCCTTGTTGCAAAGTAAACAGATTTATGGTATCACTTTTAGGTGCAAAATCCACCTTGGTACGAGATCAGCAGGAGTGGTGTGCAAACACTTTCAAGAACACAAATCACATCTAGCAGGAAGAACACATAAACATGTAAAATCTCTCTTGACCCCAACATGATAAAATGCAAAAATCGCTTTTAGGTGTACAAATGCAACTATGTGAAAATCCTAATTATCGTAAAGTCAGCAGGGGTGAGGTATCACACCTGAAAGCTAAAAATCACATTTAGGTGTACAAATACAAATTACGTCTAAAATCACCCTTTTGCAACGCCAGCAGGAATATGGTATCACATCTAGATGCAAAAACACCCAGTACAGAGATTAGCAGCACAATATGGAGCAAAATAACCCACGGTGTGGTGGCAACATTTTAAGAACAACTATCACATGTATGAGCAAAGGCACATCAAAGTCAAAAATCTTACTTGCGCTGTTCTTTTTTTAGTTTAACATGGTGACTGTGATCCAGCGTTCAGGGACTGACAAATTTATCATCTGGACCCAAATTCAATAAACCTACAGCCCCTTGTACGCTGGGTGAGTTTAAACCAAACTTACCAATTTGTTCATCCTAATTATCTTATTGTTGGCGATGAATCTTTTATAGTTAATCAGGGTTTGGCAAAATAATATCAGAATTTCTGAAATATCAACATAAGAATAATCATTTCATATATCTAGATCAATGACACTAATAATGACAGACTCTTTGAAAGTTTAAAATGCTTTATCTAAATAATTGTGAATTGCTCATCAAGTACAATACAGCTCGAATAATAAGTCATCACACAAAGAAACATTAGCAAATAAACATCAACCGTACATCTCAATTGTCAGCGCAATGAGTGAGTGGATAGGCGTAGAGACAAAAGATGAAAGACATTTGCAAGTAGATTTTATGCAAATTCAGAATATCATACTAACCAATCATATGAGGTTCTAGAAATCTGAAAAGCTACCCTCTGGCCATGAGTAAGCTAGGCCCCTTAAGAAGAGTTAAGAAGCAAAGTCAAAGAGTCAGGATCAGCAGAACAACAGCCAGCCCATAGAATTTAGGAAAAAGCAACACAGCTCTCTCCTCTCTTAAAGTGAGGGAAAACGCGCTCTAACCCCACCCACTTATTACTACTAGTTATACTTTAAATTCACTAAAGGTCCAACCGTCATTGTGTCATCTCACATAGATTTATGCATTTTGATTGGTCCAAACAAGGGTTGTTCAATCACACCACTCTCGATGTGCCTAACTTTCATACGTATTATTGTTCTAACTTCACACACTGTAATCACTTCCAACAGAGGAAACTCTAGTATCAGGCTTCTGTGGTTTGTTCGTCTCTCCATCTCACTCATGTATCAATTTGTAGTACAAATGTCCTCATGCTCCGCTCGGCAAGGAAGCTCCATTCGTTTTTATCAATTTCCTCTCTGCGCAACCTTGGCCATCATCAGGAACTTGCGAAGGACACATCACATGTTTCTTTCTCCTTTCTACATTTCTAATATGCCATGTTAATTCTAAAATGACTCTCGGGCCTTTTCTGCAGGGCAGTAGGTACACTTCTAGAGAAAACACATACAAGTGTTATTTATCATTTTTTAAAACTCCATTAAACGCTCTTTGAATGCTTTTGCTTGCTCCCTCCTCTTACATGCTTCTTGTTATTTTCTAGTTGTTAGGTAAAAATAAACTCTTGACTTTTGTCTAATTTTCTACATTAGTCATGTGCATTTGTGCCCTACTCTAACACTCCCAGCACGAGCTTGTGCAGTTTTCATTTTTCCCCTTTCAGTCTTGCACGGTTTATTTCACAACATTTGGTTAGTGAGTCACACGTTGAGGAGTTCAATCCGAGCAGGTTTTATTTCACGAAAACCCTGCTCCATCAATCCCCCTTTGATGGCAACTTAAGCCATCATAAAAACACAACCCAAAAATCTGATTGTCATCATTTATACTACTTAAAAAGCAGGAGTTCTCTTTTGTTTCAACATAACTCCATCTATATCCTTTACTATTTCATAGTAATTTCCTCCTCTATCTTCCAATTCTATCTCTTCTCTCATTCTCTTTCTTGCTCTTCGTTTAGTATCCAGTGTTTGTTTCTTGCATTAACAACACTCATATATTAATACCAGCATTAGTATCCCTGTAGCTACAGCAACTATAGGTGTTAATATTCTCCCTAGCAGGCTGTTACCAAAAGTAGAAAACCAATTACCCACTGAGGAGAAACCCTTACCAAGTCTCTCCCAAGCACCATCAACCTTCAGTTCAGTTAAATCTTCTCGTAAATGTGTAATATTTTTAATATATCCCTCCAGGCTCTTACTTTTGTCAGGGATATAAGTACAGCACTGTTGAATTTTCAACATACTACAGACTCCACCCTCTTTTGCCAATAATACATCAAGAGCAAGTCTATTCTGTAAGACCATAGATCTTATAGCAACCATTTCTGTATCAATCATTAAGAACCCACCAGCAGTGTCTGTTGATAAACCATCAACCACTGTGGACAATTTTCTAATTTTGTGCGAGTTTAAAAGTACCCCAACTGAAGGTATCAATGCATCAAAAATATCACCCACAATTTCTGCGGCACTAATTCCCCTTTTATTCCGTGTTAGTTCACTCTTTTTTTCATTGATTCCATGATTCTTATCTAAATGATAAACTTTGGGAAAAATTATACCCATACAACAACACCCATACCAATGTCCAGGCAACCTGTAGTAAGCATTTTTACCACACACATAATATATTCCAGGGAAAACAGGATCCATACCACCTCTCATTCCCCAACCTCCCGTAATTAGGAAAACATGATCACATTCACTGGAACCAATGAAATAATTGTTAAAATCAGTTTTTAGTCTAAGTAAGCAAAGCTTTCCCCTATGATGCCAATCCAGAGTCATTGCAGCATATGTCTCACCCTTCTTATAATCACCTTCTTTAAAAGCCCAAGGAGGTACACAGGACTTTTGCTCTGCCGCATTTTCCTTAAAATTCGATCTTCTATCTTCTACCAAATTTATAAACTCAATCTCCTCCTGACGCAAACTACAGGTTAAATTATTACGATGTGCATATACAGTATCTATTGTTTCAGTCGTATGAAAAAATTCACCCATATATTCTGCATTTTTCGCACTATTTACCCTATTCATATTCTTTCTAATTGCCACTTCAGAAAACACTAAATCATAATTTGAGTAAAAATACTGCAAATTTTCTTTTTCATAGAATAAACTTGTTAGTACACTACACGAAACTCCATAAGTTAAAGGAAGGTGATGATGAGTCACCCCCTCAGACACAGACGAAGGTAATTGCATGCACACATAACAATCTCTCGCATGCATAGTATCAACATATTCATACAATAGTTTAGTAAAAACATTTACACGAAAAATCATTAATTGAGTTATCCTGGTGATATATATTATCACCTGTTATTTTCTCAATATTAGTTTGTGGTTTTTCTTTAAGATTTTCCACATCGAGTTTTTCACTCAACACATTATTAGTAATATTATTTTTAGTAGGGTACATAAAATAAGGCACAACAACAATCAGTGTTAACCAAACAAACATTAGTAGTAAAACACTTATAAAGCAAGCATTAATACATCTACGTTTAAAACTTTGGTTTTGATATCCAGTCTCTAGAAAATTTGTCTTTGCCTTTTTTTTAAAGATCTTCACAGTCTCTGTTTCAATTCCAGCTTAGCTTTCTGCACTCTTCAGAGTGATCTTTTCAATCTTCTGCACCCCAATTTTGACACAATTCATTTAGGGTGGCTCATAACAGTTCTTGTGACTCGACTCTGCAACAGTCTTTTCTCCACACTGGTCTGTGTTTTCAACTGTTTCAGTCACCACGTATGTCCATTCAGGTGCTGTGTACTTCTTGTTCGGAACTCTTGCCCTTTGTGTTCTCCGAACTGTATCTTCTTCAGAGTCACTTTGTTCTGTTTGGCTCAATACTTCAATTATTGTGTTTGGAACTCTTTCTTTCAGAGTGTATTTCAGTCTTTTCACTCCCTTTGGCCATTTATCTCCCTTTCTTGCCTTTTTCACTTTCACAGTATCATCAGATTCAAGACTAGGTTCACAACTTCTTTTGTTTGCTTCTTTTCTTGTTCGCACTTCTTCTTGAATCAAATTTTCTCCATCATTGGCATTGACAACAGTCTCATGAGCCCCAGTAGCTGGTGCCCACTTTATTCGACTTTGTTCAGGTTCAGGCTCTCCTTGACTCTCAACCTGTTCTCGCTCTTCTTCTTCATTAGTTTCTGGTCTTTCAAATGGACTTGGGACTCTTCTTGTGTGACTTGTGTGAATCCAATTCGGTAAGCCACAACACTTCACTGCGGTCGTTGTCACCAATATCACTTGGTATGGCACATGCCAACGTGGTTCCAAACACGGCTTCTCACATGTTTCTTCACCAGAACCCACTCTCTTGGACTTAGGTCATGTGGTTGTTCTTGCTGTGTTATGATTGCAACTTCTCCAACCTGATGAGACACAGAACGCACTACATCAGCCAATCCTTGCAATAATCGAGCACTACATCATCAGTTATATTCATCAGTTGATTTGCTGGAACTATTTGCTGCCTCATTGCTCTCCCCATAATCACTTCATGGGGCGATAATCCAGTCTTTTTTATCAGGAATACTTCTTAGACTCATTAAAACTAAAGGTAAAGCATCTGGCCATTTCAGTGCTGTTTACGCACATACTTTCGAGAGTCTTGACTTAATAGTGCCATTAATTTGCTCGACCACACCTGAAGCTTCTGGTCCATTGGCACAATGTAGTTTTTGCTCAATTTGCAATGCTGACAAATCATCCAAATTATTTCATTATTAAAATGAGTTCCTCTGTCTGTTTTTAAAGAGACTGGAAATCCAAACCTAGGTATAATCTCTCTTAGTAGCAATTTAGCAACTGTTAGACTATCATTTCTTCTTGTTGGATAAGCTTCTACCCAACGAGAGAACAGACAAACTACAACCAACACATATGTCAAACCATTACATGGAGGTAACTCTATGAAATCTGCTTGCAGTCGGGTAAATGGTCCTGCTTCTTTTCCAATTCGTCCTCAACTGACAACTGTCTTTCTTCCTGCATTTTGCTGCTGGCAAGTTATACACATTTGGCAAAGATTTCCTGCAATGACCCTGAACTTTGGGTTAAACCAAGATTGCTTAAAAAGCCTGATCATCGCATCACTCCCTACATGTGTTAAGCCATGATACATCCTTGCCATCTGTGATAGCAGGCTGTCTGGCATTATTGATCTCCCATCTGTATACACCCACACTTCATCTTCAGCCCTTCGTGTACAACCTGCTTTGATCCACATTTCTTTTTCCTCCTCACTAGCTTCTTCTTGCAACTGCCTAGATGACAATTTGTATCAGATTTTTGTGTTTCTTTGTTTATCGAAATTTAATTTTGAGCACAAAAACGTGCAACTTGATCGGCATATCTGTTACCTTTAGTCACATAATCATTTCCAGATTTGTGTGCCGAACACTTCACCACAGCAATTTCTTTGGGCAATTATAGTGCAACCATCAAATCCTTCACGTTATTACTGTTTCGAATTGGTGAACCTGATGATGTCAAAAACCCACGTTGCATCTACAATTGTCCAAAGTCATGCACAACCCCAAAACCATATTGACTATCAGTGAATATGGTTCTTCTCAGATTTTTGCCAATTATACATGCTCTGGTCAATGCCACCAGCTCAGAAATTTGTGCGGAACTTTTTCCTTTCAAGCATGATGCTTCAAGAACCATAGCCACTGTACAGACTGCATAGGAAGCACGAAGAGTGCCCTTTTCATCTCTCAAGCAAGATCCATCCACAAACATCACACAATCAGATTGAGGCAATGGTGTATCTTTTATGTCTGGCCTTGGTTTTGTACACAATTCAGTCACATCCAGACAATCATGATCTGCTTCATCCACTACTTCGTCACAACTTGGACTTGGTAGCAATGTAGCTGGATTCAAATTCGTACATCTTGTCACGGTCACATTCTCTGCTCCCAGTATCACTCTCATACCTTGTCAATCGACTACTTGTAAGATGCTGTGTTCGAGTATGTGTCAACTAAATCTCAACAGAATGTGGCACAAACACTCTCAATGGATGTCCCATCACAATCGATTCACTCTGCTTCAAACTCACACAAGTAGCAGCTACTGCTTTTAAACAGTCTGGTAATGCTGCAGCCACTGAATCCAATGTGGCAGAGAAATATGCCACTAGACCGTGCCATTCCATGCAGGTGCTCGACAAAGGCTGTCTCACAACTCTACAAATGCCCTCATACATTCTTCATCCAATTCAATTGGATCAACCACATCCTTATTTGTCAATCTCGTAATGGCTTGGCTGTCAGTGAAAAACCACTGATCCATTTCCTGCAGTATCCAACCATACTCAAGAACATTCGAACTTCTCTCTGTGTTCTGGGAGGACCCATCTGCAAGATCACAGTTATTCGAGATTGTGATACTTTCCTGACTCCTTTTTCAATTTTGTGTCCCAAATATTGAACCTCTTTTGACAAAATTGCAAGTTAGCAGGTGACACTTTATGCCTACCTTCTGCCAAATGGTTCAGAAGAGCAATTGTATCTGTCACACATGCTTCTCTCGTGTTTGATGCAACAAGTAAGTCGTCAATGTATTGCACCAGTACTGAGTCTTTTGGTATCACCAATGACTCCAAACTGTTTTTTCAAAATCTGATTTAAAATTGAGGGACTCTCTGTATACCCTTGAGGAACTCGGCACCATGCCAAGACACGGTCTCCAAACCGAAATGCAAAATGATACTGGCTGTCCGGATGCAAGGGTATTGAGAAAAATGCTTGGCATAAATCAATTACAGTGAACCACTCTGCATCACAAGGAATTTGGTAAAGAATCACTGCTGAGTTTACCACTATTGGATAACAAGGTATCACAATCTTATTAATTTTCCTCAGGTCCTGAACTATCCTATATTTCCCACTCGGTTTTTTAACCCCCATAATAGGTGAATTACAAGGACTCCCTAGTATTTCTCTCAAAATGCTTTGTTCAATCATTTGTTCAATTACAGGCGTTACTCCTGCAATGGTCTCAGGACTCATTTTGTACTGTGGCGTTTTTGGAAATTCTGCACCTTGTTTGAATGAAATTTGAATAGGATCAACACCTTTCATCAATCCAATGTCTTTCGCTGAAAAATCCCACACATCAGTCATCACTGTGTCTCTCAATTCAACAGGCAAATCCTTCGCTGTAAATATAGGATAAAAATCATTCACTTCTGTCCCTTGCTTTGCCAACATTACTTTAAGCGCAACATCTTCATCTGGTGTTTGAAATGCAATGCCATCTGTACAATAGATGGTGCAATTCATCTTACATAACAAGTCCCTTCCTAACAGGTTTACTTGACTTGTATCACACACCACAAAACAATGCAAGTCTCTGAAATCTCCAATGTGTACTGGAGTTTTAATCAACTGATTTGAAACGCCTACAACTTGGATAGTACCTCCCGAGAGGGTAGGTTTGGGATTGCCACAGTTCTCACAGTGGAACAGGTAGCACCAGTGTCTACAAGGAATGTAACAACATTACCTTCAACTTCCCCATCCACAAAAGGACCACACTGATCTACCTCTAAGGATGCGTCAAGAATGCACTCCTCCTCCCCCCTCAGGCACCGTCATTGAGATGTATCTGAATCACTCTCCTGGCACTGCAACCAGTTTTGTTCAGCCATTTGTACATTTTGATTATTACCAACTTGTTCTCCCGTATGAAAACCCACGTTCGCGCTGTATCTTTGCACTTGAGCATTCACATCATTTGGCATTGAAGCTTGAGGTATTTGTACCTGTGTAACTACCTGTTGCTGCTGCTGTTGATTCCTGTTCACCTCATTCTGCATTTGCTGATTAAAATTCTGATTCATTTCATTATTTTCTAGAAAAACCTTACACTCGCATTTCCAATGTCCCAACTTGCCGCACGCATGACAAGGAAATTTCTTCTTCATTTCTTCTTTGTTACCTCTTCCTTGATAGAAACACCTCCATTCATCATGACAGCTCCCATATGAGAAATCTGACCATTTTGAATATTCTGATTCTACCCTTTTCCTTGTACACCTGTTTGAGAATAAGCCACAAAATTACCACCTTTCTGTGCTGACTTCATTTGCGCCCACATCAATTTCTCTTTTAACTTCTTGTGTCTCGATTCAATATCATCGCTACAATATTTTGCATACCGCAGTATCTCATCTACATTTTTATTCTGCCAACAAATCAAATGCTGTTGAATCATGTTACTAATTTTCGGTTTTAAACCAAACACAAACTTGTATACAAAATGTCCCATATCTTTGTCAGTTATGCTTTCAAAACCACTATACTGTTTGAACACCTGTAAAAGCCGCTTATAATAAGCATGTACTGATTCTTTCATCTCCTGAGTCCTTCTATCAATTTTTACCCAATCTGTCTCTTTTGGTGAAATCTTTCCCTTCGAATAGGTAATTACTTGATTATATTTTTTCATCACCTCATCTGACGGGGCTCCAGACTTTGCATCTCTAGGATATTCCTCTCTTGGCCTATCTATTGCAATTTTACACTCAGTCCATAAATCTGCTGGAACCACAATATCAAACAACCCATCCAAATCTTTCAACAAAACTTTTGAAACCTTTACAAATCTCTCCACTTGTTTGTACCATTCGACTTGTTTTTCTCTCAATCTGGGAAACTCATTTGTAAAAGACAGTATATCCTGTCTTGACCATGGAATGTGAACATATCCACCTCCTGGTACCTCTCTCATTGGATATATCATCTCAGTCGTTATTGTCCCTGTCCCTGACTCCCTCACAGGATACATAGATGAAGCTTCTTTATTTGCAAGCATTTCTTCTTTCTTTTTAGCCCGTCTACCTTTCCATCGTTCCAATTCACCCCATCGTTTCAATGTATTAATCAACTCTTTAATCTGCAACCATTTACCAGAAGCATTCAAGCTCTCCAAATCTTTATCACTAAAATCCAATCTATATGTCTTTTGCAAAGCCTTTGATTTCTCAATATCAACTCCATAAGTTTGTGCAACTTCAGCAAACCTCTCATGAAGACTCTTCACTCTCATTGTAACATTTTTACACAAAAACAACAACTCTTCTTCCTGATATTTGCTCAGTCTCTCTGGACTAATCGTACCTAAAATCATTTCCTCCAAATCTGCTTTTAATCTGCTTACATCCATGCTCATGTTCACTTTATTAGACACCATCCCTCTAATCCATTCATCTAACTCTTCTAGTGATGGTCCTACTGAACCCCCTGAAGTAGGTGTCACTTCTCTCACATTCTTTACCAGTCTTCTTGGTTCCATTTGTACATTTCACTTCGGGGTTTCCACTGGTCTCTCTGTAATGTCAATCAATGTTCCTATCTCGCTCGTTTCAGCACCACTATTAACCGTATCATTATTAACAGGTACTGTCAAAGCATGCACTTGTGAAATATTTTGACCCTCACTATACAATGGAACTATGGGACCAATTGTCACTGGAACTGATAAAGCTTCTGCATTCAAATTTAATTGAGTAATCATTTGTTTCAAATCATCTTTTTCTTTACTCATTACATTTGTACTTTTTGCTTGCGAAGGCTGAGGAACCTCAACTTGAATCAATCGAGCATTTGGAGTAGTTCTTTCCTGCTCTTCCTGATATGGTGGAGGTCTGTTTAATAATAACTCATCTAGTAACTCATCATCAATTTCATTTGGATCTGTTTCTGTAAATTCTACATTTTTCTTTTTCTCCTTACATTTTCCTTCAGCCTAATCCTCTACTACAACAACCGGATAAAAACCTTCACCTCCTGCAATCACATCTCTTCTCCATCTTTTCATCTGAGCATCCCATTTTGCCTCTGAATATCTACTCACAGTATTTCCATATTTATTTGCAGACCTGTCTCTTTCTCTCTTATACGCTTCATGTTCCCATTCCTCAAGTGCCTCGTACTGTATAGGTCTAGTATTTGGTCTCAATTGATTCATTTGATATCTCAGGTTCTCTAAAATCCTCACATTAAAAGTACCATGTTCTGGAAATGCCATATTCCCATCTCCTTCCGTATACTTCACCCAATTCTCCAACCATGTACACATATGATATCCTTATGCTAAAGACATAAAAGAAGCAGGTGTACCATCAGGTGATACAGGAATTCCCTCTCTAATAGGTATAGGCTCATCCTTTGTAAATAAAGTCTTCATCATTTTCAATAACTTCATTCTAATTCTTCTACTATGCTAAAACTCAAACAAACCAAAGAAAACTCTTCCGTATTTCTACACACGCTATTCGTTCACGCTGCCCAATACCAGCGCGACTCACACCAACCAACCAATGGTAACACAACACCCTTTCGTGATGAATCACACCAGCTGACCAATGCCAGCGCGGCTCTCTGTGACGTCAGTATAACTCCTACTACTGACCCTCCCTTACAAAATATTTCGGCAGTAGATTACAAACCTTTTTTAAAAGAAAACAAAATGAGAAACGACATAAAACAAACCTGCTTTGCCTGCCCCACTAATAAAGAGATAGATTCAATCAAACAAAGAAATCTTTCGCCACTAGCAGAATATTGACCAGCGTTACTCCACTCTCAATCAAGTGAAAAATTCTCGGGACTTCTTCAGCTGCGCTTTCTAAAGGTACCCAAATAAACCTCCACTATACTAACTTCAGAGTTCCCTATGCAATATTAAACAACCTCTTTTATTTGCTTAATATCACACCAGCAGACAACGCAATACTTAGTGTATGCCACACTGAACCTGCCCATTAGGCTAATATTATCCTGGGAACTTAGGCCACTCCGGACACGTCTTTTCTTAAGGTCAACGATGGACCACTACATATAACAATAGTTCAATATGTTAATAACCAAAATCATTAATTCTGAACTATTAATTTGCCAAATTAATTAATTAAACCATCATGTCTGCTACCAAAAACTGATCCAGCATGAGGGACTGACAAATTTAATCATCTGGACCTAAATTCAATAACCCTACAGCCCCTTGTACGCTGGGTGAGTTTAAACCAAACTTACCAATTTGTTCATCCTAATTATCTTATTGTTGGCGATGAATCTTTTATAGCTAATCAGGGTTTGGCAAAATAATATCAGAAGTTCTAAAATATCAACATAAGAATAATCATTTCATATATCTAGATCAATGACACTAATAATGACAAACTCTTTGAAAGTTTAAAATGCTTTATCTAAATAATTATAAACTGCTCATCAAGTACAATACAGCTCGAATCATAAGTCATCACACAAAGAAACATTAGCAAATAAACATCAACAGTACATCTCAATTGTCAGCGCAATGAGTGAGTGGATAAACATAGAGACAAAAGATTAAAGACATTTGCAAGTAGATTTTATGCAAATTCAGAATATCATACTAACCAATCATATGAGGTTCTAGAAATCTAAAAAGCTTCCCTCTGGCCATGAGAGTAAGCTAGGCCCCTTAAGAAGAGTTAAGGAGCAAAGTCAAAGAGTCAGGATCAGCAGAACAGCCAGCCCATAGAATTTAGGAAAAAGCAACACAGCTCTCTCATCTCTCAAAGCAATGGGAAAACGCGCTCTAACCCCACCCATTTATTACTACTAGTTATCCTCTAAATTCACTAAAGGTCCAACCCTCATTGTGTCATCTCACATAGATTTATGCATTTTGATTGGTCCAAACAAGGGGTGTTCAATCACACCACTCTCGATGTGCCTAACTTTCTTATTGTTCTAACTTCACACACTGTAATCACTTCCAACAGAGGAAACTCGAGTATCAGGCTTCCGTGTTTTGTTCGTCTCTCCATCTCACTCATGTATCAATTTGTAGTACAAATGTCCTCATGCTCCGCCCAGCAAGGAAGCTCCATTCTTTTTATCAATTTCCTCTCTGCGCAACCTTGGCCATCATCAGGAACTTGCGAAGGACACATCACATTTTTCTTTCTCCCTTCTACATTTCTAATATGCCATGTTAATTCTAAAATGACTCTTGGGCCTTTTCTGCAGGGCAGTAAGTACACTTCTAGAGGAAACAAATACAAGTGTTATTTATCATTTTTTAAAACTCCATTAAACGCTCTTTGAATGCTTTCACGGGCTCCCTCCTCTTACATGCTGCTAATTATTTTCTAGTTGTTAGTGAAAATAAACTCTCGACTTTTGTCTTATTTTCTACATTAGTCATGTGCATTTGCGACCTACTCTAACACTCCCAGCACGTTCTTGTTCAGTTTCATTTTTCCCTTTCAGTCTTACGCGATTAATTTCACAACATTTGGTTAATGAGTCACACGTTGAGGAGTTCAATCCGAGCAGGTTTTATTTCATGAAAACCCTGCTCCATCAACTGTGTTCTGCCTGTTTTTCGTGCTTTTGGATACCTTTTAAACATCATCTGTAAACTATTTTGATTAGCTAAGAAGCTTTGAATGCCGAATAAATGGCAAATAGTTATTTTTTTTTGTTGCAAGTTCAAAATCAATTTAAGAAGCAAAATCACATTAAGGTGAAAAATCACATGAAAGTGAAAGAAAATAACCTTTACTGCAACATCAACAGGTGTGTGGAAACATATTTGGGAGCACAATCCCATTTAGGAATAAAATGCATTTCAGTGCAGAATCTCATGTAAATACAAAATCAGCTTTGATGCACTGCTGTTTGAGCTTACCTGTGAGTCCCTGTGACTTCAGGGTTGGCAGAAAGTTTCAGCATGCTTCTCCATCTCCATCACAGGTGGATAAAGGTCCCCGCTTACCAGTTTTTGGAGGATAGCAGCACTGGTCACCTGGACAGTGATGGAGATTGTTCACTCTCTCTGCCTTGTGAATGGTTAGAGTTGTGCCTGATTCAAAATGGTCACTGCCATTTTATGACCACTGATTCATTAATTGCTGATTTCCCATTCCAAGATGGCAGTCATTGCGTTCTCATACTATGGTTATGGGCCACAAAAGTAAATGTTAGAGGGAATGTTTTGGGGAAAGTAGAGAAATCACCAGGGTGTCCGCCTTCTCTTATTTGGGGCCCTTATTGATGAAAGGCATTCCTGGGTTCCGCTAAGGAGGGCTAAAAGGAACATAATCTCCAGAACTGTAGCAGCGGTATTTGATTTTGCAAGTAGACTGGGGTCTAAACCTGTACAGGAGCTTGTGAAAGTTTATCAAGCAAAATGTATTTCTATTGCCAGTTACAGGAGTGATATTTGGGGATATAAGGATGCTATGGATCTACAGATAGTTGAAATAAATTCTTAAGAAAGCTGTTGTCAGTGCCACAATCCATAGCTTCCTTTGCAGTTCACGAAGAGTATGGTGTAGGGTACATCTCAAACCTGTTGGCACTTTCGCCACTGTTAAAGTGGATTAGGATCTGGATTAACCCTGACCTGGATCTGAACCAGACAATTGTAAAAGATTGTCTGAGTCTGGAGAAGGGCAATAGTATCTCATGGCTCAGCTACATCAAGTCCATAGCAGGGAAGCTGGGCCGTCCTGAGTTATTTGATTCCCCAGAGAGTATCACAAAGAAAGATTTTGACTGGTTGGTGTATTCTGAGAGAGAAGTTAGAGAGCTCTGTAAACCCTCAGTACTGGAATACATTTGATTAAAAGCTTGCCCTTCAACAGAGCCATATTTATCTGTGGTCACAACCCCTTATCATTGTTTTCTGTTAACAAGATTTAGGTTATACCTTTTCTATTAGTTGCTTGCAGAACCACAGGGAAGGAATGGAGTAGAGAATTTGGGCCCCTGTAGTTGTGACAGTTTTTCATTGCAAGACACCATGCATTTTGTTATGTTTTGTGCTCATTATTGTATGTTAAGACAACAATATATATTGCCTCTGTTAAAAGGGAGATGTTTCTTGCATGTAAGACCGACCCTAATTTACCTCCAGATGCTGCTGAGTCCCTTAATTTGTCTAAAGGTAGCCTGCTTCTTAGCAGGAGCCCTTAGAATCAGAAAGAGGTGATTTTCTCTGGCTCCAGGTCTTGTGATAAGCTGATGTCAAGTGACTGTGATTTGGTTTTATTACTGGAGATAATATGAATTGGATTCTTTAATTTTAATTTGTTTGTAGAAAAATAAAAAAATCCAATGTAATTTAATTGAAATACTGGAAGCGCTTTGTAATATTTTTGATATATTGTATTTTTAACAATGTGTGTGTCTTTTATGGCTTTAATTAACAGAATATTGAATGTTTGACTGGCTGACTGAGATCCTAGTTGTTGATCCTTCACTTCCTGGGTTAAAAAGGGTTCTGTCAGAATATAATCTTAGCTATACCTGACACCGTCCATTGTTGATTGGTTCTTCCGCCACTGACTATTTTGCTCATCTGTCCACGCGTTTCCTTCATGTGCACTTTTTTTGTGTTTTTTGGCCTTTGGGCTCCTGTGCAATAGCTTGCTGCTTAACTCTCTCTACTGGGAGGTGTTTTGGACATGTGTGAATAGGTGTTAGCAACAACTGAAACATGCTTGTTTAAATGCAGGCAACTGAAAACATTCATGGTGAAACAACAGACACATCCACATTAAATTAAGTGATATCAGCAATAATTTCATTAACAGCAGCACTATTATAAAATCATCAATGATATCCCATACGTACATTTGCAGATTTAACATAGATTCAAAGAATAAACAGTTGTTCACATGAGATTGCAGATAACAAACATGAAATCTCTTACATCTCTTAAAGCGATGCAAGAGACCCCTTCCTGTTTTTCACATCAAGAGGACGAACAGTTTTGGGCCAACATATGCTCTATACTAACTGTCTTTTTTGCTGAGAAACTGTCAATCATTCTCATAGACCCAATGTGTAGTAGATTTTTAGATGACCATTCAGGATGGCTCCAAACTTCCCTGTTCTCGACATGTCACAACCTGAACCAAGAAACTCTTCTATTCATGTCTAAATCATACAGTTCATAAGCTTGTCTCTTCCCGAAAGGCCAGTTAGAATACCAACTCCCTAACAGACCACTAGCGGTGCCCGTCTTGATTTGAATATGAGTTAGGGTGTCCTGCCCCCCAGTAAATTTTTCCTATGCCTTTGTAGACTATCTAGGTGAAAAGAATCTCCAGCAATATATTTTGCTTGTGTTCAAACTCTTTGGTAGAATGTACGCTAAGAAAGGCTATAGAAAAGCCCAGGTAAATGCAGCATGTAAGGCTAAGTTAACCCTTGCGTTATTATCCCTTCAACAAACTAAGCCCTTCATACTATTTAGGAAGCCAAAATAGTCATGCTCTTGATATATCTATACATAATACAGGTGGCTACATTATTTTGAAAACGTATCTGGACACACAGCAGGGAAGAAGAATATGGTGTTAGATGTGATTCAAGGTAGACATGCTGGTAATATAGAACAAAGGCTAGTAATTAAAGCTATTGAAGAAAGTCTGTGAAGCAAACGTCTGGGCACTTATGCAGTACTTGTCGACCTGTATATACATAATCCCCTACTCTGGCCCACATTAAATACTAGAGTTCTTAATGCAGTAAGTGCAACAGAAACTCTACAGGCCTCTTGTGGGGTATCAATTATTGTCCTACTCTTTAAGAAAGGTGATAACTCTAAACCCTCTTGGTACAGACCAATCACGCTAATCGAGTATCCTGTCTAAATCCTAGGCAGGATATTACTGTGAAGGTTAAAGGAGTGAGCGATAAGTAATGGCGTACAATTTGGAGTTCACCAAGAACTGAGTACAAAGGAACAATGTTTACGTCTCTGCTTATTAACAGTCAGATATTCCTTGACCAAAAATGGGGGCACGTGGCATTCGTGGACATGTGGACGGCCTTTGACACGTCCAGACTCTGGCAGCTTCTGAGATTTCTTTTAATATTCAGTGTCTGTAAGATCCAAGAAAAAAACAGCCGACATGTGTTTCGTCGTGTTTGATGACTTTTTCAAGGCTCAGAAAATCTCTAGTAGATATATCACTTTAGAGAATGCATCAAACAGTCAGAACGTCAGTCATTTGCTTCTGCCTCAGAGCCCCGAGGACAGAAGTCAGGAGATATGGACCAGTTTCAAAGAAACCTGATAATTCTGACCAGTAAAGTTCAAGGTTTAATTAATGACGTTTAGGCTTTGACATATGGAAACTGGCAACGTTAAGTCACAACAGTTGCGTCAGCCATGGTAAGCCTAGGATTCGTAGAGGCAAAATTATTGGCAGCAACTTCATAGTGAGCGCTCACGTTGAAGTTGCTGCCAGTAACTATATTTATCCTGAATTTGTGATGTGCTAGAATTTGGGTGCTACCACTGTCACCTATATTTGTTTAGCTTCTGAGATTTGTTGGTGTTGAGGATGATCTGGTTACACTTCTACAAATATTGGACTTGTTCATAACGTTTACAGTTCATTTTGAGTGTATTGGTGAATAGTCCCTCCCCCTTAGGTCTAAGAGAGGGTTTTGCTAGGTTTGTATTGTGGCCCTATTCTGTTTTTCACTCTATAGTTCCCGAACTGGATGTGAAAGTGACCTTAGTCCACTTAGATATCCCAAGAATTGGTGGGCGACCTTGCTGACTGTTACTGTATGTGGACAATGCAGTTCTTATTTCAAGAACCACAATTGGTTTGAAACTTGTTGTACTTAAGTATGCCTCTTTTATGAATGGCCTTAGCCACAGGACTGTGTTGCTCAATATAAGGTTATGATTATTGGCCACATTATTATCAAGACCAAAGTAATCAGAGTAGATGAGTTTCTGGTGCAAACGGTAAGCTCTTTTACCTGGGATTTGAATTTGATAAGAAGCTTAAATGAGGCACTTTAAAGGTAGCGAGAAGTGGAAAAATGGCTAAGGCAAACGGCGGGATAATTAATTCTACTACGAACCACTGTCCATAGAAAAAATTACGAAACAATAAAGGGGGGGGAGAGAGGTCAGATTCAATGTGGACTCAGCCTCCTGTTTTACGTAGATAACCAAAAGAAGTCCACTTGTAATTTGAGTAACAGTCCTATCGGAGCTATAGATAATGATTTCAGGAAAACAATGAGTTTTCTTAAAATAACCATCACCCAACAAAGTGATCCAAGGTGGCATGCTTCATCATTGGGTTCTTCACGCCCGCTGCGGGACAGGGCGTGCTACGACCGACGGAGACGTGGGAGCACTTTGCAGGGTGTTGACTCTGAGGGGATGGGAGTGGGGGGGTCAAAACAAGTGCATATTATTAAAAATACCTGGCTACGTGGAGTCTAAATTTTATTAAATCATGTAGCTGGTAATGTTAAAAAGGGGGAATGGAGACTTACACTATGATAGGTGATTATCTCCTGGTCTACATGTTTCAAGCCTAACCCCTAAGGCTTTTCGCCAGGACCAGAGCAAATGATCCCATGTACCACTTATAACAGAACCTAATTGTTTTCCGTTTTTACTGATTTTTACAGATAAATACAGACAGAAAACATTCATTTTCTTGTCTGTATTTATTGTTAAATGTGGATACAAATGGAAATTGAGTTGCTTTTTGAGTAATTCTAAATACTGTCTGCCATGACTGCCAGGCCAATAGATGTGTGGAATGATAGATAAAGGGGTTAAAAAAGAAAGGATTTTTTGTAAAGAGGCTTTAACAGCAGTAGATATGCACAAAGTTGATACTGAAATGTGCAAATTTTCATATTAGTGCACTGATTTATCTTCTGCGGGTGTTCACAGCACTGAAACCTGGCAGAAGTTCAAGCATGAGTGCATATTTATCATTTAAATCAATGTGGAAACATACTCATTTCAGCTTACTTTTTCCACAAAACCCAAAATTAATATGGATAAATACAGATAAAATTAGCAAAAAATAAATATGGATAAATACAGACAGAAATGGCACAAAAATAAATACCATAGAACCGGGAGCCCTATTTATCTTAAGGTGAGAAAAATATAATGTTGATGAAATACTATTTTCATGCAAATACAATACCTAATAGGTATGTTCTTTGAATTAAGACATTATTATTCACTATTTAGAACCCCATGATCTCAGCATGGGAAGGAAGGGGTGCTTGTAGTCACACAGTCCTCAAAGCTTCACCCTTGCTCACATAGTCTACCTTACCCTTGGCTCCGGTGAAAGAACATTAGCAAAGTTTGCACCTATTACAACGTTAGGAGCAAACTTGTGGGGGTATGTGAAAGCCTAGTTGCAACATGAGGAAAACAGGTTTAAAAAAAGCATGGTGTGTACTTCAGTCTACCCTCATCTTTGGAATCTATCAGGACGTTTGTATGCCCTCTTTAGAGGATACAATCAAATGTCCTCCATAAACCTCTGAATCACAGTTAGTACAAACTCTCATACCGTTCTGATAAGAGTCATACTTAGGAATAGGTAGAGCCTGAACAATCCATGTGGCATACCATGGCATGCTTATTTGCAGACAGAATTGGGGAGGGATTGGATTCTGGTATATTTATGACTTTGACAGTTAAGATCCTCCTGTATGTTAATCTCTTTTTTGCTGAGGAACGATAATCACTGGTGTTACAAAAGCCTCTCCAGAGGTTTATGCCTTATAAAAGTTGGCCTGGATTTCGCCTTACTTTAATTAGGGTTTTTAGCTATTATAAATTAAATATATTGGTGCAATTTAAATTAGGCTTTCTTCCTTATAGGGAGGATTTCCTTTTCTTAGATTAAAATTCTATATTTTAAGTTATATATGCAACATATTAAGTTATCAAAACATGCATAAAATTGAAATCATATATAATGCAATATTACATGTATAGAAAAACACATTATGTAAATTAAATAATGCTACCCATTATTTACTACAAGACATATAATTAAAAGAAGTTTTAAAGAAGCCAATCAAATTTTATAATACAAGTATACTTTAGAACCTCATGTATTATGTATTATACCTTAGGAAAAAGCTTAAAACATGGCTCTTTCCAAGGGTATAACATAGATGAGCCATTTCTCTCGAACATCTGACTTTCTTTATGGTAATATGTGCGAATAGAGGAACTAATGTAATCCAGGGCCAGGATACCCGTGGGGTGATAGTGTGCTTTATAAGACTATATAACATAACAACATAACTTTAGAACCTCATTAGTAGTTATTGAAGTCTATTCCCTTGCTGATCTAGAGGAAGATAAAGATGAAGCAAAGGGTTGGCATATTAAGCTCTTTAATATACAAATTGGGAAATTGTAATTTGCCAAATCGACTCTATGGTTATAGCATACACCATTTCACTATGTTATAAAGATTTTTTTTTCAGTCTCCTTCCAATTTATTGTAATCTGTTGGAATCCAACTACTAAGAGTAAATGTACAATTCTTCCCTCCAGTGGAAGTATCTTACAATCTAAGACCAAGCTTCCAAAGAAAATATTTTAAAAGAGGAGCGTTAGTTTCCATAAACCCAATAAGCTCCAAACATGGACCCACAACGGATATACTAATGAAAACGTATAAATCTTGTGTAACAAATCTGCTTTAGCACAGGAATATGACCAACAATCTTCATTGTTCAACTTGTTAGATTTATGTAATATATTTGGTGTCAGAGATAGTCTTCTGTAAAGAAAAAATAATGTTTATATTCTTTTGACTACACAAGATTTGGAATGAGTCCTTGACCAGATGGAATTCCATGTTGGAATTGAGCACA
Source organism: Calotriton arnoldi (assembly GCA_963921515.1). NCBI lineage: Eukaryota > Metazoa > Chordata > Amphibia > Caudata > Salamandridae > Calotriton > Calotriton arnoldi. The sequence goes on from CAWUFW010003137.1 coordinate 742,658, forward strand.
TCATATTCAAGTCATGCTTCCATTGAAATTCAACATTAGTGTTATCTCTTATATTTTCTGAATACATAAAAAGTAAAAATCACATCTAGGGCCCCAAACACATTTCAGTGCAAAAGAAATCCTCAGTGCAAAATCAGCGGCAGTCCAGCATAAGTGCAAAATCACTCAGTATACAGTGAAAATGCAGTAGGTCTTCACACAGTACGAGTAAATTGTGTGCTTCAGCATGACATCATCGTTGGTTGACAGTAAATTGAATTGTGGTATCACATTTGGATCAACATCAGCATAAGTGGGGAACTCATTTAAGAGCAAAATCATCTATAGATGTGAAATTATTTTTAGGTGCATAATTTCCCTTGGTGCAAAGTAAACAGAATAAAAGTATCACATTTAGATTAAAAAAAACATACAAAGGTGAAAAACTACCCTTGGTAAAATATCACAAAGAGTGTGGAAACACTTTTAGGAGCACAATTCATGTTTAAGATTAAAAACAGATTTAGGTGCACAATAACATAGGTGTAAAATCATCATGGTGCTTCATCAATATGAGTGGGGAAACACTTTTTGGAGCACAAATGTGCCTCCACTGTAGTGCATATACACCTCACTGCACTGAAATGGGAGGAATGGGAGGTACTATCATGCCTAAAGGTGAGACTGAACACTCCTTGAGCCTTATTGAAAATGTGAATACAACTTTCTTCTAGCAATGGATGAATTGGGCTGACCCAAACAAAACAATACCTAAATAAGGCTGATCCAAAGCCCCTCTCCGTGCATGTGTTTGCTTGTGTTGGCATGAGCTCTGGCTGTAGCACACCTAAGAACATTAACCCAGGTTGGGCTCAGAAAAAACCTCAACTTGTCAGTAACTGTCAGAGTGAATTCACACCTTCCTTGTTTCCAGCTCTTGGACAAGGGACTACCCAGCTTTGGGGAAAGTGCACCAAGATTTACCAGACCGGAGAACCCAGAAAAAGAGGGAAGCAATATGAGCAGAAATACAGCCTTTCTTGAAAGTGAAAGAAAATGGGCTGCCCTCCCAAAATTAGAAACGTCCATCTTCAGATTGACTCAAATCATGATGCTCCTCACACCCTTTCTTTCTCTTTCTTTCTCTTTCTCTCTCTCTCTCTCTCTCTCTCTCTCTCACTCTCTCTCTCTCACTCACTTTCATTCTTTTTCTCTCTAACCTTCACTCTATCTCTCTGTCCCAACTGAAATGTTGCAAGGCAGGCTAAAGGGGAGAGAGGATCCATTCAAGTGTTATGTAACAAGTCCATTGCTTCTTATACCTAGGATCATGCAAAAACGCTCTCGCTTTGTCTCTCTCGCTCTCTTCCTGTCTCTCTCTTTCTTCATCTATTTTTCTTTAATCCATGATGCTATGCAGTTTTTAGATGATGTTTTTTCCCTGCCAGATATTTTCCCAGCTGTGTCTCACTGTGGGAGTAGACACCATGGCAGGCAGGGACAATATAATAAGCATTGGCACAGCCATAAGGTTTGGAGTTGTCTGTCAGCCTTTTGGCAATATTTGTTTTGTTTTGTCATGGCTTGTGCAAATCTTTATTGTTTGGAAAGCTGGTGGAAGTTTGTCAATCTAATTTAAAAAAGGGACCAATAGCAAATATGTTTCTTGGTCTCAAAAAAACGCATTTTGCCCTAGTACTCCCTGGCACTGAAGGGAGGTACTTTGTTTGTGGATGTGATCCTTGTGAAAGGCAGCATGCTGTAACTCATAGTGAAGTCAGCTAATGGCTGCAGTGGGGTGACACGTTGCCCCTTGATGCACGCTCGGGTGAGTTGGACAAAAATGTGAATAACACAGCCACAGACAAATAGATAACGTGTGGCTGATAACCCCTATAAATAACTAAGTCATGCACATAATTGTAGTAAAATCAAAAGGTCTTGGCTAACACAGACCTAAAAAAGCCAATTGTTGTGCCATTGGCTGCCAGCATCTTGCCTTTGAGAAAGAAAGAAGGAAAGAAAGCAGGAAAGAAGGAAAGAAAGAAAAAGGAAGGAAGGAAGGAAAGAAAGAAAGAAAGAAAGAAAGAAGGAAGGAAGGAAGGAAGGAAAGAAAAAAAGGAAAGAAAGAAGGAAAGAAACAAAGATGGCAAGAAAGAAAGTAGTGCCAGAAAGAAAGGAGGTAAGAAAAAGGAAAGAAAGAAGGCAAGAAGGAAAGAATGAAGGGTAGAAATAAATAAAAAGTTAGAAGGAAAGAAAGGATAGAAAAAGAGAAAGAAGGAAAGAAGTAATGAAAGCAAGAAAGAGGGAATGAAAGCAGGGAAGAACAAAAGAAAAAGAAAGAAAGAACAAGAAATAGAGTGAAAGAAAAAAGAATAATAGAAAGAGAAAGAAGGAAAAAAATCAAGAAATCAAGAAAGAAGAAAAAAGGAATGAAATCAAGATGGAAAGAAAGAAGGAATGAAAGAAAATGGAAAGCAAGAAAGAAAATAAGGAATGAAAGAAAGGGAAATCAATAAAAAAGAAAAGAAGGAAAGAAGAAAGAAAAGAATAACAGAAAAAACAGAAAGAAAAAAGGAATGAAAAAAGGAAAGCAAGAAAAAAGAAAAGATGGAAAGAAAGAAAGAAGGAATGATGGAAGGAAAGAAAAAAGGACAGAAGGAATAAAGGAATGAAGGAATGGAAAGAGACAAAGAAAGAAAGAATTAATTGAAAAAAAGTCGTACAAGTGTTGCAAATTAAACATGATAAATGCTGGTGTTCTTCCTGGGAAAAGTATATTAAAGAACCATTGGTGAAACTGAACCCAGAATAAATGTGTTCTGAAGAATTCTCTGCTTATAAATTCACATATGTAATACTGAAGCTTTTGACAATTTAGTACAAAACAGTTTGTCAAAGGCAAGCCCGTCTGCGCCCGTCCGCGCATGGACGGCGCCAGGTGCCAGGACCCCAGCTCAACTGGTTAAATATACGAGTGATGAGCTTCTGGCAATTCAGAAAGTTGGCGAGTTATCTCTCTGTTGCCCTCATACTCTATCCCCCGAGCTAAAATGTTATAAATGTCAAAGCTGCAACTTCGACCTTAAGGAGACTTTTATAGAGCAGCAGGGTCCTAGGAGACCCCAAGAAGCCCCGATAGGGAAAATTGAGAGGCAAGATTTAAGGAGGGAGGTCCTGTGTATGCTTCTCAACACAAGATCTCTAATAAAAAACAAATATGAGTTTGCAGACTTCCTGAAGCAATATAATCCAGATATAGCTTTTCTTACGGAAACTTGGGCTGATAATTCTTCCGACCCAGACATGAATATCGCTATTCCCACGGGGTATAATATCGAGCGACTGGATAGAATAGGCAAGAAAGGGGGAGGGGTTGCGATTGTGTTTCGTAGTATAATAAAGGCCAATTTTCAGCTGGTACTCCATCTGGATTGTGAGGTGCTTGGCTTTGCCTTAAAACTGAATAATAATATTACTTTCCCGGGCCTATTGATCTATCGCCCTCCAGGCCATAAGGCTAATTTTATTAATAAAATACAAGACGTTATGGAATCCTGTATAAACTACCCCAGTTTTACGCTAGTGGGCGACTTCAATTTCTACTTGGAGCTGCAGAATAATTCAGACACGAACAGCCTAGCTGATATTCTCAAAAGTTTCAATTTAAATCAGTTAATAGCAGAGTCAACCCACCTTGCCAACCATACTCTGGCCGGAATATTCACTATTAATCTGGAGTTAAAAATAGAGAAGGTGCTGCCGGTAGTATGGGCGGATCATAAGGCCATTTTCTTCGCACTTGGGTTTCCCTCTTACAATGTTATAGATAACAACAAACCTAGAAGCATAAACTACCGACCCTGGAAAAAGCTAAATGTCGGTGAACTGAGGGACACTCTTTCCAATACCTACCCGGTCACCTCTGGCAACCCAAATAATGCGGCGGTGAATTATACTCAGTGGCTAAACTCAGCTGAACTAAAATTGGTGCCAGAAAAGAACGTAAAAAGCTACAGGAAGTATCCGTCTGCTCCCTGGTTTTCATTGGAACTAAAGGCTTTCCAAGGGAAATGCAGGTTGCAGGAGCATCTATGGAGAAAAGAATACTGTACAAACGAAAGGGCTATATATAAAGAACTATTAAGGCAATATAAGGGCCTAATAAAAACAGCCAAAATGAAATTCTTTTCGGACAGCATAAACAGTTAAATCTTTGTCAAAACTGAACACTGAGGGCTCTTGTAGTCCTGATGAAGTATTTTGCAATAAGCTGGGAACTATTTTTCAGTCTAAAGTCAATTCTATCTATCACAACTTTTCACCTTTCCTGAACTCACTAAGGGGCAGATTTACAACTTCTGGCGCATCCCTGCAAATCAGCAGGGATGCGCCAGAATAGTTGCGACACGCAATTCTCTCCTTGCGCCACCACGGATGCGCCGCATTTACAATGCGGTGCACCGTGGCGCAAGGAAAGGCCGATGCGTGTCGCATCCTGTGGCGCAGGGCGGCGCATTGCTGGAGTCGTGTCGCAAGCGCGACGCAACTCCAGCAATGCTCGTGGGCTGCCCATACCTAACGTGGTGCGCCACTCCTTACGCCTGCTTGAAGCAGGCGTAAGGATTCGTCGCAGCGCAGTCGGAAAAGTGACTCAGTGAAATCTTGTAGATTTCACTGCGTCACTTTTACGAGGCTTTCCTTCGACGGAACGCCCACCCTGCGGAGGAACGCCCACATGAAACCTGACGCAGGTTTCATGTGGCGCAGGGCTTTACAACGTGACGCATCTCCCTAGATGCGTCACGTTGTAAATAATGCGCAACGTGGCGCATGGTTTACGTCGCCGCTGCGTCACAAAAGTGACGCAACGGCGGCGCAAAAGTGGCGCAAGGGGCTTGTAAATCTGCCCCTTAGTGTTGATGATTTTTCGATGTACATGCAGGAATCTGACTTACAAAACACTGTTACTTCTTCAGAACACCCACAATTCTGTGGTTTTTCCCCTTTTGCTAAGGAGAAAGTAATTAGGCTTATTAACCTCATTAAATCCAGGGCTCCGTCAGATCCTTGTCCACCACAGGTTCTTAAACAAGTTGCCAATGTGGTTGCCGGCCCGCTTATTGAACTTTTTAATGAGATATTGATCTCAGGGCAATTTCCGGATATATGGAAAAAGGCCTCCATCCTGCCACTGATAAAGAAACCTTCCTTGGACCCAATGAAGATGGAAAATTATAGGCCTATATCTCGTCTACCTTTCCCAGCTAAAATTCTTGAGAAATCTCAGAATGAGGAGGTCTTCGCATTTTTGGATGCTAACTTGTTGCTCTATCCCTCAGAGTATGGCTTTAGAGCAACTGACTGTACTGAACCTGCCCTGGTAGCAGCCTCAGAGGAAGTTAGAATGGTAATCGATAAGGGTGGAAAAGCGGCACTGATTCTTTTAGATCTCTCTGCCGCTTTCAACACGGTTCACCATTTACTCCTCTTAAAACGTCTTCATCTGCTTGGGTTCAGAAACTTGGCCCTGACCGTGCTAAGCTCATTTTTTAGCAATAGGCAGCAACAGGTGGAGCTGGGGAAATGAATTCATCACCTTTCTCTTTACCTTGTGGTGTTCCTCAGGGGTCTTCCCTCAGCCCCACGTTGTTTAATGTATATGTTAGCCCCCTCATCAAGCTCATTCAAAGTCAGGGACTAGCTGTGTTCTCCTACGCCGATGATACACAGATAGTGGTTTCTATCTCATCGGACGTAGATAAAGAGGCCAGAAATGTCTGTAACTGTATGTCCCAAGTGGCACTGTGGATGCAGAATAATTGTCTGAAATTGAATACAGACAAAACAGAGGTGCTGCTTTTCGGAAAGGAGACCTCATTCTGGAACGATTCATGGTGGCCGTTGAGCCTAGGCACTCTACCTACTCCGGTCCAGAAAGTTGAAAATTTGGTAGTCATATTTGACACTGAATTATCTTTTTCAGAGCAAATAAACTCTATCACCTGATCTATTTTTCTTGTGCTGAAGATTCTGAAAGAAATCTTTCCATTTATTCCCCATGACCTTCAGAAGACAGTTATATCAGCACTTATTTTCTCTAAGCTGGACTACTGTAATGCTCTGTATCTGGGTGCTCAGAAATCTGTGATAAGGAAGCTGCAGACTGGGCAAAATGCAGTGGCGAGGCTGCTACTAAAAATTCCTAAATTTAGTCCTGTGTTTGAATCATTGCAAAGTCTTCACTTGCTCCTAGTAAGAAAAAGGATTATTTTTAAGGCCATGTTCATGGTTCACAAGGCCCTTCATCGGACCTGCCCAAAGTATCTACAACATTGGGCCATATTATCAATAACGGCGATAACATTATCGCCGCTTTAGCGGCAGGAAACTGCTGCTAAAGCGGTGATAAGGGCTTGATAATATGCTCTATAGAATTCCAATAGAAGCCCAGGTTTTATGTCCTTCATACCAGAACCTGGGCTTCTATTGGAATTCTATAGGGCATATTATCAAGCCCCTTATCGCCGCTTTAGCGGCAGTTTCCTGCCGCTAAAGCGGCGATAATGTTATCGCTGTTCTTGATAATATGGCCCATCGTTTCTCTTGGTATAGCCAAGTAGGAACCTTAGATCCAGCTCCTTGCGCTTTGTTATCATTCCTAGATCAAACAAAGTAAGATGGGGGGTAGGGCTTTCTCCATCTGTGCAGGTAAATGGTGGAACCTACTCCCTCTCATACTGCAAGGTCAATCCTCCCGGATGCAATTTAGGAAGCAGCTGAAAACATGGCTGTTTACCAAAGTAGTAGAATAAGCTGCCGCAAGAGCCATGTCGCGTCCTTACGACTTTCCAGCGATTTGTCCGCCCTCTCTTTTCTTTTCTTTCAGCACTACGACACCCTGGGGTAGGTGCGCGCTTTTATAAAATCAATTTAATTCATTCATTTCATGATGTGAAATACCAGCAGTCAGATAAAGGATGCTCCAAAAGGAATTTACAGTAGCATTGGCCAGAAACAGGAACTCATAAAGTGTGGAATGTGGCCTGTGCCATGACCTGACTCACTGGAATAAAGCGTCCTGCTGTCACATCAGACTCTAAGCATAAAGGGAACACCAAAGCAGTAAATGTAATAAATTAGAAACAAGAACATTGATTAACAAGAGAACTAGCTTCTGTGCTGATGTGCTCCTTGTAAAAAGGTAAAATGTAGTCACTCAAAGTGAGGTTATTCAGTCTTCGAAGTGGGCTGCCCCTCCCCGCCACATGCTGTTTGCTGTAGTGGGCGGAAGCAAAATGTGAATGACACACAAACAGAGCTCTTGATAAAGAAAGCTGGCTGAAAGGCCCTTTAAATAAGTATATTGTACATATATATATTTTTTTTTATCAAATGGTCTTGGCCAGCGCCAGACTTAAAAAAAAAAGAGCAGCTTCAGCACAAAGGGCACCCACTGTACAGAATGAAATCAAAGCATGAGTGGCTCCTCCTGGCATAGCGTTAAAAAAAACGGGTACAACTACTAGCATTTCTGCTGTTTCTAATAACGCTTCTCATATTACTGTCACTGTTACAAATATTTCCACGTAAAAAAAGACCTGGAACTGAAGTGCTGTTATTACTTGTGGTACTTTCTCTACTACTTCCACCATTAATTCCACTAATTGCACTATTAAAACATACTACTATAACAAGCACTTTTACATATGACTAATGGTGCTACTTACACTGCTACTATTACTGTGACCACTACTATTGTTGTTAGTGGTAGAACTGCTACATACTATGACTTTATATTAATTCTCATAGTAGTAATAATATTATTGATAGCAATGGCTTTATCAATAGTAATCTTACTATTAACATTATTGCTCGCAGCAGGCACAATATTATTAGAAACATTACTAATATCAACACTAGTTGTCATCTAATTAGTAGATGTTTTAGGAGAAGTAGTAGTAAGACTTGTAATAACAGTACTCAAAATAATGCTAACAGTAGTAGTAATTGGATTAGTGGTAGTGACCCAAGTAAAAGCAGTATTAGCAGGTATTGTGTCTAGAGTAAAAGTTGTCCTTGTAGTAATAGTAACGGCACCGGATTAGGCAGTACCAGGCATTCGTAGGTAGTGATACTTGCAGATATAGTGCTGTTTGTAGTAGAAATATTATTTCTAATTGCAGTACTATTTATTTATTTATTTTATTTCTTTATGTTGGTTAATTTAATTATGTTTATCTACTGTGTAGAATGAGCAAGCTCAAGTGCACACATTACTTTACAACCAACAAATCCATCACAACCAATAAATGTGAGACAATAGCACATCAGATTGGTAACTAAAATTAAAATAATATATTTTGGAAGCAACAAATTCATCTAAACTACCCCCATAAGGTAAAAACCAAAGGCAATTATTAAGTGATGTCATAAAAATGTGAAACTCGAGCATGTACCAAAATGAAGTTGCAGGGAGTTCCAGGTCAGTGGCATTGCTGTATCTTATGGGATATGTCTGAAGACTGACCCTGTAAATTCACTATAATCTGATTGGTAGATCTAGTATCATTGGCATTTTGAAAAATGAAAACGACAGAAGGCAAAGTCATATTGTACCTACAGAATGTTTGCGCTCCGTTTATACCCTATGGCATTTTATTCCGTAATAGCTAAATTGGGCTATAAAATACACTAATATGCATGCGCTGTTTCCAAGCTTTCAGAAGGGGTGACTCCCCCGACCCAAACTAAACCTGGGAAAGACCAGACTTGGTTGGAGTAGTTCATGAACGCCTCTTTAGGACTGCCTGTAAACCCCTGGGCTTTTTAACCAATTTATTTGAAAGTTGTTATTTAAAAAGTGTTAGTAAACGTAGTGAGTTAAACTTTTCCGATGGAAAGAAGCCTCTACCTAACCTCAGTATAACAAGTCGAGTCATTTACTTCGATTGCTCACTTGCTCTAATTTCTTTTTTTTTTTTTTTAACTTTATTTTTCAGTTTTACTAAACTCGCTTGTTATAATTTAGTGTGACTTTTCCCCCACCACTTTCAAAGTTCACTAGAAGCTACTGCCGTCTTCCAGCTCGTTAAAATGCAATTCACCCTTGATGCCCTCATTGTTTCAAGATCTACCTAAATACAAGAAAACAACTTAAGTGATTGCTGTCCTTGTAGGTCATTTCCTGACTAGAGTTTTTTCATAATAGTTAACATACACCTGCGAAAATGCCATGAAAGCTAAATATTTATTCAAAAGAAAATGTGAGGGCAATGAATACAATTCAGCTCTATCTTATGGTTGCTGCAATAAAGCAGGATAAATATTGACTGTTCTATCTATTTTTATCGATCCATCCTTCGTTCTCTCTTTGCACTTTACCTCCAATTTAAGTACTACTAGAGATAACGAGTAGTGGGCAGAGTAGTAGAAAATAAGTGAAATGTTTGGCAGAGATCCTACAATATATGTAATTGTTGTCTCTATTGGCATCGTGTTATTTTAGAAATTATCTTTTAAAAAAACGGAACTTTTTACTGCTTCTTACTGCTGCTATATTCATTGCTCCTGCTACATTTAGTCACCTCAGTCACTTTATTCAACGCTCCCTTGATGTGCTGGTGTACTCGTATGTCAGAGCGAGTCACCGGAAGCGACGCCATCTTGGGTAGCGCTCTAGTTGTTTATTTGCACTCTCCCTATTTAATGGATGAGATGCAAGCGCGCAGCGGGCGCGCCAAAGGCAAGCCGTCTGCGCCCGTCCGCGCTCTGGATGCGCTCAGCGCCAGCCATGCTGCTTTAAGGGCCTCCCGTTTGATCTATTCTAGAGATGAGCTTATTCGACTTGATACTCGGAGAGACAGGAACATGTTGAATGAAAATGGCACTGACGGTAGAGTTTTTTAAAGAAAGCTATATCAGAAACGCTCAACTGTGGATTGATTAATTGTTAGATCCCTGGCTAAACATCATCTAGAGATCTACACATTATTAGAAGATTATAATTTCGATGTCCTGTTTCTTACAGAAACTTGGACACGAGTAGATAGAGAAGTTGAACTAGGCTTAGCTTGCCCCCCAGGTTATAAAATTTGCCATAAACCTAGAATGGATGGGAGAGGAGGAGGAGGAGTAGGATTTATTTACAAAGATAGCTGGAATCTCACCTCATTTTGTGTGGAGGATATTCCAGGGATAGAATCACTGGGGTTCTCACTTAAGGATACCAGTGGTACTTTATGCACTGGCTTACTATGTTATAGACCACCAGGTGGAGCTGCCCATGGCTATCAAGAGTTGATTGATGCGATATATGATTTATCACACTCTCACTCTAAACTATTGATCCTTGGAGATTTTAATCTCTGGGAGAATGGTACCCTTGACACAGCGTTTAAAGAGCTCTGCCAGGCTTGTGAGAATGTTAACCTTCAACAGCTGGTATTACATCCTACTCATCAGAAGGGCCATGTGCTTGATCTTGTCTTTTCTGGTGAAAAAGACACAACTATAACGGACATACTTCCGCTATGTTGGACAGACCATTTCTTGGTGGTTTTCTCCTTAAAAATAGCTAATTGCCTAAAACAAGCTGCTTATATGACCGTTACTCGAACGAGTAGAGAATGGTCTAAAATACTAAAACTAGCGGATCTTCCCGGTTGGTTGATGACAGAGTTGCTATTTATGACTCAGTAGAGCTGAACTACCTGAATCTATGTCACCAAATCACTAATACGTTAGATCAGTTAGCCCCTTTGAGGAAAGCTAAAAATCGTAAAAACCCTCTGCCCCTTGGTATAATGAAGAGCTAAGATTGATGAAAACTAGCTGTAAACAAGCGGAAAGGAAATGGAGGAAGAATTACTTAGAGATAGATAAAGTAACCTTAAAAATAGGCTCCACACCTACAAAGAATCGATAGGCAAAGCAAAGGCCAAATACCTTGAGGAGACCATCTTACATTCAGCTAATAAATCTCAAACCTTATTTAGCTTAGTAAGAGGTTTGTCCAATCCAGACTGTGCAAAACCTAAAATTCCAGCATCGCAAGAACTATGTGATGAATTAGCTGTCTTTTTTGAGGAAAAAATCAATAACATTTTAAATGGACTTAAGTCCTCTACGGATGATGATGTGCTCCAGGCTACTGATAATGACACTTTAACAAACTGTGACATAAGTGAAAGAGAACATATGACATTCTTGGATCAATTCCAAATTCCCTCACAAGAGGAATTTAGTGTAATTGCAGCCGGCATTTCTTCAGGCTCCCCTATGGACCCACTCCCACATAAGTTCTGGAAACTGTTTGGTAATGAACTTTTTCCACATCTGTATCAAATTTGTTGTCAATCCCTAACTAATGGAGTAGTACCGGATTGTTGGAAAAAGGCGGTGGTTTCTCCACTGTTAAAAAGGCTACACTGGATCCCCAATGCCCTTCCAGTTACAGACCCATCTCTCTGCTACCGTATCCGATTAAGATCTTGGAGAAGGTAGTGAGTAAATCTCTCTCAAAATTTGTGGAGGATAATGAGTTGCTGGACGAAGTCCAATTTGGATTTCGCCCGCACATGGAACCGAGACTGCCTTGGTGGCAGTCTTGGATGACCTGCGAATGAGGGCCGACAGTGGTCAGACAGCCTTTTTAGTGCTGCTTGACATGTCGGCCGCATTTGATACGGTTAACCATCGAATCCTGATTAAGAGAGTAGTGGAGATGGGTGTTACGGGTAGGGCTCAGGACTGGCTGCATTCTTTTCTTTCTAATAGGCAGCAGGCAGTGACTTTGTCGTCATTTACCTCTCAGAATAGAGATGTTAAACATGGGGTTCCGCAGGGCTCGGCTATTAGCCCGATTCTGTTTAATCTCGATCTTCGACCACTTATTATTTTAATTAAATCATTTGGCATTGATGTCATAAACTATGCGGACGACACTCAGCTCGTCTTCTCTATTGAGGGCAACAAAGCAGTGCCCCTAGAAAAATTTCATAAATGTATGCATAGAACAGCGGAATGGTTGAAAGAGAACTCACTGCAATTAAATGGTGAAAAAACTGAAATCCTGTGGTGTACTGCAGGCAAAATTCAGCGACCATTCCCAGTAGATTTCTGGCCTGGTCCGGCCAACAACTCCGTATTGCCCGCTAGTTCAGTGCGCAATTTAGGAGTGATGCTGGATAGCAATTTACAACTAGATTCTCAGGTGAATAAAACGGTGAACACTTGTTTATCTCTGCTCCGAGCTCTTCGGAAGATCCTCCCATTTTTACCTACCCTTGCTAGACCTCAAGTGGTGTGGAGTATAGTTTTAAGCAGACTGGATTATTGTAATGCACTCCTTTTAGGTGCTCCAGCATCCCTGATAATAAAATTGCAAAGAGTCCAGATCATGGCGGCTAAGTTGGCATAAATCGACCGCGTAGGGCCTCGGCCTCACTGGCGTTAAAGGACCTACATTGGTTGCCCATCGCGCAAAGAGTTCAATTTAAGGCACTTTGTATTGTATATAGGGCAATACATAAAACTGGACCTAAATTGCTGCAAAAGAAATTTGTATGGTATTCCCCTGTTAGATACTTGCGCTCTTCTTCTGCTAATCTGGTTTGCGTTCCCCATGTTAGTAAAGTGCGAATGGGTGGCAGATCTTTTAGCTTTACAGCATCTAGACTTTGGAACGCTTTGCCCCCGGAAATCAGACAACTGAACACCTTGTCACGCTTCAGGAAGGAACTGAAAACCAGACTGTTTCCTAGAAACTGATTCCTGCCTATCTTAGTTTAGCTACGCGCAATGTATAATTGGTAACTTAAGCGCCAGGATACCCTTGGGGTGGCAGCTGCGCTATACAAGTGTACCTTACATTACATTACATTACATCCTAGTAAGTAATGCTTTACTGCTTGGTACTCCAGACCATTATAAAATACAGTTTAGTGTTCCTTTAAGTATATTACCAGACCTTACATTTTAAACAACAGTACATTACAGAAATAAAAACATGCATACACTACAGCCCAAACTCCATCAGAGAACATAGCTGTAAGACAGCAGTTTTGAATATTGTGAAAAAAGTTAATATGTCTATCATTTAAATAGTTCAGCAATTAGAATGATGCTAACAAAGTACAGTGTTAAAAAATAAACCAGCTGCCAAATAGTGTTATGTTTTTGATGGTCCTTGGGCTGAAGATATATTCCCCTGTTAAAATATAAAGAATTGTTCATATTTGTTTTGGGGGAGGGGGGGACTAACTACTTATCAGCGAATGGGTCACATTTATTATTTGGTAGATGTGAGTTAAGAGGATCCAGAAGCATAATTTCATTATATAATGTGGCGTTTCTTTCAAGTGACTTTATTGATAGAGTCAGACTTCCATTTTGATATTTTGGGAAGATTAAGGTGAATTCTTTCTCGATGTTCCTTTGTTTATATAAAATGAAGTCTGATTTTACACGAGGTTTGGTCTTCATTAGACATGCAATATCCTAAAGAAAAATGTAATCTTGAATCCGGCAGGTAATATCATGATTTCACCTATCACCTCTTTCCAAAAGGCATGGACTTTGAGACAGTGCCCTGAGAAGTGCTTCTGCTGAGGTTGGTGCGATAGGCATGTGTGAAATTTTACACCTCATCACGCAAAAGGCAAATTGTGATATTAATGGGCAGATTGTTATAGCTAGATATAATGACACAGTTTCAGAGTGTGCTCATTCTGTGAGAGAAACGTGGAGACAAGCTTGTGATATAGGGTCAAGATCACAATGCTTAATTTATAAACCATTAATAAGTGCAGTAGCCCAAAGTATCTAGGGAACTGACAGCCAACAGTGTAAAATGCCAGGGTTGCTGAATACGAAGTTTGCCTAGTCATGATTCCACTTCATGCATCTTTCTTCCACCATTACTTACCATTTGCTGGCTTAATTGTCATTCTTCTTAGCTGCCTCCTAATTGGCCTCCATATGCCTCGCATCACTTCCTTTTATTTCTCCGGAGCACAGACAAAGTACTAATTGATTTCATTTGATTGCTCGCTCTGTGATTCAGGGTTCTTTTTCTTTTTTCTGACCATCATTTCCACTTCCATGCTACACCTTTGGGTTGCTTTTAACTTCCATCCTACAGGTTTATTTGTTGTTGCCTTAATTGTTTTGGAATGCAGCTCTTCTTTTTACAGAACCAAACAATTGGCACAGACTATTAAAGCAGTACGTGACTTCATTTTACAGTTTGGCGCTTTCTTTGATAGCACCAAACAAATGGCATGGAATAGTCAAGCAGTCCGTGTGACTGTATGTGTTTGTAGGCTGCACCTCTTCTCAGTGCATAAAAATTATGTGCCCATCTAAAGTGTACACTAGTCTGAAACCGGACTGCTATAGTCTTTCCAGATAAGCAGTCCAAACACATGCTTCAGGCCAAGCTGCCACTTAACAACATAAACATTTTAGACACATTTGTGCCTTTTAAAACACAGAGTATGTGCTTCATTAAAATGCCTCAGTTTTGGGCAGTTCTGTAGTTAACCTATTTCTCCTTAAAACCTGTGTCCTCTTTCTCATATGCATTCCACCGAAAGCGCTTTCAGGCATCCTATATTCATATGCACTTAGGTGCAAGAGATGAAGCTTAACAGCCACAGTTACACTCCACTTCCATCTACCTCATTCAACTCCACTCCACTCCAATTTACCCATCTACCCTACTCCACTCCAGCCTACCCCAATCTACCCAACTCCACTCCAGCCTACCCCAATCTACCCAACTCCACTCCAACCTACCCCACTCCAATCTACTCCACTCTATTCCAATCTACCCCATTCTACCCCACTCCACCTTAAGTTACCCCAATCCACTCTACTGCACTCCAATCTCCCCACTACACTCCAATCTACCCTAGTCTACCTCACTCCACTCCAATTTACCACACACTACCCCAATCTACTACACTCCACTCTACCCTAATCTACCCCACTCCACTCCAATCTACCCCAGTCTACCACATTCCAATCTACCCCACTCCAATCTATCCCACTCCATTCCAAACTACCCCGCTCCTCTCCAATACACCGTAATCTAACCCAATCCACCCCAATCTACCCCACTCCACTCTACCCCAATCTACCCCACTCTGGTCTACCCCAATCTACCCCACTCAAATCTATCCCAATCTACCCCGCTCCACACCACTGTCCTGTACCCCACTTCACTCTGCACCACACCAATAACTTTTAGCCATGCTGAATAGCAGCCACACTACTTTACAACATGGCTAAAACACATTGCCAAAGCCAATGGTTCTCCGATAGGCAAGCCCTATTGGCTTTGTAAAAATGTAAGTCCGTTTTTATATAGCGCAGCTACTCACCCTCACGGGTCTCAAGGCGCTGGGGCCCGTAGTGGAAATTAAGTGAGCTATTGCCCAGAGTCACATGGTGCTGAGCTGAGCTGCCGCCGGAGCCGGGGATCGAACCGTGAACCCTGTGCTCCGAAGTCAGCTGCCCTGGCCGCTGCACCACACCTCTCCATTGGCTTTGCCAATGCTTGTTGTTTCTCTTTCTCTCTCTCTTGGTCAAAATATGATAAGGGAAACTAGGTAAGCAGGTTCCCAAAACTGAGAACCAGTGCCCACAAACTGTACAAATTAAATACTGGGTTCAAAGTGTTTTGGATCACATCATTCACCACAAGAGTTTTGGGAGTCAGTACCTTTTTGCCTAAATTGATCAGCACAGTCCGTTGGATCCTATCAGTTCCTCTCCAAAGTGCGCAAAGAATTGTTTATAGCAGGGGCAAATCATCAGCTGATAGCTAGCGGGTGTTTCATGACCCGGGTGATCATGATCAGGGTGGTGATGTAGATGCTGGCAAATTGACATTTCTGGTTCCTCTGTTAATTTTTAACCACCACCAAGAGTCATCTTAAGTTAAGGAGCAGCTCCTAAGGATATATTACTAGTAGTGGTGAAGTATGCGTCAGAAGTCTTTTGATTTGTGCAGAGAAAGGAGGGTGACTCTGAATTGCCAGTAGTTCCTAAAAAACACAACCCAGTTCTGCATATCAGAAGAAATAGTTGTTAGATAGGGATGCAGAGGATGGTGAGACATGACTACCACAAGTGTTGGCAATCTGGAATGAAATAAGAGCAGAGCACACAGTTTCCATACAGTAAGACACCATGAGCTGCAGCATCAGGAGCCGAAGAAGGTGGCTCTGCAGAAAGGTGCCCAGATTATCCCACTGTCAGAAATGGGGGTCTCTAGTTGGCAGAGGTAGGTACCTTTGTCCAAGTAGGGACCCTTCTTCCTAGTCAGGGTAAGGGGGATACACTTCTAAAATAACCCCTGCTCACCCCCTTGGTAGCTTGGCATGAGCAGACAGGCTTATCTCAGAGGCAGTGTGTAAAGCATTTGTGAACACATACAGTAATACAGTGAAAACACTACAAATGGACACCACACCAGTTTAGAAAAATAGGTAATCTTTATCTAAATCAAAACAAGACCAAACAACAAAAATCCAACATACAATACTCTTAAAAATAGTTACTGTGCAAAATAACCTTTGAATTGCAGGAAAAACGTGAAAATACAGTTCCTCCGACTCGGTAGCTCCGTCCGGGGCTACTGCGATACTGAATACGACAGAGTCTAACAATTCCGGCCAACCGCGTTGATACGGGTTAGCAAAAGCGTCGACAGACTCGGAGACAGTACCTTTTGTTGTTGCGGCCGACACAATGGTATGAGCCAGTCCGGGGCAACCGTCGCGGTCGCGATGTGAGATGGAAGTGTTGCAGTGTGCGGTGTCCTCATAGCTCGGTTCAGGCAGCGGCTCGTTGACGGAGTCGGTGAGACCAAGGCTTGCATTGCAGGGTGAGGCAGTGCTCGATGCAGTGCTGGCAGGTCACGATAGGGCGACGGAGTCGGTCGACGTTCGAGTCGGGCAGCGACGGAGTCGATGACGTCCGGGCAGCGTGTAGCGAAGCGCGCGGAGTGCGATGCCCCCAGGACGCGGTGCAAGCAGCGGCTCATTGACGGAGTAGGTGAGACCAGGGTTGCGTTGCGAAACGAGGCAGTGCTCTCTACGGTGCTTTCAGGACACAGAATCCTGCGACGTACTCGATGACAGAGTCGGTTACCCTTTTCTTCTCCAGGCAACTGAAACCAGCGGTTCCAGAGACGGTGCCCACAAGTTTGGTGAGGTCTTTGACGTTCCTGAGACCTTGTGAACAGGGGGCAAGCTCAATTCAAGCCCTTGGAGATCTTCCTCAAGCAGGGGACACAGCAACGTCCTTTTCTCCTTTCCTTGGCAGCAAGCAGCCACTGCAGGCCAACCCCAGACAGCAAACAGCACAGGGGCAGTATTCCTCCTCAGCTTCTCCGGCTCTTCTCCTTGGCAAAGGTTCCTCTTGATTCCCAGAAGTGATCTAAAAGCTGGGGTCTGGGCCCCAATATTTATACTACAAAATCCTTTGTTCTCTGGTGGCAGAGAAGCCCTGTGCCTGGTCAAAAACAGTTCTCTCCTCTCTGGTGCAGCTTCCTGGCAGGAGGTGGAGACAGCATTGTCCTTGGCAGACCAGGCCCATTCAGGTGAAAGGAAATCTCCTCCCCCTACTCTAAATGCAGCCCAGGTCTATTCAGCCCAGCCCTGAATCACCGGGTTCTCTGGAGCCACTGCTCATCCGCAGCCCCTGTCATCCAAAAACCAGACATGCAATACACAAACCTAGCAGAGGTACACTGGATGGCTAAGCAAGAAAATACCTACTTTCTAAAAGTGTATTTTCAAACACAGAATGTAAAAATCACCCTCACTAAAAGATGCATTTTAACAGGCATACTAAACTTTATTTTCCTACCTTTTTCCCAGGGGTAGTTATGTTTATAAGAGGTTATAAACAAACTCCCCATTCTATCCTATGGGAACAGGTAGCTTTACAATAGTGAAAAACGAAATTGGCAGTAATTCACTATCAGGACATGCCACACACACCAGGCCATGTCGTACCTTTCACATACACTGCACGCTGCCCACAAGGGTACCTCGGGCCTACCTTTTTTTTTTAACCTGTTTTTTATTGATAGCGTTGTTTCACGTTACATCATATGCCTTTATCATGTACATCCTTACATTTTGGTACTATACATTGATGTGCTGTGTTCTTTAACCGCTTCGCCGCGATCGGAATTCCACCCAGGTGCTGGACATTCCGATCGCGGGTGTGGTCGTGACAAGCTCAGCTCGTCATGCGCACAGCGCGACCGCGCAGCATGACGAGCTGAGCTCGTCATGAGCATCGAAGGGTTAAGACATATCAGATCACAATATACTTGCAACGCCATTTCCGTTTTCCTTAATCGTAATCAAATTCCAAGGATCACAGAGAAAAGAAAAAAAAAACGAACATGTAAGTTCCCCCTCCCTTCTCCTCCCTGGCAGCTATCAGCATCACTCTTCAATTATTATGCATGTAGTCAGGTCGTATGACATAACTATTTTAATTTGATGTATGTGCGAGAGGGCCAGTGTTAATCTCCATGCTGGATACCTGTACAACATGTGTAGGTGGCTGCGTGTCTGTAGTGTCCTCGTTACCCTGGGTTGCTGTTACTGTCACTTAACATTTGTCCCCAATCCATCAAGTCGCTCTCAGCATTTTCGTCCACACGTACTGCCCTGGGGCCGCATTCTTCCACCACACCCCACTCACGCACATCTGCTTTCCATTTGTTCAACATGGGTGGTGTGGAAAGAATCCAGTGAATCGCGATCCTTCTTTTTGCCAGGACCAGGCCCATCATCAAGAACTTGTGTCTTATCCATGTCCCCTTTTTTGGTGTTGGCAGGATGCCCAGTAAGCACTGTTTTATAGAGCCGTCTATACGCACTGCTGTTGCTGCGCAGAGGGTCTGTACCACCTGGCTCCAGTATGATTGCAGACGTATGCAGTTCCAGGTCATGTGTAAAAAAGTGGCAGGGTCAGTGCAGCATCGTGGGCAGGACGACGAGGCCCCTGGTGTAAATCGCGCTTGATGCTGTGGTGTTACGTATGTGCGATGCAAGAAATGAAATTGGATTAGCTTAAACCTAGCATTACTTGTCACTTCAGCCACCTGCGCTAATGCTCTCTTCCATTCCCCGTCTGTTAGTGGGGTAGGTAAGTCGTCCTCCCATTTCCCCCTAATGGCCGATAGGTCAGCCACGCGATCTTCTTTCATCGCTGTGTATATGCACGAGATCAGACCTCTGAAGGAGCCCGGATCCAGGAGTGTCAATAGCATATGCGACTCCTGCTGCTCTTCCGGAAATGTGGTCCATATCTCCCTGTGCGCGAGACCTTTGCGTACTGCAGGAAGTGACCTGCCAGTACCTGGAACCAGTTTTGCGCCTCCTCAAACGTGAGAAAGGCTCCATTCTGATACAAATCCCCAGCCCTTTCACATCCTCCCTCGTACCACCTAGAGATGTCCATTGTTGCCTGAATATTTTGAAACCCCTGTACCCACTGAAGCGGCAGCATGTTAGCATACGGTGCCCTGCGTAGAACTAGCTTGACAGCCTGTTCGCAGGCCTCCGTCACCTGCTGAAGTATATGGGGGCAACCTTTTGGAACCCTCGATCCCATCATGATGTACCTCTGTAGTTGTGTACCTTGATCCCAGTCCCCTAATAACTCGTTGTCTACTGTGCGGCCTTCCATGCACCATTGTGCTGCATATTGTAGTAAACCCGCTAGGTAATATAGCCTAAGGTCCGGTACCCCAAGGCCTCCCGCATTCATGTCTTGTTTAAGTATTTCTAGCTTGACTCTACTGCGGCGTCCGGCCCACACCAATGATATCAAAAGGCTATTTAATGTATCAAACGTGTGTTTTTGAATTTTACAGAAGGAATTCTGTAGGACATATAAGCAGCGGGGCAACACCACCTTTTTCGACAGAGCCACTCTTCCCATAATCAATAGGGGGAGTTTGTTCCAGAATTGTATAGACGCTTTTAGTCCTGCAAGAACTTTGCCGATATTGAGGTCGAACTGAGCCTCTGGCTGGTGCGCTATCTGAATACCCAGCTATCTAAAATGATTGCACTTCCAGTCCAGTGCTACCGCAGGGAGGTCCCGTGGGTTACCACGTGCGAGGGCTCCCAGTGGGAAGAGTATTGTTTTCTGTTGGTTAACTCTGAGACCAGAGACCGCACCGAATGCGTTCAGTG
The DNA here is from genome assembly GCA_963921515.1 of Calotriton arnoldi. Lineage (NCBI taxonomy): Eukaryota > Metazoa > Chordata > Amphibia > Caudata > Salamandridae > Calotriton > Calotriton arnoldi. Next base: position 762,871 of record CAWUFW010003137.1, read on the forward strand.
CCCTGAGTATAAGCAGAATCGCTTCCTCTGGCTGTTTGATATACAAGAGAGCGTCGTCCGCATAAAAGGAGACCACATGCAGTCTACTATGTACCTCTATGCCCCATGGCGCCATATCCCTCCGTGGTCTCACTGCCAATGGCTCCATTGCCAAAGCAAAAAGGAGTGGGGACAGGGGGCATCCCTGCCGTGTGTCTCTTTAAATCTGTATTGCCTCCAAAACTAAGCCACCGAGTGAAGGACATGGGACATCCTTCTTAAGTTCATATGTGTGCCTCTCCCAGGTATGAACCCACACTGATCTCCATGCACCAGTGAGATTACTACCTTTCTCAGCCTGTTGGCCATGACCTTGGCTAGTAGTTTGGCATCCACTCCTAGCATAGACAAGGGCCTATACGCCGCCGGATCCTCCGTGTTTCTATCAGGCTTGGGGAGCATTATTATCTGTGCCTCCCGCATGGATTGTGGCAGGCTTCCGGATTTGTTTGCCTCCTGCAGTGTTTCCAGTAGGCGCGGGTGCAGGATATCTGCGTATGTATGATAAATTTCCACCGGGAGCCCATCCGGGCCCGGCGATTTGTGGCGAGCCATGCCCCGTAGCACTTCCTGCAGTTCCCCTAGCTGAAGCGCTGACTCTAGGTCCCCTCTTTGTTCGTCCGTAAGTCGTGGGAGGGGCACATCCGACAGATACCCCCCCTCCACTGGGACCCCATGACAGGGGTGCTCGGGATACGTGTCAGATAGATGTTTAAAAAGTACAGTGTTGACCACGATCTGAGTGGCGGCCTTGGTTCCATCGGAGCGGTGCAACATTAATATTAACGGGGAGGGGCATTCTCGTTTTAAAAGCCACGCCAATAACCGCCCAGATCTATCTCCCTCTCTATGCAGTAGTTGTCTGTATTCTCTCCGGACCAAGCAGTCTAATCTATCCCAGATCTCCCCCACTCTACGTTGTGCCTTCAGGAGTGAGTCATTGTGGGGTACCACATCCTGCACTTCGCGTTGAACCCTCGCCAGTCTATCCTCTGCCTCTGTCAATTCTACCTCTAGACGTCTTCTGGTGCCGCCCACTCTGGACAAACAGTCCCCTCTAGTAACCACTTTGAAAGTATCCCACTCTGTACTCCTGGTCCCAGTGGTTGACCAATTTCTGGTGAAGTACCCTGCGACAACCTCCATGAGCTCTTCTCTGAATACTGGGTCACGCAAGGCATCAGGTTGTAATCGCCACAGTGGAACCCGTGGCCTAATTCTCGTTGGTCCCCACACCAGCAGCACCGGGGCATGATCTGACAGGAACCGACTCAATACTTCGGTCCCTGTCACCTCATCGCATGCCTCTCTCTCGAGAGAGCAGAAATTGGTCAAGTCTGCTCTGTACCTCGTTCCCCCACATGTGTGTCACGCCAGATGTCCACACAGTGGAGTCTGCCCATCACCTCTGCCAAGGCCGTTACCATGTAAGGTTTAGTGTGTAGTTTCGGATGGTATCTATCCAATAGGCCATCAAGCACGCAATTAAAGTCGCCCGCCCATATCAAAGGCATCCCAATGTACGGGAGGAGCAGGGTTTCTATATCTTTAAAAAAGTCCCCATCGTCTATATTCGGGCGTATATGTTGACCAGGCATACCTCAATACCATCAAGCACACCATGTACTATGATGTACCTGCCCTCCATGTCTGCCTCATAAGTATGTAATTTGAAAGGGACCTGTGGGGCCATCCCCCTCACATAGGTAGAGTAGGTGGACCCAAACAATTGCCCTCTCCACTTCCTGTGGAGTTTCTGCATCTCGGTGTTGAGCAGGTGTGTCTCCTGTAGCATGGCGATCTGAATGCCCTGTCTCCACATATATGTTTGTATTCTGTACCGCTTAACAACTGAATTTAACCCCCTCACATTCCAAGTTATAATTTTGTATTGACCCATATCATCCAACCCATGTCTGTCTCATCTATTTTGTATGAGTGTTGTGTAGTACCCCTATTGCTGCCGGCGAGACCCTGAAACTGAACAGTTCAAACATCCCACCCCCAAGTAGACACATTAATAACAAAGCGTGCATCCCCATGTAACCCCCAACCCCACCCCTCCCATCCCTACCCTTGAACATCATGAGCAAACATACTTCCTTTGCTGTAACCCCTTGGGCCTACCTTAGGGGTGACTGACATGTAAGAAAAGGGAAGGTTAGGGCCTGGCAAGTGGGTGCACTCGCCAAGTCGACATGGCAGCACCAGACTGCACACAGGCTCTGCAATGGCAGGCCAGAGTTACATTTACAGGCTACTTCTGTGGGTGGCACAATCAGTGCTGCAAGCCCACTAGCAGCATTTGATTTACAGGCCCTGGGCACACCCAGTGCACTGTACTAGGGACTGACTAGTAAATCAAATAGCCAATCATGAAAACACCAATCCATAACAATAATTTACAGGGAGAGCATACACACTTTAGCACTGATCAGCAGTGGTAAAGTGCCCAGAGTCATAAAACCAACAAAAACAGGTCAGAGACAGGAGGCCAAAAAGCAAAAGGTCTGGGGATAAACCCGTTGAAAAAGTCAGGTCTAACACCCACCAAACACTGAAAACTGTGGAATTTAGCTATCTTTGCCTGTGTGTCAAAGTGGGAAGTTCTGTGCAATCCTAAGTCCTCCTAACTACATTTTGAATGTTACAAATATGGCTCATTTTGGGGTAGAAGTCTATCTGTGGGCACACAAAGTAGCACTGAAAGGAAGAGATTGTTATGAATCTCACATCACATCTTATTGGGTGTGCACTGTGAGAGACATCTCTTCAAACAAGCATTTGCAATGCAATCGGTCTTGCCTTTGGGACCTTATATGTATTTAGCTATGCAGCACATTAGCCTGGGTGCTGAAACATCTACTGTTCTTTAACATGGAGGGAAAGTAATCACCAAACTGCGTGACACGCCAGGTATGGGAACACATGGAGAGTAAGATTGCCTTTCAGCAGGAAATGGTACAGTCCAAAGCTCTGTTTTTAATATAAAATCAGGGCCTTCGGTGGTCATATCACTGAAAATACAAGATTTGAAAAAAATATTATTGTCTACGGGTGTTTGTGGAAGACAATTTCTATGGACTGGAATCTAGAGAATGCTAAAGTGATTCTGGTATTTTACTGACCTCTACAGGTCGTTTTCTATCAAGAAAGTTAAATAGAGGCAGTTGCCAGAAAAATAAAAAAAAGAGAGTCCCTCAGCAGAAAGCAATTCTGGTATTTGACTGACCTCTGCTGGTCGTTTTCTATCAAGACAGTTAAATAGAGGCAGTTGAACAGAAAAAAAAGTCCCTAAGCGGAAGCAGACAAGTCCTAGGGCTGATCTCCAGAGCCCACAAAGTACATACACATATAAGTATATAATAAGTATATACTAAAGTATATACAAGAGGTCTCGAATGCTCGACCTAAAAATCAGAGCTGATCTGCACTGCTCAAGAGATGTTTTGTTCCTTGCAGTTCTGTTGAGTCGTGGTTGCCACCAACTCTTTGGTCCACCGACGAACACTTCATGGCACTCTCTTTTCTGCATGATCAAGAGACTCAGCGCAGGCAAGCACACCTCTGGCTTTACTCAAAGAGGCATATAATGTTCTGACAATATCTAAAAGCTTCTTCATCCCTTGTGCATGGTTTAACAGATGTGGAAATTATTCTGTATGTTTCCTTGAAAAACAATTTGAGCAAGTCGCCACACCAAATATAGGATGCTGTGTATGTACTTGCAGGATAAATGTAGAACAGCACTGGCCAAGGAAAAATATGACAAGGAGAGCAAATATTAATTAATTAATAATTAATTATATGTTTAGCTTTGAAAGAGGTTTGTTTAAACTATACAGTCATATTGAAAAACAAGGCATGTTACAATATAAAAATATTACCATAAAATGCAGTATTCATAACACACATCATTCAAGGTAAGACATACAGATATTACCCCAAATCCTATAAAACACTATCTAGTAGCGATAACCACTAATAGCAGTTTCTCTACCTGCATGACATCCTTCAAAAGCAAGTAACTTTTTGACATTGTGCCCGTAATCCCACAATAGTCAGTACATCATAAACTACATGCCAGTTATCCCTTATTGAACGAAGAAAGATAATGCCAAGCCAGGCACAAGTAGTTTCCAAATAGAGGACCATTACCTAAATGAAACAACATGTATGTGCTCCTGGTCTTAAAACGTAGTATTTTAAGATACGTCTGTGTAGACAATTGGGTTATTGGTTGACAGGGGCGGGAGCCTGTCAGGGTGAACCACAAAGGTCACTAAATTAACCTGTGCTTAACCCTCTGGAAGTTTGGCACCTAAGCAATCAGGCTTGACTTAGAGGTAATGCCTAAAGTATTTATATATATCCCTCCAACAGGAATCAACAAAGATTGAATTCTTTTTTAGAAAAAGGACAGCAAAAAGACAGGGTGCGCTTCAAACCGCAACCATGGGAAATGCGAGCAAGGCGCCAGTTTTACAAAACGTAACTCCATCATCCATTGTCAATTTGTCCAATAAAGTGTTAACTAAAGAAGAGGAATCTGTCCTAGAGTTAGGACTTAAGTTTGTACCCAGTAAATGTACTGATTTTGCATGATTAAAGATAGAAGCCATCGAATTCTTTCGGAAAATCAGATTGAAAGTCTTTTTTTCCAGCAAAGAGAACAGCATGTCAATTGAACCTTCAGGGCTTTCAAATAAATCAAAATGTATTCCCCTGGTGCATACCATCCTGAAGGAAATTGTAGCCTTTGAACAAGTAGTGCTCTCATCAATACAACAACTGGAGAATAAGAAGCCCTATGGGAGGAATAATTTATCGGTAGGACAACAAAAAGCTGTTAAACTTGGCACCATTGGCGTGGGTCTCCCCTGCATTTTTTGCTTTTGCCTCCTGTGTTTTTGCTGTGTGTTGGACTCCGTTTTGCTGGTCTAGAAGCTTTGGGCACTTTGCCACTGCTGGTCAGTGCCAAATTGCAAGTGCTCCCTTTGTAAATTGCTGTTATGGATTGGTGTTTCCATGATTGGCTATTTGATTTACTAGTCAGTCCCTAGTACAGTGCACCGTGTGTGCCCAGGGCCTGTAAATCAAATGCTGCTAGTGGACTTGCAGCACTGATTGTGCCACCCTCAGAAGTAGCCTGTAAGATGTAACTCTGGCCTGCCATTGGAGAGTCTGTGTGCAGTCTGGGATTGCCATGTCGACTTGGCAAGTGCACACACTTGCCAGTCCCTAACCTTCCCTTTTCTTACATGTTAATCACCCCTAATGTAGGCCCAAGGTACCCCTGTGGGCAGGGTACATTGTATGTGAATGGTAGGACATGCTCTGATGTGTGTAGCATGTCCTGATAGTGAATTACTGCCAATTTCGTTTTTCACTATTGCAAGGCTACCTGCTCCCATAGGATAGAATGGGGAGTTTGTTTATAACATCTTATAAACATATCTGCCCCTGGGAACAAGGTAGAAAAATATAGTTTGATATGGCTGAACTCAGAATGTTAAAATGTATCGTTTAGTGAGGGTGATTTTTACATTCTGTGTTTGAAAATACCACTTTTAGAAAGTAGGTATTTTCTTGCCTAACCATCCAGTGTGCCTCTGCTAGGTTTGTGTATTGCATGTCTGGCTTTGGATGGCAGGGGCTGGGGAGGAGCAGTGTCTCCAGAGAGTCTGATGAGTCAGGGCTGGGCTGAATAGACCTGGGCTGCATTTAGAGTAGGGGGAGATTTCCTTTCACCTGAATGGGCCTGGTCTGCCTTCCACAATGCTGTCTCCACCTCCTGCCAGGAAGCTGCACCAGAGAGGACAGAACTGGTTCTGGCTGGGCACAGGGCTTCTCTGCCTTCAGAGAACAAAGTATTTTTGTGTATAAAAAGTGGGGCCCAGACCCCAGACTTTTAGATCACTTCTGGGAAATCAAGAGGAACCTTTGCCAAGGAGGAGAAGCTGAGGAGGGATACTGCCCCTGTGCTGTTTGCTGTCTGGGGTTGGCCTGCAGTGGCTACTTGCTGCCAAGGAAAGGAGAAAAGGACTTTGCTGTTTGCTTTGTCACCTGCTTGAGGAAAAGATCTCTAAGGGCTTGAAACTGAGGTTGCCTCCTGTTCTGAAGTCTCAGGGAGACAAAGACTTCACCACCAGCTCCCCTGAACTTCCTAGCTGGGAGTTCTGACCTACAAGAGGTGCCTGCCGTTGTTTTGGACCTCTAGAGAACTGTTTTCCGCTGGGAGCTGGAAAATAGACGCAACATCGAAGAAGCGTGATGCATCCGTACCTGTTTCCGACGCATCGCCGACGAAACTGTAGCATCGCATGCCTCGAGAAATCGCCGTACGCCGCATCGAGTGCAACGATCTCCAAAGTCCGAGATCACCGCACCGATCCCGATGCAAGCCCTGCTGTGCGGCTGCAAGAATCCAGGCACCGTCCCGGATCGTCGCATCGCAGCGCCAAGTCTGTCGCATCGTTGGGGGATGCAGTCAGAAACTGACGCATCACCTCCCCACGCAGTAAGAAACCAACGCATCACCTCCTCTCCGGTAAGGAACCGACGCATCACCTCCCCTGCACTGCAGTAAGGAACGGACGCATCACCTCCCCCGGAGCAAGGAAACGACGCATCACCTTCCCTGAGTGTAAGGAACCGACGCATCACCTTCTCTGCGGCCCGTTTTTGTTGTTTGCGTGATGCATCCAAGGTACTTTGTGTGAAAAGTGTTGCATCTGCATTTTGCTCTGAACTGAACTATTTCTGCCATATGAAATTCATATTTTTATTACTGTATTATGGATTTTTGTCCTTTGGTCTTGTTTTGGTTTAGATAAAGATTATTTATTTTTCTAAACTGGTGTGGTGTCCATTTGTAGTGTTTTCACTGTATTACTGTATGTGTTCACAAATGCTTTACACACTGCCTCTGAGATAAGCCTGTCTGCTTGTGCCAAGCTACCAAGGGGGTAAGCAGGGGTTATTTTAGAAGTGTATCTCCCTTACCCTGACTAGAAGCAAGGGTCCCTATTTAGACAAAGGTACCTACCTCTGCCAACTAGAGACCCCCATTTCTAACAAAAGCTATCCAAGATCTCAAGCAATATGATTCAACAGTCATTAAGTCGGCCGATAAAGGCGGTGCAGTGGTTATTTGGCCGAGGGATATGTACTTAAAAGAAGGAAGACACCAGGTACACAATCCAGTCTGGATATAGACAAATGAAAGAGGATCCAACACGAGAGATACAAGAATCATTAACGGGGATCCTTACGGAAGGATTTGAACTAGGAATATTAGGAACCAAAGAGTTTGAATATTTAAACAAAAAATATCCGAGGATCTCAGTCATTTACTTTTACCCAAAATTCATATAAACAACTAATGGAACCACCAGGAAGACCCATTGTGTCTGGATGTGATTCGCTAATGGAACCAATATCAAAATATGTTGATATCTTTCTAAAACCATTTCTTCAAGAAGTTCCCTCCTATCTAAGGGATACAATGGACTTTATTAACAAAATAGAAGGTGCACAATTTGATCCTCTACAGCAATGGTTGGTATCCTTCGACATGGTCTCATTATATACACAGATTCCCCAGGATGAGGCACTACAAGCATATGAGTACTATTTGGAAACCAGAACACGTCCTCCTCAAGTTCCAACAGAATTTATTCTATGACTAGCAGCAGTAGCATTGAAGAAAAACAATTTTAAGTTTGAAGATATGTTCTATTTTCAAACAAAAGGGACTGCGATGGGATGACCCTTTGCCCCAGAGATGGTGATACTGTATATAGCCAGATTTGAAGATAAATGTATCTTTAATGACAACCCTTACTTGCAACATCTGACACAGTGGTACCGCTACATCGACGATATTTGGTGTTTATGGAGTGGATCACTAGAAGACTTAAAAAGTTCCATGGCTGGTCAAATTGCAGACATCCCGATATCCAATTCAGTCTCACTAAAAGCAAGACACGTCTAACATTCCTAGATGTAGAAGTCAAACCTATTGAAAATGAATTGATAACCACCTTGCACAGGAAACCTACAGACAAGAATACTACACTTCCCTACAAGAACTTTCATCCCAGAAGTTTGAGGGAAAACTTGCCTTATGGGCAATTGTTGAGAATCTGGCGAAACTGTTCCCGCAAAAAAGATTACGAAATTCATGCTGGGACTTTATGTGACCAACTTTAAGAGCGTGGGTACCCTAAAAAAACTCTTAAAACATGCGATGAAGAGAGCGTGGTATACACCAAGGGATTGCCTGTTGACAAAAAAAGTGAAATGGCAAATGGATGAATTGGTTTGTGTATCCACCTATGGCCCACATACAAATAAATTCCGGCAAATCATCCTTAAGAATTGGCATCTTATACAGAATCCGGAATGTCCACTACAACCACCATTAATTGCAAAGAAGAAAAATGCCAGTATAGGCCAACAAATTGTAAGGGCAGAAATTGCATCCCCTAAAAGAAAAAAAGATTTAAGATCACAATGGAATTAAAAACCGATCGACGGCCACCATAAGTGTGGCAATTGCTTAGTCTGTGAGTCAACAATTGAGGGAACGGAGCTTGTGCACAATAACCTCAAATGGACCCATAGGGATTTTTCAACCTGCAAAACAAATTTTTTGGTATATGCCATTATATGCCCATGTAGAAAAATATACATTGGGAAGACAAATCAAGAAGTTAAACAACGCATTGTACAACATCTTTCAAGAATTAAAACAAAGGTTGTCACTGCCCCGTTGGTCAGTCATTTTGGGGAAAAGAGCAAATCAAGAAGTTAAACAACGCATTCTACAACATCGTTCAAGAATTAAAACAAAGGTTGTCACTGCCCCATTGGTCAGTCATTTTGTGGAAAAGAACCACAGCGAGAAAGAACGGAAATGAACCATTTTATGTGTAGTCAAACCGAATTCAAGAGGAGGAGATACTGAGGCTTTACTACTACAAAAAGAAGCCTATTTAATATTGAGATTTAACAGCACCGTTAGTGGCCTCAATGAAATGTCTGAAGTAGGTTGAACCTAGTTGCCATGATATCGCATTTTAACATGTATGGATGATACGGAGCCTTAGATTCATTACAGTTATTCGTGATGGAATTGAATTTTGCAGCATCTGGTTATTCACATCTAATGAGGAGACATGAGAGCTCCCATTATATCACAGCACGCTTGAAGAATCTAAAGACCTAATTTTGAGCCAATAAAGGGTAATATAATCCTGCAATGTGAATCATGCACTACAAATCTCACAATGGAACATAAGAACAGTTGACTATAAAGGTACAAGAAACCGGAAGTCACAGATTTAGCCGAATGGAGGAAAGACGCGACTAACACTGAAGGCGGAACAGTATAAAATAAGTGTCCGGAATAATCACTTGCCCATAATACGTACACTGCAATGCACAACTGGAAACGGCAATGTTTTACAGAACACCCTCGGTGTGTATTTTATGTTCACTTTAGAATGGAAATAGACCCGTGATTGGGTGCGAAGGTACATTGAACACAAGCCCGTTTCGTATGAAGAAGTCGAGGAGCCTCATTAAATCACACAACCTTCTGAGAGTATGCAAATTAAGTCACTTTCACGACCGCTTGGATACAATGTAACTGCCGATTTGGATAAATACATTAGATACAAACTATCCCTGTTTAAATTTCGTATTGCAGGCTGGATTGCTGAAATAAATAATGCGTTTTTCAATTTTAGACAAAGACGTTATGGAAAAAAGAGAGGCCTCAGCAGGTACTTTAAATACAACTTTAAGGAAGCGTTGGAGCGAGGGTTAGAAGGAGATAGAAATTAATTTAAGAATTTCCAATTTTGTGATTACAGATTATATCCAGTCATAGCCCTGAGGAGAACCCCAAGAATCATATTGGGGCTTGAAACGCGTCGGCACTATTCACCACTTGGGGAACACACGCATCTAATTAGAATTTGCTCTAGGGGAATGGTGTGAAAAATCCTAACTCTAGGAGCTTGTATTATTGTCCCCTGAAGGCAGCAGCAGTGTAAGGGAATGATTAATTGAATAACAAATCATGATAACTGTTGCTGCATTTGAGAAATTGATGACTGGCATACCTCAACAGACGACTCACCTTCTACACCCTGAACCGCCAGCTCCGCTCCGCCGACCTCGCCCTCGCCTCCGTCCCCCGCATCCGAAAAGCGACCACCGGCGGCAGATCGTTCTCCCACCTCGCCGCCAAGACCTGGAACACCCTCCCCATCCTCCTACGGCAGACCCAGGACCTACTAACCTTCAGGAGGCTACTCAAGACCTGGCTGTTCGAGCAGTAGCAGCACCCCTCCCAGCGCCTTGAGACCCTCACGGGTGAGTAGTGCGCTTTACAAATGTTCTGATTGATTGATTGACTGGTTCAAAATTGTAATTTATCCATTTAAAATTGTAATTTAACAATTGTGTTTATGTATTCCTTGTAATGTGTTTTTCGTTGGATTTTGGTTTAATTGTATGTTTACAGTGATTATAAACAGTGTCTTTCCCTGTATCTGATACAAAAGATAAAAACTAAATGGTCTACAAAATAATATAGAATGAGGAGTAAATAAATACTTTAGACCAATGTAATCAGTTATTGGTTTTAGTATGTACATGTAAAAAACAGCATTTAATGTGACAGCAAGGACAATGTTTTTCTAATTTTATGGGCCCTATCTAGCTGTCTGAATTAGGGCCAACCCCTTGTCAAAGTAAAGTATTTATACAGCACACAAACAGGAATAAAGTGAAAATACAACACAAAAAAAATCCCAAACCAGTTTAGAAAAATAGAGCAAACTTTTATAAACAAGAACGAAAAAAATCTGTATATTATGCTACAACAAACCGGCGAGAATATCAGCTTACTGCTTTCGGAGTCGTCTTCATCACCCACTAAGTTGACCCATGTAAGTCTAAATTACATGTCAGGAACTCTCCTGATCTTCATACTCGCCATTACCAGTGAATAACAATAAAATGGATGCATGTACATAATTAACTTTCAAGTGAGGCATGTATTTACTTAACTTGCAAAGGACAATAATGTATATATACAACTTACTCTGTAAAGTGTACAGAATCACCAATGATAACCCGCAAAAGGAAACATTCAAATACTATTTAAACCTGCAAAATGTAAATAACAAGCTCCTTTGTTCCTTTGTTTAACATTCTAAGCACATGCACTCAGCCAGCTGGCTTCGTTCTAATTATAGAACATCTGCGCACGCGTGAGCTGATAGCTTCTGAAATACTCAGCGTCCAGCTTGCAGCTCTGCGTGAGTACTGTTTTTCATCCACTTGATGGCAGAATAATGCCATTTTTCATACGATGTATCCCTTTTATTTACATGATTTTTAGGTCGAGCATTCGAGACCTCTTGTATATACTTTATATATTTTCGGGAGATCAGCCCTAGGACTTGTCTGCTTCCGCTTAGGGACTTTTTGTTTGTTCAACTGCCTCTATTTAACTGTCTTCATAGAAAACGACCAGCAGAGGTCAGTAAAATACCAGAATTGCTTTCTGCTGAGGGACTTTCTTTTTTTTTTTTCTTCTGGCAACTGCCTCTATTTAACTTTCTTGATAGAAAGCGACCAGCAGAGGTCAGTAAAATACCAGAATCACTTTAGCATTCTCTAGATTCCAGTCCATAGAAATTGTCTTCCACTTTAGCATTCTCTAGATTCCAGTCCATAGAAATTGTCTTCCATGAGCACCCGTAGACAATAATATTTTTTTCAAATCTTGTATTTTCAGTGATATGACCACTGAAGGCCCTGATTTTATATTAAAAACAGAGCTTTGGACTATACCATTTCCCACTGAAAGGCAATATTTCTCTCCATGTATTCTCATACCTGGCGTGACACGCAGTTTGGTGCTTACTTTCCCTCTATGTTAAAGAACAGTAGATGTTTCAGCACCCAGGCTAATGTGCTGCATAGCTAAATACATATAAGGTCCCAAAGGCGAGACCGATTGCATTGCAAATGCTTGTTTAATTTACATGATTTTTTTCGTATTTTTTTACAGACTATTTCAAGCCAACCAACCATTTAGACGGTGTTTGGAAAAAAATTATTTTACTCGCTTTTTGCTGGCGAGTTTTTCAGGATATAGCCTTGGTGTTAGTCCTCGTTTTCTAATAAGGCATGCTATAATATTTATAGTTTTGTTATACAATACATTCCAGTATTGCATTTTTGGAAGCTATCGATCACTTATCTACAGACGGTGTTTGAGTACTTTTCACATTATTATCACAGTTCCTTGTTTTAAGGCCTTTCAATTAATCTTAATTTCAATCACTGGCTCATGACTATAGCCGAGATAGCCATTATTTACTGAATTGCAGCTAGTATACTATTCCTTTTTGTAGAATCCACTTATAAGTGACACGAAGTGGGGAATGCAAAGAGTGCCAACAGGTGGAGTGATTTATAGGTCTGGATGTTTCACTTAAGATTGGCATGTTATAATCTATTCTTACTGGAAGTAATCATACTCGTATCGAGACGAATGTTGATGAGTTTGGTCCATTTTCTCTTTCCAGGTGCGCCCTTGTTTTTGGTCGTGATGATGATCCTGTTTCAAAATAATGTTTATTGGGGTCGAAACGTACACAAAACATGCAAGATGACTGACTTTAATCAGGATCTTTCATACCATACTCTGATTCTGAGTTGTGTCATCGTAGTTTACATTCATATCAGCCACTAGCTTTTTAGATATACATTGTATATAGCACCTATGCACTTTAATTCACTTACTTACTGTCACTGCGTTGTTTCTTGGAGCACCTTTGATACAATGTGTCTACATATGTCTTTGTATATATATTTTGAGTACAATCTCTGTGTTGTTCATAATAAACTGAATTAACGTCCCTATAATAAGCAATCAGTTGATAACCTTCTTAAAATTGTCAAGGAAGTAGAGGCCTGCACTTCCCCGAGGTGTCCATTGTGTTGTTGCCCTGCCCATGTTTCCAGGGTTATAGGGCTGCCCCTTTCAGTTTGCATAACTTTCTAAAAGTGGCATTTTCAAAATTGTAATTTGAAATCTGACTTTACCATTAAAGAGTATTTTTAATTACAATTTCATAGATACCAAACATGACATGTTTACCTGTTCTCAGTCAAACATTAGCACTCATTAAATGTAATAAGGCAACCCAATGTTATGCTATGGGACAGGTAGGCCTCACAGTAGTGAAAAACAAATGAGTTTTTCACTACCAGGACATGTAAAATGTAAAAGTACATGTTGAACCTTTTAATTACAATGCACCCTGCCCTATGGGCTACCCAGGGCTTATCTTAGGGATGACTTATATGCAATAAAAGGGGAGTTAAAGGCATGGCAAGGGGGCTATATTGCTAAGTCGAATTGGCAGTTTAAAGCTGCATTCAGGCTGCTGTGGCATACCTGAGACAAGATTTATGGGGCTACTTAAGTGGGTGGCGGAATAAGGGCTGCAGGCCTACTAGTGGCATTTAATTTATAGAATGTGGGTATATGATATACCACTCTACCAGGGAATTATAAGTAAATTAAATATGTCATTCAGGTTTTTTTCCTTTTTGATAGTCAGCCAATTTTCTCATGTTTAGGGGAGTGAGCACAAGCACTTTAACACTGGTTAGCAGTGGTAAAGTGCACAGAGTCCTAAGGCCAACACAATAGAATTTCATCAAATGTGGAGGGCAAATGGTTTATGGGAATACCGCCCGAATGCTGACAGGTCTAACACTCTCAAATAAAATAAATAATAATAAATGTACTGATTTGTGCTTTTAATACAGTAAGCTACTTTTCTAAATAAATGCTCCAAATAAAAATTGCTCAAAAAGTGTGTTTACATTGTAAATATATTTTTGCAGTCTCACTAGAGTTAACTTCAACTGTCTGTCACATAGCTTTCTGTACAATAGTGCCTGGAGTGGTCTTTGGATTTGCAGGTCATGGTCTGAAGCAAGGAGTCAAAATATGCCCTTGGGACTGGTTCCAAGCTGGCCACTAACCTGTGGAGGAATCCTGCCTTCCCATCCTTGGCTGTGTGGGCTGTGACAGTCCAGACATACTGACAGCAGGAATGGCAACACAGGGCTTTTCCAAGCCCTCACATCTCCAGGCTCTGTTGTTAGTTGTGGCGTTCTAAAGTGGGCAGGGCTGCAATTCCACTGATGCAGCTTGGAGCTGTGTCTCGTGCTCAAAGGCTGTGGCACGTGGAATGGCCTACTCAAGGACTGCGAGTTGTGGCCTTTTTGCTGGCACCTGCCTGGGTAGAGAAGAGCAAACCTGGGCTGACACTAAAAAGGACTGTAGTTTAGGCTGCAGCACAGCACTAAAGGCAGCACTGTGCACCGGCTGCTGATCCGTGGGGATCCAAGTTTGCTGTTACTATTGCCTGGAAACAAGCTGCCTCTCCAGCAGTGGGTGATAGCTACGAGATCAGAAGGACTCCTGTGAGTGGAGGACTGTCGAGTGACCAGCAGAGACATAGCACAAAGTGGGATTTATGTGTGAGTCCCACAAAAGAAGTAATAGTAGCATTGTTGGTTACCTTTGACCTGGAGAGGAACCAAGGGTAGGTTGGGATTAACAAGGAATATATCCAGTTGTTGCTAGAAGATGATCAGCTGATACGGTGCATTGTTGAGTATCTGAATAAGGAAAGAACTGTCCAGTGTGCTCGGTATGCTCAGTGACAGCAGATATTGCCAAGAAACATGGCTTTTCTGGCAATGAAAGCAGACACCAGTCAAAATCCACTACTGAATAGTGTCTCAGAGGACAAATGCAGGATGTACTTGGCACAATTCACGAAAACCATCTGTTAGCAAGTATGGCATAATGAAAAAATTCTGTAACTCAAAGTATTCAAAGTGCTCTGAAAAGAGATTTCCAACCAACATCACTGGATGTTTTTATCTGACATTAAAATGTTGTTTTCATTATTTGCTGGATGGGAGTGCCATTAGGGGACACATCCCTGGTGAGTACTGGCACATGATGAGTACTGGCACATGGAATTTTTGACTGCATGTACCAGGTGGAGTGACTGCGGCCTGATTCATTTATGCCTATAGGGAATGATTGAGGTCCTAGCTGCTTGTCAGCATGAAGCTGGATGCTCGCTGAGAGCACTCAGTGCTACTTGGGGCCACTGGTGTAACAAATTGTCCTCCTGAATGCAGCTACTGTTGGGTGACAGGCATTTTGATAGCTGCTCTCAACTGGAGTGGATGCAGATTGGGGATGGGCTTGAGAAGCGCAGTGCCATGTCACTGGCTCTGATACATATTCTACACCATTGGAAGTTGACATCCTCAAAACAGGTGACTGGTGTGCTGATGGCTTGAACAACTTGCATCCCAGAGGGGATACAGCCACTCATTCAGTACAATGATAGACTCAACCAAATACATTGGGCCATTCAAGAATCCTACATAGTTTGGAGTACAAGATAGCCGCTGTGGCTATGGAGGTGAAGTTGCTGAGGACTGATCAGCATAAAAAGAGTGAGAGGGTCAAGGAAACCAAGGGGCATATTTACAATGCCCCTGCGGCCTTTTTACACTGCCACAGCATCAGTTTCGTGATGCTCCGCAGACACAGTTTGCCGGCCCATATTTACAAGGCCACGCAAAGCCACCCTGCTTGGCTTTTCATGGCCTTGTAAATATGGAGCAAGGCAATGCCTTACTCTGCGTGGAAGGGGTGTTCCATGGGTGTTGCTGTAGGTGTTCCCACGCTGCACCCATGGTTTTTTACACTGCTCCAGATTTACAACATAGCATAAATCTGGAGCAGCGCCAAAACTAGCACCTTCCCAAAGCAGGCGTAACGAGAAGAAATGTTTACATTTCTTCTTAGTTTTTCCTCTTTTCACATGTGCTGCATTCTGCAGCACACATAGAACGAGGAAAACACCTCCTTTGATTGTTTTTGTGCAGGAAGGTGTCACTTCCTGCACAAAAACAATCATGAAAACAACACAGACACCCTTGCACCATGGTGAAGGGTGCCTGTGTTGGCTCTCGACTGCAGTTTGGGTGCTGGCAGGATCTTAGTATCTTGTAGATACGGCACATTCCTGCCCTTTTCTTTTGAAGTAGGGCAGTGCAGCTAGAAGGCTTCGTCGCTGCCCTACGCAAACGTATCGTAAATATGCCCCTGAAACTGATCACAGTGGTGGAGCCTGAATACTCAACTCTGCACACGCAGATAGAGTATCTTACAGGTTTCTCAAAAAAGGGATGACGATACAGCAAATTAATCCAGGTGCAACAACACACGCACTGTGGTCCTTTCAATTTTTTCCTCCATTAAACATGCTCACAGGATTCAGATGCACCTGGCTCCTTCAAGAGACCAACCTAGACCTGTAATAGCAACAGTCCTCAATTACAAGGATTGCAGTTCCATTCTTCAATGATAAAATAACCCTCTGATCTAGAAAATGTAGTCAATTACAATCCTAGCTGACAATGACCCTAAATGGCCAAATTGCTGGAAAGGACAGTTTTTCTGCGTTCGTTTTCCAGAAGTTTCTGGAGTCTGTTGAATCAAGTTGTCTTCTACATCCTGTTGGGGTTCCACACTGTACATAGCTCTGAATTAGCTGTTGTAGCTGCCTCAGAAGATTTGCACCGTTCATCTGAAAGGGATCTGTAAGCTGCTTGCATTTTGTTAGATCTTTCTGCGCCATTCGATATAGTGATTCACCAAATTCTGTTGGATAGGTTAGAAAGATTAGTCATGAACCGTAGAAAAATCAATGACCTCTTAACCTCATGGTCTCCTAAAAACCTGAGCTTGTGGGGTAGAATTGGCACGATAAGAATGATGATTGCACCGCTCATCAATTTCATTTCCAGCATGCTCCCCGTAAACCTATCTTCCCACTTCTTCAAATCTGGGGGGCAAGGTTATCACTGAACTTATATGGATAAGTAAGAGGCCCCGAATAGCGGGACCCACCCTAAAACTGATTAAAAACAGAGGGGGCATCAATATACCCGACTTTCATAGATACCAACAATCGTTTCTACCACCACAAGGTTACTGGTAGTTCAGGGACTCTCTAGATTCCCCCTGCCCCCTTTTGGTTGCAAATAGAAACACACCTGCTACACCCCTTCCCACTAATATCGACCCTAACGATGCAAAATATCAAAACTCTACCCATCTCCCACTCCTACCCCATATAATAGGTGACACACCAGCAGCTCTTCGCCGCATCGACTAAATATTCCCCTACAGACTCATGGACTCCACCAAAGCCTCCCTGTGGCATAATCACAAATTCAAATTGGATGGGAAAACCTTGTTCTGGAAACTCTGGGCAGAAAAAGGCATTAACTGCATCAGCGATCTTGGCTCACTGACTAACCCTGTTACCTTCGCCGAGCTAAGCTCTCGCTATGATCTAACCGCAATCGAGTTTTATAATTTCTTAAAACTTAAAGTATCGACCAGAACCCTCATGCATCCTCACAAACCAGACCTGTCTGACCTATTGAGGAACCTCAAAAGATCTGGTCATATAGCCCCACACATCTATAAAATATTAGAACCCCAGAGTCTGTCCATCACGAAAAAACAAAAAAACAAATGGCTAGCATTAATCCCTGCAACACTGTCAGCACACTTCTCGGAGCCCATCTGGCGCAGAATCTGGCATTCCCCCTTCCAATCAAAAATTACCCCGTCAATTGTCCAGTCAAAGCTTTGGACTATCTACAAATCCCACTGGACCCCCGCTAGATTACACACTGGGGTTACGCCGACTGACATATGCTGGCGTTGCGAAGAGACCTCTGGAACACACAAGCACATGTTCTTCACCTACAGAATGGTCCAACCCCTTTGCACCAAGATCCAACATTCCTTCAACACTAACTTTACACTGACTCTTCTCACAGCAACTCTGGGCCTCTATGCTCTCCACCCACCCATTCATCTACCACAACAAGGCCTTTTCCTCCTTGACCTCATGCTAGCACTCTGCACCAAAACTATCCTGTCAGACTGGAAAACAACCACAGAATCCTCCTACGAAAAATGGTGGGATACCCTATGCTCAACCAGAGGGGCTGACAATATTACATAGTAAAAGAGCACACAACACTAATGCCTCAAGAGGCCTTTGGAATGCGCTCAACACCTTTTTACAGAAAGTCGACCCCCCATAAGCACAGAAAAAAAAACTTACACCCACTCCAGATCTTGCAGACCTGCCCCCCCTTACATCACATCAGATCGTGCAATAGTGAGGCCTCAAGGGTCCCCTTCTTTCCTCCTCCCCCATCATCTTATCTCTCTTCCTCTCTTTTCTGCACTCTTGCCCACTTCACTATACCCCTCTCCACTGTTAGATGACAGATATCGACTTTTCGCCTGCAACCTCATTATGATTAACTTAGAAGTTTGCACCCTTATCAATCCCTAAAAGCTCTCCAAGCGCTTCAAAGATTCTCGAATGAAAGCCTACAACCTAGATCTCTAACTTTAGTACCGCCTATAACGCGATGCATCCAGAACCTCTCTGATACAGCTAAAACACACCCTTCCACCCAATAAGTAACTCAGTTTATTGAGCTGTAAGGTATTGCAATTTTGAATACGCTAAATTATATCTCACACCTAGAACGTTACCCTGCTTCATTTACAAAATGATTGTAATGGAAATACCTAATGTTTGGCAGACAACCCTCATATTCGATTCATTTCGATTATATATATTTATATATATATATATATATATATATATATATATATATATATATATATATATATATATATCAAAACAAAACCCTTTCAGGCATAGTGTGACAAATAAATTATGCAAAAACAGAAGCAGAGAACTCTGGGTAGTTCTCAAGTTTTAGGTGGAAAGCAGCTCCAGTAAGAGCACTCTCAACACCAGTGACACTCTAAATTTGCTCACCTCAAATGTCTGCTTTTCTATCAAAGTCTTTAAGCATAGGATTAGCGCAGTGCTATCCACGCCGAGATAGAAAGGGACAAAGTCTTTTGCCATTTCTACAGCAAAGTCTTTAAGCATAGGATTAGCACAGTGCTATCCCTGCCGAGCTGTAAAATGGCCAAAGCCTTTTACCACTCCAGGCACAGTATTACAGCTTTGGTTTGGTAAAATACCATCCAAGCCAACCTGAAATGAACAAAAGCAACCCCTGACACGTGTTTCGCTCTCGTTAGAGCTCTTCAGAGAGGTATAGCTTTGTCCAGACACAAGGGAGCACCAAGTATAAGTCAAAACAAAACCCTTTCAGGCATAGAGTGACGAATAAATTATGCAAAAACAGAAGCAGAGCACTCTGGGTAGTTCTCAAGCTTTAGGTGGAAAGCAGCTCCAGTAAGAGCACTCTCAACACCAGCGACACTCTAAATTTGCTCACCTCAAATGTCTGCTTTTCTATCAAAGTCTTTAAGCACCGGATTAGCGCAGTGCTATCCACGCCGAGATAGAAAGGAACAAAGTCTTTTGCCATTCCGCCAGCAAAGTCTTTAAGCATAGGATTAGCACAGTGCTATCCCTGCCGAGCTGTAAAATGGCCAAAGCCTTTTACCACTCCAGGTACAGTATTACAGCTTTGGATTGGTAAAATACCATCCAAGCCAACCTGAAATGAACAAAAGCAACCCCTGACACGTGTTTCGCTCTCGTTAGAGCTCTTCAGAGAGGTATAGCTTTGTCCAGACACAAGGGAGCACCCAGTATAAGTCAAAACAAAACCCTTTCAGGCATAGAGTGATGAATAAATTATGCAAAAACAGAAGCAGAGAACTCTGGGTAGTTCTCAAGTTTTAGGTGGAAAGCAGCTCCAGTAAGAGCACTCTCAACACCAGCGACACTCTAAATTTGCTCACCTCAAATGTCTGCTTTTCTATCAAAGGCTTTAAGCATAGGATTAGCGCAGTGCTATCCACGCCGAGATAGAAAGGGACAAAGACTTTTGCCATTTCTACAGCAAAGTCTTTAAGCATAGGATTAGCACAATGCTATCCCTGCCGAGCTGTAAAATGGCCAAAGCCTTTTACCACTCCAGGCACAGTATTACAGCTTTGGATTGGTAAAATACCATCCAAGCCAACCTGAAATGAACAAAAGCAACCCCTGACACGTGTTTCGCTCTCGTTAGAGCTCTTCAGAGAGGTATAGTTTTGTCCAGACACAAGGGAGCACCCAGTTTAAGTCAAAACAAAACCCTTTCAGGCATAGAGTGACGAATAAATTATGCAAAAACAGAAGCAGAGAACTCTGGGTAGTTCTCAAGTTTTAGGTGGAAAGCAGCTCCAGTAAGAGCACTCTCAACACCAGCGACACTCTAAATTTGCTCACCTCAAATGTCTGCTTTTCTATCAAAGTCTTTAAGCATAGGATTAGCGCAGTGCTATCCACTCCGAGATAGAAAGGGACAAAGTCTTTTGCCATTTCTACAGTAAAGTCTTTAAGCATAGGATTAGCACAGTGCTATCCCTGCCGAGCTGTAAAATGGCCAAAGCCTTTTACCACTCCAGGCACAGTATTACAGCTTTGGATTGGTAAAATACCATCCAAACCAACCTGAAATGAACAAAAGCAACCCCTGACACGTGTTTCGCTCTCGTTAAAGCTTTTCAGAGAGGTATAGCTTTGTCCAGACACAAGGGAGCACCCAGTATAAGTCAAAACAAAACCCTTTCAGGCATAGAGTGATGAATAAATTATGCAAAAACAGAAGCAGAGAACTCTGGGTAGTTCTCAAGTTTTAGGTGGAAAGCAGCTCCAGTAAGAGCACTCTCAACACCAGCGACACTCTAAATTTGCTCACCTCAAATTTCTGCTTTTCTATCAAAGTCTTTAAGCATAGGATTAGCGAAGTGCTATCCACGCCGAGATAGAAAGGGACAAAGTCTTTTGCCATTTCTACAGCAAAGTCTTTAAGCATAGGATTAGCACAGTGCTATCCCTGCCGAGCTGTAAAATGGCCAAAGCCTTTTACCACTCCAGGCACAGTATTACAGCTTTGGATTGGTAAAATACCATCCAAGCCAACCTGAAATGAACAAAAGCAACCCCTGACACGTGTTTCGCTCTCGTTAGAGCTCTTCAGAGAGGTATAGCTTTGTCCAGACACAAGGGAGCACCCAGTATAAGTCAAAACAAAACCCTTTCAGGCATAGCGTGACGAATAAATTATGCAAAAAAAAAATATATATATTCACTGAAAAAAACCACAGGTTTCAGGGACGTTATAGTTAGTTGGACATTTCACTCAGTACAAAACCAGAGAAATTCGGCTGTTATAGTTAGTTCAGCTAACTATAACTCGTGCCCCCGCAATGCACTGCTGATGACGTCACATATTACATCATTCATGACATGGTCAGTGACATCACTGATGACATGGCCCTCCTCGGTGCTCAGATATCGATATTTTTTCTTTTTTAAATTTCTCAGGAACTACTGAACGGATTTACACCATTTAACAAAAAGGTCTCTTTCTGAACCAAGGGCTACCTTTTTGCCAAATTTGGTGTAATTCCGTTCAGCAGTTCGGGCTGTAGCCTGTTCCAATTTTTCCTATGGAAATTAACATCGGGAAAACGCATTTTGGGACCCCCCTTTTTTCTCGGACCCCGCTTGAGGAATCACCCCAAAACTTTCAAGACAGGAGCTGACCGGAGCGCCCCACTAGTTTTGAAAATTTCGCGAAGCTTCGGCTAACGGCGCCACCAAAGATATTGGCAAAAGAAAAAACGCTATTTGAATAGAAACGAGGTCCTAATTATAACTACCTACTGGCGACCGACAGTAGGTAATATATATATATATATATATATATATATATATATATATATATATATATATATATATATATATATATATAAATATTAGAAAAAGAGAATGTTTAGGCATGAAAGATTTAGCCTTAAAATGATTCTCTGATTTTTTGACACACAGAATATGTTAAGTATGGCTGCCACATTTTATATAGGGATCTATATTGTGCCCCCTGCTGTTTAATCTTTATATGATTCCTTTAGTGCACTTGGTTCAGCCCTCCGCTTTCAGGCTCTTTATATTAGCAGTTGATGCTCAAATTATCTTAAAGATCTCCAGTGACGCCCAGTCCTTAGCCTTGCAGTTGTTTGAGCATCTTTTTCAGGCTGAAGGCTTGGTGAGCTGTAATCATCTTAAGTTCTATCAGGATAAGATTGAGATGTTATGTCCGATTAAGCCTTTGCTGTTTGGGGCCTACCTTTTTGGCCTTCATCTCTAGGTCCCCAGACTATACCACAGACTTGTGTTAGGAATTACATTTGATCTAGTAACAGAGGAACAGTAGGTTATCGGTGCTGCACCATTTGGTCCTACCTGGGTCACTAATTTATTTTATTTATTTATTTATTTATATAACGTAACTAATACCCTAAGGCGTCTAGGCGCTGGGCTCCAAACCCACCAGGTATAATACTTTGGGATTGAGGTAGTCCTAACCCAGGGTACCAAAGGTCTTTTCAACGTGCCGTGAACCCACTGCCAGCATCCAGTGCTCTCCTGACAGGTCATCTTTTATTTTTATTTTTTTATTTATTTTAGTTTTATATAGCGCTGGCTAGACCCGGAGGTATCAGAGCGCTTTACATAAGGTTCCACAAAATTACATCAGTTACAAGTTACATCAGTTACAAGAAAACATTTCAAGAGCGTCGGAAGATGAAATAAATGGAGCTTAGAAGGGAAAGGGGGTGGGGTAAAGGTGTAGGAGGGAGAAAGGATGGAGATAGGATGGATGGAGAGACGAAGGAGAGTCTGCCCAAAGTCCGGCTGGGTAGGTGACGGCCGAGGGGGAAGTCCACAGCCCATCTCCTCTATAGCTATCAGGTAGCTCCACCGGGCATCAGTCAAGCGGCTAGGTCTCAATGAGAAAACAATTAGAGAGCAAAGAGGAGGGATAAATGGAGCATAAAGGAGAAAGAGGGTGGAGTAAAGGGGTAGGAGGGAGAGTACGACGGAGAGATGAAGTAAGGTCTGCCCAATGTCCGGCTAGGTAGGTGACGGCCGAAGGGGTAGTCCACAGCCCATCTCCTCTATAGCTATCAAGTAGCTCTACCGGGCATCGGCCAAAAAGCTAGGTCTCAACGGTCAGAGGTAGGTTCACAGATTCGGTATCCTGAAGGGTAGGCCGGATGGGGGATGTGATCGAGGTCTGGTCGAAGTCCGGTTTTTTCTCAGAGGAGTAGCACAACGTGGTAGGGAACACTGTGGCAGCCATCTTGGGGTCAGGCAAGGGATTCTGCCTTGGAGTTAGAAACAGCCGGTTCCCATTTTAGTCTTTCGCTCGAGGGGAGGGGGTGTTTGTTGTGCAATGGAGCATGCTTGAGGCCGGAGTCAGTGTCCGCTTGCCTCCCGAGGAGGAGAGTATTTCTGCGTTATAGCTGCCACGGGGAGAGACGTACGCCATAATAGGATCAGGCGGGGGACCTCTAGTATCCCACTCGGTTGCTTGTGACGCTAAACGAGGACTTCCCTTGAGGCCTGAGCTGTTGCTGCTATTTCAAACAAATAGGCTGAGAATGAAATGATTGTCTCCACATGTCCCCACTGCTGTGCTAGTTGATAAGATAACCCCAGCAGGAGCATAGAACCTTAGTGCAGCCAGGCAGATTCCTACCAGGCCACATCCCAGGTGGGCCAGGGGTATAGTCCAACCTTTCTTTCACATCATAGACTAAATGGAGACTAAAAGTTCTTTATTGCAGCTCGACCCTTCCAAGATGGCCGCCCCCACAATATAGCCAGTGAAGAGTCCTACCTTTCTTTTCACAGTCCAGACAATTAGGGCTTGAAGCAAAGGACCCTTGACTACTAGGGAAATCAGCACTTTCTTTCCCCCAGACGTAGCGGATTCCCAAGCCCACTAAAGAGTCAGAAGTAGTGCCCAAACATATTGCCACAACAGGAGCCCAGGGAGAAGTCCCCCATACAATGATAGGCTCCTCCCAGAGCATGGATAGAAGCTCAAGTCGAATATCAGCAGCGGGCGATGGCTCCCAGGCGTCGCGCTGTAAATATGTGAAGCATTCAGTACATTTATATGGTTTCTCACCAGAATGGTTCACTTCATGCAGTTTCAGTGATCTTTTCACAGTGAAAGCTTTGTCACATTCTGAACATTTGTATGGTTTCTCTTCAGTATGGATACGCTGGTGCAGTATCAGGTTTTTCTCTGCAGTGAAAGCTTTGTCACATTGCAAACATTTGTATGGTTTCTCCCCAGTATGGATTCGCTGATGTAATATTAGCGCAACTTTTGTAATGAAAGCCTTTTCAAATTGACTGCATTTGTATGGCTTCTCTCCAGTATGGATTTTCTCGTGTAGTTTCAGTGATTTATTTGTAGCAAAAGCTTTATTATACTCAGAACATTTATATGGATTCTCACCAGTGTGATTCCTCTGATGTGACAACAAATGTCCCTTTTCCATGAAACCCTTGCAACATTCTGAACATTTATAAGGTTTCTCACCAGTGTGAGATCCCTGATGTAGAATCAGCCACCCCTTTCTAGTGAAAGCCTTGTCACAATCTGAACATTTATATGGCTTCACTCCAGTGTGACTTCTCTGATGTACTATTAAATTACTCATCTGCTTAAACGTCTTGTCACACTCAGTGCATTCATATGGCTTTTCCCCAGTATGGTTCTGCTCATGGATAGTCAGATCACAATTTGTTGTGAAAGCCTAGTCACATTCCGTACATTTATACGATTTCTCACCAGCATGGTTTCGCTGATGTACTATCAACCATCTTTTCGAAGTGAAAGCCTTGTTACATGCAGAACATACATATGGCTTCTCTCCAGTGTGGCTTCTCTGATGTACCATTAAATTACTTATTTGCTTAAACGTCTTGTCACACTCAGTGCATTCATATGGCTTTTCCCCAGTATGGTTCCGTTCATGGACAGTCAGATTACACTTTGTAGTGAAAGCCTTGTCACATTCAGTACATTTATACAGTTTCTCACCAGTATGATTTCTCTGATGTATTGTCAGTGATCTTCTTTCAGAGTAAGCCTTGTTACATTCAGAACATGTATATAGTTTCTCATCAGTATGGTTTCGCTGATGTACTATCAACCATCTTTTCGATTTGAAAGCCTTGTTACATTCAGAACATACATATGGCTTCTCTCCAGTGTGGCTTCTCTGATGTACCAATACATTATTTATTTGCTTAAACGCCTTGTCACACTCAGTGCATTCATATGGCTTTTCCCCAGTATGGCTCCTTTCATGGACAGTCAGATTACACTTTATAGTGAAAGCCTTGCCACATTCAGTACATTTATACAGTTTCTCACCAGTATGATTTCTCTGATGTATTGGCAGTGATCTTCTTGCAGAGTAAGCCTTGTTACATTCAGAGCATTTATATAGTTTCTCACCAGTATGGTTTAGCTGATGTACTATCAACGATGTTTTCCTAGTGAAAGCCTTGTTACATCCAGCACATTTATACAGTTTCTCACCAGTATGATTTTGCTGATGTAGTGTCAATGATCTTTTCGTCGTGTAAGACTTATTACATTCAGAGCATTTATATGGTTTGTCACCAGTATGGTTTTGCTGATGTGCTATCAACTATGTTTTCCTAGTGAAAGCCTTGTTACATCCAGCACATTTATATGGTTTCTCACCAGTATGGTTTCGCTGATGTGCTATCAACGATCCTTTCGTAGTGTAAGACTTATTACATTCAGAGCATTTATATGGTTTCTCACCAGTATGGTTTCGCTCATGTGCTATCAACAATCCTTTCATAGTGTAAGACTTATTACATTCAGAGCATTTATATGGTTTCTCACCAGTATGGTTTCGCTCATGTGTTATCATCTCTCCCTTGGTCCGGAAAACCTTGTTGCACTCTGAATATGGATACAGTTCCTCATCAATGTTATTTTCCTGATGTAATGATAAACATCTAATTTTCTCAATAGCCATCTCACGTTCCAAACACATAGATGATTTCTCACTTTTCTGGGCCCTCAGGTATGTCCCCAATTTTCTCTTTGTAATAAATGTCCTATCAGATTGCCTCCAGTGTGTGAATTTAATACTCAAGTTACCTTCTCATTGCAAATAATTCCTTTTCTTATTCAGTTCATGATACAGTCCCCTCCCGGCACAGTGCCCCCTATGCTTATTTTATGCAATTTTCTTGGATTAGTCTTTATAGGAAACTATCATCTATTAGTTGGTACAACTTCCTTAGGTGAGGTCATGTGCTACGCCCTGGACAAACCCACTCTGTTCAGAATGGATCAGTGAGAGATGTACAGCCAACAGTATTTTTGCCAGTATATTGTAATTCAAGATTAACATCAGCAATGAGAACAAATCCTGCAGGTTATATCCACGCCCCTTCATCCACAGACCCATTCAAATAATAATAATTGATGTATAAAGGCTGCATACAGATTCTGTACATTGTGATACAGGTATAGCACATTCTTATCACCTTTACCTGACCATGTTTTTTTCACCCCACTGTCACTTATATACATAAAAAACATTTTTTTGTAATTATTTACTCTTAAAACATTGCTTTCCAATATATTTTTCCTCAGAAATTAATGAATAATTTTTACCTCGGGATCACTTTTCTCTTAAAATTGCTAAATTACCCAGGTACCTATGGATTCCAGGGTTTCCCTTGTGTTATGAAACATAGCAGCTACAGTTGTTAGCTTGATGGCTGGCGCAAGATAAGAGTAATGAAATGACATTTGTGGATCAGGCACTGGAACCGGTCTCTCTAGGTTTCCCTATTTGGGGAGGGCCTTGTAAATATTGACCGCTTCATGGGCTCATGTGCACGGCATGTTTCTGCTGGAAGAATAGGTGTCTCTCACAGGTGAGGATGACATACACACCGGGGCTTCCATTGTGGCATCTTCTGAAATTCAGTTCAATCATCCAAAGGGCTTGCGAGTCACTCTGACCTGTTGCAGACATTCACAGCAATGGAAGTTTGCTTCCAGTGGGCACCTTACTCAGCTTTGAGGGGCCCAGTGAGAATTTGGACCACCCTAAGGGCAATTTGTAATGCACAGCCACCTCACTAGACTGGTGCATCTCAGTTGGGGCTAGAAGTCAGAGCCTCTGCTGTACTTCACATGATCTTGATATTCGGTAACAGGAAGAAAGCTGTGACCAAACTGTACACTGCACGTCAATGCATAGATGTCCTCGCAATGAGTGACATTGAGACAAAGTGGAAGAATGATCTGCCCAGTGAGCTTTCTGATGATGAGTGAGATAGTGCTAGGAAACATGTTGCTTGTGTGCCCAAAAATGAATGGCTCAAACTCTGACAATTCAAATACTTGCACCGAACATACCTGGAGTTAGACTGTCTCAGTACGATCTATGCTAGCATCAGCAGTGGATGACCACTATTTGAGTTGATGATAACACCAACTTTTATCATATGGTCATTACTTGCCTGGTGATAGCTCTATTCCAGCGCACTGCAAATGAAAGGTTGTCCACTGTGATGGGTAGTACTGACTTTCTGAAGCTTGTGACTTGTCTGCTTGGTATCATAGCCATGGTGCTTACCAAATGCAAAACTGCAATGTCTTGGAAGTGTAAAGAGGCCCCAACAACAATATGCTAGATCGTTGAAATGTCCTGCATCCACAAACTTCACCGTCTGTGTTGGTACAAAAAATGCCTTTTTAGCATTGCACTAGTTGAGACAGTGGAGTTTTGCTTGGCATTTTTGGACAATCTCCAATACAAATTTCTACGCAATTCCAACCCCACATGGGTAGGTTTCGTAAAATGTGTGTTTTTTGATTTTTTTTTGTGCAGAGTTTTATATAGCGCGAACTTGACCCGAATCGGGTATCAGAGCGCTTTACATAGCACCAGTTACGTTACATTAGGACACACATTCATTTTTGTTAGGCACGGGGAGATTAAGTGATTTGCCCAGAATCACAGGATGTTCAGCGTCGTTGCCGAGACTCGAACCCAGTTCCCCAGATTGGAGGTCGGACGCCCTAGCCGTTAGATTATACACACATGCTTTTGTTGCTCGAATGTAAATTTACCTTGAAAAATAAAAGACAAGAGGCGTTTGGCAAAACAGGAGCAGTTGGTTTAATTAAACGCAGCGGCCGGGAGAACCGGCTACAAAATCGTGGTCTGAAGACTGTCTCAAAGAGCATTAGTGGTTTTGGCCGTCATTTTATACATTTTACAAAGTGTCATAAAGCAATTTGTAAATTCTTTTAGAACAGGAATCTGGGCCTAGTCATGTGGCCATACATCTGGTCATTTGATAAGAAGCACAGGTGGGTCTCGACCTTGGTTGGACACAATGTGGGGCCAGTGGGTACGTGTCCAGATATCCAACATGGGGAGCGCGTGATTACTGCGTGTAGTGAGGATGCAGGGTTCTGATTGGCTAAATGTTCCTAACTTAGCGTGGCATCTGACTTTATGGTGTTTTGGGAACGTCATATGCAAATCAGTCTTGACCCTGCTCCCCATGGAAACAGTCCAGCCCGACCTGCCAGGCCAGGCCCTCTCTGGACTGGAAACAAGCATCCTAGGACCAGTTTTGAGGTATTTCCCCTCATCAGCCAGGATAGCCTTAATTCAGTGGCATGGTGAGCACGGCACCCATGTCTGGGCATCCCTGTCCCACTTGGGGTGACTTACATACATAAATATGTACCTACCTGCCAAGGCTACCTACTTTCATAAATATAACTAACCTTCCTTCTTACCATAAATATCTCCATACCATACCTACATAACTAATAGGACCACCACACAAACCTTTCTTATCTATCATATCTTCTGGCCACTTACCATAAATACATACCATACTCAACCTACTTTACTTACTGTGCCAATCTACCATAACAAATCTACTTTGTCAACCATACTATGTACCATACCTAACCTATCATATCTAAGCTACCATCCATGCTTTACCAAACATACATGCATACCAAACTTACATACCACACCTACTTAATTATCATACCAACTTACCTATAATACCTACCTAACATTCCCCATCTACTTAGCATAACTACCATACATACATATCTACCATACCTACAATACCTTATCTACCATCTACCATAACTTACCTACCATGCACAACATAGCATACGTACCTACCGACCGTACTCAACATAACCATCATTAACCTATCATATCTTCCATACCTGCCTATCATGTCTAACCTGCCCATCATACCTAACCTAACCTACCCATCACACCTACACCTACCATATCATATGTATTTACCATACTTTTCTACCACACTTACCTACCATAACTATCATATAATTTATGTGCCCTAAAGTAACTAGAATGTGCGCCCTTGCTATGCACAGTGTTGTTATCAATGATTTAATTTCAGATGTCATTAGGGATGTTACATATGAAGTCATTGAGCATGTCATGAGTGATATGTGAGGGTACAAGCAGTGCATGGCGAGGACGCGAGATATAGTTACTTTAGGGCATGAGTTATAATTACTTGAGATGACTATAACTGGTGAATTTCAGTGGATCTGTTAGTTTAGAACATTACGTTTTTCACCAAACTATAAAGTCCCTTTAACATTTGTCTTTTTCAGTGAATTTCTATGGTTTTTTTAATGTAAAGTAAGATATTTTTACAATCCCTCACTATACCGTCACATACATTTTTATTTTTTATTCAGTGAATTTCTGTGTTTTTATTGTAAAGTAATTTATTGTAAAGTAAGATATCCATCTCCGTGTGTGGCGTTGGGTTGGGAGCAGGGCATGGCCCGCAGTCAGGCCCTGTGCCCAACTGCCTGTATCCTCCCAGTCTCCTTTTTTAAAATGTTGTTGTACCACGAATCCACCGTGATTCTCCAGGGGGCCACGCGGGGGCTCGCAGTGGATCTGTGGATCCACGGAACCCCCCCAAACATATTTAACAAAAATGTTGACCCAGGAGGTCCCTCTGGAGCCCCGCCCCCCAAATGGTCCAGGGAGTCAGGGTACCCCTACCCTTCCCTCTTATAATTTTATTTTGGAGAACTCAGTGATCATGTCTTCGATTCGTAAGATGGCAGGCGCAACATTTACTTCAGGTCAGCCAATCGCAACCCGGTCTTGAGCTTATGGATTATTCAAATCCACCACATTGGATGTGAGATGGGACCACGGTGTGAAATATACGGAAATGTTTGAGCCTTAATTTCTTAAAACCTACTGAACGTATTTACACCAAATCACAAAAAGCATGCTTTCTGGATCAAGATCTAGTTTTCTGTAAATTTGGTATAACTGGTATAGCTGTGGCTAAAGTTCCTGTGGAAAATTGTATGTGGAAAACGTGCTTCGGGACACCTTTTTTTCGGCCTCCATTTGAAGGATCACTCCAAAGCTTTCCCGGATGGAGCTGTGCTGAAAGAGGCTTTTGATAACATTCATTAAATGGCACCAAAGTTCTTAGCAAACCAAAAATATCTATTTCCTATGGAAACGTTGTCCTAAATATACAAACCCAGTAATGTATTGTTAAGTTGAATTTCTCCCTGCCTATGCTCTTGCAGGCAGGGAAATGCAGTGTCCTAGGGATTGGGTGGGGTCCTTGGGACACTGCTGCCATCAGCCCCGGGGATGGGATGGGGTCAAACTGTGAAATTCAGCAACATACACCCTGAAAGGAACTCTCGTCTACCGACCAGAAGCTACCTTCACTGAAAACATTGCTGATTTCACAGTCCCCCTTACCATCGACTCCAAAGCCTACATCCTACTTGGAGACCTCAACTTCCTTTTGTGTAGGAATATTCCACTTTTTGAAATGGTCACCCCCACTCTTTGCTCACTGGTACTGATGTTGTTGATTGGTAATGCACTGGGTCCCTGCTAACCAGGCCCCAGTTGCAGTGCTCTTTCCCTGAAAGCAAGACAAATGTGCAATTGTAACCCAATTGGCAAGGACTTTAGCACCCCTGTAGGTCCCTAGGAAATGGTACCCCTGGCACCCAGGGCATGGGTACTAAGGAGGGTTCCTAAGAGCTGCAGCATGTATTATACCACTCTAAGGGACCCTCACACAAACTTCAGGCAGACTGCCATTGGAGGATGCATGAAATGGTGTAAACCATTCTGAAAACATCACGTGGCACACTCACTGTGTGCCATGCCCCTGTACCCAGCACTCATTATATGTAAGTCACCCCTACAGCAGGCCTTAGAGCACTGAGGGAGGGTGCATTATATTCCATGTGAGGGCAGATCTGATACCAGTACCAGATTGATTAGGACCTGCACCCAGAGGGAACCTTAGATGTGCCCCCTGAAACCTGATAGTTCACAGAGTGTGTTGACTGACTGGAATCGCCATCTTGGTTTTGGTGAAACTAGGAACTCTGGGTCAAGATTATTCCCACTCCTCGCAGGAAGTGGTCATACAGGGGGTAGACACTCCAGGAGTAGGTTGCCTATTGGCTACTGCCCTACACTCCCCTAATTGCCCCTAAATTCAGTAGTTAGGGGATTCCCTGACACCAGAGCTTCAGATTCATCTACCTGGGAACCAAAGAAGGACAAAGAAGAGCTGACACTGTAAGAACAGAGGACCTGCTCTGAAATTAGCACCAAACCCTGCCTGACTGCTGGTAACTTCCACAATTGCCAGACCAACTTGTCCAGGAGCTGAAAATCCTCCCCAAACCCTTGGAGGCCTGTACAGTGCTTCAACAACCACTTAGCATCTCCCTTGGTGCAGAGGAGCCATCCCCCTGCCCCTGTTTTGTTGCCATCGAGCCCACTGAGAGAGCATCTAACCAGGAGGAAGTCATCGTGGTTCCAAGAGGTCAGCCCCATCTCTCCAGTGACTTTTGAGATGCTAGACCCTCCAGGAGCCCTCCTGCACCAATACCCTGGGTACCGGAATATTTGCCGCAACCAAGGCTTGTTGAGTGTTCAGTCCAGGCACCACCACGGACAAAATTGACCTGTCCACCATCTGACATCACAACCAATGAGGCTCATACCAAGAGTGGCCCACTGTCTGTTTTCTTCCCCGCTGCATGTCAAGACCGAGAACTGTGAGAGCCTCCAACTCAAGTGGCCAGCCGGACAAACACCTCTGCACCCAAGCCTAACAGCCTGGGTTCACAGAAATCAACTGTGTCTCCTGGCTCCAGAGACCCTCATGAGCTGAGCCCCCCTTTGGTTTCTGCCGGACTTGTCCCCAAGTCCCCGCTTGCAGCCTTTCTGTACCAGGTACTTTGGACTAAACCATGTAGTGCTCGAGGCTACCAATGTGACCAGCGCCTCTGTACCCACAAACACCAGGGCAGGTAAACCCAAACTACTGGTGGTTCTTTGGACCTTAAGTCCTGAAGGGCACCCTCTACAACCGCTTGCAAGTATTTGTATGCAGTACATGTCTTTCCTCCAATTAGATAACATTACTGCATTCGAGGCTCATACCTCGAAAAAATTTATTTAAAAATGTTACTGTTCCTTTGTAAAATTCTCAACTCCAGAACTACTTACCTGATTCCGATGATCTTGGTGTTTATAACTATGTAAAAATCTGTGTTATTTTTTCTAAATTGGTCTCGGATTACTTCTTGAGTGTGTACCATTTGTTGACTCTGTGTGTGCAAAAATGTTTAACACTCCCCTCTGATAAGCCTAAGCTGCTCGGCCACACCACCACAAATAGAGCACTTGGGATTATTAAAGTAAGCCCTGTCAATCAATGAGGGTCGTCTGGACTTTTAACATGGTGTGCCACTACACTGGCACACTACATAAAAATTCAACCTCCTACATTGGTGGTTCAGCATGGGATACAAGACTATGCATTTGCTGATAGCACTTGGTCAATAGGTGATTCCACCAAGAAATCCATAATTGACATTAGTCAAAAATATTTCTTCACATTTTTCAATTTGTCGAGTTTTTCCAAATTTTCGAATTTGAACTGTAAGGGCCTTGTGTTAAGTCCCCCAGTCCATTGCTGTTAGAAATCTAAAAAGTGTACTAGACAGCTAGGGCTTAAAAGTCTTTTTCTTGATTTTCTAAAAAGGTCCCAACTGTTCTAACTGTGCCTGGCAGAGAGGAGATAGTGCAGGAACTCAACCTGACCCCTTATCAGCAGCTTAATATTCAGCAGTTAAGGAACCTCTCTGTTAAGCCAGCAAAATTGCTACTGGCTCAAACCCAACAAAAGAAAGCCTCCAGGAGGCCCTTGCCGAATTTGGTGTAGCCCAGATAGCAAATAGTTCTGACACCCCTGAAAGGGGAGTGAACAGTGACAAAGAGACTGTAATCAGTACTCCAGGGGGTAACCCTCCCATCATAACCAGAGAACATGAGGAACCCAACAGGATCCTCTGTCCTAAGCATGTACCTAGAGTACCTTCCCCTTTAGGGAGTAGGTTAGGCCAATCAAGGCACATAGAAGTGCTAGATGAAGAAGATTTATATCTTTAAAGACTAGCCAAAAGAACAGTCCTTGAAGCCAAGAACATGGCTTAGAAAGAGAGAGGGCTGAAATGGGTCTATAACCCAAGAGTGGTGGCAGCATCAAATTATATTAGGAGAGAGGAACCTTTTGACTACAAAATCCCCAAAGGGATTGTCCCCAAATATGTTGAGGGTGATGACATCACAAAGTGGTTTACAGCCTTTGAGAGAGCTTGTAAAATGAGGAAGTTACACCAGAGACACTGGGGCTCTCTACTGTGGGAGTTATTCTCAGGAAAATGCAGGGCTAGACTCCTGACACTTAATGAGGAAGAGACTGAGTCCTATGACCTCACGAAGGATACTCTAATTGAGGGCCATGGACTCACCATTGAAGAGTACAGATGAACTTCAGGGAGACTCGCAAAACGTTGAGTCAGCACTGGGTAGATTTTGTTCACTTCTCAGTGATAACACTAGGTGGCTATTTGAAAAGCAGTAAGGTGCAAGATTATGAAGGGTTCTATCATTTGATAATGAAGGAGCATATGTTGAGTAACTGTACTTTTGAAAAACTGCATCAGTACCTAGTGAACTTAGCGTTAGTCTTTTCTCAAGAGTTGTGGAAGAAGGCTGACCATTTGGATCAAAACAAAGGTGTCCAGAAAGACCCAGGCTGAGGGTGACCAAAAGAAAGGGGCTACTGCTCCACCCCAGGGGAACAATGTGGGACAAAAAGGGAAAGACCCAAAGAGTCTTCTAAAGGCCCCCAAAACACTCAGGAGAGTGGGCCCGAGACACTTCCCAATACAAGGGTGGGTACCAGGGTAAGACCTGGGATCCCAAGACAGCATGGTGTCATCTCTGTAAGCAGAATGGTCACCAAACTGGTGGTCCTACTTGTCCCAAAGGGGTTACCACTAGTCCAGCACCCACAGGGGTTGCTAGTTTCCAGATGGGATCCTTGGTATGCCCTGACCAGGTCAGAGAGTACACTAAAGCAATTTTAATCTCAGAGGGTGGGGTGGATATAGCTAACCTAGCTGTCTGGCTCAGTAACCTGGAGAAATACAGAGCGAAGCCACTCATAAATGGGGTAGAGGTAGAAGCACTGAGAGATATAGATGCAAGTGTCATCATGGTGACTGAAAAACTGATATCCCTAGAACAGCACTTAACTGGACAAACCTATCCAGTTATCAATGCTGATAACATTACCAAGGTACATCCCATGGCTATGGTATCCTTGGAGTGGGGAGGGATTACTGGCCAAAAGAAGGTGGTTGTGCCCTCTGCCTTACCAGTAGAATGTCTGTTAGGGAATGATCTGGAGACCTCAGCATGGACTGAGGTAGAGAGGAGAACCCATGCAGCCATGATGGGAATACCTGAACGGGTGTGTGTAAAAAGCAAGACCACTGACTCATTGTCAGTGAAATTGCTCTCCCTCCCTCGCAGCTCCACCATTAAGTGAGGCCTTCCCCCGAGCCCCTGCACTCTAGAGTGTTGGTGTTCGAGGCCCTCCTCCACCCGCAGGTTTTACCTGCGCCTTACCCCTGGTGGTCCAGTGGACCTCTGTCTCCTTTCTCTCGCTCCGCTTTTTCCCTCCTTTTTCACTCGTTTTTTCCCTCATTTCTATCTCCCCCTTTCACTCTCCTTCTGTGTCTTTCCTCTGTTTTCACTCGTTTTCCCCTCATTTCAAGCTCCCCCTTCATTCTCCTTCTGTGTCTTTCCTCCATTTTCACTCGCTTCCCCTCATTTCAAGCTCCCCCTTCACTCTCCTTCTGTGTCTTTCCTCCGTTTTCACTCGTTTTTTACCCTCATCTCAATCTCCCCCTTTCACTCTCCTTCTGTGTCCTCTGTGTCTTTCCTCCACTCTTCTTGCACTTTTGCTGCCTAATTTTCACTTTTCCCTCTCTTTTTGCCTTTTTCCTTTTTCCGCCCGTTTTTCATCGCCGCTGCTGCCCCCGTGGCCCCTCCCACCCAGCACAACCAGCGAGACCTACCCAATCCAGCTCCCCTCCCCGCTCCCGCCTCCCAGCTGTCCAGCCCTCCCCGACCCCTACTTAATAGCAGCCACTGCGGAGACAGGCGAGCAAGACCACTGACTCATTGTCAGTGAAATTGCTCTCCCTCCCTCGCAGCTCCACCATTAAGTGAGGCCTTCCCCCGAGCCCCTGCACTCTCGAGTGTTGGTGTTCGAGGCCCTCCTCCACCCGCAGGTTTTAGCTGCGCCTCATCCCTGGTGGTCCAGTGGACCTCTGTCTCCTTTCTCTCTCTCTGCTTTTTCTCTCCTTTTTCACTCGTTTTTTCCCTCATTTCTATCTCCCCCTTCACTCTCCTTCTGTGTCTTTGCTCCATTTTCACTTGTTTTCCCCTCATCTCAAGCTCCCCCTTCACTCTCCTTCTGTGTCTTTCCTCCGTTTTCACTCGTTTTCCCCTCATTTCAAGCTCCCCCTTCACTCTCCTTCTGTGTCTTTCCTCCGTTTTCACTCGTTTTCCCCTCATTTCAAGCTTCCCCTTCACTCTCCTTCTGTGTCTTTCCTCCGTTTTCACTCGTTTTTTACCCTCATCTCAATCTCCCCCTTTCACTCTCCTTCTGTGTCCTCGGTGTCTTTCCTCCACTCTTCTTGCACTTTTGCTGCCTTATTTTCACTTTTCCCTCTCTTTTTGCCTTTTTCCTTTTGCCTTTTTCCACCCGTTTTTCCCCGCCGCTGCTGCCCCTGCGGCTCCTCCCCCCCAGCACGACCAGCGCGACCTACCCAATCCAGCTCCCCTCCCCGCTCCCGCCTCCCAGCTGTCCAGCCCTCCCCGACCCCTACTTAATGGCGGCCGCTGCGGAGAAAGGCGAGCAAGACCACTGACTCATTGTCAGTGAAATTGCTCTCTCGCAGCTCCACCATTAAGTGAGGCCTTCCCGCGAGCCCCTGCACTCTCGAGTGTTGGTGTTCGAGGCCCTCCACCCGCAGGTTTTAGCTGTGCCTCATCCCTGGTGGTCCAGTGGACCTCTGTCTCCTTTCTCTCGCTCCGCTTTCTCTCTCCTTTTTCACTCGTTTTTTCCCTCATTTCTATCTCCCCTCTTCACTCTCCTTCTGTGTCTTTCCTCCGTTTTCACTCATTTTCCCCTCATTTCAAGCTCCCCCCTTCACTCTCCTTCTGTGTCTTTCCTCCGTTTTCACTCGTTTTCCCCTCATTTCAAGCTTCCCCTTCACTCTCCTTCTGTGTCTTTCCTCCGTTTTCACTCGTTTTTTACCCTCATCTCAATCTCCCCCTTTCACTCTCCTTCTGTGTCTTTCCTCCACTCTTCTTGCACTTTTGCTGCCTTATTTTCACTTTTCCCTCTCTTTTTGCCTTTTTCCTTTTGCCTTTTTCCACCCGTTTTTCCCCGCCACTGCTGCCCCCGTGGCCCCTCCCCCCAGCACGACCAGCGCAACTGACCCAATCCAGCTCCCCTCCCCGCTCCCATCTCCCAGCTGTCCAGCCCTCCCCGACCCCTACTTAATGGCGGCCGCTGCGGGGCTGCCCAGCCGACGCGCGCAGCGGGCGCTCCGCCAGCACACCAAAGGCAAGCCCGTCTGCGCCCGTCCACGACCCGACCGCGACCAGCACCAGGAACCCTGGATCTCTGCACCGCCAACGCTACGACCCAGCAGCACTCCACGCTCTCAACCCAGGCCGCAACAACAACTGCAAGCTAGCATCACCAGCCGACACCCACAGACCCTTCAGCTGTCACCGCTGCCGGCACACCTGCAGCACCGCCAAGACAACGGACCCAGCGCAACCCGCCCGCAAGAACACAACCGAACCGAAGACCCTGCAATGCATCCTCCTCATCGTCCGATCCCTCCACAAACACGCCACCGAAATCTGGGACCTCCTCGACAGCACCACCCCGGACATAGCGTTCTTCACCGAAACATGGACCGACACCACCTCGAGGCCGGACATCACCATCGCCATTCCCCAAGGATACAAGATTTCCAGGAAGGACCGCTCCACCCTCCCGGGAGGAGGAATCGCCATCGTCCACAAATCCACCCTCCGCCTGAGCACACTCCCCGACGAGCCCACAGACTTGATGGAACACCTTCAATTCAAGATACTGGCCAACCCTTCCACCACCCTCCGAGGAACCCTCATCTACCGACCCCCTGGACCCTGTGGACTTTTCGCCAACTCCATCACGGACATCATCTCCCCGCATGCCATCGCGTCCACCAACTACACCCTACTGGGAGACCTCAACTTCCACCTCAACAACCAACTGGACCCCAGCACCACATCCCTCCTGGACAACCTCCACAACATTGGACTCCGCCAGATAGTGACCGAACCCACGTGCTCAGCAGGACACACCCTCGACCCCCTCTTCACAACAGGAAACTCCATCACCTTCAGCCACACCACCGAACTCCCATGGACTGATCATCGATGCGTCCACTTCACCTTCAGAACACCCACCATCCACAGACACCAGCATCTGCTCCCACGAAGAAAATGGACCAGAATCACCGACGACTAGCTAACCTCATCACTCAGCAACTCCACCCCAACCATCGCGGAAAACGACGACCCCAACACCGCAGCCCGAACCCTGCACAGATGGATCTCCAACATCGCCAACACCATAGCCCCCCTCAAGAAAAACAACAACACCCACGCCAAGAAAGCTAGATGGTTTACCACCAAACTTCGATAGTCCAGACGCACCTGCCGCCGCCTCAAAAAAACCTCGAGGAACACCAAATCCACAGAAGCCCACAACAACTTCAGAGCCGCCACCAACGCCCACCACCAACTCATCAGAAAAACTAGGAAAAAAGCGATTGAAGACAGAATCTCCACTCATGCACACAACAGCAAAGAACTCTTCAACATCATCAAGGAGTTCGCCCAACCCACCAGCGAGTCCACCGACATCCCTCCCTCACCAGACCTAGGCAACAAACTCAGCACCTTTTTCCACCACAAAATCAAGAGCATCTACGACAACTTCAACGAAGACAACCAACACACTGAACCCTCACCAACCACCCCCGACACCCTGAAGCCAGCGATCGACAACTGGACAGCCCTCACCACCGAAGACACACTGAAGACGATGACGTCAATCCACTCCGGGGCCCCCGCGGACCCCTGCCCCCACCACATTTTCAACAGAGCCGCCGACACCATCGCACCCATGCTCTGCCACACCATCAACTGCTCCCTGGCAACCGCCTCGTTCCCCGATGACTGGAAACACGCCGAGATCAACCCCCTCCTGAAGAAACCCTCGGCGGACCCCACCGACCTCAAAAACTACAGACCCATCTCCCTGCTCCCGTTCCCAGCGAAAGTCATCGAGAAAGCCATCAACAGCCAACTCGCCACATTCATCGAAGAGCACAACATCCTCAACTCCTCCCAATCCGGCTTCAGAAAAAACCACAGTACGGAAACTGCCCTCCTTGCCGCAACAGACGACATCCGCACCCTACTGGACAAAGGAGAAACAGCAGCCCTCATCCTCCTCGACCTCTCAGCGGCGTTCAACACAGTCTCTCACCGCACCCTAATACGCAGACTTCACGACGCAGAGATCCAAGACAAGGCCCTCGATTGGATCCGCTCCTTCCTCTCCGGCAGAACGCTTCGGGTCAGACTCTTCCCTTTCCTCTCAGACCCTACACCAACCACCTGCGGAGCGGAGTCCCCCAGGGGTCCTCCCTCAGCCCTACGCTCTTCAACGTCTACAAGGCTCCACTCGCCCCCATCGTCAGAACCTACGGACTCAACATTGTGTCATACGCAGACGACACCCAACTCATCCTCTCCCTATCCAACGAACCCAACACCCCAGACACAACTTTCGAGAAGGCATGGAAGCCATCGCCAAATGGATGAAAAACAGCTGCCTACAACTAAACACCAACAAAACGTAAGTACTCATCATGGGCCCAAACCCCGACGCCTGGAATGACACCTGGTGGCCCCCCGCCCTCGGAAGCCCGTCCACCCCCATGGCCCACGCACGCAACCTGGGAATCATCCTGGACTCAGAGCTCAAAATGGACCACCAGATCAACTCCGTCTCGTCCTCCTGCTTCCACACCCTCCGCCTCCTACATAAGACCTTCAAATGGATCCCCCTCGAACACAGAAAGACCATCACTCATGCCCTGGTCACCAGCAGGCTCGACTACGGCAACGCACTCTATGCCGGAATAAACAAGAACCTCACCCGCAAGCTACAGAACATCCAAAACGCCGCCGCAAGACTGGTCCTCAACCTGCCAAGACACTGCCACATCTCCCAGCACCTGCGCACACTCCACTGGCTCCCCATCGAAGCTAGAGACACCTTCAAGATGCTCACCCACGCTCACAAGGCCCTCCACGACACCGGACCAGCATACATGAACAGCCGACTCAAATTCCACGTACCCCAAAGGACCCTACGATCAGCCCAGCTCTCCTACGACGTGGTCCCCCGCACCAGAAAGACCAGATCGGGAGGCTGCTCCTTCTCATTCCTCGCGGCCAGAGCCTGGAATGACCTTCCGCTCCAACTCAGACAGACAACATCGCTCCCCATCTTCGCAAGAAACCTCAAAACCTGGCTCTTCGAAACCTGGCTCTTCGACAGACCCCCTACTTGATGGACTGGAACCTGCAAACCCCCCCTCCCCCAGCGCCTTTAGACCCCTACGGGTGAGTAGTCGTGCTTAACAAACACCTGATTGATTGATTGATTGATAAAAACAAGAGCACAGAGCAAAGCCCAGGGTAAAAAAGAGGTCTTGGAGCCTGGAATAATGGCCCAAACCTCCAAGAGAAAAGGCAAGAAGGCTGGGAAACCAACATCTGAAAAAACGCAAGCTCAGGTCCTCTCTCCTAAGGGAGAAGACCCATCAGCCCTTGAGGGAACTGAGCCTCGGGAACTTGGGCCTTACATGGCAGAGCTCCTAGGACCAGGGGTACTCTCTAGGGAAGATCTGTGCCAGGGACAAAAAAACCTGTCCCACTTTTGAGAGCCCGAGACATCAAACTGCTGCTGTCAGTGGTTCCTATAGGATCCATTAGGAAGAAGGAATCCTTTACACTGAAGCCTGAGATCTAAAATCTGGTGCCACTAGGAGAGGGGTAGTGCCTCAAATGTACAGGGAGTTCCTGCTCACTTTGGCCCATGACAACCCCCTAGCTGGGCATCTAGGTCAGACAAAATCATGGAGTAGGTTGGTCGCCCACTTCTACTGGCCAAACATGCCCCAGAAAGTGAAGGAGTTCTGCAACTCCTTTGTTACCTGTCAAGCCAGTAGCAAGACAGGTAGCAAAGCAAAGGCCCCCCTAATTCCACTACCTGTGGTTGTAGTTCCCTTTGAAAGGGTAGGAGTTGACATTGTTGGACCCATGACCCTAAAACAGCTTCAGGCAACAGGTTTATTCTGGTGGTAGTGGATCATGCCACCATATATCCTGAGGCTATTCCGCTTAGGACTGTAACTGCTTTTGCAGTTGCCAGGGCCCTCTTAAGCATTTTTACTAGAGTGGGTTTCCTTAAGGAGGTGGTTTCAGACAGAGGTAGTAACTTCATGCCTGCTTACCTGAACGCAATGTGGGCTGAGTGTGTGGCGATATATAAGTTCACCACCCCTTATCACCCACAAATAAGTGGCCTTCTGGAGAGGTTTAACAAAACCATGAAAGGCATGATTAGGGGACTCCCTGACAAACTCAGAAGGAGATGAGATGTCCTATTGGCATGCCTGCATTTTGCCTACAGAGAGGTCCCACAGAAAGTAGAGGGCTGTAGTCCCTTTGGGTTTCTGTTTGGCCATCCTGTTAGAGGTCTTCTAAGTCTGGTGAGGGAAGGCTGGGAGAAGCATCTCAAAGAACCAAAACTAGACATAGTGGACTTTGTACTTGGCCTTCGTTCAAGGATGGCTGAGCACATGGAGAAAGCAAGCCACAACAAGCCCAGAGCTCCAGAAGCAATGGTTTGACCAAAAGACTGCACTGGTTGAGTTTCAACCAGGGCAAATGTGTGGGTATTGGAGCCTGTGG
This sequence comes from Calotriton arnoldi, assembly GCA_963921515.1. Taxonomy (NCBI): domain Eukaryota; kingdom Metazoa; phylum Chordata; class Amphibia; order Caudata; family Salamandridae; genus Calotriton; species Calotriton arnoldi. The sequence continues at coordinate 804,539 of CAWUFW010003137.1, forward strand.
CACCTAGGGCCCTCCAGGACAAATGGAGTGGACCTTACCCTATTCTTGAGAGAAAAAGGGAGGACACCTACCTTGTGTACCTTGGCACTTCCAGGAGCCCTCTGAGGGTCATCCATGTGAATCGCCTTAAACCCTTTCATGAACAGGGCTGATGTGGCCATGCTCATGGTCACTGAGGAGGATCAGGAAGAAGAGTGTGAATCTCTCCCTGGCCTCATCTCTAACAACACTAAAAATCAGTCACTTGAGGGAGTTGTCTTTTCAGACACCCTCACTGCCCAACAGCAAACTGACTGCAGGCAAGTCCTGGGCAGTATGCTGAGCTCTTTTCTTTAACACCTAATCAGACAACCTGGTTTACACATGATGTGGACACTGGGGACAGCCTACCTGTCAAGAACAAAATTTACAGGCAGTCTGACCAAGTTAAGGAAAGCATCAGAGCTGAAGCCAGCAAGATGCTGGAGTTAGGGTTGATTGAACCCTCTGAAAGTCCCTGGGCCAGTCCAGTTGTGTTAGTCACCAAACCTCATTCCAAGGGAGGTAAACCAGAGCTGAGGTTCTGTGTGGACTACAGGGGCCACAATGCAGTCACAAAGATGGATTCTAACCCTATCCCAAGAGCTGATGAACTAATTGACAGGTTGGGTGCAGCCAAGTTTCTCAGTACCTTTGACTTAATATCATGGCACTGGTAGATTGGTCTCACCCCAGGAGCCAAAGCGAAATCCACATTCTCGACCCCAGATGGGCATTACCAGATTACTGTGATGTCATTTGGTCTAAAGAATGCCCCTGCAATCTTCCAGAGGCTGGTGCATAAAGTCTTTTAGTGCAGCATATATTGATGATATCGCTGTCTATAGCTCCACTTGGCAGGATCACTTGATCTACCTTGGAAAGGTACTTGAGGCTCTGCAGAAAACAGGACTCCCTATCAAGGCCAGTAAGTGCTAGATAGGACAGGGATCAGTTGTATACTTGGGCCACCTTGTGGGTGAAGGAAGGAGGCAGCAACATCATACAAAAAAACACCCTCCACCTCACAACCTGCTCCAATGACCACTCACCCGACATGGAGCACCTCCACTTCCACTTCCACTTCCAGATCCAGACCAACCCGAACGCCAACCTCCACAGCACCCTCATCCACAGACCTCCCAGACCCCGCCCCTTCAGCGAAGCCATAGCCGACTTCATCGCTCACCACGCTCTCGCCTCAATGGACTATGTCCTTCTTGGCAACATCAATTTCCACCTGTACAACCACAACACCTCATCCCTACTGGAGAACCTTGCCACCATCAGACTCAAACAACTGGTCACAATGCCAACGCACTCAGCAGGACACACGCTCAACCCCATCTTCTCCGCAAGCAACAACATCTCCATCAGCCACACCCCGAGCCACACTGGACCGACCACTTCTCCTTCACCAAACCCACCGTACGCCACCATGCCCACCACGATCCTCGCAGAAGCTGGAACAAGGTCACCAAAGACCAGCTCACCACCTCCCTCAGCAAAACCCCACCACCGATATCCACAGACACCAACATCTCAGCACGCAAACTCCACCGCTGGATCTCTGACTGCGCCAACACACTGACTCCTCTTGGGAAACCCTCAGGCAAGCAGCCCTCCAAGAAAGCCAGCTGGTTCTCCCCCACCCTCCAAGAGTCCAGGCGTACCTGTAGATGGCGCGAGAAAATATGGAGGAGCAGCAAGATCATGGTAGACCATGCAGCCTTCAAAACCGCCATCACCGCACACCACCACCTCATCAGAACAACAAAGAAAGCAGCCATCCAGGAACGCATCAATGCCAACACGCACAACAGCAAAGAACTCTTCGCCGTGGTCAAATAATTCCCAAACTCAGCACAGAGACAGCAGACAATCCCCCCTCTCAAGACATCTGCAAGAACCTCCCCACCTTCTTCTACCGCAAGATCAAGGAGATCTATGACGGCTTCACAATTCAAGACCCACCCACCCCACCCACAACCACCACACCCAATGGCTCCAGACCCCAGCAGACCTTGCCCAACTGGATCACCCTCACCTTTGATGACACTCTCAGGATCATGAAGAGCATCCACTCCGGAGCCCCCTCTGATCCCTGCCCATACCACATCTTCAACAGAGCTGGCACCTTCATTGCACCTAAGCTCTGCAGCACCATCAACTGGTCCATCGAGTCCGCCACCTTCCCGGATAACTGGAAGCACGCAGAGATCAACCCCCTGCTGAAGAAACCCTCTGCCGACCTGACGGACCTCAAGAACTACAGACCCATCTCTCTGCTCCCCTTCCCAGCCAAAGTAATCGAGAAAGCCATCAAATCCCAACTCTCCAAGTTCATCAAAATGAACCACATTCTGGACCTCTCCCAATCGGGCTTAAGAAGCAACCACAGCACCGAGACCGTTCTCCTTGCCGCTACAGACGACATCTGCACCATCCTCGACCGAGGCAAAACTGCTGCCCTCATCCTCCTGCACCTCTCAGCTGCCTTCGACACCGTCTCCCACCACACCCTCTGCACAAGACTAAACGACGCCAGCATCTGCGACAAAGCCCTAGAATGGATTTGCTCCTTCCTCACCGGCTGAACAAAGAGAGTCAGACTTCCACCGTTCAACTCAGAACCCACAGAGATCAGCTGCCGAGTGCCTCAGGGATCCTCCCTGAGCCCCACCATCTTCAACATCTACATGGCCCGCTTGCATCCATCGTCAGAAGCCACAGACTCAACATCATCTCCTACATGGACGGCAGCCAGCTGATTCTCCCCCTCACAGATGAACCCACAGCCGCCAAGAGCAACTTCCACAACAGGATGAAGGCATTAACCACCTGGATGAAAAACAGCTGCCTCAGACAAGACCAAAGTCCTCATCCTGGGCACCACCCCCTCTGCCTGGGACCACTCCTGGTGGCCTGCAGCACTCAGAGCCCCTCCACACCCACGCACCACGCATGAAAACTCAGCATCATCCTGGACTCCTTGCTCTCAATGAACCTCCAAATCGACGCCGTATTGTCCTCCTGCTTCCACACACTTTGCCTGCTTCTTAAGATCTTCAAGTGAATCCCCACCGAGTCCAGGAAAACGGTCACCAATTAGCTCGCCAGCAGCAGACTTGAGTTCGGCAATGCACTCTACGCCGGCACCACCCAGAAACTCCAAAAGAAACTGCAGAACATCCAGAACACCTCCGCCAGACTCATCCTGAACATCCCACACCGCAGTCACATCACCGGCCACCTGAAAGACCTTCACTGGCTACCTATCAACAAAAGGGTTACCTTCAAGCTCGTCATGCTTGCCTACAAAGCCCTCCACACTGGACCTGCATACCTCAACCACCGCCTCTCCTTCTAAACTCCCACCAGACAACTCTGCTCCGCCGAACTGGTCCTGGCCACATCCCACAGATCTGCAAGACCACGGCTGGAGGAAGATCCTTCTCCTACCTCGTTGTGAAGACCTGGAACTCCCTGCCTCTGCACCACAGGCAATCACCATCACTGCCGCAATTCAGGAAGGACCTCAAGACCTGGCTCTTTGACTGAACCACAGATCCACCCACCCCCCACTCAGCACCTTGAGACCCTCATGGGTGAGTAGTCACACTTTATATGAAACCTGATTGATTGATTGATTGAACCCTTACAGCCCAAGATTATTCTGGACTGGGAGACTCAAACACCCAGACTCAAGTCAGGGCATTCCTTGGCTTGGCTGGGTACTATGGGAGTTTGTGAAGGGGTATGGTACTATTGTGGCACCCCTCACAGAACTGACCTCTAAAAGCAACTGAAGACAGAAAACTGGGCAGTGAGCTGTCAAAAGGCTTTTTGAAGTAAGCAATGTGCTTAGCACCCATTCTAAAAGCTCCCAATTACTCATAGCAGTTCGTTGTGCAGACTGATGCCTTTGTGCATGGTATAGGAGCAGTTCTAACCCAGACCAACAGTGATGGCCAGGACCAGCCTGTTGCTTTTTTTAGCAGGTTACTCCCCAGGGAACATTGATGAGTACCATTGAGAGGGAAGCCTTTGCTGTGGTTTGGTCCCTGAGTAAGCTGAGACCATACCTGTTTGGTTCTCACTTCCTTGTCAAAACCGACCACAGACATCTCAGATGGCTCATGCAAATGAAAGGTCAAAGCCCCATCTCCCTACAGGCTATGGACTTTACAGTAGAACACAGACCTGGGAAGGACCATGCCAACACAGATGGCCTTTCCAGGTTCTTCCACTTAGCAATGAAGACTCTCTTGGAAAAGGTTAGTCTCATTCTCTTTCCTTTGGGCGGGGTTTCTGTAGGAAAATACCCCTTTTTTACATGGACCACCCCCCACTTTTTGCTCATTGGTACTGATGTTGTTGATGGGTATCCTAAAAACAAGACAAATGTGCAATTGTAAACCAATTGGCAAGGCCTTTACCAGCCTTTTACATACTTAAGAAATGGTACCCCTGGTACCCAGGGCATGGGTACTAAAGAGGGTCCCTAATTGCTGCAGCGCGTATTATGCTGCCCTATGGGATCCACACTCAAACTGCAGGCAGAATGCCATTGCAGGGTGCATGAAATGGTGCAAACCATTCTGAAAACACGACATGGCACACTCGCTGTGTGCATGCCCCTGTACACTGCATGTATTACATGTAAGTCACCCCTACAGCAGGCCTTAGAGCCCTAACGTAGGATGCATTATATTACGTGTGAGGGCACATCTGCATGAGCCCCTGTAATGTGTCCCTGTAATGCCTAGTTCCATTGCTAAGCATTGCAAGTGATCAGAAATTCATCTTAAGGTATGTACTGGGCACTGGTCATTACGAGTTACCCAGTTGCATAATGGCTTCACTGAAAATACTGGTGTTTAGTCTCAAACATCTTGTTTTAATAAATCCGTAATGATGCCAGTACCAGTTTTATTAGGATCTGCACCCAGAGGACACCTTAGAGGTGCCCCTGAAACCCTACTAGTCATACAATGTGTTGGCGGACTGGTATCTTCCAGCCTGCCACCACAGGCGAGTTTCTGACCCCCTGCAGGTGAGAGCCAGCACTTTCTGAGGCCAGGAACTATGCCTGTCAGGCAGAAGATGATCACACCTCCTCCAGCAGGATGGCTAGCAGATTAGCATCTCAAGGCCAGAGGCTTCAAAGCCTTGCCTGCCTTTGAAATGCAACCACGGCTTCACCCAGACCTGGTGAACCCCAACCCCTGTCCTGAAGCCCATTTGACACCAGAGCAGGCGGAAAATTAGATAGTCAGAAGGCGTGTCACACTTACAGGCTAGGCCCACCCTTAAGGTGGGCCACCTGAAGTGGACAGTCAAAGAAGGGTTTCGCCATCTTGGTTGTGGTGAAACTAGGAACTCTGGGTCAAGATTATGCCCACTTCTCGCAGGAAGTGGTCATATAGGTGGTGTAGACACACCAGGGGTAGGTTGCCCAATGGCTACTGCCCTACACTCCCCTAAATGCCCCTAAATTCAGTTTTTAAGGGTATGCCTGACACCAGAGCTTCAAATTCATCTACCTGGGAACCGAAGAAGGACAAAGAAGAGCAGACACTTCAAGAATAGAGAACCTGCTCTGAAATTTGTGCCAAACCCTTTGTGCCTGCTTGTAACCTTGACAAATGCCAGTCCAACTTGTCCAGAAGCTGAACATCCTACCCAAACCCTTGGAGGCCTATCCAGCACTTCAAAACCACTTTGCATTTCCCTTGGGGTGGAGGAGCCATCTCCCTGCATCTGCAGGCACCAACCACAGTTGTCTGGTACTTCGTTTTGCTGGCCATTGGGCCCACCAAGAGAGCATCTCACCAGAAGGAGGTCACTGTGGTTCCAAGAGGTCAGCCCCATCTCTCCAGCGAGTTTCAATACTCTATTGGTGCCCCATGCACCAATACCCTGGGTACCGGAGCATTTGCCACAACCAAGGATTGTTGAGTGCCCAGTCCCGACACCACCAGTGCCAAAACTGCCATGCCCACTGAGCAACATCAAGACCAATGGGACTCACACCGAAAGTGGCTCTGCTGTCTATTTTCTTTCCCTCTGAAGTTCAAGACTGAGAACCGTGAGAGCCTCAAACTCAAGTGGCCAGCCAGCCAAATACCTCTGTACCCGAGCCCGACAGCCCAGGTTCGTGGAAACTGACTGCGTCCCCTTGCTCCAGAGACCCTCATGAGCTTAGCCCCTCTTTGGGTTCTGCCGAATTTGTCCCCAAGTTCCCACTTGCAGCCTTTCTGTTACAGGAACTTTGGACTAAACTGTGTAGCGCTCGAGGCTAGCAACACGACCAGCACCTTTACGCTGCCTTTCACCGCCAAAGTCACCGAAAGACTCGTGAATGCCCAGCTGACCGCATTCATCGAAGAAAACGCCATCCTAGACGCCTCCCAGTCCGGATTCCGCAGCAACCACAGCACCGAGACGGCCCTCCTCGCTGCCACCGACGACATCCGCATGCTACTCGACCAGGGACACACCACAGCCCTCATCCTACTGGACCTCTCCGCAGCGTTCGACACCGTCTCACACCACACCCTCGCAGCCAGACTACATGACGCCGGGATACAAGGAACCACCCTCAACTGGATCCGTTCCTTTCTCTCCGGCAGAACCCAGAGGATCAGACTACCCCCTTCACCTCCGAACCCACAGAGATCAACTGCGGAGCACCACAGGGATCATCGCTCAGCCCCACGCTGTTCAACATCTACATGGCCCCCCTCGCCGCCATCGTCAGACAGCACAGACTCAACATAGTATCTTACGCCGACAACACCCAGCTCATCCTCTCCCTCATGAAGGACCCCGATGACACCAGGATCAGCTTCCAGAAAGGAATGAAGGACGTCGCGGCCTGGATGAAGGACAGCTGCCTGAAGCTCAACACAGAGAAAACAGAGGTCCTCATCCTGGGACCCTCGACCTCCGCCTGGGACGACACATGGTGGCCCTCCGCCCTCGGGAGCCCTCCCACCCCGACAGACCAACCGCGGAACCTCGGCATCATCCTTGACTCCTCCCTCACCATGACCCGCCAGATCAACGCCATCGCCTCCACCAGCTACAACTGCCTCCGCATCCTCCGAAAGACCTTCAAATGGATCTCCCAGAGCACAGAAAAACCGTCACCCACGCACTCATAACCAGCAGACTGGACTACGGAAACGCCCTCTACGCCGGCATCAACAAAACCCTCCTACACAAGCTCCAAACCATCCAGAACGCCGCAGCCAGACTAGTGCTCGGGACTCCTCGGCAAGAACACATGACGCAACACCTCCACGACCTACACTGGCTCCCCGTCGAGAAGAGAATAACCTTCAAACTTATCACCCACACCTACAAATCCCTCCACAACATCGGTCCCAAATACCTCAACGAAAGAGTCTGCTTCCACGCACCCAAAAGGAATCTCCGATCCGCCGACCTCGCCCTAGCAGAGATCCCCCGCATCCGCAGAAGCAGAGCAGGAGGAAGGGCGTTCTCCTACATCGCAGCCAAGACCTGGAACAAGCTCCAATCAGCATCAGACACTCCCCGAACCTGCACGCCTTCAGGAAGGACCTCAAGACCTTGCTCATCGACTGAGTTGGAGCTGCCCACCCCCCCCCCCCCAGCGCCTTGAGACCCTCACGGGTGAGTAGCGCGCTCTATAAACCCCCTGATTGATTGATTGATTGATACGCCCGGACACACCAGGGCAGGTGACCCCAAACTGTTGGTGGTTCTTTAGACCTTGGGCCTCAAGCACCTTAAGTCCTGAAGGGCACCCTCTACAACTGCTTACAAGTATTTGTATGTAGTACATGTCTTTCCACCCATAGGATAATATTACCCCGTTTGAGGTCCATACCTCAATAACCGTTATTTGAGCATTTTACTGTTTCTTTGTAAAATTCATAACTCCGATAGTACTTACCTGATTCCGATGACCTTGGTACCTAAAATTACATTCAAATTTCTATTATTTTTCTAAATTGGTCTCGGATTTCGTCTTGAGTGTGTGTACAATTTATTGACTCTTTGGGGCATATTTATAAGGAAATGTCGGAGTGCGGGGCTGCGCGAAATTTGACAGCGCCGTGCTCCAACATTTCCAAAATGCAGAGATGTGCCATATTTACAACAATACAGCACACCCCTGTGTTTTCCCTAGCACTGCCGCTAAAATGAGCTGCCTAGTGCCAACGCAGGCACCCTTGCACCATAGTGCAAGGGTGCCTGAGTTGCAGGGAATGATTGTTTATGTGCCGGAAGGTGTCCCTTCCTGCACATAAACAATTGATAATGGCGATGTATTACTTCTATGTGTGCTGCATTGTGCAGCACACATAGAAGTAGCAAATCGTCATTATTTAATGATTGTTTATGTGCAGAAAGGGACACCTTCCTGCATATAAACAATCATTAATGGCGTTTTGCTCATTCTACTTGTGCTGCAGAATGCAGCACACAGAAAAATTCAAAACAAGGAGAAATAAAAGTATTTCTCCTCTTGCGCCATTCTAACGCCTGCTATTGCATGGCATTCGTTTTTGGCACTTCCTCAGATTTACACATCCTTGTAAATCTGGGGCAGTGCCAAAATGCAATGGGTGTTGCGGTGGAACGCCCACAGCAACACCCATTGCACGCCCTTTTCACGCAAAGTGATGCGTGTAAAGGGGCTGTATTTACAAAGGCGGCGCTAAGCCACTCAAAGCGGCTTAGCGCTGCTTTGTAAATATGAAGAAGGGCATAGCGCCACCAGAACGTCGCTAAAAGGGATGTTCTGGTGGTGCTATCCCCTTGTAAATATACCCCTTTGTATGCAACAAATGCTTAACACTCTCCTCTGAAAAGCCTAAGCTGCTCAACCACACTACCACGAATAGAGCACTTGGGATTATTAAAGTAAGGCCTGTAAACCAATAAGGGTTGTCTAAACTTTTAGCATGGTGAGACCTTACATTGGCACACTACATAAAAAGCCAGCTTCCACCACCCTGGAAGAGTGGAATGACCCCAGCTCTATCACTCTTCTCGAAAGCCTAGGAAAGCTAAGCCTGACACAACACATCACTAGATCCACACACTCCACTGGTCACACTCTTGACCCCGACTTTGCCACCTTCAAAAGCATAAAAATAACCACTGTCATGCCTCTCACCTGGATCAATCACACCTTCGTCCACTTCAAAAACAAAATCCCTAGCCAATCTAATCGCACTACTACCAATCTGGCTAGACACAGCTGGAGCAGCTTCTCGGAATCTAATACTGAGGAACTCCGCTCAATCAAAAAACACTACAAACAACTGGAAAGAACATGGAGAACGAACCACAAAGAAACTGACAAGGACACTTACAAAGCAGAACTAATGCAATACCATCAGCAGATCAGAGAAACTAAGAAGAAGGCGCTCGCTGAGCACATATATAGCAGCCCCAATAGCTGTAAATAAATCTTCACAATCATCAAAGATTTCACCACGTCAGCTTCCACCACAAACAGCATCACCCCCTCACAAGACCTATGCGAATTTTTCAGCAACAAAATCAAAACCATCCTCACCTCCATCTTACCCACTAAAAACCACGGAAACACCATGACAACATTGGAAACAATCACCATGGAGGAAACAGTCAACCGCCTAGAAACCATCCAGGGCAGCGACGGACCCCTGCCCCAACCCCATCTACAACATGAGCACCTCCTCAATTAGTGAAGTCCTCACCCACACCCTGAACACCTCCATCACCACCATGATGTTCCTGGAGGTCTGCAAACACACAGAAGTCAATGTATTTTTAAAGAAACCTTAGGCAGATCCCACCCAGTTAGCAAACTACTGCCCAATCTCCCTGCTACCCTTCTCAGCTAAGGTGATGGAGAAAGCCATTAACAAGCAACTTGCCCACTACCTAGCCACACAGCAACTCCTAGACACCATGTAATCAGGTTTCAGACCCAATCACAGTACCCAGACTGCACTCAACACAGTAACAGACGGCATCAAGATGATCCGAGACCGAGGAGAAACAGCGCCCCTCATCCTGCTTGATCTCTCAGCAGCCTTCAACACAGTCTCTCTCTCTACCCTGATCAGAAGACCACATGAAATAGGCATCTAAGGATCCACCCTCAATTGGATCTGCTCCTTCCTCACAGAAAGAACACAAAAAGTCAGCTTGTCACCCTACATGTAGGAAGCGAAGAACCTCATCCGTGGAATCTCCCAAGGATCATCTCTCAGCCCAACCTTGTTCAATATTCACATGACCCCACTGGCCAACCTCATCAAATCGCATAGCATCAACATAATTTCCTACACAGATAATACTCTCTCTAACGGACAAGACCACTGTGACAAAAAAAAAACTTTTCCACCTGCATGTCCACGGTAGCCACCTGGGTGTAATCCAACTGCCTCAAGCTGAACTCAAACAAAACTGAAGAGATGATCTTTGGAAGGAAAACCTCTATTTGGGATTCCACCTGGTGGCCAGCAGACCTTGGCTCCACACCAACCCCCACCACCCATGCAAGAAACTTAGGAATCATCCTAGGTGAGAAACTCAACATGACAGCCCAAGTAAACACAGTGACCTCCATCAGTGTCTACATCCTAAGGATGCTGCAAAAATCTTCAAGTGGCTACCAGAGGATATTAGGAAATCAGTCACACAGGCCCTGATAACAAGCAGACTTGACTACGGCAACGCGCTCTATGCAGGAATCACCAATCAACTCCTGAACAGTCTCCAAACCATCCAAAGTGCTGCAGCAAGACTGATTCACAACCTACCTCTCAACCCCCAACACCCACATCACCTCACATCTCAAGGAATTCTGCTGGCAACCCATACTTAACTGTACTTTGTTCACACTCCACACACACATACAAATTACTACACAACATAGGCCCCTTCTACCTCAACAGCCGCATTCATTTCCACCAATCAACCAGTCACTCCTCTCAGCCATACTCTCATTAGTACCTATACCCCACAAACACAAAAACAAAGGTGGAGGTCGCCCTTTCTCGTACATCTACAGCAAAGCATGGAACGACCTCCCACATCACATCAGAGCTTACTCATCGGTTCTTGAGTTCCACAAGAAGCTGAATACATGGCTTTTCGAATAATCTCTCCTGGGAGACAGTCATCTACCCACCTCAAGGGTGATTAGCGCACTCTACAAATAGACATAACATAATATTTTCACCTAACTATATTGTCCCTTTAACCTTAGGTTTTTCAGCATGGCCAGTGTTGTCACATCGGTGCCATTTGAAATGCTATCAGTGATGTCATCAATGATGTAATTGAACATGTCATGAGTGATGCAGTCATTAAGGTCATAAGCTGAGCATGGTGGGGGCAGAATTTCTAGTTAGCTCAGTAAACTATAACTGGTCAAATTCTGTGGGTTTTGTTTAGTTCACAAATGTTACGTTTTAACTGACATTTTCACCTAACTATAACTTCCCTTCAACTTTTATTTTTTCCAATGAATTTCTGAGGTTTTGTTAATGCAAAGTAATATATCATTACCATGGCAAACCATAACGTCACTTTAGCCTTTGTGTTTTTTCAGTGAATTTCTAGGGTTTCTTTAATGTTAAGTAAGATCTTATTACCATACCCAACCCCCTGAATGTGACCAAAGCCCAGCTGTGCACGGACTTAGGCCATGCATGCCGTTGAGTTGGGTGCAGGTTCTGGCCTGCAGCTTGGCCTTGCTACCATCACCCTGTGGGCGCCCAATCCCCATGGACACCCACCACACATTTTCTTTTGGTAATTCATTTTCCTAGCTCCTAGGGAGTCTCCTCAAGACTCCCTTTGGAGTCCCACAGGATGGTGACAACTCACCCCAAAAAACAAATGTTAACATTTTGGGCTCAGGGACCCCCCTCCCACAAGGGCTAGGGGGGTCAAGGTATCCTTATTCTACCCCATTATGTCCTTTTTCAAAAACCTTTTGAGGACAGAGGACCAAGTCCCAAGTCCTGTAATAGCTGCCACAACATTCCTTTTCATGTTGCAGCCAGGCAGTTTGAGCGCTTGTTCTGAAAAAATACCCTCAGCCAATCAGAAGGCTTGAATGTTTGAATTTCAGCCCAATAGTCCAGATATCTATAATATTTGAACCTTAATTTTTCAAAAAATACTAGAAGGATTTACACCAAATCACAAAAAACTTGCTTTCTTTGTAAAGATGTAGCTTTCTAACAAATTTGTTGTAATTACGTTCAGACATTTTGGCTGTAGCGATGATCAAATATCCCTACGGAAATTGCATAGGAAATTTATGTTTTGAGACACCCCCCCCCTTTTTTTTCCTTCCCCTACTTGATGGACCACCCCAAAATGTTCCAGGAAGGAGCGGAGGTGGACGAACTATTTTGTTTTTAGAAATGTTTTGTGAAGATTTGTCATACGACGGCACAACACAAAATCTATTTTCTATGGTAACTAAGGGTCTGATTTAGATCTTGGCGGGACTACCGCTGTCCCACTGTGGCTGAGGTTCCAAGTACTCCATCAAGCTGACAGCCTGCTGTATTCAGATGTTGCGGCAATAGACAGTAGACCACCATGGTGGCAATCTTCTCTGCTGGCTTACAGTACGCCAGGCCAACTGGTTTGTGCCAAGGCGATTTACATGTTCCCGTTGTGCTGGCGATGTCCTAGGGGCGGTTTGCTGACAAAGTGAGTTCCTGGTGGAGTGGAGACTGGTAAGTACAACTTATTAATGTGTCAATACACATATGTGTCATCTTTGCATGAAAAACATATGTAGGCAATGTGCTTTGTGTTATATATTGCATGCCACCCATACAATATACTCACACTATTGAATGCCCACCCACAGGCACCACTAGCAAACGCACCCAAGCACCACAACAACAAAAATAATTTCGAGTGTCAATACAAGTATGTACAATTAACCTTGATAAGTAGGAAAATGAACACTACTGCATTACACCTAAGAAAAATATTGCATGTAAGAGCAGTGAGGAAATACACATGGTTACGGCAATTGTCAACACACAATACATAGTAGCAAAATTGTACAAGTAGCTTACCTTAGATGTAGGCGACAATAGAGTCATTTGGCGTTGTGGGGGAGTCGGAGCAGCAAAGTAGGGACCTGGTCGATGGGGTACAAGGCGGAAAGTGAAGCAGGAAGCAGGAAAAAAGGTAAGTATTTACATAATTTCCTTCAATTCCAACAACTCAGAGTAGGAGGGATTCCCGCCACAGTTGCCTCGACGGAAAGGAACATCGTAGTCAACTCGGCGGGACTCTTGGCTGGACTCCTCCGACAGCCGCTTCTATCTCTGCCACCGTCGACGTGGGAACAAGATTCTGGCGGAGGCGACAGGACTCCGACGGTCTTCCCTCCATAGACCCACTAACATCTAAATACAGCGGGCGGACTGCCAAGTCAGTGGATGGGAAGACAGTCGAAAAAACGAAGGTGGCACCTGATCCCCCAACATCTAAATCAGGCCCAAAGTCCTATCTATAGCTACACAGTGACCACCACTACTCTGTAAAAAAAAAAAATATATATATATATATATATATATATGCATGGGATACAGTCTACCAACTTCAGTCCGGCAAGATTCCTCACCACAACACCTCGGACTGTTTAGGAGACGGCACACACGGAGGCAGGTGTATTTCTCCAGCCATAGATTTTATTCCATTTGTTTTTTCATTATTTTTTTCCAAAGGCAAAGTGCAACGTGCTAATAGACAAACATCCACCTATGCGTTTCAGCAAAAGCCTTCAACTGGGTCATACAGTCCATGTGCAGAGTGCCTCTTTTAAAGGGCAAGACACTCTGTCACCACCACCAATTAAAATCAATTACAATGTATACAAAAGGATTTGGGCATCATTTTACATTTAAGCACATGATACAATCAGTGTATTGCTTCAGCAGTTTCTGATTTTGTTTTTGTTTTATCTCACTTAGCTGAAGTACCATAGTTCCATGTCATACAACCTGTGGCATAGGCATTAATACCAATCTTCTTCAGTACATTTTTTTAGAGGATTTAAAAGAAAGGGATAAGATTATGTTAGTTGATATTCTGAGCATACAGATGACTATTGTATACCCAAACAAGGATAGTCCTAAGACCCTAAAATTTAACCCATGCTCTATACATAAACAAAAGTGCTAATGCTTAAATGACAAATTAATTGTTTTCTCCGTCTATTCACAATTCATTTATAATGTGCAAATCCGCAAAAGTACCATATTCCTTTCATATAAAAAAGTGCTGGTGCTTGGAACCTAGGACAATAGTTTTTCCAGTCTCTAAACAATTCATTTATACTGTGAAAATCCCCAATATTGCCATCTTTCGTTTTTACCTGATAAAGGCAATGTGCAAATTGAGCATGAAAAAGATCCCTTATAAATAAATAATATAAGAGAGCATCTTTCACAGCCTTCTTTTTAAGTGATTGCCAAACCTACCTAAGCCATCCAGGATAACCCCAAACACCCCATTAAAGGTTGTATACTCAATTCAGCCTCGAATAAAGTGCTGGTACAAGTAATCTACAATAATTTAAAATCACCAAATATCATACCCAATATCACCATCCTACCTTAATACACATGATATACAGGGATATAAAAAATATAAGGAATTTCACCTGACTTTGCAGTACATCAATGTCCAATAATCAATATAGCAGCTTCAGCAGGAAGCAAACACTCAAACTCAGGGCTATGCGCACAGTTCTTTATTAGGAGAACCAACACCAGATCATGTGACTCGTTTCGGCCAGCCGGCCTTGCTCACACTAGCATGTTCAGAAAAGTGAGCCACCATATAACATTTACAACATAGTGATAGAAAGAGGACTGTGTTTAGAGCATATCATGACAATGTGCAAAGCAGGCAGCCATCTTAAAAGTGTTTCTTTTGGTAAAAAATATATATTCCAACAAGACCATTTTAATGATAGCTCATTTGTTTATCTATGACTATTTTATGGTTGATGGCATTGGTAAACCTCAAAAGGGGTTTTTGTTGAAGCCTGTCTTGATAACACAGTAGATTTATCATTTATCTTCATCAAAATCTGCTCTTCGTCCCCCCTTGATTGTAGCATCATGGTATGACGATAATACAATGATAGTGTCCACTTGGGCATAATTTGATCTTTCGTGATGAAGGGGTTGACCGATACATTTCTAGGCACGACTGTTGACCTGTTATTCATTACACATTGCCTCGAGCCCAACCCGGTTTCTAAGGGCATGGCGATATAATGACAATGCCCACTTGGCCCCAATTTGATTCACTTTGGTGACCTCATCAATCATGATAAGATTTAATCTGCACATTGGAATCATTACCAGGGTAACAGGATTTGTGAGTTTGTAATGTAACCAGGCCTTTTTCCATGAGTCATTGTGCGTGCAGTATACTGGCCCTACTCATGTAAAGTTTTGCTGTTAGAACCTTGTGCTGACATACTGTGTGCATGGGGAGTGAGTGAGCGAGAGAGAGTTAGAAAGAGAGAGAGAGATTGTGTGTGTGTTGCAGCTGTAGTACGTCTGTGGTAGTAGGAATCTAGGTGTGTGTGTATGAATCTGCGTACTGGAGCGAGTGGATCCACTTTGGATGCCCCTGGTATAGCATGGTATAAGATGAAGGACGAGAACGGCTTCCCCCAGACAGTATTTCCTGTGTTACTGGTGTTGGAGGGTGAAGATCCAGCCACTGACATGAGGAAGATGGAAGCACGACTCCTTTTAGAAATTCCATGAGGGTATGACGTCCTTTGTAGGAAGCTGGCTCTCTATATAGTGTACTAAAAAGAAGTACACTATGCTGAGAGTCCAGTAGGTCTGCAATTGGTTTACAGAGGCTAAAGTAGATAATACTAATACTCTCTTTTGTGGTAGTGTGGGCAAGCAGTTAGGTTTATCAGAGGGTAGTGCTGAGCATTTGTTGTACTCATGTCTATATGTATTGCAGAACTCACCCTACTTATCCCAAAACAGTTTTTTGTTAAAGTGAACAAACAGGTTTGAATTCTATTATGAAAATGTAAAGGGGCTAGAATTGCTTAACATACATTGCTGATGGCAGTATATGAGTGTGAAATATCACTTCCCAATCTAGGTAAAACTACTGGATCGCTCAGCTGTCAACAGTTAACTCCTGGACCTACAACCCTCAATACAAACCATCACTACAAGCTAACAAAAAGTCAATGGGAGACCAAGGCTATCTACGAGCCCTGTATGGACTAAGAAACAAAAACATTGGCCCACATATACCACACAGGTCATTAAGATTCAGAAAAGAAAAAACAAAGCTATTGTACGGTAAAGTAAACTGACATTAGAGACTACTCTGTGGCTTTCTGACTCACTGGTAGCACTAGGAAAATTAAAAGGATTCAAACAGTGGGAGCTCATATGTATTAGCAAATTGGGAGAAATTTGGGAAGCAAGAGCTCCCAGGACCTATGAGACTCTTCAGGTACAATTTACGTTACTAAACTCACAAATGTATCACTATATACAAATGATCCTTGAACCTAGAGAACAACCTTGCAAAGTTATCACTATATACAAATCATCCATTCTCTTACAGAACACACTACACTCAACCAATTGATTGAAGACAGATTACTGGAATATAGGGCTCTTGGCAATCCCTTGCATAGACATTCTATCTCGATACTATATAGACTGAACTTTAACAATAACTGCACACCGCTGAGAAAGTTGGGTACTCACTGGGAGGAAGCTTTTATATATCGTAGAGTAGTTGCTATTAGGGTAGAGTTCCGCTTAGTGCAACTCAAAATATTACACTGTGCATATTATACTTGGGTGCAATTGACCACATTTCGGAAAGTGCAATCAGATATGTGCCCCAAAAATGCGGATTTAACAATAACTTCTTGCACATGATATGGTTCTATCTTCAGTTGCAGACTTTCTGGACAGGAATATATGCCTTGATTCAGAGAACACTAGAAGTTGAATTTGAGCTGTCTTATAAGTAAGCCATACTTGGAATATGGGGCAAGCTATCCCTGTCAAGTTATGAAAAAAACATTTGTGGCTATTACCCTGATGGTTGCAAGGAGAGATTTAGTGCAGGACTGGGGTGGCAGGATCCCATCGATGACTACAGAGTGGGCACCAAATATGGGTTGGTGTATGGCAGCAGAGAAAATGGTCTGCAAAGCTTAGAACTGCCCAAAAAAATTTGAGAAAACATGGGAATCATGGAAACAGCGGAGAAGACTCTGATAAAGTTTACCCTTATATGGTTCAAGATAGAAGTATTGTTAACTTCATGTGGCAATAATTGTGAAGGGAGAAATGTGAATGTTAAGCTGAAATATGATACCAGTAGTTGTGCCGCGCATGAGGTTGATATGGTTATTTAAGAAAAAAAAAATGTTTAAAAAAAAAAAGCACTTAGAGGCATTGATATTAAATGGATGTGGTAGAACAGGACCTTCCCGTGATTTCCGGCTGACCGCAATAGAGTGGGGGTCGGCTACACCAAGCGGGCTTGTCCCGATAAAAGATTTTACCTTCTGAATTACTTTTTTATGGAGCTCAAAATCTTCCTGCAGGGCAAACCTGGGTGTTTGGACAAAATATTGAGTTGTAAATATTGGGAGACAGACAGATATTGTAAATAAAATATCGTGATACATAAATATAGTGATGCAAGAATATCATTGACAAGAATACCATTTTTTGAGGCAAGAAATATCGTTTTAAATAATATTGATGTTTTTAATATTGTTTTCAGTAATATAATGGTTAAAAATATAGGGGCCCATTAGGATGGCGGGCGGAAGCACCACCGCCGTGCAGGCGGATGCAAAAAGCACCAGTTACCGTCCGCCCGCTACAGCACACACGCCCGCCCAATTAGGATGCGAAAAGACAGCCAAACACCGCCCGTACGCCAGCGACGCCGTCCGCCATCAAAGTGCGCCCGTTCACGGAGCGGCGTGGCCAATGGAGACACACCGCCCGACGAAATCACGTACCGCCCGGCGTACATATTACGATGCCAGAACCAAACAGTTCCTCCGGCTAAGAGACACCTCACGTGAAAGCAAGGCGGAAAACCGAACACACAGTACGGATAGCAAAGAGGCGGACCCCCGAGCATGAATCCAGCACTGCAGGCCCTCCCCATGCTCTACCTGATGCAGCACCCAGGAGTCAACGCACCGCGGCGACGCAGGTAGGCAGACACACAACAGGGGCACGCAAACAGCGCACACAGTGCAAGTGCGGGATAACTGCATATGGCCCCCACCCCGACACCCCTGCGTGGACATGACACATCCACCACTGCACCCACACATGCGCACAACACAGAGGCCAACGGCAGCGCAATGCATGCGCCGCACACAAACAACACAGGGTCACAACCAAACACCACACACACCAGCACCACCCAGAACGCACATGTCACGTGACAGCCCTGCCACAGTCATGTCCCCAACCGGCAATTCACTGCTGCCAACCTGACGTCACACAACTAACCCGAACATGTCAGTGACGTCACGCCACATTAGGACACACCCCTGTGTGCAAAACACGGCGAAGCACACAGCGGAGGCAACATCACCCAGCAGAATATGGACCCCGTCGGGAAAAGGTACGCCAGAACCACACAGAAACACCGGTGCCACCCTGCACCCAATAACAAGACATGCAATACGTAACATCAAAGATACCGGGGACAGACAACAGGTGGGACCAATTATAACACAAGGCCCAACGTACAGCGGAAAAGCAGCCTGCTGCCCACACACGGGAGAGGAGACAGCACCGAATGACCTTCCATTCCCACTGTGAAACCACATCCCGACTAAACAAGCCGGAGAAAACAGTCATTGCACCAAACAAAGCCCAACGCAGGCATGAAGAGGGAAGCGGCCACAGGGCAGATAGCGCATAACACCAAAGAACATTCACAACGGAAAGAAGAAATGATAACACTCCCCATGTGGTTCACATGCAAGTTATCTGGAAGGAGTCAGACACCACTGACCTTGACCATTCAGAGAAGCATGTGGGATGAGGGCCCGTGTCCTCCGCACAAGCCAACATAACACAAGTCCTGCCTCCCTACGACCATTACAGAATTCCCAGCAACATCGGAGGTTGCACTCTGCAGACTGCACAGACAGCCGGAGCACGCCACCACAGCGCCCTGCAGCAAAATGGCACTTGCACCACACCTACCCAACTACGCCGGACAGATCAAGCTGTACAAACATAACCTGATACAGATATTGGGATGTGACAATCTGGCCCTGCTGAACGTAAGTTACCGACTAACTTACCGCATCGCATTGTTCAGCTGCGTCATCCCCGTCTTCTACTGTCGGAGGTGTCCCTTCTACTATCCTGTGGAGTTATGTCTCTCCAACCCGGCATGTCCAAGGGCGGACCTGCTACAACTATTCCACCCCTGGACGCCCACGACAGGGCCTGTTCAGCCTATGGGGGCATGGCGTATGTGGCGACTATCGGACCCACACTGCAATGGGACCACTGTGCCTCCACATGACGGATAATGGATTACAGTTACATCGAATGCCATCCAACATGTCCCATCATGCTCCTACAAGGGACAACTCACGACCAACACCTTGACAGCCACCATCCGCTACATTGGCTGGCAACCATGTCCACCACCAATGCCATGGAAGCCCTGCTGGAAGGTATTGCATTCCTGACAACCTGTCAATTCGTCGGGCCCCGTCGCCAGACCCCCAATTGAGCAATGATGACCCACACCGTACCCATGCTTGGCTTACGCACGGACTAGGCAGTTACCAGTACAACTACTACACCATGCAACCTGCAACTGACACCACAACAACAACTACACTGCCATGACATCTGATACTATTTGGGAAATGCACCCTGTACCTCATCACATCCAGTAACTCTGCATGAACAGGGGGAGGCAGAGGCATGGGATTTGTGTATGGCAACCACATGGACAGAACTGCACGTACAACCATGCCATGATATGGATCCTGCGCCCATGAACATATGCACCGGTCAGTGGACAGCAATCGTCCTGCTGCAGTATGTGAGAGCTGTCACCACACCTCCCTCTGAACGTCCGTGCCAGGACCTTTGCATGGACACCAAGTGCATCCACCAACAACATGAGCCCAGTGACTGTGACATGGCCAGTACCCACCACATCGCAACAACAAGTGGGACGCCTTTGCATGCACGTAAGCCCATGCCCTGATGTCACCTCCACGCACGTGTGCATGAGTAACCATAGCAGCAAACCTGTAACATGGAACTGAGATGCACTGTGCCCATGATGACAAGCGGACTGGTAGGCTAAATGTATACTGTCTGTGTCAGTCAGCAGCACCACAGTAATTAGCAAATGTACATTAGCACACCAACGGCTAAGCAGTTGGAACTCTGAAGCCCACATCCCACAGTCAACAACTAATCACTGTACCCCTACACCCTATGCTATGTGTAATCATGCTGAGTATATCCTCCACATGCACTTCGCTGCCAGTAGTGTTCACTATACTGCATCACAGAGGACATTAGTCCCAATACATGGCTTGAAGCAACAATGTGTCTCTGCTGATTCATTTCACAAGTACGAATGAGAGAGGATGAGAGTGTGTGAAGTACACGGCAGTCATGAGATGACCATGTAGTCCACTGTCATTGGATGTCAACTTAAATGAGTAGCACAACTGTGGGAGACACACATGTGTCATGTGAAGCGGGAGTTACGCATGGCTCAGGTGGGTTGGTGGGACGGGTAGGTGCGCACATGCAATGTTGAAACACGCTGTGTTGGGAGGACTCAGGACCAGTACATTGGCGCACTCCTGGGAATCTGTAAAGACCACCTGTCTGGTGACGAATGTGAACTTGTGTGTGCACAACAGGCGGGCACACGAACAATGCCGCATCAAGTGTAGACGTCAGCCCACCCTCCGTGGACATGCCGGATACTGCTGCGCGTCCGCCAGGCCCTTGTCAAGGCACTCACATCCCCTGTCGACCTGGTGTATCCCCAACATTGTCCACTTGCACAGGCAATCCAGGGCACGGGATGGCAGTAGAGCATGGTGGGTGAGAGCTCATGGCGCGCTCATCCTTGTCACATCACGCAGGCAACACATCCACAATGTGTAGTATGGCACAAGTCAAATGGAAGTAGTGGGGGACGCACACATCACAAGCAGCAGTGACGTCACGGACGGTGGCTCGCACCATCCCACCCATTGACAATACACCCACACACGTTACAAGCCATTGCAAAAGAGAAGCCAGCGCGTGCACAAGCAGCTCCAAGCTCGCCCCAGAGAGGCCAAAGAGTGAATGTGTGGGGCCATGAGCTCCAGTTGGACGCGGACTGGCCCGCTAGGGCAGCTACAGCCTCTGTGTGTTGCAGGTGGTGTATCCGGACTGCGGAGCCTGTCATGCATTGTCAATGTTGCCCGGGTCTCGAGTCGGGGCACCACGCATGTGGACGGCGTAACGCCACTAATTATACCGTGAGACAGACCACATGTACAACTGGACCCACACATACACTCCTTGGCCTCTCTGGGGCGAGCTTGGAGCTGCTTGTGCATGCGCTAGCTTCTCATGTGCAAATGCATATTGGTGTGAGCGAGGGGAGGCCATGAGGACAGTGTAAAAGATAACTGTTTGACTTTCAGTTAGTTTAAGGAATGCCCCTGATGTGGTCAGAAAAAGACATGTCTCATGTGCATTGCAACTAGTAGATAAGCCGATGACCTACCCATGTCTTGCATGTAGCCCCGCACCTAGCCCCGCACACTCGACACAGCGAAATGAGTACCAGCACCACATACTTCCCATTCGAAGCACTGACTGGGGGTGATAACCATTGGACAGTCTTGTGTAGTCCACCCACGCGTACATGTGGGCCCTCCATGAACCATGTCACCTGCGGCAAAGTGATGTCATGGGCAATGACGGAAGTGAGCAGAGCTGTCTGCCCCACGCACAGACGGTGCATCAGCTCAACAGACCCAGCACTGAGTGCAGCAGGGGCCACATGTGCAGGGGCAGTTGTGCCTGGTGTGAATGCACATGCACATAGACAGCACATCGAGCAATGTGTAGCCTGCCCACATCTACTGTCCATTGTCAGGCTGACCTAGAAGAAGATCACAAGGCAACACATCTGTGTGGGTGTACCCACTGTGACCAACACTGCGCAACCATCAGCGTACTCGCCCTGTGCATGGCCCACCCCGCAACGAAGGTCACATTCAGTGCCACTATCTCTCACACACATCCCTATCACGAGTCATGGTGTGTCCAATAGACAGTGCAGAGTAAGCGCTCATCCGGGGGGTCCTGAACAGGAGACACATGTAACCCACTAAGCACTCTATGTCGGCACCTACTGGCATTGTGCAGTCAATGTGCAGGCCAGGCCTGCTGGGACTGAGAAGGGCAGCATGGCCCCAGCCTGACTTCCACACGACCAACAAGTGCACTGAGACCTGCATTGCCAATTGTCTGTGTCACTGGATGTCTGACATGAAGTTGCCATGTACCACCACTCGGGTGGGACAGACAGGTCAAAGCGCCCGAGAGCTCACATACCCATGCCACCTGCAGCCAGCATGGTGTGCAGTGCATGTCTGTACTCCACAGGCTCTGACTCATAGTGCTGAGGAGCAACGACATGTGTGTCCCCCACATGCACACCCACACCCACTGCAGTTGTCTCTCACACACAACTTTCACAAGGACTAGCCATGTGCAGTGTGCGTGGAGCACGGAATCCAGGTTCTCCGGCTCCTCGCTGGTGAGTGGACCCGGACATGTCCTCAGCGTCATCCACGTGTAGGTGTAGTGGTGGCAGCAGCAGCTGTCGTCGAGGGGTGCCAGGCTGCAGTGCCAGGTAGCTGGGGTCATGCCTGTCCCACTCACACACACATATAACCCCCTGGGGCCGTTTCAGTGGGTACAAGCTGCTGCGATTTGTGTACCATGTCTGGCAGCTGCAATTGCAGACGTTGGCCTGCTCCCAGCTGGCCATGGACGCCTACCTCCACAGTGGAACACGCAGGGTGCAACCGCGAGGGTCATTGGAGTTGCCCGTAAGGGCCTGGCCCATGCCGGGTACAGTCCGCTGATGCCATGTGCACCACACAGTATAATGTGCGCAATGCATCTGCAGGTGTGGCCATGATTTGCGTGTGGGTGCAGGTCCACAATGGACACGGCCACAACATGCTGTGTGCATTGGCAGGGACGGCCAGTGCTCAGCCTCCACATGTATGTAGGAACATCATCATGTACACATTGGCATGGGAGCATGGGATATGCATATGCACACACATGCCATCTTTCACTATGTACATCTGCCACTTGGCACGTGCAATGTTACGTGTCACTTGTGATGTGTAGTTGCAGGCACACATCCGTGTCGGCATGGGGCTGTCAATGTGTACACCTGTCAATGTTTCAGGAGGTGTGATCCGTACAGTGCTGTACTTAGGGTACAGTAGGGACATCAATGACTGTCTCATATCCCCTCGTGCCACCGGTCCCACTTGTTTTGGCCGCTCAGCCTGTGTCCATAGCGTTGTTGGTGTGTGCCCTACACACCCATCCTCGGAAGCAGTGTGATGCACAGCAGCTAGTTATGTTGCCGTGGTGTTGCAGCTTACCGATTATGCAGTGTGTTGCCTTCAGCATGCCGTACAAGTTGTTAATGCCTGACTCCCCATGTGCATGCTCATAGCAATGGTGTGTGTCACTGCCCATTGCTATTGGTAGGGGACCTGTGTAAGTGTATTGTGGCTATGCTGTCCCTACTTGTCAGCCGTTCTGTCATTCAATTGCCTGCTCAGTCATTTATGTTTTGTGTATGTGAATATGCCATGTGGCGTGTTGCTTTGACATGTGTACACTTCCATCTTTCCTAGGCGGAGACCAAACATTCATCGCCCCTACCAATTGCTGTCAGATATGGTGGATGTTGAGGTCATCCGCAAATATCGTCTGGACCGACCCACCCTGCATCGTCTATGTGCCTTGTTGGAACCCCACCTCCGTCCTAGCAGGGTGTATCCAACAGCATTCACCCCCACGGCTAAGGTGATGGCTGCACTGCATTTCTTCGCCACTGGGTCATTCCAGCACACAGTGGGCAGTGGAGGTGGGATGTCCCAACCCATGTTCAGCATGGTGCTCAGGGATGTACTGTCAGCCATGATGCTGTACAGGAACAGATACATCTGCTTCCCCAGGGCTCGTGAATTGGCGGCAGTGAAGGGTGCATTCTATGCTCTTGGACGAATCCCCACGTCGTTGGTGCAATAGACTGCACCCATGTTGGCCTTGTTGCACCACAGGCCACCGAGCACCTCTACCGCAACCGGAAGCACACGCACTCCCTGAATGTGCAAGTGGTGTGCCTTGCGGACATGGTGATCACACACGTGTGTGCGAAATTCCGAGGATCGGCCCATGACGCGCACATCATGCGCAACAGCATCCTACCACGTCTGATGACCAATCTGCAACCGGACCGTGGCTGGATTGTTAGTGAGTATGTGGAGTAGTGTAGCATGCTGGCTGTGCGATGCTGTCTTGTGTCCAGTTGGAATTGCAACGGTTCTCTGTGTCCCTCACACCGAGGTGACTCTGCTTACCCGAATGGAGCCTGGCTGCTCAGCCCATTACGACGTCCTGGGAGCCCAGCAGTTGTACGCTACAATGAGGCACATGGGAGGACCAGACGTGTGGTTGAGCGGACCTTTGGCCTCCTCAAGTCCAGGTTCAGATGCCTGGACCGCATCGGGGGCGCACTGGCATACTCCCCACAGAAGGTGTGCCAGATAATTGTGGCTTGCTGCATGCTGCACAATCTGGCGATCCGCAAGCAGATCCCCCTAATTGTGGATGACGGAGATCAACCAGGGCCCCAGCCTGCAGACCTGGACAGCTCCAGTGAAGAGGACAGTGGAGAGGATGAAGCTGTGAATGTGCGTCAGCAGCTCATCGCCCGCTACTTCACTTGACGGTGAGTGACCATGTACGACGGCTGATGTAGCTGTAGTTGTGCAGGTGTATGTGTGCTCTGTTACGGGGGCCTTTTGTTCACTGAGTGCTGTGTGTCAATGGTCCATGTCCAGGTTGGTATGCCACTGACAGTGGCTGTAGCATTGTGCCCTGTTGCTCTGTGAGATGTGTGTGCATTGCTTGTAGTTGGTGACAAGTACTGTGTGATGAGTGTGTGACACACTCATTGAATGTACTCTTGTTCTGATTCACACCCCTAGGTCCCTGCAGCCTCTCCTGTCCCATCGACATGCCACACAGCAGATGCATTTCTGCTCATGGTGGCGATTGCACATCGTGGAATAAACCCAGGACACATTAAGCCGATTGTGAACAAGGTGTATTTATTAACAGCGGTGACATGTGATTGTGTGCAAGGTGATGACAAATGTGGTGCATGCTGTGACAATGACTTGACGGTCATGGCTGCGTGATGGTCAAGGTGAACCCATGGAGTTCTATGTCCACAGTCCAACAGACACAAGCCATTCTCATGGCAGTGTGGGGTAGGATCGTATTCCATGTCAATGCAGTAGGTGGTCAAGGTGGCTGGCTGACTCACTGGCGTTTGGTGCGGGCGAAGTCCTCTCTGGACACCTGTTTCCTCTTCGGACGGCCCCTTCCACATTTGGTAGGGGGTGTTGATGTTCCGCTGGTGGTGGCTGAGGAGTGCTCACTCGCTGTGGACGCAGGGGAACGCGAGGCTGCACGAGCCTGCGCCACAGCAGGTGGTGGCGGAGGTGGTGTTGCTGGCCTTGCTTGTGCCCTCCCCCCACCACCAGCTGGCCCATGAGTGCAGCGATTTGGGCCATATGGGCGTCCATGGACCTCAACACCGCAAGGACCTCCCGCGTGTCGCTTGCCGACCTGGCCCATTTGCCTTGGGCCTCTTCATAGGCCCCAAGGACTCTGTCGATTGGCGGCAGGGCTTGGCTCCCAGGCACAGTTGGCGTTGGCCTGACCCTGCTCCTCCTACCAGTACTGCTGCCACCGACCTGCCCACTGGCCACATTGCTCACCACGGTCCTCGCTCTGGCTCCCAGGTTGGAGCCCGACGGCCGTGCCGACCCTTCCACAGGTGCTGTGGCGAGGGATGGCGTGGTGGTGGTGGTTGCGGCGGTGGTGGTGGTTGCGGCGGTGGTGGTGGCCGCAACGGCCGTGGCAGCAGGGGTCTGTGACTGGTCAGCAGCCCTGGGTGATGGGTTGGTAGGCAGGAGGGGCCCTGGGGAGCGGTTGTGCCCTGCCACTCCAGATGGGCCTGCTGGGTGGTCCGTGTCCGAAGAGGTGTCCAGCTCCTCTACATCCGTGAGTCCGGGTTGGGGGCTTGCAGACTGGCTGTGCTGGCTGCTGTCACCCTCTCCAGCATCCAGCAGTTCGGCACCTGGGGGGAGGATAAAATGGGTCATTGTGTTGCACCTAGCAAAGTATGTATTAGTTGTCTGACATTCACAGTTCGTGCACTGTCGTGCACAGGTTTCCCAGTGGCGTGTGTGGATGTACGATGTGTGTATGCGTGGGCTAGGCAATGGGTCTGTGTGATGTGGACATGTGGCATGGGACGGATTAGCAATGCCGATGGGTGTGTGTTGCTATGCTCCTACATTTTGTGGCTCGTGTGTATGCGTGCTCCAGGGCCATCGGCGATGTTGGGTTGAACGATGGTTTAGGGGGAGGGATGGTACGCTTAGGTACGCTGATGCCAGAAGGGGGTACAGCCCCCTACACGCTCTTGGGTTGAGATATGCTTTTGGGAAACATGCTGTGGGTGATGGGTGCAGAACGTGACATGTGTTCTGGCAACGTGACAGTGCATGGACAAAGGTGTGTGTCTGTCTCACATGGCCGGAATATCTGCTGACTGTTATCATTCATGGACATCACATTGGTAGCAATGTTGTGAGTTCGTGCTTGTTGTGTGCCACACGTCGTATTGAAGATGGGCCAATTCCTTTGTGTGCGCGCTGCCCTAGTACATGTGCATCAGTGCTGTGCTCTTGGGGTGTTGACTATGTTATGTGTGTCGTTATTCGCAGTGTGACGTGCGCTTCGGTCACTGCAGGCACTTGTTTTGTCATGGGCAGGTATCTTTGCATGTCTACTGGATGTGGGCCAGCTGTTCGGATGTCATACCTATCATGACATTGTGGCTGTGAGATGAGATGGATGATATGTTGAATGTGCATTGTGTGCCTGTGTGTTTCATGGGTCCGGTTGTCTTTGTGTGCAATATTGTGGTTCCAAGCTGGTACTTCCGGTACGGTCTGTCTCACGTGGGCGTTGTTGTACGATGTGTGGGTGACAGGCAGTGAGGACTACATGGACAGGACTTCGATGGTGTTGCTGATGTGTGTGATGGGTGGCACAGTACCTCCCGTGTGGGTCTGTGCTCCAGTGGGACTTGTACATGCAGACGTGGCTCCTTAGGTGTTGCTGTATCTGTGATAGGTCATGTGGGGTTTGACTCTGTCGAACATGTCCGTGTGCACATTGGTCTCATGATTGTGACTGGGAGCAGTGCTGCGTGTTCCTCGGCTACGTGTCATGTCCCATGTGTCAGTCGTAGTACAGTCCTCATGCCTACAGATGCCCCGCCC
Organism: Calotriton arnoldi; assembly: GCA_963921515.1. Taxonomy (NCBI): domain Eukaryota; kingdom Metazoa; phylum Chordata; class Amphibia; order Caudata; family Salamandridae; genus Calotriton; species Calotriton arnoldi. The sequence goes on from CAWUFW010003137.1 coordinate 832,311, forward strand.
TGTACAGTTTCCCACCTACAGGTTGTTTCTGAGTGCGCAATGCAATGGATGCCACATGGTACTGGGAGGGAGGGGTGCTCCACCTTGCTGGTCTGTGGTAGTGGGGGCCTGGTGGGTGTTTGACTTCAGCTGTCCCCCCTCCGACTCACTGTCTTTGTGTTCAGGCTACTTACCTGTTCATTGTCGGTCAGTGCAGCTATGGCGGACACATGGATGTGGGGTGTGCTCCACCTTGCTGGTCTGTGGTAGTGGGGGCCTGGTGGGTGTTTGACTTCAGCTGTCCCCCTCCGACTCACTGTCTTTGTGTTCCGGCTACTTACCTGTTCATTGTCGGTCAGTGCAGCTATGGCGGACACATGGATGTGGGTGTGGGGAGTGCTCATTCTGGCGCATCTGGAGTACAAGGGGACCTGGTGGTAGTTGCGGTGCTGGCTGACTGTACACATGCCCCCATGGTTTTGTTGGTTGGTAGCTTTGGGCTGAGTGTGTATGAGTGTCTGTTGCATGTGTGGGTGATGTCTTGTGTATTGTGTGCTGGACATGGGGGTGTTTGTCCCTGGGAGCTATGGCATAGTGGTGGTGCATGTGAGTACATAGCGGTGTGCTGGTATACGTTTGTTTGTACTTACCAGCCTCCACTCCCCCTGGTAATCCGGTGAGGATCTCCGGATGTATGATCACTCGCACCTTCTCCTCCCACGCCTTGAAGGTCTTGAAAAGCGCGGGATTCCCTCCGCCAGTCCTGGCAGCCAGCTCTAGGTTTTTGCTCTCCTTCTTCTTGACCACGCTTTTGAGGTCGTTCCACCTTTGTTAATTTCTCCTCTGTTGCGTGGAACGTTCCCGACTGCATTGACCTGGTCTACGATCCTACTCCACAACCGGTTTCTGGTGGATAGTGGTGTCTGTTGGACCTGGTTGCCATAGATTTGTGGGTGCACCTTGACGATCTCGTCGACCATGACCGTCAGCTCGGTGGAAGTGAACTTGGGCATTCTGTGTGATGCCATGGTGTGTGTTTTGGTGTTTGTGGTGCTGGTGCGGTGTGTGGTGTGTGATGTGCAGGGGGTTTGTGGGTCAGGTGTTTGGTGGTGGTGGTGATGGGTGTGATAGGTGCGTGTCTGTGGTGTGCTGCTGTCCTTTCTGTCTCGCTGTGTTGTGTGCTTTCGTCCTCAGTTTGTAATGTTGCAGGGGGTTGTGGTCTGTGGAGGGGCTGGTTTTGTACTTACCTATGTGGGTGTGTCATGGTGGTCTGTTGTTTTCAGGTGTGTTGTGGCTGGTGTTCTGGGATTTGTAGTTGATTTGTATGTCCAGGGGGGTGTTTCAGGGATGTGTACTGTGTTTGGGTTTTGTGCGTGGGTTGCTGTGTGGACTTGTTAGCCATGTTGTGTGTGTTTGTTTTCGTCAGCGGATGGTTTCTGTGCATGGAGGTGGCCGCCAGGGCTTCCGCCGTGTCCATTTTCGTCACTGTTGTTTGCGCTGGCGGGCGGTGTATTTGTGGATTTTCCGCGCTCATGTCGGTGCGATCCTAATTTCACGGGCGGTGTCTCGGTTGTCAGAGCGGGCGGTTTTGGCTTGTCGTGCGTCTTTCCGTCCGTGGCGGGCGGATGGACTTGGACTCGGACATGGGCGGGCGGTATTTTCTGTTTATTTTCCGCCTCCGGCGGTTTTCAGTTCGCGCCATCGTAATTGCTCGGTCGGTATTCAGGGGGTGTAGGCGGGCGGATTTTAGCCACTGTGGTTGATGGCGGATTTTATTCCGCCCGGTATCGTAATGGACACCATAGTTTTTATTTATTTTTATGTGTTTTAGTTGATATATTAATTTGATGTGTTCTATTGTTTATATCAATATTATAAATGTAAATGATAGCATGTAATTTTAAATGACTTAGAATATTTAATTTAGTTTATGATAGCAATTATAGTTTCATTGCAGGTTATGGGTTTGTAGGAGAATAGGGCAGTAAGTTAATGAGATAATTAATTAAAAATTATTTAATACATTTTATTTAATTATATGACTGATATTTATTAGGTAAATTATGTAATACTGATTTATTTTTAATATATGTTATTTGCGGGCAGTTAGGTTTGCAGGGATATAGGGTGGGAAGTTAATCAAGTAATAATTATTTAACAATTAATTATTAAATGGTAATTAAGTATTTAAGTATGGAATTTATGGAATACTAATTTATTTTACTTGTATTTTAGTTACGGGCTGCTAGGTTTGTAGGGGTCTTAGGTGGGAAGTTAATAAGTAATAATTAATTAACAATTTATTATTAATTGTTAATTAAATATTTAATTGATAATTATATAAAATAAGAATAAGCGATTCATTTTACTTATATTTTAGTTGTGGGATACTAGGTTTGTAGGGGTGTAGGGTGGGACATTAATTAAGTAATAATTAACTATTAATTATTATTTCTAAATTCATTATTTAATTGATTGTAAATATGAAAATTATGGATTTCTTTTTTTTTGTTTGTTATATTTTCAGGTACGGGCTACTAGTTTTTGTAGGAGTACGGGTGGAAAGTTAATTCATTAATAATTGAATGACAAATATTTATTTATTGATAATGAATTATTTTATTGAATAGTAATTATGTCAATTGATTCATTGTTTTTAGTTTTTTAATATATATATAAATATATATTTCATGTTAATTAATAATTTTTATATTATGAATTTGATATTTTTTCTACACTCATGAGGTTATTCGTGTATGTGATGTGTTTGAAGTGAAGTACTTTCTCTACTCTTGCTTAGACTGCAGTAGTAATAGTCAAATTAACCTCTCCCCAGTTCAACACTTTCCCTACTGTTGCACTGTAGGGAGTTGGAATAGTAAATTGAACCCCTCCAAAGTCCCACGCTTTCCCTACAGTTGCACAGATTGGAGTGGGATTAATACATTTTAACCCTCCGAAGTCTAACGCATTTCTTACTGTTGCACTGTTTGGATTGGGAATGGTAAATTTTACTCCTCCGTAAAATCAACGCTTTCTCTGCGGTTGCACAGACTTGAGTGGGAATGGTAAATTCTACCCCTCTGAAGTCCAACACTTTCCTTACTGTTGCGCTGTTTGGAGTGGGAATAGTAAATTTCACTTCTCTGAAGTCTAAAGCCTTCCCTACTGTTTCTTAGACTGGAGTAGGAATAGTCGAAGTCCAACACTTTCCCTACTGTGGCATCAATTAAAGTCGAAATAGTATAGTTAATCTTCTTAGACTCCAATAGTTTTCATAATATTGGGTAAATAGATTTTATAGCAATAATTGTTTGTTTTTTAATATTTTATACTATTTGGGACGCCCCTTTGCTGGGGCAGCTATGCGCTTTATAAAACGTTATAACATAACATAACATTTGTAAATGTATTTCAGTATTTTAATGTTTATAGTATTTATAGTATATGTGTTTTGTGGGGTTTTACATTGTTAATATTTTATTTATTGCTTAAATTAAGGAATATATTAAGTAATATAAGTTTTGTTTTTGAATTGTTTATAGTTAGTATAGTATTAATGTGTGTATATAAATATATATATTTATATTCACTGAAAAACCAAAGGTTGCAGGGACATTATAGTTAGGGTGACATTTCACTCGCACAAAACCAGAGAAATTCAGCAGTTATAGTTAGCTTAGCTAACTATAACTTGCGCCCCTGCAATGCACTGCTTATGACCTCACATATTACATCACTCTTGACATGGTCAGTGACATCACTCATGACATCACTGATGGCATTTCAAATGATATCACTCATGGCATCACTGATAACATCATCCAGTGACTCTGAGTGTTTTAAAAATGTTTATGAGTGTTAAAAATATATACCAAGGTGTATTGGTGAATCAGTGGATGTATAAATGCCTGTAAGGATGAATCAGTGGCTGCGTGACTGACTGTATAAGTGAGTAATTAGGTGTCTCAGTGAATGTATGGGTGAGTGACTAGGTTGTGCGAATGCATGTATCAGTCTGTCAGTTGGTGTCTAAGTGGCTGTATGGGTTGGTGAGTGGGTATGTGAGTGGCTGTATGGGTGATTAGTTGTCTGAGTACCTATATGAGTGTCTGTGTGGGTGGGTGGGTGAGGGGTTGTGTGACTGCCTGCATGAATGAGTGAGTTGGTGAGTATGTGGCTGTATGAGTTAGTGAGTGTGTCTGTGAGGGGCTGTATGGGTGACTGAGTGTGTGTATGGATGTGTCAGTGAGTGTATGGATGTGTCACTGGTATATGGGTGAGTAACTGCATATGTGAAAGGCAGTATAAGTGAGTGTTGGAGTATATGAGTGACTGTAATTGTAACTGAGTAATTGTGATAGTGTCTTTATGGGTGAGTGTGTGCTTGTGTCAGTGACTGTATAGGTGAGTGAGTATGTGTTAGTATCTGTATGAATAAGTGAGTGGGTGTGTGTATAACTGTAGTTGGCTGTGTAATTGATCCTATGGGTGAGTGAGTAGGTGTGTGAGTAGCTCTATGGGTGACTGACAGTATGTGAGTGGCTGTATGGGTGTATGAGTGTATATATCAGTGGCTGTATTAGTGAGTGAGTTGGTGTATGTGTGGCTGTATGGGTGACTGAGTGGACATGTGTGTAATCCTATGAACCAGTAAGTGGGTGTGTACATACGGGTATGGGTGTGTCAATGGTTTTGAGAATGGTAGTGTAGAAGTTGAAGTGGGTGTATGAAAGGTTATTTTGGGGTGTGAGTGCATGCACCAGAGATTGTGATGTCATCAGTGATGTCATAGTTGATGTCATTTGAGATGTCATCAGTGATGTCATCAGTGATGTCACTGACCATGTCATGAGTGATGTAATATGTGAGATCATAAGCAGTGCATTGCGGGGCACAAGTTATAGTTAGCTCAGCTAGCTATAACTGCTGAATTTCTCTGGTTTTGTACAAGTGAAATGTCAGCCTAACTATAACGTCCCTGTAACATTTGGTTTTTTCAGTGAATTTCTAAGGCTTTTTAAAATTTTATTTCCTAACTATAACGTCCATGTAACCTTTGGTTTTTTCAGTGAATTTCGTTTTTAAAGTAGTAGTGACATTTGCAGACTGGTGGTGAAAGGGGGCGGGGCCTCCGACCAGCTCTCAGGACTTCCGCTATGTTTGACTTACAGAAGGTACCAGGATGGCTTCTTGGCCCCCAAGGTCCCTTAGGAGTAAAGTGGACTTCATCCCCCAACCAGTAGTGTGCAAGGAGCAGTGTTTTCAGAGTGCTGGAGAAAGGGGGCGTGGCCTCCGAGCACTTCTTAGCAATACCGCTTTGTGGGACTTACTGGAGGTAACAGGAGGGGTAGTTGGCCCCTATGGATGTCCTTGGGGGTCAACTACACCTCCTGTTACCTCCAGTAAGTCCCACAAGGCAGGATTGCTGAGAAGTTGTCAGAGGCCACGCCCCCTTTCTCCACCATTCTGCAAGCGCACCTCCCGGTGCACTACTAGTTGGGGAATGAAGTCCCTTTGGTTCCAGAGGGACCTTGGGGAACAACAAGGCCTCCTGTTACCTCCAGTAAGTCCCACACAGTGGGTTTGCTGAGAGGTTTTCGGTGGCCATGCCCCCTTTCTCCACCACTCTGCAAACGCACCCCCTGAAGCGCTACTAGTTGGGGGATGAAGTCCCCTTGGCTCTTCAGGGTCCTTGGGGGCCAACTAGCCCTCCTGTTACCTCCAGTAAGATCCACATAGCTGCATTGCTGAGAGGTCATCAGAGGCCACGCCCCCTTTCTCCACCACTCTGCAAACGCACCCCCTGGAGCGCTACTAGTTGGGGGATGAAGTCCCCTTGGCTCTTCAGGGTCCTTGGGGACCAACTAGCCCTCCTGTTACCTCCAGTAAGATCCACATAGCTGCATTGCTGAGAGGTCGTCAGAGGCTACGCCCCCTTTCTCCACCACTCTGCAAACGCAGCTCCTGGTGCACTACTGCTTCGGGGATGAAGTCCACTTTAGTCCTGGGGCCCTCATGAGGCAAGGGGACCTCATCCCCCACCAGCAGTGGGCCGAGAGGTGCATTTGCAGGGTGGTGGAGAAAGGGGGCATGGCCTCCAACCACCTCTCAGCAATCTCACTATGTGGGGCTTATTGGAGGTAACAGGAGGTCTTCTTGGACCCTCAGCAGCCAAGGGAACTTCATCCCCCAACCAGGAGCACACCAGGAGGCACGTTTGCAGAGTAGTAGAGAAAGGGGGCAGGGCCTCCGGCGAGTTGCTGGCTTTTTTTGTTGTTGATTTTTTTCTTTTTTAGGAAGGGGGGGTGCGTGGCTCCCCTTCCCTGGACCAATTTGGGATCCGGGGACCACATCCCCCATGCCCTGACCCGTTTTTGATTTTTTGATTTAAAAAATGGGAGGGGGACCGCGCGCCCCCCACTCCTGGACCGTTTCTTGGCCCCATGGACCCTAACCCCCCGGGGCCCGGCCTTTATTTTTTTTCCATTCAAAGGGAGGGGGAGCCAAGCGGCTTCCCTTCCGGGCCATTTTCGAGCCCCGGGGACCCCATCTCTGAGGTCTGCCCTTTTTCTTTTTTAAAAAAAGGGAGGGGGCCGATTTCGGCCCCAGGGACCCCACGACCCTTGGCCAGGCCTTTATATATTTTTTTATAAAAAGGGGAGGGGGGCAGCATGGCACCCCTCCCAGGCCATTTCCCACCCCAGGGACCCCATCTCCTGGGGCATGGCCTCCTCATTGGAACCGTGGAGGGAGCCTGAAGGCCTCCGTGGTCCTGGCCATCTCCCACCTCCTGCAGGAGCCGGCATTGCTTTTTACACCCAGGGAGCTGCTGACATGCAGCTCCCTGGGTGTAAAAAGCAAAGTGTGCTCCACTTTGAGCAAGCAAGAGCATAATGCTCTCGCTTGCTCAAAGTAGAGCACACCTTTTGTTATGGTATGGCAGGAGCTGTGCTCCTGCCATGCCATAGCATACTGCAATGTCCCAGGAGTGGGCACCCCGGGATATTGCTGGAGCTGTCCCTGGGGGGTGGTGGTCCCCAGGGCCATGTGGGGCTCCTGGAGGGGGGCCGCGCAGCCCCCCTCCTTTATTCAAACTTGCCCCAGGAATGTGGTGGTCCCCGGGGCTAGGGGTTCACAACAGACCCCCTTAATAATTATTGTATGTGTGCTCCGTGGAGGTGGCGGTCCCAGGGCTGTATGGGGGACCGGAGCCCCACACTTTGTTATTTATTTTAGCCCTGGGGAGGTGGCGGTCCCTAGGGCAGGGGGTTTCCACGACCCCCCATAATATTGAAATTAGCCCTGGGGAGGTGGCGGTACCTGGGGTAGGGGGGTCCACAAGGCCCCCCATATTGTTTTAATTAGCCACATAATTGGAAATAGCCGGGGAGGTGGCAGTCCCCGTGGCTGTGGGTGGGCCCAGTAGGCCCACCCGCATTAATAATGAAAAGTGGTGGTCCGGGTGCTTTGATAAACCCTAGGAGGGGGGCCAGGTGTGCTACCCTACTATATTTACCTTATGCCCCCGGGACCTGGCCCACCCAGGGGATTATTTTAAAGCAAGCGCTGGAGCTTGCTCTTGTTTTCCTTTCTTTTTTGCAGCAAATATCCGGGCAAATCTTTTTGTTTTTTAAAATGCTTTTATGATGTGACGGGGTCCCTTGGCTTGGGGGTCAGGGTATTCCTACCCTGCCCCCTTTTCTTTATTTTTACTTTTTTTAGGGGGGCTCGAGTCCCAAGATGGCTGCCAACACTTCCTGGTTGAAGTGTTGGCAGCTAATCAGAGCGGTGCATTTCCCTGCACAAGCTTGTCTTTTTTCACAAAGGCTTCGCGACCAGAGATATAGCTATATTTTTCTTCTTAAATTTCTGAAAAACAACAGAATGGATTTACAACAAATAACAAAAAGCACAATCTGTGTAACAATATCTACCTTTCTGCCAAATTTGGTGTAATTCCATCCAGCAGCTCGGGCTGTAGGTTCAACAAAGCGTTCCTATGGGAATTAACATTACAAACACACCCTTATTTCACACCCCTATTTATCGGTCCTCACTGCACGGATCATCCCCAAACTTTCCATGACACACAGAACCTACTTTGACACTTTTTTGGGAAAATTTCATGAAGATTGGTCAAACAACGCCAAAGTTATAAGCAAGTCAAAAAAGGCCTTTCCTATGGAAACTAGGTCCTAACTATAACTATTAGCTTCCAGGAGCACCAAGCAGTGAAAATATACCTTTCTAAAAGTTAGTTTTCCTAAATATTTATTTAAAGTCCATCTTCTCCAAAGAATTGTATTTCTTAATAAATATGAAAAATAGACTTTGGATGTCTATTCTAGACACTTCCTGTCAAAAGTCACAGATTAAAATGTATAATCTGTACTTTGCCGTTTCCTAGGATCCAGTTTCAGCCCTGCCAGTGAAAATAGTCCTTCCTAATCTGATAGGGACCACATGCCCAACACCCAGCCCATCCAGTCACCAGGCCTAAAACATTGTTCTGCTTAAGCTGCAGTTTCCACACCTCATTAAGGTCAAACACTGGTTGGGCATTGCTGGAAGGCTCATGCATATTAGCTTCCAGGAGCTTCAGGCAGTGAAAAAATAACTTTCTAAAAGTTACTTTTCCTACATATTTATTGAAAGTCCAACTTCACCAAAGAATTGGCTTTTTAATAAATATGAAAAATAGATTATATTACTATTCTAGCCACTTCCTGTCAAAGGTTACTGATTAAAATGTATAATCTGTACTTTGTCGTTTCCTAGGATCCAGTTGCAGCCCTGCCAGTGCAAATAGTTTTGAGGTCTAGTCACTGAAGGAACATGCCCACTTTAATTTCACACATGAGCCACTTTTAAATATGAAAGCCTCTGCAATGAGAAGCACATGAGACTGAAGCAAACAGGTACCGGGGAGACGTGGCATCCTGACAAATTAAAATAAGAACCTTAGGAGAACAGAAGGAAGTTGATGGAATACGGCAGAAGATTTCTGGTAAAGGACAATGAATACCTCCTAATCCAAAAAGAATGAACATTTAACCAGTCAGGGTCCTGAGGAGAACCCGAAACAAATAAGAGGTTCAAAACGCGTCGACGGACATACTTGGGGAGTGTCTTATTTGGACAAAAAATGTACAGTAGACATCCAAGAAAAGACTTCAAAATCGATAACGTCTATTGTAACGAATTGATCTAGAACCCCCAAGGGACACCAATAACAAGAGGGCCATTGCATAAATAATAGTAGCAATTATGAACCTCTGCTTTTTTGTACATTATAAGACTGGTCATCCAAGCATGATTTGAAATATATTTTTGTGTGTTTATGTAATCACGGTATAAGTTTTGTTAAAGCAATGTATAGTATCGTGGAGTGTAATAATATGCTTACCTGAATGTGGTCTAATGGACATGTTTAAGTGTATGTTTTAAAAAAATTGCATAACAAACCAAATAATTGGAAATAAATCCACAGGTCAAGACAAGTCATTTACTTGTCCTAGAATTTAAATTGTTTTTTAAATAATTCCAGCTAGGGTACTTGCTTATATATACTATAAAAGAGGCCCAAGCCAGCTGTTTAAAAGGACTCGACCCACAAATATGCAACTTTTAAATATGAGGCACCCAACCTTGTAAGCAAGAAGGGATACTCAGGCATGACATTAATATTTAAAAGGAGAGTTCCCCAACTGTAAGAAAGGGTTATTCTGACATGTTTGACAGCAAGTTTTTAGGTTGCTGCAGTCAGGCTGCATATGGCAGCCTTGAAGCCATGTTTTACAGGCCCACTCTGTAAATGGCACAATAGGTGTGCAGTCCATAGCTGACATTTAACATTGAAACCCTGGGTGTATTTTCTACCATATTCAAGGACATGTAGGCAAGTTAAATATGCCACTCATGGATAAGTCAATTTAACAATATTAAATGGGAGAGCACAGCCACTTTATTCCTACTAGCAGGGTTAAAGTGCACAAAGTTCTTTTAAGTCCAACATAATGAGAGTCCAGAAAAAGGCACAAAATCCAGGTTGACCATGCAGATAAGGCGGATTTTCTACAGATATTTCTGATCATAGAGAGCCACTGGATGGCTTCAAGTGCTGACATTGCATGATTCCTTGATTGAATGGGCAGTAAATGTCTGTCAGCAGAGTTCTTAATCTACCGTAGTTGGCACAGAAGAAATGATTGAGTCCTAAACATATGCTGTTGGTACATGCTAGAAAGTGCCTATGCATATGAGTAGCTTGAACCCATCAGAATCTCAGGAATAGGAATAAGTGTTTGAGACACATAGGGGCCCATTATGATAACGGGCGGATCGCCACCGCCCGTATGGCGGTGGCGATCCGCCCGCTATTTCCCTCCGCCCGCCACACATTTTCCCCCGCCATATTACTATGGCGGACGGGACCCCCCGCCGCTTTTCCGCCGGTCGACTCTTCGACCGGCGGAAAAGGGGCATTATAAGGTGGCGGTGTCTGCAAGACACCGCCATCCATATTATGATGCTGGCGGAGGTGTGCCTTTCCATGGCGGCGTTGCCGCCATGGAAAGGCATACGGTAATTGCAATTGGGGGCCCGTTGCGGGCCCCCAGGGTGTTGGGGGGGTGGAGGGTGCACATGGGGGCTACCTATGGTACCCCCTGCATTTGAATGCACAAGGTGGCAGGCACCGCGCGGTGCCTGTCACCCTGTGCATGCAAATGCACAACATGCATTTCCAGCATTGTGGCGGGCGGTGCTGTGAGCACCGCCCGCCACAATGCTGAGTATGGGGGATGCCACCGCCACGGTGGCGGTGGCATCCTAATTGCATGTGCGGGACCGCCGCACCCCTGGCGGACGGTCCCGCATTCCGTTACGGTGGCGGGCAGACTTTGTCCGCCCGCCATCGTAATGGACCCCATAGTGTCTGAAAGAGAATTTAATTATTTGATTAGTCTAAGGTATTAGTGGCAGTTCTATGTCCATGATGACTTTGAGCTTTCTGACTTTGCTGGGTAGTGCTTTATGGTGCATTGAACACGGCGCAAGACTGGACGGTGGACCATATTTCTATTCCTAATGAATTGAGTTTCAGATGTTTGACGAACATCCATGTTTCTAGATTTTTCCAACTTCAGGATGATCTGAATGTCATCAATTCAATGTAGCAGGAGAATGAATGTTTTGATAATGTCCCAAAGATGGTTAAGATAGGTGTTGAAAAGTAGTGGTGAGTTAGTGGAACCATGTTGGGAACCTGTTTTGACACTGAAAGGCCATGATAGGAAGGGTTGATGGGCCATTATTTGCTATCTCTTTGTGAGGTAAGAAGGGGTCCATTCAGTCTAGTTTGAATCTTGCAATCTAGTTTGAAGCCACAAAGTGGTCAAGTGGGAGGCGTGTAGCCAGCCCATTCTAGTCAAGGGTTCTGTTGAGGTCATCCAAGTTGGTAATCATTGATGTTTCGGTGCCACTCATGGGAAGGAATCAGGTTTGGGAAACCAACAGGATTTTATTTTCCTCAAAGATTTTTATAGTTGCCTGAATACTGGTGTCTTGAATACCTTGCTTGTGGCGCTTCATGTGTCTATTGGTCTGTAATTTGTGAAGTCAGTGGGATCTACTTCTTTTTTTGCTAGTGTTTGATGAAGGCTCTGTGGAAGTCCTTCAAGTAGGCAACAAAATGATAACAGAAATGTTGCCTGGTCCAGGCCTTGACAGCTTTTGATATGAAAAGGAGGGCATATATGAAGATGTCTGGTGTGCAATGGGCTGCGGGAGAACAAGAATTACCACAAGTGAATATGAGATCTGTCATGGATCTATTTTCATACAGTGCACACTTGTTTTTGTAATCTGATCATGGGAGAATATTACGAAAGAGATATAAGATTGTCCTACTAATAATATGTTCAATCAAGATTTTGAAACATTTATCGTAGAATGAATAAACGCACAAACATGAGTCATAATTGTTAACGTTTTGCAATGAAGAACATTGAACATAAGGATTAATGTAGAGTATGTGTTTGTTTCACACATAGAGTGTGACAGAAGACTAAATCTTTCCTATCAATTTACCTGTGCATAAAGCTGAAAATGGATAAGCCTTTCTGTCAAAAAAATGCTAATTTTGATGCTTTACAATGAAGTCTTACTGTTATCAATCTCTATATATGTCGAAGTATCCCAGGTTTTGAAGATGAGTAACACCTTCATTCTTTTTTGCAGCTGTTGTGGTGCTGGCCTTTGTGTTGTGCTGGCTGCCATTTCACATTGGCCGAATCTTGTTTACTTGGACAAGCATTGGGGAAAAAAGACTGTATGACATCACTCAATACTTCAACCTCATTTCCATGCTTCTTTTTTATCTCAGTGCGTCGATCAACCCCATACTGTACAACATAATGTCACAAAAATATAGAAGAGCAATGAATAAAATTTTGAACCACAGTCCTAACGTGCGGTCCAGGAATGTGACCAGAAGCGAGTCGACCTCTCTTGCAGCTACTGAGGTCAGTTCTTTGATGTAAACTGCAGAGGAGCCTCGGACTCTTGCATCATGCATGTTGTCTTTACATGTTTTCAGTGATATCAATGCCTCATTTTATGCCCGCAGAAACACATTCACAAATATTGCAATAGCACATGGTGTCTCGCTGAACACTAGAGGAAACTATTAAGACGAAAAACGCTGAACTAGTAAATGCAGGCGGGCAATAACACAAAAAGTCTGAAGTAGTAAATGAAGGCGGAAAACTAACGCTAAAAAGTCTGAAGTAGTAAATGCAGGCGGACAATTAACACAAAAAAGTCTGAAGTAGTAAATACTGGCGGATAATTAGGATTTAAAATCTGAAGTAGTAAATGAAGGCGGAAAACGAACACTAAAAAGTCTGAAGTAGTAAATGCAGGCGGACAATTACCATGGCATTAAAAAGTCTGAAGTAGTAAATGAAGGCGGACAACTACAACATCTGAAGTAGTAAATGGAAATGGACAATTAACACAAAAAAAGTCTGAAGTAGTAAATGAAGGAGGACAACTAACACTGAAGTCTGAAGTAGTAAATGAAGGAGGACAGCTAACACTGAAGTCTGAAGTAGTAAATGCAAGCGGATAATTAATACTAGAAAGTCTGAAGTAGTAAATGTAGCCTAACAGGAGAAGAGACGATCAAGCACTTCACACCACTTACAATCTTCAGAGCAACTCAAAGGCTTGGCCCTTTCTACCTCGTTAAACCATCAAACCAAAAGCTTTGAGCCGCTGGAGCACAAATGCTAGGCGTATCCAGAGACATGTCAGGCAGATGGCTGCACACGCGCCGTGGGAGGCTCCCACCTCTGGAACATCCTGCTTCTGCAGCTTGAAGGACACCGTTCAGGGTCGTGGTATCACAAGCAGTGCTGGATTGGCTCTCTACCCAGCACTCTCCTGTGGAACCTCCCACTGCTTGAACTCTGTGCACGCCCGTTTTCTTATCCTTGTTTATTTGTCCTAGCTATCCTGCGATTATAATGCTATGACACCAGTTTGTGGATGTTATTGTTCTGTTTATAGTGCTTTAATTCACAGAGCCCTAAGATATTCCCTTTTGTGCATGATATATAAAAATAAAAAGAAACAAGCTAACCTCAAGACTGAATCATATCTCTTAAACATAGGCAGACAATAGAAAATATTGTTTTTACTTTCTGATGCTTGCGAAAGGTCTACTGTACTGTTGTTTTACATGAATTCTTTGTGTAAATATCTATATTTACAAAAAGATAAAAAGCTTAGTGGCACAGCAATATGCGATACAATTTGGTGTAACAATTTATTTCTGTTCCTGTGTAAACAAGTGATTTATTTAAATTATAGAATCTATTCAACGGCCATATCTGAATCTCCTCCCAGTGTGTGTTTTTTCCTTGTTTTCTACTAGGAAGCCAGACGGGGTGGGGCTGAGGAAAGGCAATACAACAGCAAAAGAGGTGTGCAACACCGTTATTTATTTATGCATTTATTTATGCATTTTTATATACTGCAGAAATACCCACAGGCGTTGAAGCACTTTACAACAAAACATAGATCGTTACATAAGATTTAAAATTACAAAATCCCAGGTCGTTACATAAGCCCATCAATAACAAATTAACATAATAACAGTAGTTCGAGAACTTAGGTAATATAAGTTGGAGTAGCAAGGAGGTACACAATTGGTGAGCTCAAATGCAGCAAAGGTAGTGCAGTTGACCTAAGCATTAGATGTGAGAGCGTATTGCCACCGAACATTTAGCTAAGGGGATGTTAGATGTGAGAGCACATTTCCATTCAAGAGTTAACCATTGGGACATTTAGCAGAAGTGTCTTTGTAGGAGAAGACTTTCAGCTCCTTTCTGAAGATTGCCAATGAAGTCGTGGTGCTCAGGTTTAGAGATAAGGAGTTCCATGTCCTTGTTGCGCTTCCTGAGAAGCATTCAGCTATGAGTCGTTCCTTTTTAAAGATTGGAGGTTCAAGCAACAGATCTGCATTTTGCAGTGGTCTTGTGCCTTCACATTGCTTAAGTTTGTCCTCTAGGTAGCGAGGAGTGGATGTGTGTATGGTCTTGTGGGTGAAATAAGCCATCGTACGTGGTCCTGGCTTCAATGGGTAGCCATCGAAGAGTGACCAGCATAGGTGATATATGGTCATTGGTTTTGGCCCCATAGATAAAATGTGTCACTGAATGTTAGATTAATTTCAGAGGGTTGAGATGGATCTTGGGGAGACCAGTTAAGAGAGAGTTACAACAAACCATTGTGGAGAGGACCAGTGATTGAACAAGAGATTTCTAAATTCCCCAGAGAAGACGCAGTTGATAATGCGCATTCCTGGGCAAGGTGCTGAATTGCAATTGTAGGTTGAACCTTTTATCTAGATTGACACCCATGGATTTAGCACAGTTAATAAGGGTGGGCAGGGTTTGCTGTTAAGGATGTTGAGTGTGTCCATCCAGGATGGTGCAGGATGTGGTAATTTCGATGAGGAGATGAAGAAGAATTCAGTTCTGGAAAGATTCTATTTTATATTATGAGAAGTCATCCAGTCTGGAACGGAGTTTAAAGTGGTGACGAGATGTGGGATGTCATTCAGCGAGTAGAACTTTAAATAATGAAGGGTGTCATCTGCTTACTGATAATAGAAAAACCCAGCCTTTCTTAGTAGGACTGCAAGAGGCTCAATCTACAGGTTGAACTGGGTCAGAGCAAGGACAGAACTCTGAGGGACCCCTTGATCAACAGCCTTCTGAGTAGAGAAACAGTCATCAATTTTGATCCTCTGTGATCTACCCGTAAGGAATTACTTAAACCAGTTAAGTACTGTGCCATCAATGCTCATTGAATTTTTGTGTTAGCGTATGGTGATTAACTGCATCAAAAGCTGTTGCTAGATCAAGAAGGATCAGGTGTCAGAAGCAGCCAGAGGCTTGGACTTGTTGAACATCATCAACTACCAGTAGCAGTGCTGTTTCAGTGTAGCAGCCTTGATTGAAACTGGATTGGAATTTGTCCAGGAGATTGTTGTCTTTGAAGTGTTGGGTCAGTTGTTCCACTACACATTCTTCGATGATTTTAGCAAGGAAATGCAGGTCGGAAATAAGGCTACAATTACTGGGGTCATTCACATCTGTGATGGGTTTTTTTGAGGAGTGGGATGATCTAACCCATCTTGAGACCTTCCATGAACATTCCTTGACCGAGAGAGAGATTCACCAATTGTGTCCAGTAAGGCAGCATGTATGTGTAAAGGTCTTTGGCAATGTTGCCTGGAATAGGGTCTACAAAGTGGTTTGAAGTTTTGGGCTTCATGATGATTTTAAGCAAGTGTTCCTCCCCAATTATGTCAAATGTTTGCTTGCTGCTCTTGAAATTGCATACTGAGATAGGGCTGGGACAGTTGTCTTGGCATAGAAGCGATTTTGCTGTGGAGTCAAAGAATTGCAAAAATTCTTCTCTTCTGATTTCATGGATGGGTTGTCATATTTGATGGAAGTGGAAATGGATGGACTGTTGGTAGTTTTGATCAGATCAAAGAGTTGTCTTGGTTGGTTCTTAGCTGAGTCAAAGAGAGATCGAAGGTGATTTGATTTCTCATAGAATATGTGTCTTTTGTATAGTGATCTGGCATTTCGGAGGCATGCTTACTAGTGGAGGGTGACTGTCTCAATTTCTTCTCCAATATTGTCATATATTGTTGGCATAATATTTGTTACAGATGCTGCATTTGATGTAATTTGTCAGAGGATATATCCCAGACAACAATGAGTGAATCTGTGTGAGAGATAGTTCTGATATCTGTGTGAGAAGCTCCATTTACTACACCTCTGACAGGGAGGCTGTTGGCTTCCACCACATGGTTACACACCAGAAGGCAACTTGCTGCTTTCAAATGACCAGAACAAGGTCCACATTAGAAACACCTTCCACAGTGACTGTCATATGTCCTGGTTAGGCCTAGAGGGAAACACAGACATTTTACATTCACATGGCTTTCTCCTAAGTTGCCTTCCCTCTCACACAATGACGTTTGACACACATTTGCAACCATGACAGTGCGGATTAGTTTCCATGAAACCATACTTGCTTACAAAATCAGCTTCGCAAGAACACTATCATGATACCTTGAAAATCATGTACAAGTCTATAAATACATCTAAATTTGTCTCCACTGCAGGCTTTACTTTTCACTCTTCACCAGAGATGCAGCAAAGAAACAGCAGCACAGTCAGGTTTCATAGGATCCTTCTTTTATTTAGGATGTTTCACCATCTGCTTCGGACATAAGACAAACGTGTTTCAGCCGTAGCCTTCAACAAGGTCATATATTTCTATAAATATATATATATATATATATAATTCTGTGGTTGGAGCTATCAGGAATGCAGAGACACTGGCACAGGAACAAGGCATCAGTATTTTGGAAGAGGCACCGGCGAGTTTTAGACCAAACTCACGGTTCATGCCGAGTACAGCAAGAGATGTTACTGATGTATATAATGATCTAGTAATGAATGAGCTCAAAAATGTGTGTATTCTTGGGTGCAAGAAGAAAAATAGTAATAAAACAAGCATGCAAAAGCAAAGAGCATATCAGCCTTTGATTAAAAAGCTAAATGAGAATGATGATTGCATTGTGAGAAATGCCGACAAAGGGGGTAACATCGTCCTTTGGGACAGGCAGAAGTACTTGGCAGACGCATACAAACAGTTGAACAACAAAATATGTTACGTAAAGATCGTTGAAAAAAGTATGCTGTTGAGCCATCAAGAATACAATGTAGAGCTAAAGCAATGGTATGATCAATGTCTCTTAAGCCATGATGAATATATGTTCCTGAAGATCGATAAGCCAGTTACCCCAGTGTTTTACTTAATTCCCAAAATTCACAAAGATGCAATTAATCTACCTGGGCGCCCCATTATTTCAGCTATAGGGAGCGCATTAGAACACACATCGAAATATGTGGATTCATTCTTGGGTAATTTGGTACAGTCACTACCCTCCTACATACAGGACACAGGAGACTTCCTCAGGAGGATTTATGATCTCCCCTGGGAAGATGAATTTCTGCTAGTCACCATTGATGTGTCCACGCTATATACCAGCATTAGACACAAGGATGGTCTGAGAGCCATAAAACACTTTATGGGAGCAAGACCAATAAGATTATGGTCACATACACCAATGATTTTAAGGATGGTTGAAAAGTGTTTAACGAGCAATTTTTTCCTGTTTAATGGAGACCTTTTCCATCGATGATATGGCACTGCGATGGGCACCTGCTTCACCCCCAGCTATGCGAATTTGCATATGGGCTGGTGGGAGGAGCAGGTGATCCAGACGCAGTACCAGGAGGAATGGGGAAATCATGTGATGCACTGGAGTCGTTTTATTGACGATTTATTCCTGGTGTAGAAGGGCACTGAAGATCAGGTAAAGGATTTCATCAGGAGAATTCAGACAAACGACTTAAATTTAAGCTTTACATATGATATCAGCAAGACCAGTGTCAATTTCATTGACCTCACAGTATACATCAAGGAGGGAAGGCTAGAAACTAAATTATACAGGAAACCATCTTCAGGGAATACGTTGCTTCATGCAACCAGTTTCCATCCAACCAACTTGATAAGGAGCATTCCGTATGGTGAGTGTCTGAGGACCAGACGGAATTACAGTGAAGAAGGGGAAACTGAAAAACAACTCGTCCACCTTAAAAGCAGGTTTAGAACTAGAGGGTACCCTGAAGAATGGATTAATGCAGCAGTATGCAGGGCCTCAAAGAGGAAGAGAGAAGAAATCTTGTTTGACAAAGAAACTAAACCAATGAAGGATGCAAAGAATCAGTGCAGACTAGTAACAACGTTTAGTAAGCAACAAGATAGATAAGGAGCATTCTAAATAAACACTGGCATGTCATTAAAAATGACCCAATTTTGGGTAAGGTCGTGCCACGCAGACCGCAAGTAACTTTCAGACAAGCCAGATCTTTCAAGCAAGCGTTGATAAGGAATAACTTAAGAAAAATCCAACCGAAGGAAACATGGTTAAGTAGGCAACAAGGATTTTTAAAATGCTCAAAGTGTAAGGCGTGCCTACACGGAATCAACACTGAAAAGTACCAACCAGGCTTATCTAACACGATGCGAAAGATCAGGGGAAAATATACCTGTAAAACAGAGTTTGATGTTTATGTGCTGCAGTGCCCATGTGGACTGCGGTACGTGGGCAGTACAATTCTAGAAGTCCATAAAAGGATATTGCAACATTTAAGGGCGATTAAAAATGGCGACCGAACATATCCTGTTGCTCGCAATTTTGAAAGGTTTCACAATAAGGACACCAAAGGTCTGACATACTTTGTGGTAGATGCGGTAGAAGGGGATGCACGAGGCCGGAACAGGGAGAAAAAGCTCAGGAAACTTGAGTCCCGTTATATTATTGAGTTGGATTCTAAGCAGCCAGGAGGTCTTAATATTGAACAAGATTTATATACGCAGTTGTAGGTAAAACAACAGTATTGAGCATGTACTTATAATATTGTAAAAGATGATATGAATTATTGGATTTTAATTGTAAGAGAGTTTTTTTAGTCAGACAGACAAATGGGCAGTATATAAAGTCAGAATATACATAATCAACAATAATGATGGGTAATAGTAATAATGAATTCTGACATGGTGTTTAATATGGTACCATAATGTGCCCACAGGGGCGTGATTTAATTAAAACCGCGGTGAAAACAAATGCTAATGCCCACCTGGGCCTTAATGGGAAAAAGCCCACTTGGGCTTTATTGTGTAAATGATGCAGTTACAGATGCATACATGATGTCTTAATCAAACGATACGATGCATTTTACCAAGAAAATGGAATTAAGTGCAATTGCCGTTAATGGATTCTCCATTTGAAAAATAATGAAATATGGTGAAAAATAATATTATTAATGGCAAGAACTGTTAATACAGAGGTAATACTGTGTTAATGTACCATTCAATGAGCGTATACTGCAAAACTACGAGTCTGTCTTCACTAGCACTGTAGTTTTAGTTAACATGTGACACGTTTTTTGCACACAATGTATCTTTAAAAAATGGCCGCTCATATGCCTCGGCATCGGTGAGCAAGGCTGCTGGGCAGCTGAAACGCGTTCGATGGTGGCCGAATAAAACTTGAAATAACTGCACGAGGCGTCGTCGTCCTTGTTTGAAAGGAGTGAGTGGATTAATACAGACCCGCTCGTGTGGGGTCCCTTAAGACGACGCGACTTTCGTTTTGGAGGCAGCAAGGAATACACGAGAGAAGTGTGGAAGCTATATATATATATATATATATATATATATATATATATATATATATATATATATAGTTTTATGTGCCTGCATATATACATTGTCTTAGTAAGATGGTGGAACTTTTCATTTTTTTCACTGTCCTTATATTGCAAATCACCTCATCTGCTTCTGTCTATTGATCATTGCAGCATATATATTCTATTCAAGAATCACGTTGGTTCAATAAATATTGAAAATGCCCCACTGTGTATTCCTTGTATACTTCTCCGAGAGAAAGAGAGCACGAGTGACTGAGCGAAAAGGTTCTAGATTTGTAACCACGATCCCTGGGGAGGCTCAGGGTTGCAATGTTCTGTGGTTGGCAAAACCATTTGCTATCCGGCTAGGTTTAGGGGTGCATATGGTGGCACTCTGGGCTAGCTGGTCACTAGGACGACATATGCTGCTGGGATGCACGGAATCAGTCTGGCACCATCCCAACACGCAGTTCCTACTGGGCAGTGGGGAACTACACAACATGACTAAAAGTCCAGGTCCCATAAAAAGTGAGCACCATGAACCATTTATGAAGAGGAATGTCTATATATACTTCTCTGAGTCAGACTGCGGTGTCATTGCCTCTCATTGTTTTGTCCTAAAGGTCACACATTTGGCTGCTTATAAGTGATTAGATGAGAGGGGGGGTGTTACATTCTTTACAGTAAATTTTTGCAATATTCATGTTTGATATCACTATTCACTATTGTCTGTTCTTTTTCACTTTTTTTCCATTGGTGTCTTCACTTTCTTTCCTACCCATGGTTAATACAGAATATAACCTTCGGGTTGTTGGAACCTGGGAATTCCGAAGTATTCGGTTACTGGCTGCTGAGCACAGAGCTGACAAGAGGCTTGGTGACGACACCAAATGAAGAATAAACCCAAAAGTCTTCCTTCACTTGTGGTTTTTCTTCATTCTTTTTGGAAACATCTTAACAGGGGGGAATGGCAACCTTCCTCTGAAACAGTGGGATGCTGGACTGCTTGTTAGATGTGTTTTATCTATTTTAAAATGTTGCAGAAGGTGCACGAGGCGTGTGGGAGCAGAGGTCACGCTGAAGGAGGTAGCAGGGAACATGTATGGTTACAGAGGGGTTCGTGGGGAGTGAGTAGTTAGGTAAGTGCATAGAGCTATATGATGAGTCGGCTTCTGGGACCGTTCTACTTGTTGTAGGACTAGGTGGACATATGCATCGTCCAATCTTGATTATGAGTTGAACAGTAATAGGATGCCTGCTGTGTAATGTCCGTGAACCGAATAATGGCAACAAAAAAATGTGCTGCTGCTACAGTATTTCTTTTTCATTAGCCATAAACATACAAAATTTGCTGGGTTTGAATCCATAAAAACACTATGAATAATCGAGACCATGCTTGGAAGAAGTGTTCCCACCAATCCAAGAAGTAAAGCGTTCTATTTCCAGGCTCCAGTTTCTGGACAATCTCTGCCTCTATCGAGATAGACCCCATTATGTATGCATTCACAAAGCAGTTTAAGACCCTTATTGCATACCAACACCTCCCTCTAACCTCCACTCCTACATTCACTGTTTTTGATGTAAAAATAATTGCATTTTTCTGCTAACTACATTATTCTTCAATGAAGTTTAGCAAACACCTGACGTTGCTCGTGTATGCATCTGAACCTATTGTCTGGCCTATCTATAATGCTCACTCAGGGCTATATCTAAGATAGACAAAATACCTGTGGGTCGTTGGTGGGGACCTAAAATCTATTTCATTAGATACTTCATACAGCACGATTTTACAATTTACCTGATATTTGGAGACAGCACCACCTCAGATAAAAACTATGCTTTTACTGAAACATATTGTCAGAACACGGCCTCAGTGCTGGAAAGGGCATAGTTAAATAAGATTGCACAGACCACGCTGACAATTCAAAAACAGACCTTATCTAATTCAACGTTTTCTATTCAGCTATTTTAGAGAATGTCGTCAATTCATTAGCTTAGCTTTGTACTGTCTGAGAGCTATTTACAGTCCACACGAGTGGCATTGAATTGTCCTTTGAGGAGAGCCTACTAAAACAAGCATTTGAAATGCAATAGGTCTCGCATTTGTTATATTTTGAGTTATTGGCATTGTAATGTTATTGTTTTTTTCTTTATGTGTTTGTTGTGTAGTGTAGTGGTTGTATGTGGTGTGTAGTGAAATTATGTTAGTTGTATTAGACTGGTTGTTGTTTTAGTGGTGATGAATTATGTGTTGTGTAGTTTATTTGTGTAGTAGAATTATGTGGTATGGTGAAAAGATAGTGGTAACAGTTGTAGAGAAGAGATAGAAAGGAAGAATGAGTGGTATATGTAGTTTATGTAGGTAGTTGTTGATATTGAGAGACAAGATGAGAAATATTGCGTGATAAAGAGATAGAAGGAGTTCGTAAGTAATACTTGTTTAAAGAAGTATATTTGTTTATTAGAAGATAGATTAATAAGAGGATTGGTATCAGTATTTTGTTAGTGATAGTTTGAACATAGTTGTGTATGAAACTGTGTGTAAAGATGTGCAGTTAAGTATTTTATTGATGTGGTGATATTGTATGGGACAGTGAGATAGATGGGTGATAGAGTAGTAGAGATAGATAAAGTTGTAAGTGAAAGGGGTATATGGAGGGTGGGTGGAATGTGAGAGTTGTATTAGTTATAGTGTGAGAATATTTAGGAAAGTAGTGTGTGTTAGTAGGTAGTATATAAAGGAGATAGGTAATGTGATGGAGGAATGATATGGTGTAGGGGTATATTTTTTTTTTTTAGCATTTAATGATGTATTTCCCAAATAACTGAATATAAGTAAATTAAAACTTTTCCTTCTTTTTTTTTTATAGAAAATGTATTTTCTTTTGTAGACACACATATAGCATTTAAAATTTGTCCCAAATTGTTTATTCTAATAGCCAAAATAGTACCGGTAGTATAAACCTTAAAAGTTAAAATATATAAAGTTGGCAATATGGTGGAAAAGTTATACTGGAAAAAATATTTTTGAGTGAATTTACTACCAGTGGGCGTATTAATTTTTTTTTTTTTTTTAAAGTGTGTTTTTCTTATATCAACTTTGCAGAATTGGGTATGTAATCTTTGGCGTTGTGTAAATTGTTTTGGTTTGGCTAAATGGGTGTTTTAAGGGTTACATTTGTGAAACCGAAAGTTGAGTTAAGAATATAAAACTGTGGGGTAATGTGTGTGGAACGCAAACCCAAAAGTGTGACGAAAACAGCCTTGGTGGGCTATATAATCATTCCAGTGGCACGGCAATGGTGCTTTTGAGTTTGGCAAAAAAAGTATCAGAAGCTACTGCATCTGTCTCATTAGCATATAGCAATTACCATGTGTAAAAACTCTGTACCCTTGCAAGTTTCCCATGGTATATTTCCACCTCTTAAGAAATATAAGTGGAACTCACTCCAAATAATCAGAGCATTTCCCACAAATAAGCATGTAGGTGCTTGTGTATGTGGAGGGGGGTTTCACAAGTGAGGCCTAATTGTGGGAAGTGCTGATGTTGTGAAGTGGGTTCCAGATATATGCCTAAATAGGAAGAGAAATACGTTGTTAAATTTCAAGGGTACGGAGTGTTTTCAAAATGGTAATTGCTATATGCAATAAACTATGCTTTAACTTTAAGACCAAACTTAGGGTGTAAATGTATCCATGATATACATCTATAAGGGGAGCAGCCTGTTACACCTTGATTGCCCTGTGGTAACCCCGCTACTTCTTTTCGCAGGATTCCTGGCCAAGGGAACATAAAATAAACAGGGGTTTTAAAAAGTTGTTTGTAAATTCCCATTTCATCTTCTCCACGTAGCTTAAGCAACTAATAGGAAGCCAAAAAGGGACAAACGTTGCAAAAGAGTTAGCCCAAGGAAGTTCTGATAGGCTTTAGGATGGCTCAGTGACTTCATTGTGTTTGCCGCACAAAAATACCTTGCTACTTCTTATCGCAGGTTTCCTTGCTGAGGGATTATAAAGTAAGCAGCAATTTTAAAAAGTTGTTTCTAGATTCCCATGTTATTCTCTCCATGCAACGTAAGCAAATAATAGGAAGCCAATAAGGGGCAAATGTTGGAAAAGGGTTAATCGAAGGAAGCTGCGATAGGCTTCAGGGTGGCTCAGTGAGTTAATTGTGTTTGCGGCAAAAAAAGAAAATGTTTATGGGTTAAAATCTCAAGCTCTGGCAGGGCCTACTTAAAATTCCATCCTCCCTAAGTTACAAACCTTAGAACCATTAAAACTGGTGAAAAGTAATACCTTTTATTTAACATGCTTTGATTCAACAAATGCGGCATTAAGCTGGCTCGCGCCCTACCTGCACGTAAAAGTAACATACATGTTGCTCCCAATGTCTACCTCTGGGGCACTAACAACAAGTTATCCAATATCCGTTGTGGGTTTGACTCATTATTTCACACTCAAAATGAACCATCACAGATGCAACAATTCTGGCTGGTTTGTTTCACTCCAATAACTTCAGCAGCGTTCACCGAGGGCCTCCCTGTTTAAAAGTGCACACAGGGGTATGTACATACTGCGTAGACAGCATAACTTGTATTCGGATGGCATTGTCTGTTCACTACAGTTTTTTTTATAAGGGCAGCACCATCTGTTTAAATATGGCAGCTTCGGATATTATTACACATGGTAATTGCTATATGCAAAAATCTTGCATTAGTTTTAGTAAGGGCCACTGGGATTATATAATTTTTCAGCTGTGGCATCTCCAGCATTTTTATGAACTTGGTCGGGACGCCAAACCGGGGAGGTGGGGGCACTGGGCTGCTGGGTTTTAGCTGCCAGCCTGAAATGCCTGCCTCTAGGTTGTGGTGCTTACAGGGGAACAAAAATATCCCAAAAATGTCAGGCAGTGCTTGGAGAAAATTAAAGTAAACATTTGCAGACTGCCTGCACCGTTGGAAGATTCCTGACTCAACCTCTCATTAACCACATCCACAGATACAGCACCATTAGCAGAACACCCCTGTCGTAGCAGCTCCGATCAGAGCATAACAGCTGGTCTTTTCCAGCTTGAGAGGAGGTGGGAGGGACGAATGCTGCAATAAAATGCAAGCAGCTACAGGCCTGAAGCACCCACAGTCTAACACGAGCAGGGCAGTAAGAAAAATAATAAAATAGTCCCCCTACTAACAGATAAACACAACCAAACATACTGATACTGTACTTAGTCCCTGCTGCCTGGGTGGAACAAAGAGTAAAAGGAGGGATAAAGAGGCAGGACTGACCATTAGCAAGCACGGATTTTTAAAGGACACTGAAACAAACAAATCAAAAGCAGGGGGATGGCTTTTAGCCCACAGAGAAGTATACTAAAGTATACATGAGGTCGTATGCTTACACTCGACCTAAAAAATGAATAGGACAGACAATAACGTCAAGGGGCGTGGGGCACATATGAAAACAACGACAGAGACTCACTTGAGGCGATTAAGAGCCAAAAGAATCACTGTACGAGATTTCAAACAATGAGATTAAGTGTATGACCAAGAACTTCGTGGCCGGAAAAGAATGCTCATACCTATCTAGATCACAAGCATAGCAGATGAAAAGTGAGATGGTATACAAACCAGTTAAATTCATGGTTAGGGCTGAATGATTATCACCATTAACAAGACCGAAATAAATAATGCATTTTTTTTTTTATTTACAAAAATGAACACAGGCAAATGCTTTCTATTTGTTTGGCCAAGGTGGAGACACGGAAAAGGAAGAGACCAGTACATTGAATGTTGAATGCGCCAATAAAAGTCAAAGACATTGTGGTTATGCTAAACTCTTCTTTTCAAGCAATTCCAGAGGGCCGTGATAGCCTGGGTGTGGGCAAAAAAGTTAATTTTTTTCTGTTAAAGATCTTTCTGGTGGATACTCTATCTACCGCAAATTCCTCGCCTTTTGACTCCTCTCAGGCACAAGACTGGATCCAGAAAAATTCTTGCAACAGCTCCTGCACCGGTAGCTTGCACCATAGTTTTCCATCGTGGCTCAAAGCTGCATAAAGACTCTACCCTTCACACTAACATCAGTTTTCAGTTTTTCCCATTTTGTCAATGCCCTCAGTCACAAAGCAACATTAACAAGGCTAAGAGAATGATTGGAAAAGAGCAAACTTAACGTGCGGCCTTATTATCATTAGTCCTGCTGATCATTCCACAGAATGGGCAGAAAGGCAGTAAGGACTCTGCGGCTAGACAGACAAAGTCTCCGTCAGAAAGAGCATTACTGAAGGTAAGTAATTAACGCTTATGTTGGATATTTCTACCTGAAGGTTCCTCGCCTTATAAATCCGTACCTCAGTATCTCCCCTCTGTAGTGCAGGTGAGTCTGAAGAGAGGTCTTAAACCAGGAAGTCTTGCAGGCCTGAACAAGCAACATGGCCCTCCCTACAGACCTGAGAATCAGTACAGTAGTGGCAGGTGAAAGTATGGATTGAAGCCCGTGTAAGAGATTGAAAAATGTCCAAAACAGAAAAACTCCAAACTAGGGCCAGTGTTCCAGCCTTTGCTCTAATGAAATGAGCCCTAAAAGCCCTCAAGAGGCTCTGTTTATGACCAAGATATACCAGTTTGATGTGGGGGACACTCCATTAAGATAAGATTTTCCTGGACCGCATATCCATTTGACGCACCAGACAACCCAACAAACAACTGATCATCAATGCAATATTCCTTAGTCCCATCAAAATGGAAGCTAAGGGCATGCCTTGGCACCAACTGATATAATTTCTCCTGCTTCTTGGATGTATGTGTAGGAACATAGAATGTAGGCAGCATAATGGACTGTCCACATGAAAAGGTGACACCACTTTTGGAAGAAAGTGTGCGCTTGTTTGAAGGATTAGTTTGCCAAGGAAGATAGTTGTATATGGAGGTTGAACCTTCAAATTCTGAAGGTCGCTCATGCAATGAACAGAAGTCATAGAATGCAATTGTGGAGCGGCTCAAAGTGTGAGCACCTCAAAAAGATGAGCATCAAATTGAAGTCCCACTGTACCATGATAATGGGAGCAGGGGGAAAACTAGTGAGAATGCCCTGTAAGAAAACACTTCACAACAGGTAATTTGAATAATAAGGATCAATATGGTAGATGAAGAAATGCCAAAAGAGCTAATAAGTAACCTCTAACCATAAGCATGGAAAGCCTTGCCGGGCCAAAGACAAGATTATCAATAGAACATCAGACAACTTCGCTTGTAAAGATTCAACATGCTTCTCCTCACACCAGGAGACAAATTGAGACCAATGGACTGAATAAATGGGCTTGATGGAAGGGCAGAGTGGCCAGAATGCCATCTACCAATTCTGCTGCAAGGTCAAAACTGCTGAGCTGGTTCTGCTCAGTCTCCATGCTTGAATGTGTAGATTTTGGAGGTTCTGATGAAAAACCTTGCTCTGTTTCTGGAACAAAATGTCCTCCAGAAAGAGGAAGCCAAAGTGGAAGACAAATGCTCAGGGTCAGAAGATCAGAGTACTAGACCTTGCAAGCCCAATCCAGGGCCATGAGAATGACCTGCGCCACATTAGTTTCCTCAGGCCACACTGCTTTAGAACCAGTGCAGGAAACGAGTACAGGATGAGGAAGTTCCGCCAAAGGTGGAAGGCATCACCTAGGGACTCCTGAATTTCATCATTATGAATTTCTTCTTCCAGAGGAACGAGTTCTAAACTCAGAGTCCCAGAATTGGTCACTGGCCTCCAGCCTCCTTGGAGACCAGAAAGCAGCAAGAATAACAACCATATCCTCACTCTGCTCTGGGACTATTTCGATTGCATCTTTGGCGAGACACAACGGTACGTCCCTAGACAGGATTTGGGCAAGAGCATTTTTGCTATGTGCTGCTGAACCAAGCATGAAAACTGGGGTTATGAGCAGCATGAAAACTGACGGCATGTGAGGAGCATTCAGACAGAGTACAGCATACCCAACTTGAGCAATTTGCAGGACCCGTTGGTCTGAGATTATTTGACAAGGGTAAGGCAGGAAATGTTAAATTCAACCCACCATTGGATGCTCATGTTTATTCAAAGACGCACTAAAGTAGTTTTGTTGCATTGCTATATGAGGAGAAGGAGGAAGATTGCTATTGCTGTTGTCCTTGCCCATTGGCACCACCTATGCCCACAAAGGCCCAAAATTGCTTCACGTGCTTGCTGAATAGGCTGTGGAAGTTGGCGTTGACAAAAGGTAAGGCCCTTGGAATATCCTCAAATCTTTCAATGCTGCTGGTGGAAGTGATGTACCGAGGAGCCTAAATAAAGAGACTGCATTATTGCTTGGGCATGTTTAAATCTCTCCGGGTCGGAATTGGCTTTCTCAGCAAAGAGCTGGGCTCTGTTAAGGGTTATACCCATCAATGAAGCCTGGACGTATCTTGCAAATCTCACATCCAGGCATGTCTGTGAATTATGAGACTGGTTTCCATTGCACGGCCATCAAAGTCTGTGGAAACCAGAACACAAAATTTGCATGGCCACGTACTGTCCACCCTGAACTCCTTTGTGCAAAGGACATTCAAATTTTTTTCCACTGATGCTGGTAGAACCTCCTATGCCATCTCCCAAAGGTTGTGGCCATAGAAAGTCAGAAGGTAAGAAGCATTCAAGGAATATAAGAGAGGAGACGTTCTTGCCTCATGCCTCAATCGGTTTCTTCTCCCTGTCCAGAGTAGCAGAAGGTAAGGAGTTTAGGTTACCCTTACAAGTGGAGGCTGACCTCACTATGAATTTGGCTACAGGGTGTTGCATCATAAACTTGGGGTCCCCAGGTGCCAGTCAGTGGCACCTGGCAATGTGGTGGCTAACAGCTAGGGCCAAAAAGGGAAAAGACAAGCCTTACAATATGCGATCAACTAGAGCCTCAAGGAGAAGCAAAAGAGGCACAGATGTAAAGGGTCCAGGCTTAAGGATCTCCTTAAGCAAATTGGCTTTTGTCTCTTCTGAAGGAAGAGTGTCCAAACACTTCTGCAGCTCTCCTAATAACTATTAGGAAGGAAGTCCTTCCTTCAGTAGTAGAATCATATGATGGATCAAAAACCTAATTCAACCTAGGTGTCAAGGCCACTGGCATTCTGTCCAGGTAAAGTGCAGCATCTATGTAATGCAGAGAGAATACATTGTCTGGCACCTCACCATCATCCTCATCATGTTGATCTGTGCTAGGTATCTGAATGGCATCAGTTTCAGAGCTGAAATGGTCCCAATCATTGCAAAATATTGGTGTTAAGGGAGCCAAGCCACCAGGGAGCCCCCTTCAACAGATGGCTGTGCTTTAGTAATCATATAGCATGACATCAGGTGGACTATCACTGAAAAGCATCTAAAGTTGAGGCCAGCACCAATGGATTCGGTATAGACATCACAGGAGCTGGTGAGGGCACTTACAAAGCTACATCTCGTGAGGCCTTTCATGGAGGCATGGAAACACGGCCATTTGACAGTGGCAGAATGGGCAGACTCCAAGTGGAATTGGTCAGCATGTGGGGAGGGCTTTGTAGAGGGCCTAGGCCCGAGGGTGAATCGGACCACGGCCTTGATGACACAGACTCACCAAACACACTCACTATCTGTCTAGGCGCTGCCCGAGCGGTCCACCACCCAATTATTTATCACTGTCGGCCACGCCCAGACTCTACGGTGTGTGCTCAACTCCTACGTTGGTAGAGGCCGGGTGGTACTCTACATCCCTCCCCACGTTAGTTCCTAACCATGTTTCTCTCTCCATGGGTTTCTCCCTTCAGATCTGGTTGCTCCACGTATAGTCTTTGAGGACCCTGCTGGGTTCGGTCTTAAAAGGTACAGTGGTGTGGACCTGTTCCGTGCCCTTTCAGAGCCCTCCAAAACCTCGCTGTCCTCCATCTGGAGCAGCTGTCTCCCGGTGGGGCACAGGAGAGCGCCCTGCGACTTCCTTGTCAGAATCTCAGCACTTAGGGCTGGAGTTTCCAGCCCCAGCGATTCACCTCACTCCAGACTCCAATCTTCCTCAGAGGGGGGGCCGACGGGTGTCAGTCGTGCTTGGACTTGCTGTCCCATGGGCCTTTTTGAACCAGGACACGTACCTAGTTACGGTTTCCCCTTGGCGCGAGGCTGTGACCATGGCCCTCTGTATCCGGGTGATCTGCCATGAACTTCTTTAGAAGGATGTTCAGAATATGTGCCCAGGGTGTCAGTTTTTAATGAACACCATATCCCCTACCCTGAAGATTTGCCTGCGGGCACCTTGACTGGCTTTCGCATAGGTCTCTCGTCGATTCTCA
This sequence comes from Calotriton arnoldi, assembly GCA_963921515.1. Taxonomy (NCBI): domain Eukaryota; kingdom Metazoa; phylum Chordata; class Amphibia; order Caudata; family Salamandridae; genus Calotriton; species Calotriton arnoldi. Next base: position 862,453 of record CAWUFW010003137.1, read on the forward strand.
TGTGCTGCCTTCTCATCTAGAATGGCTCTGGCGGGTCGCTTTAGCATATGATCCATGAGTGCACAATCGGTTGTGCTGTGGTGGGGGATTTGCTGGTAGGCCTCTCCACTTCCCCATTGGCTTGGGGTCAAGCTGGTGTAATCTTTTCAAGGCTTTGAAGATAGTTTTTTTAAATCCATGCCCTGAAATGGCGATCCATTGTTGGTTCTGATTACCTGAGGCAGGCCAAACAATGCAAACGTTTTCTCGAGCACCGGAAGTATTGCCTTGAATGCTGTGGATTGGGTTACTTCCACCACAGGGTATGTGGAATGGTCGTCCATAATGATGATAGAGAACCTCCCTTCAAGGAAACTCCTAAAGTTCACGCTGAGATGGGTCCACAAGTGTCAAGGACTGTCCACTTTGGCCACCTGGACTTGCGCTTCGCTAATCCACCTCAGGTGATTTGGCATGGGACACACTTGCAGACAACTTCATCCACCAGTTTGTCCATCCCCAAGAACCAAACCTTTCGTCTTAGGCTGGCCCGGGTCTTGGCCTTGCCCTAGTGGCCCAGATGCGCTAAGTTGACCACTTGGGTCTATAATGTCCTTGGGTCCACAATGTGTGAGCTCCAAAGCAGGAGGCCATCAATGGTGTAGCTGAGCTTGTGGCTGACCCACCATAGTTGAGTTAGGACATTTTTGTCTTCTGCATTCCATCCTCTGGCCCATCCAGAAAATGGTTCCATTTTCAGTCACAAATGGCATCCACCACCTTTTGGAGGGAGGGGTCCACGCTGGTTGCTGTCCGGATGTCCTCGGATGTCACTGTGCCCGGGCAGGCCCTTTGCTGACCATGTTGACGAAGTCCACCGGCCATTCGTCCTCATCCTTGTCATTCTTTTCTACTATTCGCGGATGTCTTGATAGGAAGTCTGCAGAGTTATGCACTCCGGGTTTGTACGCCATGGTAAAGTTGTACATATGGAGCTGGATGGCCCACTGCTCAATCCTGGGTGGTGGGTTGCAAGACATCCCAGCGTATGAGGGGGACCAGAGGCTTGTGGTTCGTAAAAGACTCAAAGTAACGGCCGCACGGATAGGGATGAAAATGACAGCAACCGCATCGGATGGCCAGGGCCTCTTTCTCAATCTGTGCATACCTGGACTCCGTATCTGTGAGCGCTCTGCTGGTGTATGCAATCGGGACTCATGTCTTGTGGCTCAACTCCTTCATTAGGACAGCCCCCAGCCTTATGGGGCTGGCAACGGCAACCAGTACCATGTGCCATCCTTGATCACAGTACGCCATTGTTGCGTCGCTCATGAGGGATCCTTTTATGCTCTGGAAGGCCTCCTCTGCCTGGTCAATGCATTCACATTTGACATCTGCCTTTGTGAAAGCCCTTAAAGATTCCGACAAGGATGCCAGGTTCAGGATGAACTGGCCATAATAAGTAGCAAGGTTTGGAGTTCTGGATGTTGGCACGGTGCAAATCGATTTGGCCTTCTTTGGGTTGATCGTCATTCCTTCCTTGGAGAAGATGTAATCGAAGAACTCGATTGATTGCTCAAAGAAGGAGCACTTCTCCTTGTGCAGAGTCAGGCCATCCTCTGATAGAAGGGCTAGGGTGGCGCTGAGGTGCATGTGATGCTCCTCGACTGTGTTAGAGTATATGAGGGTGTCATTGATAATGTTAAGCACGCCGTGAGGCCGGACAGCACCTCCCTGATTGTGTTCTGGAACACCTCTGCGACAGACGAAATGCCAAAATTGAGATGTTTGTATCTCCAGAGGCCGAGATGGATGGAGAAGGTGGTGATGTACTGGCATGCGGGTCTAGTTTGAGCTTATAGTACGTAGTCTTATGGTCTAGCTTGGAAAACCATTGCTCCCAGTTGAACTCAGAGATAATGTCATCCATCGTCTGCATTAAATGTCTCTCATGGAGCATTGCCGCATTCAGGCGGCGCATGTCGATGCAGATGCGCACTGATCCCGGTTGTTTCGGCTTGGGGGTGACAACCAGCAGGGACACCCTGGGGGTGGGCCATGTAACTTTTTTTATGACGTCCAGCGGCTCCAATTTCTTCAGCTCTGCTTCTGCCTGCGTGGGACGTGTTGTCACCCAGCATGAGGTGTTTCAATGTAGCTGCCTCTTGCACTGGGATTGTGATGTACGTCTTTGTCCAGCACTCCTTCAGACGCGTGCAAAGTGATTGGTCTTCCCTCACTTGGAGCAGGTCCTGCCTCTAGCCGGGCAACTATTGAGTTGGTGCTGGTCCATACCACTGTTTCTGCATTTGGAGAGGGTAGCTGTTGGTGTGGCTGCCATTGGGGACCCTCCAGTCTGTCGATATACTGCATTGAATCTTTCTGCCTTGGATTTGGGGACCCTGGGTACCATGCACCCACTGAACGGGCGCCCGGTTGAGGGCCAGTTGCATCTCCTCTGCATGACTGTTGGAGAGCTTGTGTTAGCGTACCAGGACTAGGATGATGTCCAGCGATATGCCAGGCTGGAGCAGGATGAGTCGTCGAAGTGTGGCGAACCAGCATCCCTTGGATGAGCTGGGTGCACACTTCTTTCGGTTGGTTGTCGTCAACACAGTCTGGCAAGATGTCGTAGCCAGGCATGGAAAGGATTGATGTTTTCATTGTCTTACGGTCTGGCTTGACGCGGTTTGAAACTCTCAAAGTCGCGTTGAGCTGTGGGTCAAAGTGTGCGTCGGGGGGTTGGTCAGCTGCGTCATAGTCGTCATCGGTCCCCGTGGCTGGCAGGGTCTGAAAGAGTTTGTAGAGTTCCTCACCTCTGAAGTGCAGGAGGAGAGACCTCTTCACTGTACTGTCTGTTTTGCGTGTGGCGCAGAAATAGTTGTTAAGCCGTCTCACCCACGTGTGCCATCTGGATGCTCCTGTGACTGGGTTCGCCAGGGCACTGAAGAGTTGCAGAGCAGGTAGCGATGTGTGTGGGTTGTGGCCATGCAACGTTGAGGGCCCAGCCACTCCTGCTAGCTGCTCATCTGCCATGGCGTGGAAATGCATGCCAGTCGTGGAGGGGTGGTACACTCATGTGGTCCTCAGTGGCTGGAGCTGCCAGAGAGTTGGTGCGCACGGCCGTAGCGCCTGGGAGGGTTGTGAGTCACAGGATGTTGCTGGAAATACTTGGTTGAGGCCTGGTGGGCAGCTATCGCCTCTGGATACAGACGCAGTGAGCGTCAGTGGCCAGCAGGTGGCGCCGAGGCCTGGGAGCATGAGGCCGTGGAGTAGGCGCGTCACTCACTCGAATGCCTGCAGGTGGTGCCTGAGAGACCTGATGAAGCCCTCTTGCTGTAGGAGAGCTGCCGGATGAACAGCACACAGCGGCTCCTCTCCCTCGGGCACCGGGAGATGCGGAAAGGTGGCAGCAGCCTCAGGTGGGGAACAGGGCTGTGCCTGGACCAGGTTAGCCCACCCACTGGGGTTGCAGCAGAGTTGGCAGGTACCAATGCAGGGACATCGCGCCTGCATGGAACAGCCCAATCAGCTGCACACCTGGGAAGGCGTGCAGGAGGTCCGGGTGCTCAGCTGGGAGGCGGGAGGGCTTCAGGTGATTCAGATGCTGCGAGGGACGTGAATGGCCCTCCTCATCACCAGTTGTAGGAAAGTGTCCCTTTTTGACATGGTCACCCCCACTTTTTGCCTGATACCTGATTTGATTTCGACTGAAAGTGCACTGGGTCCCTGCTGACAAGTCCCCAGTGCTAAAGATCTTTCCCAAAAATGTACTATTGTTCCACAATTAGCACAACTTATAAGTCCCTAGTAAATAGTACTCAAGGTACCTAGGGCATTTGGACTGAAGAGGGCCCACTAGGGCTGCAGCACAAATTGTACCACCCTAGGGACCCCTCACCAAGATCATGAAAACTGCCATTTTAGGCTGTGTGTCTTGGTGCAGACAAAAACGAAGAGTCGACATGGCACACAGCCCTGCGTGCCATGTCTGCAGACACTGCACAAGATATAGGTAAGCCAACCCTCCAGCAGGCCTTACAGCCCAAAGGCAGGGTGCACTATATCCCATGTGTGGACCTATCTGCCTGAGCAGATGTTACCCAACAATGTCGAAGTCCATTCTTAGACATTGTAAGTAAACAGGGAATCTATAATGAGTACTTGGGCTGGACACTCGTCATTACGAAGTCCCCAGCTCCATGATGGCTTCACTGTACCCTAAGATGTTTGGTACCAAACGTCTCGCATTAATAAATGTGCACTGATGCCAGTGTCGAATTTATTAATAAATGCACACAGAGTGCACCTTAGAGATGCCCCCCGAAAACCTACAGATAGTTGAAGATGCCAACCTCCCTGTCCTGATCCCACTTTTCAATGGGAAGACAAGTGGGGAAATTAGTTAGATTAGGAGGTGGGACCACACCTAGCAAGCAGCACCCCTAAGGTGGGACAGCTGATGTGGGCCCCACTTTTAGAATCCTCTATCTTGTATTGACAGGAATTAGCCTATTAGGGTCAGGGTTATGCCCACTCCCCACAAGAAGTGGTCATATTGAGGGTGTAGTCACCCTAAGGTAGGTAGCCCATTGGCTACTACCTGGTACTTCTCTTAATGCCCCTAAATTGAGTATTTAGGTGGCATCCCTTGACCCAGAATGTCAGATTCGATGGACCTAAAGAAGAAAAGGACACAGAAGAGCTGCTGAACTTGAGAACTGAGACCCTGCCATGGTGTTTTGGCGCAAACCCCTGCCTACCACTTTAAGACTAGACAATCGAGGTGAACTGTCTCGTCCTGCTGCTGTGTGGCCTCTAAGAACCCCAGAGGACTGCCAGCTTTTGCCATTTTATTTTGTCTTGTTTTTTTTCTCTCTCACAATGCAATCTGTATCTCCACCTCCACCTTTTTTTAGAAGTTCCAGGAAATCCACCAATCTCATGGAAGAATTGGTATGATGCTTTTATTACCTATCTTGGCGCCATTGGCGCGTCACGCTACAGGGCAGAGAGGAAAAAATATCTTCTCCTTCATTCTTTGGGTTTTGAAGGGAGGTCTGTTTTTAAGCATTTGCCTCCCTTAGTACATGCCCAAGATGCAGAAGAAATCAATGAGTTTGTTGAGGCTGTAAAGAAATTAGAATTACGCTTTGATGTACAGCCAAGTTTGGTTGTTATTAGGCACAAATGTTTTAAACGTGAACAAAGGCAAGGAGAGGATGTCAAAACTTTTATCTCTGTTTTGAGGAAGTTGAGTGCAGACTGTCAGTTTGAAGCTTTCACTGAACAATTGATAATCAATCAATCAATCACAGAATTTGTAGAGCGCACTACTTACCCGCGAGGGTCTCAAGGCGCTGGGGAGAGGGAAGGGGGGGGTGCTGCTACTGGTCGAACAGCCAGGTCTTGAATAGCCTCCTGAAGGTCAGCAGGTCTTGGGTCTGTCGTAGGCTTAGTGGAAGGGTGTTCCAGGTCTTGGCGGCGAGGTGTGAGAAGGATCTGCCGCCGGTGGTTGTTCTTCGAATGCGAGGGACGGTGGCGAGGGAGAGGTCGGCGGAGCGGAGCTGGCGGTTGGGGACGTAGAAGAAGAGTCGTCTGTTGAGGTAGGCTGGGCCAGTTTTGTGGAGTGCCTTGTGTGCATGGATGAGGAGTTTGAAGGTGATCCTCCTGTCGATGGGGAGCCAGTGCAGGTTCCTCAGGTGGGGGTGATGTGGCTGTGGCGTGGTACGTCGAGGATCAGGCGTGCGGAGGCGTTTTGTATGCGTTGCAGTCGCTTGATGAGCTTGGCCGGGGCTCCCGCGTAGAGGGCGTTCCCATAGTCAAGTCTGCTACTGACGAGGGCCTGGGTGACTGTTCTTCTTGTGTCTGTCGGGATCCACCTGTAGATCTTGCGAAGCATGCGGAGGGTGTTGAAGCAGGAGGAGGAGACTGCGTTGACTTGCTTGGCCATGGAGAGCGTTGAGTCGAGGATGACTCCCAGGTTGCGTGCGTGGTCGGTGGGTGTCGGGGCTGCTCCCAGCATCGTTGGCCACCAGGAGTCGTCCCAGGCTGAGGGGTTGGAGCCGAGGATGAGGACCTCCGTCTTGTCCGTGTTCAGCTTTAGTTGGCTGATCTTCATCCAATCGGCGACGGCCTTCATTCCTTCATGGAGATTGGCTTTGGCGGTGAGGGGGTCCTTGGTGAGGGAGAGGATCAGTTGAGTGTCATCGGCGTAGGAGATAATGTTGAGGTCGTGCTGTCTGGCGATGCGTGCGAGCGGGCCATGTAGATGTTGAACAGTGTTGGGCTGAGGGAAGATCCCTGGGTACGCCGCAGATGATCTCGGAGGCTTCGGATCGGAAAGGTGGGAGGCGGACTCTCTGGGTTCTGCCGTCGAGGAAGGAGGTGGTCCATTCCAGGGCCTTGTCTCGGATCCCTGCGTCAATTGGTCCATAAAACGATTTAAAATACCCACGACCACTGGAGGTCAAAAATCATTATGAAATTAAAACTACGAGTTCCGGCATGCACTGTAATCAATTCTATTAAGAGGGGCACACCGGAAGCCTCAAATCAAGTAATGCACGCAGGGAACTGTGGGATTCTAAGAGAACTGCTGAGTTTTTAAATTGCCTCTGAAGAAAGAGCGTGGACGCTCTGAAACGCGTAAGGCAAAATGGACAGAAAAGTCGGAGCTGTAATCCTGTTCCTTGTTATTAAATGGTTGAGAAACTCACCAGCTGGAGGAGTGCGTCTCTGAATGCAGGGCATTCCTTTGGAAGATATGTACACGGCAGGTCCAGCCGTGAGAGGTCGCACCACCCACCAATGTTACAAGGGCTCGTCTGCCATGAATCATCGTGGCTGTGAGGACGGCGCAGCTGATGTCTGGATTGCGGAACAAGCTTACAGCCCTGAGACCCACTGGAGGGGAAGAATTGGTCCATAAAACGATTTAAAATACCCACGACCACTGGAGGTCAAAAATCATTATGAAATTAAAACTACGAGTTCCGGCATGCACTGTAATCAATTCTATTAAGAGGGGCACACCGGAAGCCTCAAATCAAGTAATGCACGCAGGGAACTGTGGGATTCTAAGAGAACTGCTGAGTTTTTAAATTGCCTCTGAAGAAAGAGCGTGGACGCTCTGAAACGCGTAAGGCAAAATGGACAGAAAAGTCGGAGCTGTAATCCTGTTCCTTGTTATTAAATGGTTGAGAAACTCACCAGCTGGAGGAGTGCGTCTCTGAATGCAGGGCATTCCTTTGGAAGATATATATATATATATATATATATATAAAGTCCAAGCCCCACTTGCAGATACAAACGGGTCCGACACAGCTAGGGAACATTCTCAAGTGGATTTATTTTCAATAAAATGTCTCTGCGCATAGTTTCTGGATTAGTGAAACGCAATGGCAGACGCGTTTCAGCCTGACAGCTTTCTTCAGTGCCGGTCTCACTCGCAGGCCGTCTCATCCGGGGTCCATATCACTGATGACTAGTCCACTCCCACTGGAGTAAATGGATTGACCCCGCCTCTGCCTTAAAGGTGTAATGATGTATCTGACGACCTCATCATGCGCTTCGATGCATGGTGATATGCCTTTGCCGAAGTGAAAGTTCATTAAGTAATGCGAGCTTTCAGACACACAGTGGTGTCCCAACAGTGTTGGCTCACGGACAGCATACCAACCGCTGCAGCCTGTCCTTGCAAGTTCGTTTTGCGGTACGTCCACTTGGGCGTCCCGATGCAGTCAAATGCTGCTTCCTCCCTCCCCATGCAGAAATAACGATTCCACTGTGGTGTTGAATGCTGGGGGGGCGACGCGTAGTATTGTCAAACCTTCTCCAAATTCGCTGGCTGACACGTTGCACCAAAGCGGGAGGGTGTGCCGGTAGCCAGTGCCTGTGATACTGGTAAAACAGTTATAGTTAGGACCTTGTTTCTATTCAAAAAGCGTTTTTCCTTTTGCCAATATCTTTGGCGCCGTTTGACGAATCTTCGTGAAATTTTCCAAACTAATGGTTCACTCAGGTCAGCTCCTGTCTTGAAAGTTTCGGGGTGATTAGTCAAGCAGGGGCCAAGAAAAAAGGCGGGTCCCAAAACACGTTTTCCCCATGTTAATTTCCATAGAAACTTTAGACAAAGCTACAGCCCGAACTGCTGAACGGAATTACACCAAATTTGGCAAAACGGTAGGTCCTGGCAAAGAAAGCGTGCTTTTTTTTATATGGTGTAAATCCGTTCAGTAGTTGCTGAGAAATTAAAAAAATAAAAATATCGATATCTGAGCACCGAGGAGGATTCGCGAACCCTCCCGAGCACAAGCTTCATTCTGATTGGCTGCCAACACTCCAAACCAGGAAGTGTTGGCAGCCATCTTGTGACTCGGTAACTGAGTCGCAAGAAAACAGTAAAAAAAAAAGATGAAAAACAAGAAAAGGGGGCAGGGTAGAAAAACCCTGACCCCCCTAGGCCTGCTCAGGGGGTCCCACAAGGACCCCCAGGGCCAAAAAAAGCATTTTTTTTTTTTAAATCGGTCAAATTCACGCTGGGTGCGTGAATCCGGCCGAAAAAAGAGAAAAATAAACAAAGTGCGGGCTCCCGCGCTTTGTTTTCTATAATCCCCCGGGTGGGCCAGGTCCCGAGGGTAATGTGTAATTATGTAGCAGGGGCCCCCGCAACCCCGGTGATGCTAGGGCTCCTCCCAAGGCTTAGATAATTATATGCGGGGGCACGCAGCCCCCCGCAGCCCCAGTCACCACCACCTCCCCGGGACTTTAATTATGATGGGAGGGGGTCGCGCGTCCCCTCTCCTGGAGCCCTAGATGGCCCTGGGGAACGCCACCCCCCCAGGGCCGGCTCCTGCAATGTCCCGGGGTGCCCACCCCCAGGACATTGCCGTTTGCTATGGCAGGGCGGGAGCACGGCTCCCGCCCTACCATAGCAAACACTGCTTTGCTTCTTGGAAGTGAGAGGACGAAACCTGCTCTCGCTTCCAAGAAGCAAAGCAGAATTCCTTTTGGGCAAGGGGAGCTACATGTTAGCAAATGTAAAAAAAGCTGGTGTCTCGCGGGAGGCCCCGCCCCCTCCCTGCACCACGGTGCAAACGCGCCTCCTGGCACGTTCTAAGTTGGGGGATTAAGTCCCCTTGAATCCTGAGGGTTCCTGGGGACCAACTAGCCCACCAGGTACCTTCAGTAAGCCCCACACAGTGGGATTGCTGAGAGGTAGTCCGAGGCCATGCCCCTTTTTACACCACTCTGCAAACGCGCCTCTTGGCGCACTGCTGGTGGGGCGATGAGGTCCTCTTGTGTCCTGAGCAGCAGTGCACCAGGAGGCACATTTGCAGAGTGGTGTAAAAAGTGGGCGTGGCCTCGGACCACTCTCAGCAATCCAGCTGTGTGGGGCTTACTGGAGGTACCTGGTGGGCTAGTTAGCCCCCAGGGACCCTCAGGATTCAAGAGGACTTAATTCCCCAACCCAGAACGCGTCAGGAGGCGCGTTTCCAGAGTGGTGGAGAAAGGAGGCATGGCCTGTGTCCACCTGTCAGCTCTCCCACTATCTGGGGCATACTGAAGGTTTCAGTTAGGGTAGTTGGCCTCTAAGGACCCCCAGCAGCGATGGGGACTTTAATCCCCATCCAAGAGCGCGCCAGGAAGTGCCTTGGCAGAGTGGTGGGGAAAGGGGGCATGGCCTGCTATGAGAACTTAGCAATCCTGCTGTGTGGGACTTACTGGAGGTAATAGTAGGGGGTAGTTGGCCCCCAAGGTTGACCTTAGGGGCTAACTACCCCTCCTGTTACCTCCAGTAAATCCCACACTGTGGGATTGCTAAGAGGTCTTCGGAGGCCACGCTCACCTTTCTCCACCATTCTGCAAACGTGCCTCCTGGCACAGTACTGGTTGGGGGATGAAGTCCACTTTACTCCTGAGGGACTTTGGCAGCCAAGTAGCCCTCCTGGTACCTCCTCTAAGCCCTACGCAGCGGAATTCCTGAGCGCTGGTTGGAGGCCCAGCCCCCTTTCTCCACCACTCTGCAAACACGACTACCACTTAAAGAAGCATTTGAAATGTAAAAGGTCTCGCATTTGCAAAAGTTAGAGCTATTAGCGTTGTAAATCTAAAAGTGTTTTATTAATATTTCTTGGAGTGGAGTGGATGTAGGTTGAGTGTAGTGGAATTATGTGGAAGGTTGTGCAGTGAAATTATGTGGATAGAAAGTATGTTGTATTTAGTGTATAGGAATTATGTAGAGTGGGATTATGTGTTATGGAGAGTAATTATGTGGTATGGTAGTCTGTGTTGTGGAGTGGTAACCTCAGGTTTAGTCTTCCTCATTTCCATAGAAGCTAAACTATGAACTCAATGAGACAAAAAAAAGAAGGAATCACTAAGGAGCACTTTTGGGCCTAGTCAGAGGTATGAGCAGGGCCACTGGAATTATGCGACTGTTTGGCTGCACCAACTTTCGCACAATTATACATTTTCTGCATTAGCCACATAATTCATCATCTGTTGCCTAGTCTGCAGATTTGAACAAAAAAAAGCCTTGTTTCTAGCTCAAACGGCTCAAAAGTTACCAAAAATGCAGCGACAAGTGTTACAGCGTGGTGGAAGGTCCTTTGTAAACCTAGAATGGCCACCTGTTACTTATTGCTAAATGTAGGTGTTAAATTGGTACTAATGGTGTGCAAGCCACTCTTGCTTCTTTCTGCGCCTCTCTTGCCTCTTTCTGCATTTCTGTTGCTTCTTTCTTTACCTTTCTTCCTCTTTCTGGACTTCTGTTGCCTCTTTCTGCATTTCTCTTGCTTCTTTCTGCGCCTTTCTTCCTCTTTCTGCACATGTTCTACCTACGTAGGCATAGTTAGAAATTAGCATTTTAAAAACCTTTGAAATTCACTGAAAAAACCATAGGTTTCAGGGACGTTATAGTTAGAAATTAGCATTTAAAAAACCTTTGAAATTCACTGAAAAAACCATACGTTTCAGGGACGTTATAGTTAGAAATTAGCATTTAAAAAACCTTTGAAATTCACTGAAAAAACCATAGGTTTCAAGTACGTTATAGTTAGAAAGTAGCATTTAAAAAACCTTAGAAATTCACTGAAAAAACCACAGCTTTCAGGGACGTTACAGTTAGTTGGACATTTCACTCGTACAAAACCAGAGAAATTCGGCCGTTATAGTTAGTTGAGCTAACTAAAACTTGTGCCCCCGCAATGCACTGCTGATGACGTCACATATTACATCATTCATGACATGGTCAGTGACAACACTGATGACATCACTGATGACATCATCCACGTGATAATCTGATGCACCTCCTCACACCCTAATATAACCTTTGATACACCCAATCTAAAATACAGACTACCATTTTCGAAACCATAGACACACCAATACCAGTTACTACATACCCACTCACTGATTCCTAGGTCTACACACACATCCACTCATTCACCCATACAGTCACTCATACATGCAGTCACTCATCAATACAGCACTATCATATGCACTGATACACCTATACAGACACTCACACACCGCAACTCATCCATAGAGTTACTCACACACCTAGTCAGTCACGCAAAGAATCAATCACACTCCCATTTACTCACCTATACAGTTATACACACACCACCTGACTTATTCATACAGTTACTAACACATACTTACTCTCTTATACAATCACTGATACAAGCACACACTCATCCATACAGCCACTCTCACAATCACTCACGCTCACATATAGTCATTTATATACTCCAACACTCACATATACTGCCTTTCACATATGCAGTTACTCACACATGTACCACTGAGACATCCATTCACTCACCAACACACCCATACACACACTCACCCACCCACAAGGTGGAAGAGGTATGGTGCAGCGGCCAGGGCAGCTGACTCCGGAGCGCGGGGCTCACGGTTCGATCCCCGGCTCCGGCGTCAGCTCAGCTCAGCACCTTGTGACTCTGGGCAATAGCTCACTTAATTTCCACGAGGGCCCCCAGCGCCTTGAGACCCGTAAGGGTGAGTAGTTCGCGCTTTACAAATACAGATTTACGGATTTTTTTGTGTTTTTTTTACTCACCCACCCATACAGCCCTTCACAGATATACTATTGAACCCATACATCCAGTGATTCACCCACTCACACATCTATGCACAGAGTCACACACCCCCCACCCACCCACACAGACACTCAGGCACCCATACAGATACTCAGACAACCAATCAATAACCCATATAGACACTAATGTAGCTACTCACCAACCCATGCAGCCGCTTACACACCAACTGACAGACTGATACAGACATTCACACAGTTTAGTCACTAACCCATGCATTCAGTAAGACACGTTTAATCACTCACTTATACAGTCAGTCACGCACCTACTAAATCATCCATTCAGACACTTATACACCCACAAATCTTCAATACACCTTGGCATATATATATATATAAAACATATTTAAACTTTACAGAAACACACATTCACTGGATGATGTCATCAGTGATGTCATTTGAGATGTAATCAGTGATGTCATCAGGGATGTCACTGACCATGTCATGAATGATGTAATATGTGACGTCATCAGCAGTGCATTGCGGGGGCCGTTATAGTTAGTTAGCTCAACTAACTATAACGGCCGAATTTCTCTGGTTTTGTACGAGTGAAATGTCCAACTAGCTATAACGTCCCTGAAACCTATGGTTTTTTCAGTGAATATATATATATATATATATATATCTCCCCTGAGAGTGGTATAAACCTATGTTCCTTCCCTTATTACACACCAGCTTCATTATTAAGCCTGCTTTAAAAAAGAAATAGGTTGTTGAATAATTGATACTATAATGATTGAATAAAAAGTCAGAAGCAAGGAAAGATAAAGTTTTTTTTTTTTAGTGAATTGGCATTTCTTAAAGAGGTTTTTTGGTTCTTGGTGTATTTCTGTATTTTTTCAAATATGCATTTCTGTATTTTTTCAAATACGATTTAGTGGCAGACAGCAACTGTAAAACTAGGAAAAACAAATTAGAGAGTTAGGATCCAGACAGGACCGTGCGTATCCCTTTGTTAATTATGAAAAAACAACTTGGACGGGCCCTGTGAAATGGCTTGTCCTGCACTGTGGTGTCTGGCACCACATTGGCTAGTAAAGTGAGAAAGTTCTCATCCTGATCCCGAGGAGACCGGAGTAGGTTGCAAAGCGGGCGAGCACCTTGACGAATGTGTGACTATAGGGGCTCTCCCCTCCTGGGACCAGATTAGAATCAATGAACTTCTAATAACGTACGCACATATTGGTGGACTACAAATCACGGTCAGTCCCCTTAGCATATATAGCACACCTTAGCGTGTGTGCTAAAAATGCGTATTCACGTGGCTTAAAAGTTTTTGCCACTCACTTTCACTTTTTCACTTTCTCACTTTACTTATTGAGAGGTCCTGAAGAAAGCCCAACTTAATATAACCTAAGGGCTGAAACATGTAGACCAGCGATAACAGAGACACAATTATTTGTCTTTTTTTATCCACTCATTGTTTTAAACATACCCTGGGTACCTATACATAATAAAATTAACGCTAGGTAATTTACCCTGAGGTAATTTTAACATCACATCACATCACTTCATCACATAAACACAACAACCCGCTCCACTGTAATCAGGTGTCGCAGCACAGCCGAGTAGCATTCTGCTACTCGGTTGGGAACCCGATGATGAAGCATGACACCAACTAGGTTGGTGTGTGAGGGTTCTTCTGACTAGCCAATGTGGTGCCAGACACCACAGTGCAGGACAAGCCATTTCACAGCAACTGTAAAACTGCAACTCTAACAGTTCTTGAAAAAGATAAGATACTTGTGATCAATGTGTTTTGTTCTCCACATCTCGAATGTTTGTCTTACCGTCCATGCAGTGCAGGGTTAGGTGTAGATGAATCTCAGCCAGCATCTTTGCAGTAACAGTCTGCTCTGGTTGTAATGTTTTGCTGCTTCTTTCTTCTAGTTTATGTCTTGCAAACTCATTTTTAAGGTTTACCCTAAAATGTTTCTTCAAATGAAGAAGTTCGAAATGAGGGTTTCCAGACCAACCTCTGATCACAAAATGTACAAATGATCTTCCTAGAATTCACCTTTATTTCCCTTTAGTAAATTGGTACAAATTCCCAAATTGTAGACCCCTGGAGGTCTTTTCTGCTTCCTGCAATGTTTCATCAGAAAAATAGCCTATTTTTGCCTCCCTGTTGTTCAAGTGCAGAGGCATGATCCAGCACTCTCCAGCAGTGGCTGATGGGGTGTTCCTCCTACACAAAATGAACAAGTGTCTATGTCTTCTGCCCCATGCAAAATAGTCATATGAGGAGGGCATTTTTTCAAGCAATCATTTTCTTCGACTGGAGGAATATGTAAAGTTTCAACCAGTTAAACTCTTACTGCTTCTCTAAACAAAAAGTCTGCAGACCAGTGCCGGAAGTCCATTTGGGTCTACATATTTCCAGTTTCTGGCCCGTGGATAAGCCCACTTTTTTTTTAACTTTTGAGCAGAGTTCAAATTAAATGCATAAAGTAAATACGAAGGCGAAATGACACATCACTCAAACATACTCAACTCGTTTTTTTATATAATAATATCCCCTCATGGAGAGTGTGGCCTAAACCTTGATGTTGATGGTCGCTGGCTAGTAGAGACACAGGTGGCGGCAAACCTCAGGGACTCTTTCCATATCACAGAAAGTCGAACTAGCAGCAAAAAAGCCAACATTGATGGAGCAGTTGTTTCTGGATGTGTAGATGATGAGGTTAGGTGCTGAGAGCCTGAGAAGAAGACAGACTCCATGGTCGAGGGCACTTGCCCTGACCTCGTCAAAGAAACGGCAAGATGGTGCCATCTCCGTGAGATAAGTGGTAGGAGGTAGAGCAGGAGATGACGGGTGTGGAGGAGCCATACTGCTCGATCGCAGATACTAGAGATCCAGACACTAGGGCATGGCTAAAATTCTACCAAATGTCATGCTCCTCATCTATTACTTCATAGAGCAGGAACATGAAGTAAGACTTGCAGTGGGTGCACATATATTGATGAGGACACGGCATGGGGAGAGAGGGCATTGGCCCACAGACGAACACCAGTAGCTGTGTCCTACAGGAGAGAGCAAAGTACAGGAGAGGATTTGTGTGAACCTACCAGGAACCCTTGGGGAGCACCCCCTCCCTCCATTTGTGAAGGACTGTGAACACAGTTCAAGAATGAAACCAGTCGGGGGCCTCCCTACAAGAAACCTCACTTATAAGCTGCAGCAGCCACACAGTTGACGGAGGAACAACAATACTGAAGGAGAGAGGTATTTGGCCCTAGGGACTATGGGGCATATTATCAAGGATGTGCGATAATTATCGCAAAGCACACTTAGCGCTTATTTTTTTATCGCCGGCTATCGCTGGATTATATCGCGGAGATAACGCGTTATTTTCAACGCTTATCTCCAAGGCGATAGAAAATCCGGCGATAGCGGCGAAACCCAGCAATAACGCGCGAAATCCAGCGATAAATTCCACGCGATAATGAAAAGCTTGCTAATAGGCAGGTGAGGACTTAACCTCACAATCCACCTCCCATTGACTAGAATGGTTAAGTCAAGTTTTAAAGAGGTGTTAGATTCCAGCGATAATCGCGGTTAGCGCGAATTATTTTATCGCTTTGCGGGCCTTGCTAATAGGGGGAAGTTGTGTTTGTGACTGTGTTCAGTCGCTTGTAGTTGGGAACGCCTACTTTGCATGTCATTAGAGATAATTATCGCTGACATGCAAGGCGGCCAGGAAACGGCCACTTTCGCCATAAAGCTGTCGCTAACAACTGTTAGCGACAGCTTGCTAATAGGGCGATAAAAATATCGCCGCTTTAGCGGCAAAAAGTGCTGCTAAAGTGGCGATACTGCCCTTGATAATATGCCCCCAAGGGGCGTTGATAATAACGCGTTATCTCCGCGATATAATCCAGCGATAGCCGGCGATAAAAAAATAAGCGCTAAGTGTGCTTTGCGATAATTATCGCACATCCTTGATAATATGCCCCTATGATTGAGACTGGGACCTGAGACTAGAGATTGCGCACACAAATGTGGAAGTGTGAGGGATGCAGTGAGAGAATAGTTAGCGGTTGCATGCATAAAAGACTGTAGCATGTCACAAAGGGGTTACTAGCAATGTGCTGTGGCACATTTTGTTGCAGGAAGCTTGTTCCTGAGAGAAGCAAAGAGTAGTGTGTAAAGAAGTCACTTACCCACTTTATATATAAAATTAGGTTTCTTCAAGTATGTGATGACAACACCTCATCCATCATCAAGCCCTAGTCTGCAACTCCCAACTGCCGCTCTTGGAACCTCTGGTAACCCTCATTCCACTACCTTACGTTCCATGTATCCTTGGGTACCTGAATACCACACACCTCCCCCCTTTACATCAACTGGATGCCATCATTAACAACTTATTTGCATGCAAAAAACTTCCAGTGAGGTACAGATGACGGGGACAACCTAAACCAGGATGAGGAAATATTGTGAATAACAATTTACATACATGCATTTACTCAGAAAAAGGAACAGAAGAGAGAGAAAAGAAATAAAAAGCATCAACGTTTGTTTCCATGATATTCATACATCAATAATTTATAAGCTTACCAATACAGATCAACCTTCACAACTAAAATAGCACAACTAAAATAGCATATAGTCTTTTGAATGTGCAGGTGGTCTTACACTCCTGTTGCTGTGTGGTGATCTAACCCCACCTGATGTCATGCCTTTCTCCTGGTGAGGACTGCCATCCTCTTGGTTCATATCTGGAGCTATTTTCATGGTATTTGTGGTATCCCTCCTTTGTGTCCTCACCCCATGTTTTGCAACCACCACCACGCTACCCAAATTCCAAATACGGTTATCTTCTAGTTTGACTGCATTCTTAAAACATGTTGCCACTTTTTCGGGACTACCGTACCTTGTTGTTTTCGTCAAACCCATAGACAGTCTTATCCTAACCAAATCACCCACAGATACTACGGTACACTTTACCACAGGTCTCATGTCATACTGTCGTTTCCTGCACAATATTTTTTACTGCTGCTCATTTTCCAATCGAGACCCATCTCCTCGCCCTTCCCCTTGAGAAGATTAACCCAAGGTGGGCATATCAGAGAGCTGGGCTCTCTCTCCCTCTAATCTACTCAAGGGATACCTTGCACGTCACTGAGTGTGGGATGAGACGAAACACTTCCACTCTTGTCTGAATCTCCTCCCTCCAATATTTTGCTTCTTGTTTAGCTATTCATATAGCTTCCTTGAGAACTTTGTTGAACCTTTCAACCACCCATTAGACTCTTGGGGGCATATTTACAAGGGAAGTGGTGGAGTGAGACGTTAGCCTTCCTGGCTTAAAGCCTTACTCCGCCACTTCAGAAACGCAGGGCTGCACCATATTTACAAGAATATGGTGCAGCCCTGCGTTTCCCCCTGCGCTGGCTCTACACTTAGCGGCCTAGCGCCAACGCTGGCACCCTTTCACCATAGTGCAAGGGTGTCTGCATGCAGGGGAAGATTGTTTATGTGCAGGAAAGTCCCCCTTCCTGCACATAAACAATCTTTAAATGCCGTTTGTAACTTCTATGTGTGTTGCTTAATGCAGCACACATAGAAGTTGCAAAACGCCATTTAAAAAAATTATTGTATATGTGCAGGAAGGGGGACCTTCCTGTACATAAACAATCATTGGCCTTTTGCTGTTTTCATGTGTGCTGCACAATGCAGCACACATGAAAACAACAAAAACAAGGAGAAATTAAACATTTCTCCTCGTTGTGCCAGGGTAAGACCAGGTTTTCCCTGGTCTTAATTCTCGCGCTGCCTCATATTTACGCCTCCCTTTTAAATAGGGGGCAACGTCAGAATCAATGGGTGTTGCGGTGGAACGCCCACAGCAACATCCATTGCCCTCCCCTTTCACGCTAAGCATAGCGTAAAAGGGGACCTTATTTACAAGGCAGCGTTAAGCCACGTTAAGTGGTTTAACACTGCCTTGTAAATAAGGCGAAGCCCCTATAGCCATCACAACATCACTAAAAGTGACGTTGTGGTGGTGATAGGGGCTTGTAAATATGCCCCTTGGTGTTATAAGGCACATTTCTTGTGAAGAATACCCCTTAGTGAGAAGAAGTTTTCCATTTCTCTGGAAATCAACTGTACTCCATTGCCCGTCAAAATGGAATCTGGAATCCCCTCTCTGGCGAAAATATCCTTTAAAAACTTAACTACATTACTTGTCTTAATACCCTGAGTAACTTTTTTCTTAGAATACCTGGAGAACAAGTCCACCAAAACATATTGCCCTGAGTCGTTGGTCACCAGGCCCAAAATGTCTAGAGCTACTTGGTCCCAAGGTCTCTGCAGTTGTTTTTATTAACACCATAGGATGTGTCCTTGCTTTGCAGACTTTGTAACTGTTTTAGCTATCCATGCACTCCCTAATTGCATGTTCCACCTGTTTATCTAAACCTGGCCACCAAAAGTGAAGTCTTAACCTCTCTTTGGTTTTGCTAATTCCCAGGTGTCCCTGATGTGTCAGCTTCATCAGCCTACAGCTTAGCCCCTCGAGTGGAACCAATTTGGTGCCCCTCCATACCAACCCATTATGTGTCGCTAACTCAACCCTGACCTCCCAATATTCCCTGCATGATGGAGACAAATCTTATGTTTACCCCAGCCTTTCTCAATGAGTTCTGTCACTTGTGTTAACGCCTCATCTTTGGCCACCTGATCTTTCCATTCCTCCCTACTTATAATCACTTCCATGACTCACCTCAAACTCATCCAATTCTCACAGGTGTTCCTCAAGTGGTTCCTCAACCCCCTCTGTTTTCACATTTACCAATCTCGATAAACAATCTGACACACAATTCTCAGTCCCCGGTATGTATTCCACCTTATAATTAAAGTCATGCTATTAAATTATCCGCTTGCAAATTCTACTTGATAACTCATAAATACCCTTTCTGTCAAAAATCTCTTTCAGTGGTTTGTGGTCCATTCTCACCACAAAGTGTTTGCCCCATAGAAAATTATGACATTTTTTTTATGGCCCAAATTACACAGAGCTTCTCTCTCAATCACTGAGCATCGAGTCTCAGGCCCCTTTAAACTCCTTTAAGAAGGGAAAAACAACCACTATGTTACTCCCTTAAGTATTTTGGTAGGTATGATTCTAATTATTCGTATATACTATCAGATATTAAAAACACATTTGAAGTATCGTAAATGCAAGGGACATATCACAGCTGCTTACCTAACCAAATAATGTCAATCCCGCAAATAAGGCATAGCCTACTATAGTGGGTTATGCCTTATTTGCAGGGTTGATGTTATTTTGTTACCTTTCAATACGCTTTATATTCCTTTTTGACAGATTTTCCTGAAATTGCTACTGTTCCATTGAAGAAGTGCTCATGACACAGGTCTCCCCTTATTTGTTTATCGAATCTGTCACATTTTCATTTCATTCACCATCCCTGCTCCCTAGGTAAGCAGCAGCGTTATGTCCCTTGCACTTACAATACTTCAAATGTGTTTTTTTTATCGTACTTTAAAAATAATAACTACAGAGTTAATGTTTATACTCCGTCTCTCTATATAGGGACATCCACTTTAGGACGCCCATAGGAATGCCCTCTCTTTCTTCCCCAAGTGGTGGATATAGACCTTCCGCTATTTGGCCCATGCTTAGTCTCTGGAGGTAAAATTTCAAAACATAATATATCCCATCACAGATATTCACATCTGGTTGTACCTTCTTTTGGCCTGACAACCTATGGGGACTTCTCTGCTCTCTTGAATCATTAAATTTCACAAGGTTTTTGATCCATTACTCTGTACATAGGATACGGTTGGGTGCACCCTTTGAGCCCATTGAGGCATACATGGTTTCTCTCTTTGCACTTACTCTGTGGTATTTCACTGATTCTTTTACTTAGTCCTTTCTCACGTGGTGTACGGGCTATGGATTATATTCAGACGTGTTCCGCCGAAACAGTCTAAGGTGCTTTATTTTTTGTTCTTGAGACATATCTGAAGTTTCTCCCTACCCGTCTCTGGTTTTAATCTTCTGTTTGCCCTGAAGAAGGTGTTACCGCATCCTTGGTGTATCACTGAAATGCGTGTTGGCGCACTTTTTGCTAGTTAAAGCCCACTATGTGTTAACTAGAAGGAATGAAAAGAAATTTGTGACTTATTTCTGTTATACATATTTCATGCAATGTTTTCCTTATGATCCTATACAAACTGTGACACTGGTTAGTATATATAGACATATGATACTACATGAATAAGTGCCTATCAACATATGGAGGCAATGGTGCCCCTACATTTGTGCTTTTACCATAGTTGTGGTATGAAAGAGTGTGGAGTGTATGCTATATGAGAGGATGTTGGGTAGGTGAGAACTGCCTGCTATCTTTAATAATGTTGCTATTAATTGCTATAAGATGTTGTTCTGATACTTTATAAAAAAGAAAAAATTGTGTTTGATGACAACCATAACTCTGAAAATAAAAAAATGAGTGATAAATAATTTGCGAACATTATGTATGTTTTTGGCTCTATTACAAATCTAATAGTATATACAAATAATGAGAGTCATACCTACCAAAATATTTAAGGGAGTATCTTAGAGGTTGTTTTTCCTTTCTTAATTGTGTTTCCCCTGATTCCTCGCTCCCTATTTGCCTACAGAGGCCCTCTGTTTTTTGATATTCCCTTTAAACTCCTTGACAAAAACATTATAGTGCGCTCTTCCCTTCCTATACCTTGTTTTAGGACAGCACCTAACCCTTTTGAACTAGCGTCTGTAACCAATACTGATTTATCCTGTGTTCTGAAACTTTTCAGTGAAGGTGCATCAGACAATGCCTCTTTAAGATCATCAAATTCCCTGTCACATTGTGTAGACCACACAAATGTACCCCATTATCTTAAAGTGTTCTCATATTATATGCTAGGCTGCACATTGGGCGATAAATTTGTGATTCTACTCCAATGTCCCCAAAAACCTAATCAAATCTAAACAGCCAACTGCTTGATAGTTTCCAATAACTCTTTACTTTGACTGGTCCCACTTGCTGTCAGTTTGTGTTCTAAATAGATGATTTCCTCGCACCCAAACCTACATTTGTTAACCCTCAGCCTGAGGCCATGTTGCTTAAATCTCTCCAGAACCCTTCTCAAGTGCTGATTATGCTGATCCTAGGTGTCCCCAAAGACCAAGACGTCGTCTTGATAGACTTTGGCACATTCAAGACCCTCCAGAACATTCTCCATGGCCCTCTGAAACACTGAGGCTGCACTGCAGAGACCAAACCAAAGGGCATCCTCATGAACTTAAACACTCCAAAAGGCGTGATGAATGTTGTAATATCTTTAGAATGTTCTCCCAGTACAATTTGATGGTAGGCCGTCCGTAAGTCTAACGTGTAGAATACTTTTGCCCCTTCTAGCTGTGTTAGTATGTCAGAGAAGTTTGGCAAGGGAAACAAATCCACCACCACTCCTTGTTTAAGCCCCTTAGATCCACACAGAATGTAATATCACCCGAAGCTTTGCGAGCCAGGACCACCGGAGCCACTGACTTGGATACCTCCCCTTCTTTAATGATGCCTACCTTCTTTAATCATCGATCTCAACTTGCATGGGCTGCCTCATTACCAGGGGAAACCCCCGTACCATACTGACCACTGGCACTGTATGCTTTTTTAAGATTATGCCACGGGTGTAGCCCTTCAGGTGTCCTAACTGGTCATTAAACACTTCAGGGAATTCTTTTTGCCAAGTCCCACTACTCACTAGACCTGTCTCATCTCGGTACACCTCCACTGCACACAGCCTAGGGCTACCATCCTTCTCTTGCTTTACCCTGTGTTCCTTCCATTTTAAAAGGATCTGTGGTGAACTTTTTGGATCTAGCATTACTTCCAAATCTCCTAGATGGATCCAACCGATGACGCAGTCACCTTTATTGCAAACTCACACTTTCCCTGCTGTTATCCACCCTTTATACTCTACTTGCCCCATGACGTATCCTACCAGTTTCATGTGTTGTCCACCATAGGCTAGGGGTCTTATATCAGCCTTGAACAACTTTACCTTACCAGCCAAATTCTCTTCAAAGAACCCCTAGGAATGAGAGTGATCTTTGCTCCCAAGTCAAATAGCATTTTAACTTCACACCCATTCACCTGCACATAATCTTCTGGTCCTCGTCCTTTCCCTTGTTCCCACACTTGTAAGACAATTTCACTAACTTGCAGGTCATCATAATCCTCCCCTTCATAAATGTCACACAGACCAACTACCTTTACTTTTGTGCTCTTCTTTTGCGACCTACAATTCCTCGCATAGTGACCTTACAAACCACAGTATTTCCACACCACACCCCGTGCCAAGCACGTTTTGTCGTTGGCCATATGGCCCACTATCCCACATCTGACGCATTTCCCAGAGAATTTTTTTCTTTGGGTATCTTCACCCACAGGTTGTACTTGCTCCTGGGCGCAACCCCATTCTCTTTCTTAATCACCTCCACACATGCCATAGAGTGTTCTATTTTCTTTGCTATAAGCAACACTTCAACCATCTTAAGGTCATCTGTTTGCCAAAGTGCATCTCTTACCTTTTCTATATTACACCGAGCATGAATTGATGCCTAATATGCTCTTCTACACTCTCCTCAAACTTGCACGTAAGCGCCAGTTTACACAACTGAGTAAAGTAATTTTCCACAGACTCTTGTGCTAACTGGACCCACCTCCCAAAATGGTAGCGCTCCAAAATTGTGCTAATTTTAGGTAAGTGATGTTTATCCAGTTTATGTCCACCTCAGATTCACTCAGATCTTCTGCATCGTCTAACTCCAGAAGATGCTCAAACTCCTACTGACGCTCCAGATCAAGGCAATGCATAAGCCGGGAAGTGTTTCTCTCTGTACTCAACGACATCATGCACACTTTAGCATAATGAAAGAGCACTTATTTCCATTTGTCCCACTTTAATGTTTGCTCTCCTGGTGACATAAAAAAAATGGTGGAGGCACTATATTTTGCATTCTGTCGGTCTCTACAGGCACTTGCTTCCTAAAATATGTGTTTCACTAACCATACACCGGTGTCCAGCCAGACACCCGAGAGAGAAAAAAATCTCTGGTGCCTGATTAGGTACCCTAGGAGCTCTCCACAGCCTAAACCCACCATTATCCGATATGATACTCAAGGTCAAACCATAAGTTGAAAGGCTATCCCAATCCAAAATGGCCGTCCAGTCCTCCTTGCAACCAGATTCAACACTTATAGAATAAGTTAAACTCTTAGGGCCAGCGGACCATTGAAAAATAACCTTCTACCAATCAGGAACCTTACGAAAGACAATGAGGTATCCCAACTTTTTCCAACTAATAACCTGCAATCAGGTTCCCCCTTGAATATTAGCTGCTTATGCGTGGCACTCCTTTGAAGAAGAAGTTAGGAGAACCACAGAACAAGACAGGAACATGCACTGCGAACCAACAGTGAGCGCGCTGGGGAAATCACTACATGGTGATCACTGGTGAAATGCAGCCACTACGGCCAAGGGAGAGCATCGCTTAACATGGATTTTGATATACAGGCGAGCCGGTGCATAAGCGATCTAAGTCAATGACTCGCTAAAAATACAGGTGGGCCGCTGCACGAGCGTTCTCAGTCAATGCCTCTGTCGTTGTCAATGCCGCTGGCTGCACGCACTGAATCGCATTGAGGCTTGT
Source organism: Calotriton arnoldi (assembly GCA_963921515.1). Taxonomy (NCBI): domain Eukaryota; kingdom Metazoa; phylum Chordata; class Amphibia; order Caudata; family Salamandridae; genus Calotriton; species Calotriton arnoldi. The sequence goes on from CAWUFW010003137.1 coordinate 886,270, forward strand.
GCTTGGTCCGCACTGAGCGGGTGTTTTTGCAATATTACATTTCAGCATACCTGTAACTTTAAGTCCACCCGCACAAACACTGCTTCTCTTCAGCTGAGAAACTTCATCGTTATCTCAGCGCAGGGAATTACTGGGTTTGAAAAGTGACCCTGAATGGCCACCTGATTCGCTCCCCTCTTTTACGTGTGGACTATATGGATCACTTCTGTCTGATGACAACTTCCCGTGAATTGTGCCCTTCAGCTATGCCAAAATTCTGTTTTCTGCTTACTCTCAAATGGCAGAACTACTCTCTTGGCTTGTGGAGCTTGGTAGCTCACAAGCTGCCATTGTCTAACTGAGGGCTACACGATCACGGGAAAACCGGTCTAACCACTGGTTCCCTTTCTCTGTCTCCGATGCATCCTATGTGAAGAGAAGGGGCAGCCCTTCTCATGTGTGCTTGCCATTTGCCCATCAAAGACGACTTCCCCTTTGAAGCTCTCCTTTTGGGCTCACACCTTGTGTGACTTTTCCTGCCAGGAGAAGATAACACCTCCTCCCCTGGCAGGCACAACAGGTCCCTTCCTGGGGGTCGTTCAAATGTCTCCTCAGGAAGCCAGGAGGCTGTCATGAAAGATAGCCTTTGTGTGCAACCATAAATGGCCATTGGAAACCTTGGGCAACAAAGTGGCAACTTACTAAAGTTGCACTTTGCCCACTAGTGACATTTAACTTGATTCAACCACTAAATCAGATTTAAATCACTGATTTTTTTAATACCTATAAGTACCAGTCTTAGTAGTCCCATTGAGAAGATAGCATTAATGAAGTGTCAGCATGTAACTCTGCACTCGCCAATGGGGCTACTAGACTTTCAACAGTAAAAACGACAATGTCGGATTTTTACTGTTAGGACCTCTAAACAGTAATCTACAGGTCCAACCATTTCATATAATGGACCCTGCATTTAGGGCTCAGTACGCCTGCTTTAGGGACGAATATTGAAAGAGATGGCTTCGGCTTTGCCATGGCTTGAAATGGCAAGGTCAAGTTAGGAGTTTACAACTGCTCTGCCAGCCAGCAATGGCAGGCTGGGAGTCATGCTTTTGCCTCGTCACACTCGTGGTGGCACAATTAGTGCTGCAGTCCACAAGAGATGCTTTAGCTTACAGGTCCTAGGAACCCCTTGTGCCATATACTAGAGACTTACAAGTAAGTCAAGCTATACCAATTAGGGATAAGCCGATTAAACATACACATGTTAAGGGTCAGAGCACATGCACTGAGTACTGTTTGGCAGGGCTCAGGGCATTATAGAATTATTACACCAGTGCCTAGTAGTCAAAATAGGGGCAAAAGGCTTGTTTCCTTCTACACTCCCCGCTAATATGTCCAGGAGAAATTAACCAGACCTTTGGTATTTCTCATTGACTATTCCGCAGGAAGGATGGGGGACATTGACTGACTATTGCAGGGCCTATTCAGCCTCACATCCTTCTGGTAGGGTCACTCCCATGGGGAACCTGACCTACCTCAACCATGACCGGCCCCAACCTAAATTGGGCCTGTGCCAGTACTGTGTCTCAGTCAACCACCTTTCCTCCACTTTTTACTTGGGACTGTAGGGACTAATCTTACTTATCCCTCCCTTAGCCAGGGCTACACCTAATTTAGCCACAGAGATTACCCAACTCTGGAGCAACCCCACCACGATCAACAGGGTCAGGGGTCCTATGTTTCTTCCTAGCACAGGGTCTGATCCCCTTTCCAGGGCTAGTGCTGCCACAAAGGCAAGCAACCAGAAGAAGCTGAATGCTGTCAGTATACAGAGCCACAATCTGAGCTCTATACTGACAGGTGGATGTGCTCTTGTCCGGTAGGGCCAGCTGTGGAGCTCACATCAAGGCCTGGGGCTGACAAGGAGTCACCAACTAGCTTTGGGGGTTATTTGAGCCTCTCTAGCTTCTCAGAGGGATGGGGTCTACCACAATAGGTGGTAGGCATCCTCCTTCCACTCCTTTTTTCAGTTCAGGGGGGACACCCTGGGTCTGAACGGTTACCTAACACTCCAGAACCTTTAGGACTGACTCACAGTCTCCCTGTAGGATGAGGGAGTTGACAGTGCCAGCCTTGGGGTCCTCCCCAGACAAAGCTTCCAGAATCCTTGGGACTGGTGGTGCCCTCTGCGCCCCCCCCCCCCAGTTCCAAATCGACCCCTAGGAGACAGTCTAGAGGGAGGTCAGGATTGACTACTACCCATGCAGGGCAAGGGTGCCCCCTACTTCTAGGGACGCTAAGGCCACAGGGCGGTCAGTGACTTGCCCTGGGACTGCCTTCACCCTTACTACCCCTCCTGGCAAGTACTGGTCTGGGGACACTAACCAGTCCACCACTGTGGTGTGACTGGTACCCGTGTCTTTCAGGGCATTGGTTTGGATTCCATTGACCTTGACCTGGTAGAAGTGCCTGCTATCACCCTCAGAGATCACCAACTTACTATCTACACCGTTTTCCCAGTTAAAACCTACAAGCATTTCCTCATCTGTGGTCTCCTCACTAAAGGCTACACTAGACACCCCAGTGGCAAGCTTTTTCTTGGGGCATGCTGCATACCCTCTGTGGTGTCCAAGCTGCTGGCAGTCAAACCACAACCTCATCTCAAAGAAATTCTTTAGCCCGGGTTCCCTACTACTCTGCTACTGAGGGCCCTGTGTCTCTGAGGGAACCTCTCTGGTAGACTTACCACCTCCTTCCTTTCCCTTCTGTGGGGCCTAGCCACTTTTCTTGGGATCACCCCCCTGGGTCTTCTTTGGTACCCATGTAGGCACCCATTCATCTGCATCTTGCCCAGCTCTCTGGGGCTAGATAGCTTTGAATCCACTAGATGTTGGTGTAACTTCTCTGATGGACAGTTATTCCAGATGTGCTCTTTTACAACTAAATTATAGAGACCTTCATATATGTCCACCCTGTTACCTTTTTACCCAACCATCCAATTCCTTTACTGAATCATCCACAAAGTCTGCCCAGGTCTGTGTTGCCCCTTGTGTGTTGTCCTTAGGTTTTTACTGTACTCTTTAGGAGTGAGACCATATAGCTCCACAAGTGCTGCCTTCATGTCTGGGTAAGATTTTGCTATCTCATCCTCGAGTGTGAGCACCCTGTACCGGCCAACCACTGGCACTAACTCCCACAGTAGTGTTCTCCAGTGTTGTGCACCCTCCTTCTCACCCTAGGAGCTCTCTCATAGGATGCTAGCTACTTGTCAATGTAATCTCCCTGGACATAGCTATCGCTTTGGGCATCTGACCTCTTGGGCACACCTCCGAGATACCTCAGTCTCATTGTTGCTGCACCATTCTCCTTGGGTCTCATGCCCAGGATGGCCCTCCTTTCTTCCAGGGCCAGTTTTTTTTCTTCCAAGGCCAGGGGTCTCTTCTCCAGATCTAAGTCTGCTACTTATGTTTGAATGGATCGCCTTCTGCTGATGGTGCTCCTTAAACTGCCACACTCCAGAGCGGGCACCCTTATCCTGGGGCTGGGGGTTGTCCCCCCTTCTTTTTCTTCCCTATTGCTTGGGGTATCTTTTTTTCCAACTCTGCTGGGGATCTGTGGGCTTCTTCCCAAACTCAGAGGTCTTTCTCCAGGTCCTCCTTCCTTGCTGGAGCCCCCACGCTGATTTTTCTGTCCTTACACAATGCACTCAGATCATCTCTTCTTAGGGTGGACAGATTGGCTATGTTGAACTTCATGTTTCCATGTCTTAAAGTGATTTTAAAAACATTTGACAAACTTTTAAAAACTTGTCACAACTATTACAAAACTTTTGAAAAGCTAGCAAACTCTTGGAAACAGAGCCTTTGGAGACTTCAGAACTTGACCACTGATTGGAAATCATGCAAACTGCTTCTTAAGTTTCACCTTGGTAGATTTTTGATGATCCCACCACTGCTACCACTGTGACGAAATGCGGTTTATTAAATGGTGTGGTTGTGTGACCTCACCATGGAATAAACTCACAACCCTGCTTTGGGTCCATTGAGGCTAATTTTTAAAACCTTAGCTCAACCCCGGGTAGCTGTGGCTTCAAGCACTCAGGTTTATCAAAGGAACAAGCGCAAAGCATTTAGAAGTACAAAACAAATTAATAAGAAATAAGTGCAACACAAAAGAAATCCAACATCAATCTATAAAAATAGATCTGGTACTACTTTCACAAATTTTTATACACCAAAATGAACAAAATCCACCTGAGGTTTCTGCCGATTAAACAAATAGTAAATCACTGATTTTCATTCAAAATGTAAACAAGCATTTGCAACTACCATGGTTAGCAGTTAATTTAGAACCTTATGAAAACGTCTTAGAGTTGTGTTCAGGTGCTCCAGCCTGCTTTGGGTGACCAACTCAGGTAGGAAGTAAGTCAAGGGGGCCAGTAGGGCTTAGCAGGATAGTTACCTTGTAGTCAAAGCAGTATCCAGTCTGGTTCCAGGCTCTATGGGCCAACATAGACGTCAATGTAGTGTTTTTGATGCAAGGGATACAGGCTGCTGAAGATACCGAGAATGCTGATCCAGTCGACGGGGCTTGTCCTGGGGCCACCCCCTGGTCCATGAACATGGTAGGGTCACTTTGGTTACAGAGGTCGATGTCCCTCCAACTCCTGGTGAAGCCCAGCCAAAACCCATTTTCCTCTGGTCCGTTGGTCTCCAGTAACAGTGAAACCAGTGGTTTCTTTTAATTGTGGCTTGTGTACGTCTTGGGTGACTAAATTGCACTTCGATGACTCCGGGTCCAGCAAACTTGATGCAACTTTTGAGCTCTTTTCAGTTTCCCGTGCTGCGCTTCTGCGGGTGGAGGCAAAGAAACAGTTGTGGCTACCGACTCTGCCAAGGCGGGGTTTTCAGCTTTTGCAGTCCTGGTGCTGGAACAGGAAGTCAGCCAACTGACTCTTGGAGTTCACCTCTTCGGTCTGGGGCTCGGGGACAACTTTTCCTCAAGCCAAGCTCCACAGACACAGTCCTCTCTTTGCTAGCCCAGGAGCAGTAGGTGCAGTCCAGTCTTTGGTGCAGCCTTTCTTTGCCAGGTCCAGGGAACAGCAGGGCATCCCTTCTTTGGTCCTCTCTCCACTGCAGACGTGAACTGAGGTCTGGGTGTCAGGGGTGCCTCCTTTTTGCCCAGAAGGTACCCTCAGGGGATAAATCGGACTGTAGTTCAGTCTTTGGTGCAGCCTCTCTTTGCCAGGTCCAGGCACAGCAGGGCATTCTTTCTTTGGTCCTCTCTCTTGTGCAGACGTGAACTGAGGTCTGGGTGCCAGGGGTGCCTCCTTTATGCCCAAAAAGTACACTCAGGGTATAAATCGGACTGTAGTTGATGGGCTACTTGGATCCCTCCCGCCTGATGACTACTTCCTGCAAAGTGTGGCATCCAGCTATCCCAGAATACCCTGTTGCCCACTCTCAAGATGGCAGAACCTCTCTATTGGCTTCTGGAGCTTGGTTGCCCACTCCAAGGGTGTGGCTCCTTGAGGGCTACATGCCCACGGGAAAACAAGTCTAACCACTGTTTCCCCTTCTCTCTCCCTGACACAATACTGCCTATATGAACAAGCAGCCCTTCTCAGGTGGGCTTACCATTTGCCCATCAAAGGCGGCTCCCCCTTTGAAGCTTTCCCTTTGGGCTCACACCCTGTGTGATAGCACCTCCTACCACGGAAGGCCTTAGATGTCCCTTCCTGGGGTCATGCACACGTCTCCCAGGAAGCCAAGAGGCTATCTTGAAAGATAGTCTTTGTGAGCAACTGTAAATGGGTACTGAAAACCTTGGCAACCAAGGGGCAACTTACTAAAGTTACACTTTGCCCACCAGTGACATTAAGTTTGATTCAAATTTGATTCAACCACTAAATCTGATTTAATTTACTTATTCTTTTGATACCTTGAAGTACCAATCTTAGTAGTCTCATCCAGAAGTTAGCATTGTTGAAATGTTAGTATGTAAGCATGTAACTCAGCACTCGCCAATGGGGCTACTACCCTTTCAACAGTAAAAACGGCAATGTCTTTTTTTTCTGTTAGGACCTTTAAGCATGAAACTATGGGTCCAACCTTTTAATATAAGGCTTTAGGGCTCAGTAGACTTTTTTTAGAGGTGACTTACAAATATTAAAAAGGAAGGCTTGGGCTTTGTCATGGCTTGAATAAGGCAAAGTTAAGTTAGCAGTTTACAACTGCTCTGCCAGCCATCAATGGCAGGCTATGAGTCATGCTTTTACCTCCTCACATCACAACTAGTGCTGCAGTCCATGAGAGACACTTTAACTTATAGGCCCTAGGTACCCCTTGTACCATTTACTAGGGACTTACAAGTAAGGCAAGTTATGCCAATTGGAGAAAACCAATTATGCATACACTTTTTAAGGGTCAGAGCATATGCACTGAGTCCTGCTTAGCAGGGCTCAGGGCATTACATAGTTGTTACACCAGTGCCTGGTTGTCAAAATGGGGGCAAAATGTTTGTGTGGGGGGGTGAACCTACTAAAACCGTGCTTCCTCACAGGCTGTAGGTGGTGGATGAAGATTTGGATAGGTCAGGATTGGGATCAAGTACATCATGCCTAGCTTCAGCCAATGTGAAGGAGGCTTTGAAAGACCTGGGTTTAATGGATGTGTGGAGAATGTTACAGCTGGATCATAGAGACTATACATTTTATTTACACATACACCACACTTACTCCAGAATAGCTAGGATTTTCCTTTGGGTGATTTAATGAGCGATTTAAGTGAAACTACTATAGCGTACATTACAATTTTAGATTATGCTGTGGTCACAGATACGTTATGCAATTTTGACACATCACTGAAGGATTGACGATGGAGGCTAGAGTGACACTTCATGCAAGACGCAGCCAATAGACCTGAGGTGTAGCAGACTGTTGCGCAGTATTTAAAAGCAAACAATAAACTGGACAATCCCAGAGCAGTCCTGTGGAATGCTCTTAAGACAATAGTTATGGGTAAACTAATGGCATTGGCTGCAGGCGCGAAGACGAACAGACATTGAATTCAGCATAAAGTTAAAAGGGACCTAAAAGAGGCGAAGAGCACTAACAAACAACCAGGGTCCATAAAAGATCTTGGGTTCTGTAAAAAAATTAGGAGTCCATTAAATATGTAGGCAACAAAACAAACATGCTATCTATCATACAGCACCGTGGGGATTAAAAGAACCATGAGTATTGACAATAATTATGGTACGCTGAAATTTGCTGACAGGGACATTGCAGCATTATTTAAGGAATTCTACATGAGGTATTCAGGAGAGTTGCTGAAACGCCAGAAATCCAAAGGACCGTAGAGCCGGGGGAAGACGCGTCAGTCCTCATACCAGAGGCAGAAGTCTTGGAAGTGATTAAAATGATCAAGACCCAGATGTACTAAGGCTTTTTGCGGTCGCAAAGGCTCCAATTCGCAAAATGCAAAAATTGCCTTTTTGGATGTATCAAACACAAACTGAGATTCGGTAACACATTCTTAATTTTTTTTTACTTTGCATTTTTTTTAAATTCATCATGTTTTCCTTTAAGGAAATCGGGCTGCATTAAACAAAATTTGCTTTATTTTAAAGGAATCAAAGACATGGTGGCCTGTTGACCCCAGCAGACCAGCATTCCTCTGAAGGTAGCAAACTGTAGTGGCCCACAACCTGAGACCTACTTCGTTAACATTCATGAAATAGGTCGAACTGTGACCAACTATGTTTCGATATTTTGTGAACCAACCTATTAGTACATAGGTCAATTCACAAATTACCACATTTGTCTTAAAAATATTTGTTGCAAATTGCAACCAGTATTATGTGACTGATAGAGCGCAGTGGTGCTCTTTCATTTGTAGGGGTGCATTATAATCACAAGTAGTTCACACCTACACGTATATTCTTTGTCGTGTTAACATTTGGTTATTAGAATGTGTAATGTAATAACGTGACAGTAAAGTGATAGTTATATTTCGTACAATGTGAAGAAATTAACATTGTAATCGTGTGCTATTCAAATGAAAACCTTAAATGTGCTGAGTTTTACATGTGAATAATGAAAACTAATTTGATTGCTATGTAACGCATTGATGTGCTTAATGAAACTATGTGCGTTTCTTATGTTAGCCGAATTTTGTAGGCCTCATGTGTATTTCTCTCGGGCTCTCTATAAAAGTTTGTTAGCAGAATTCATGTGTATGTAGAATTCGTTCTTTCTCACATTTCGGATGCAGGTGAAGAAATTCATCCTTATTAGTTAGAATAACGCTTTTGTTTTAGGAGTTAGGCTCAGGGAGAAGAGAATACATTTGAGCAAGCAGTACTGATAATGTAGGACGGTGTTCTCTCTCACTGGAGAAGGCCTGGGAATCAAGGTCATCGAGCAAGCACCTGGGAGCATCGCTGCTGAGTGGAAAGTTACCTACGAGGAGGTGTCCAGCTGGATGAGATGATCGCGTGATGTGACGATGGGCGTGTCCTAAGATTTTTGTGTTGGGGTTAGGGACAGAGCCCGGGGGACTTCTGCCATGCCATGAGAGAAGAGAGCATCTTAGAATGAGCTCTGTAGCTTTAGGCTACTTGACCCTTTTAGCGTGAGTGTACTTCTTAGGAAGACTTCACGTGCTGACACCTTATTTCCTGAACTTGCCTGGGAAATGCTAAGTAGGGATGTCACGGTAGTGGTAGTGTAGGGATAGACTAATGCTTTTTACTTACGAACCTCCAATGAAGAGAATTATTGATGTTGGTGCAGTAATCTTTTGCGTAATGCTATTGGAATTGGTCACCCTATGCGTGTTGCACCGTCTCAATTTTGCTCGTAGGTTTGGCTTTGTATTAGTGCCCTTGTATTTTTAAACCCTCGTCTTGAAGTGTTTGTATGTGCAACTTTTCTTGGCTTTGTAATAAATTCACTAAAATCTACATTCAGCCGGTGTTCCTTTAGTAACATGGGCAACTGGACTGAAAATGTATAATTTGCAAATGGTTTTTCTCTCCTCCACACTTTTAAGCAGGCACCAACGAGCCATCGACCAGGGGTTCCAGACTAAGTCTAGAACGTGGAACCCGGCTCCATCAGTTGGTAGCAGTGTAGGATGGTTGCCTCTTGAAGTGAGGGGAGAATCTAGAAAATTATAGAAAGGATTTAGACCCATAGAGCCCCAAAAGCAAGAGAGCCCAAATGATCGAGAGCGGAGAACGACGGACTTTGGCAGAGACCGACGGAGATTGACGGTGCGGCGAGAACAGCGGTGAATGGTGGAGTGAGTATGAATAGGGATGTGTTGTGCATTAGATTGCGGGAATGATTTGATTGTGTGATGTCTTGCGGAGTTGGGATGAGCGTCGAGTGAATGTGGTTTGGGACCGGATGCGCGCGGTCCATGAGTTTCGCTGGTTTTGATGTCAGGCTCAAGAGTAGCCTAAAATCCTGGGATATATTTGTGGTGTAGAAAACACCGATTTGTTGTAATTGGCCGTTGGTTTGCTGCGAAGTCGTGAAGCGATATCGACAACCCGTCTGAGACAGGGAACTTTGTGTGAGTGAATTTGTTAGAATCAGGTGGAAAGCTTTGTGCGCAGAGGTGGACTACAGCAATTCGATTGGCCAGCGCAGGTCGAGGGTCACGGTGCATGAATGTTCTTGAGTGATTGAATCCTATTGATCTTTTAGTAAGGCAGACAATTACTTGTTTTGTAACTGTCCGGTCATTTAGAAGACAGACAGTTACTTGTTTCTATGAGTGAGAGAGTGAATGCAATGCGTAAGGTAAGAGTGTGAAGGAGGGTGAACCGCTTTGAGGAGGAAAAAGTGAAGTCGGAGAGTGCCACACTGTGATAGGTTGGTTGGTGTAACCCCGCGCAGGGATTGGTTGGCTGTCATCAGGAAGTTCAAGTGAGAACATATTGTTGGCAAAGGAATTTGGCTTAATCATGCAATGTTTTAAAGTACTATGAGATCTTTGTAGGGGAGATAGAGGAGTGGTAACTCGAGTGGGTGAGGAAGCACTGCCTGAGGATACCCCAGCACATTACATGGCAACGAATGTAGGACTACATACCATAGTCTGGCTTCAAAATTGGCATAAGATTACTGAGATTTGGCTTTTCCACGTTATGGTTCATTTCGATTGGAGGTATTATATCAACTGAGGGGAGTGATGTCTTCATCACGGCCCCCACCTAGGCCAACACAGTTTGAGGCATTGAATGCTTGGATGCGAGCAGCACAGGCAAAGAGCAGGGAAAGATGTCAGGGAAGGATGAAAAAGGCGATGAAGGCATATCAAGATGCGCGATGGGATGCACAGTTGAAGAGGTGGAGAGTAGACATTATCAAAGGAGAGAGATTGTACCCACTATTAGTGAAGGAAGGAGACGCTCGGAACAGGAATGGAGATGATGAGAGTGGCACGGATGACAGCTTGCTAGATAGATTATTAGCAGAGCGTCCTCCACCATACAATCCAAATTCAGAAGAGGGAAGGCGGGAATTGGCAAATGCAGCAAGCATGGAAAGAATGGTAGTGCCACAGACAGACCCTAATGTGAGAGTAGTGGGAAAGATTTCAACAAGGACAGAAGAGATAGGAATGCCAGCATTGGGAAGTACAGAGACGAGTGGAGTAAACGCTGCTATGTAGTTACCAGAAGCCCTTACAGTACCGGTCACCATCGAGTCTGTAGTGTAAGTGTATGACCCGAATTTAGGGGAAAGCAGTAGTTAGCCACAGTCAGGATTGGAAGAAAGGGTCAACCCAGGAGGAGATGTGACAATGAATGAAAATGGTCTATTTATGGTGCCTGTGGAAGCTAGTACTCCATTACCGGCAACCGCGGACCCTTCAAGGGCACGTGTTGGGTCTAGTACAATCCGATCAGTGTCACTGGCAGATTCACATTCAGATTTAAGGATGTGGGAAGCTCCAGTTAGAGGACCCATGGGAAGGATATCAGAAGTAGGTACAGATCGGGGAGTTTCCAGAGATCCTCATGTCTCACAGACTATAGTAGCAGGAAATCGCCAGAGTAATCAGAGCAGCGAAAGAGAAGGATATAGTAGTGTTTCAAGTCAGGGAATAATCAAGGCTGCATTAAAGGTCAAGGTACTATGTGTAGTGAGGCTGAAAGCAGAGACAGACAAGATAATCAGTGGAAGCTTACCTTTGGAAAGGATAGAACTTTATGAGCAGGATGAGTTGCTGTTCGTGGTGAATGATGTTACTCGTAAGGCAAGGCGGGCACATGAGAAACTAACTGAATTGGCCCAAAAGTATGATGTGGACTTGTCCAAAACGAAAATGTTGCAGGGAAATCATAGGCTACATTACAGTGATCAGGAATTGGAAGAGAAAAGGGTCACAGGTTTGAAGACACACATTCGAGAATTGGTTGTAAGGAAACGCGCATGGAGCATGCTTGACAAGTGGGAAGAAAGATGGTCAAAGAAGAAGAGTGTCAAGAAAGGGATAGGAGATACGCCACCTCCCGGGGGAGGGACGGCAGGAGTGGAAGTTTACCTATTGCGAGAGGTGCCGAGTGGAGGGTATGTGCATGTGCCTTGGAGCAGGGGTGATTTGGCAGCTTTCACAAACGAGTTTCCTCGGCTGAGGGAGAAACCTGCTGAATGGTACAAACAAGTTGATCGCTTTGTGAAGATCTCCAAAGTGTTGTGGATTGATTTGAACACGTTATTTGATATTGTGGTTCCTAGTGATCTGTGGTCCGCTTGTAAAATTGCTGTTGATTGGCCATCTACTGAACCAGATAGAGACCCAATAACACATGGTCCTCTACCTTTGGTTATGAAAAAGTATGAACAGTTGATCACATGGTTACAGTTTAAGATTGCGCCGCAATATATCGATTGGGTTAAGATAGATCGAACCACCCAAGAGCCTAAGGAATCAGTACATGCTTACTACAAAAGGCTCCTGCAAGCCTTTAAGCAGTACAGTGGGTTGGATACTCTAGACCCTAAAGACATGGGACAGTTTGTTTCCAAGTTCGTGTTGGGACTGAGACCAGAGATTAGCTTTATGATCCAACAGCATTTGATCTGCTGGCAAATTAAATCTGTGGATGAAAGTCTGCGGTATGCCAGATACTGTAGTGATGAAGTGGACTCTAAGCTTAGGAAGATAAAGGATAAGCTGATGCTGGTCCAGATAAGAAATGCAGATAGGGTGGAACAAGCACAGGCGAGAGGAGGAATGTTGGGTCGGAAGCAGGGAAATAGTCATGGAGGGACCCAGAACACATCAACTCACGCGGGGCAGGGAAGAGGGAGAGGAATAGATCCCAAGACAGGAATGGATGTTGGTACTCTAAAGAAGACCACTGCTTGTCATTATTATCACAAAAGTTGGGCAAATCCAGCAAATCAGTTCCAAGATGAGGAGATAGTGCAGACAACTGATGTTATAAATACTGGGATGAGACTCAGATCTATCAATAGGGGAGGGGGTCCGAGTCAGCAAGTGCAGGAGCCCCAACCTCCGAACATTTCACAGGGAAATCGAGCGTACCATCAGATGCCCTTTATCGAAACACTAAATGAGTTTGATCCAGACCCATTGCAATGACGGTGCCTGAGGGGGGAGGAAGACTGTACCCTTGGAACAGTCTTGGAGGTAGACCAGAGGGGACCGTATGTGGAGGCAGATGTTGACGGTCATCCCATTATATCTTGATTGATACTGGTGCTACCTGTTCTACTGTGAGGTTCGCATTGGCCCAAACCTACCCCTCTCGGGACAATCGATCCAAGTTGTAGGAGTCGCAAATAAGAGAATGACGCATCCATTGACAGACAAAATACCTGTGAGAATAGGAACATTCCAGGATCAACACCAGTTTGTGGTGTGCGATTCAAGTCCAGTCTGCTTGTTGGGACGTGACATTTTGTGTAAGTTGAATTGTACCATCGATTGCACGCCCAAAGGAGTAGAGTTGCAGACCAATGATAATGACTTTGCATTCAAACTGGCGAGCCAGAATCTCTGTGTGGAGATGTTCCCCGTGTTAACGGTGGATGCTCTGCCATAAGACTTGAGAGACGCTGTCTCTCCGGTAGTGTGGGACTTCACAGGGAAGAGATAGGACTGATTCGAGGGGTTGAGCCAGTTAAGATACAGATCAAGCCAAATGTTGAGTTTCCCAGAAGAACCTGACATCGGAAACGGTGGCAGGAATCACACCCGTGATCGAGTCCATGATTGCACAAGGTATTCTGAAAGAGAATAATAGGAAGCCCATGCAATTCACCTATCATGGGACTGCAGAAGACGAGTGGAAAATACAGGATCGTGCAGGACCTGCAAAAGGTCACCACGATCGTGATCCCATGTTGTCCTGTGGTGCCGAATCCATCTGTGATCCTATTTCAAATTCCTTGTGAGGCTGAATGGTTTACTGTGATTGACCTATGCCAAGCATTCTTCTGGATACCCTTACACGAGGAAAGCCAATTCCCCCCGGCTAGAAAACCGTCTGTTAGCATGGTGTCGTATCCCACAAGGGTATACTGAGAGCCCATCGATCTTTAATCAGATCCTAAAGAAGAACCTTGAGAGTCTGGTACTGCCGCAGAGTTCAGTACTCGTGCAGTACATTGATGACCTCCTGATTGCCTCAGAGACGGAGGAGGCCTGTAGAGTTGATACTGTTGCTCTGTTAAACCACCTGGAAGAAAACAGGCATAAGGTGTCCCCAAGCAAACTCTAGTACTATTTGCCTGAAGTCCAGTATTTGGGTCATCGTATTGAGAAGGGCAAAAGAAAGGTGTCACCAGAATGCATTGAGGTGATCATGAAAATGAATGCTTCTACCACGCAAAAGGAAGTCCGAATGTTCTTGGGAATGGTTGGTTACTGCAGACAGTGGATTCCCAACTTTTCATTGAAAGCAAAGCCCTTGCAGAGGCTCACACACAAGGATGTGAGTGATCCGATACCATGGGATAACGACTGTTTGGTTGCCTTCTTGGAGCTGAGAGAAAGCCTGCGTCGTGCTCCAGCTCTAGGAATGCCTGATTACAACAAAACTGTTTGCTATTTTGCGGAGAGCGGGAGGGTTGTGCACTGTCTGTACTCACCCAGACACATGGGGGTGTCCGTAGACCAGTGGCCTACTTTTTAGCTAAATTAGATTCTGTAGCTTCAGTGTTGCCCAGATGTCTCAGATCCATTGCTGCAACTGGTGTCAGCATTGAAAGATGTTAAAGTATTGTGATGGGTCATCCTCTTACTGTCTATGTTCCACACTCAGTTGACCTCCTGATGATGAGAACCAAAACACAGCATTTGACCAATAACAGGTTCACACGCTATGAGCAGGTTATTCTGGCCTTGGAAAATGTTACCTGGAAAAGATGTTCTGTGTTAAATCCTGCTACGTTGATGCCTATTCCAAATGTTGAAGGGGAAGATTGTGAGGACCACAACTGTCTGGATTTGACTGAACTTTGTACCAAACCGAGACCTGACATTGTTGATGAACCACTGCCTGAATCAGATCAAGTCCTTTTTCATGATGGCTCATGTTTAAGAGACAATGTGGGTTATTTGAAAGCTGCGTTTGGTGTCTGTACCATCTCTGATGTTGTGGAGGCTGCTTGTTTACAGGGAATACACTCCGTACAAGTACCGAAAATCATTGCCTTGACACGTGCATGTCTTGTTTCTGATCTAATCCGAGTCACCATCTACACCAATAGCCAGTATTAGTTCGGTGTGGTTCATGACTTCAGACAGCTATGGTCACAGAGGGGGTTCTTAACGTCATCAGGATCTCCTATTAGAAATGGGGTGTTGGACTTGGTCCTTTTTGCAGGGTCATCCCAGGACTTTTTGCCTTCCTCCTGTATTTTTTCTGACCTGTTGTTGGTGGTTTTCTGACTCTGGGCACTTTACCACTGCTGATCAGTGCTAAAGTGCATATGCTCTCCCTGTAAATTGTTGTTATGGATTGGTGTTTCCATGATTGGCTATTTGATTTACTAGTCAGACCCTAGTACAGTGCACTGTGTGTGCCCAGGGCCTGTAAATCAGATGCTGCTAGTGGGCTTGCAGCACTGATTGTGCCACCCACAGAAGCAGCCTGTAAAATGTAACTCTGGCCTGCCATTGCAGAGCCTGTGTGCAGTCTGGGACTGCCATGTCGACTTGGCAAGTGCACACACTTGCCAGTCCCTAAACCTTCCCTTTTCTACATATTAGCCACCACTAAGGTAGGCCCAAGGTACCCCTGTGAGCAGGGTGCATTGCATGTGAAAGGTAGGACATGGCCTGATGTGTGTGGCATGTCCTGATAGTTAAATACTGCTAATTCCGTTTTTCACTATTGCAAGGCTACCTGTTCCCATAGGACAGAATGGGGAGTTTGTTTATAACATGTTATAAACATAACTGGCCCTGGGAACAAGGTAGAAGACTAAAGTTTAGTATGCCTGAACTCAGAATGTTAAAATACATCTTTTAGTGAGGGTGATTTTTACATTCTGTGTTTTACAATACCACTTTTAGTAAGTAGGTACTTTTTTGCCTAACCATCCAGTGTGCCTCTACTAGGTTTGTGTATTGCATGTCAGGCTTTTGGATGACAGGGGCTGGAGAGGGGCAGCGGCTCCAGAGGTCTGATGAGTCAGGGCTGGGCTGAATAGGCCTGGTCTGCATTTGAAGTGGTGGGACGAGTAGCACCTTCGCCTGAACAGGGCTGTGCCTGCCTTCCACAATGATGGTTCCGCCACCCTGTGAAGTGTCTGGAGCCAGGGCTCACACTGACAATGGAGGTTGTTGTGCACTTGCAAAGTACCCCACAGAACTGGTTTAGGCTGGGTACAGACACTCTCTGCCTTCAGAGAACAAAGGATATTTGGGTATAGAAAGAGGGGCCCAGACCCCAGACTTTTAGATCACTTCTGGGAAATCAAGAGGAACCTTTGCCAAGGAGAAGAGCCGGATAAGCTGAGGAGGAATACTGCCCCTGTGCTGTTTGCTGTCTGGGGTTGGCCTGCAGTGGCTGCTTGCCTCCAAGGAAAGGAGAAAAAGGACTTTGCTGTTTGCTCTGTCACCTGCTTGAAGAAAAGATCTCCAAGGGCTTGAAACTGAGCGTGCCTCCTATACTGAAGTCTCAGGGACACAAAGACTTCCCCACCAGCTCCCCTGAATTCCCTTGCTGGGAATTCCAACCTGCAAAGAGGTGCCTGCTGTTTAGGATCTCTAGAGACTGTTTGTCGCTGGGAGCTGGAAAATCGACGCAACATCAAAGAAGCGTGTCGCATCCGTACCTTTGTCCGACGCATCGCCAAAGAAACCGTCGCAGCACCTGCCGCGGCTCGAGAAATCGCCGCACGATGCATCGGGTGCAACGATCTCCGAAGTCCGAGATCATAGCACCGATCCCGACGCAAGCCTGCTGTGCAGCTGCGCAAAGCCACGCATCATACCGGATCGAGGCGCCAAGACTGTCGCATTGTTGGGGGATGCAGTAAGAAAGAGACGCATCAACTCCCCACGCAGTAAGAAAACAACGCATTACCTCCTCTCCGGTAAGGAACCGACGCATCACCTCCCCTGCGCTGCAGTAAGGAACCGACATATCACCTCCCCAAAGCAAGGCACCGACGCATCACCTTCCCTGCATGTAAGGAACCAATGCATCACCTTCCCTGCGGCCATTTGGTTTGTTTTGCGTGACGCATCCCAGGTACTTTGTGAGAAAAGTGTCGCCTTTACAACTTGTATTGAACGGAACTATTTCTACCATTTGAAAGCCTTATTTTTAATACTGTATTGTGGATTTCTGTCGTTTGGTCTTGTTTTGGTTTAGATAAAGATTACTTATTTTTCTAAACTGGTGTGGTGTCCATTTGTGGTGTTTTCACTGTATTACTGTATGTGTTCACAAATGCTTTACACACTGCCTCTGAGATAAGACTGTCTGCTCGAGCCAAGCTACCAAGGGGGTGAGCAGGGGTTATTTTAGGAGTGTATCCCCCTTACCCTGACTAGAAGCAAGGGTCCCTATTTGGACAAAGGTACCTACCTCTGCCAACTAGAGACCCCCATTTCTAACATGGGGAATATGTGAAACAACTGTTGAAAGCTTTGCAATGACCAAAGGAAGTAACATTGGTGGCAGCGGTGGGATCTGGACTTGCATTTGTGTCTTACATACAGTGATTGGTGTACACTACATGTATAGTGCAGACCATTACGAAACCACATACTGTTTTTTCTGTTTGCTGGTGTCCTCCTGGAAATATTTTTTGATACTAAGACTCTGGTTAGTTGTTGCAAAATGGAACTTGACTTCTGGCACATGTTCATCTACACAATGAAGGAGCTACGTGTGTTCTGCAAGGATAGGGGGCTGCCTGTGAAGAGAAGGTCCAGGGAGGATCTAGAGGCATCCCTATTTCATTATGAGTTACCCAGCTGGGGGCCAACACTACCAGTGGAGTCTGAGGAGGACTTACCTGAAAGTGAGGGAGAAACAGAAAAAGATGGCTGGCTTCCAGCTTGTGAGCATAGGCTGGGAGAGCTTGATGAGGAGCTCGAGAGGGCTGAGGCCAAAAGGGCCTTAACCCAAGAAGAAGAAATGTGTGTAGCTCAGGAAGTGAGCTTGGCTGGGTTGGAGGTGGAGTCCAGCTCAGATGGTAGCAGCAAAACTGTGTTATTTAGTGCTGAGGGAGCCGTACACACACCCAGAGATGTGGCGCCTGACTTGAAGGAGGGGGTTAACATACACCAGGGTGCTCAAGGATATGAGGTAGCTCCAGTGGTGCCCAGTGTCCCTGAGGTAGATTTGTGAACTGGCAAAGGGGTTCATAGTCCTAGTGGTGGGAGGGACACTCTACTGACTCTAGATGAGAGGTGCAGGGAGAGGGGTTCCCCCATGGTTGAAGTCCTGGTGTGTGAGTGTGGAGACCGCCCAGAAGAGTGAGGGTTGAGTGACAGAGACAGTCAGACACTGTCTTGCCCATCTCAAGAGAGTGGTGTGGGGTACGTGTGCGAGGCACCGGATGGTGAGGTGAAGGATAGTTTGGTTAACACCTGTATGGTGCTGTGTGATTCAATTGTTGGAGAGCATATTTTAAGTCCCTGTTTTCCAGAGCTATGCCAACACCTGTTGGAGTGTGAGTTCTCTGACCCCAGGGAGCTCACCCTGGAGGCAGACCTTTTGGTAGATTCCAGAGGGTCTGGAGAGGCATCTGGGGTGTTCCTAAAGGAGGTGGCTCAGGTTTTCCCCAATCAAGTGAGGTAGGGGAGGGTGGTAGTAGCACAGATAGGTCCTGGTGTAGTGGGAGGGGTGTAGCGACTCACTTCCTGTCTTCACGGAGAAGGAGTGAGAATGGGATGCGTCCCAAGGTACCCGAAACCCAGTCTCAGGGCCTAGAGGGTTCCCTAAGGGAACACCAGGTAGGGAGCCTAGGCTGTACTGGTAGGCCATCCATTGAGGGGGGTCTCCTAGTGTCAGGAGAACTTGGAGCATCTGTAAGCAGAGCTCCACCAGTTCGGGTGTCTGGCGGTGCCGCTCCTGAGTGGAGGGTGCAGAAGTTCAGATGGAGGGGTGAGAGGGGGATGCGGTCCCCAGTGGGAGAACCAGTGGGTCAGGGGCCAGCCTTAAGGGCTGAACCTACTAGAAGTGACCATGGTGACACCACTCCTGTTTTGGGGGGTCTTCACACACTGTCAGATGGGCAGGGGTCGGGAGATCAGTGCCAGGCAGACTGTCACACAACACATGAGATATGCGTTATCCTTGGGGGGGCATGCGTGCTCCCCAGGAAGTCCTGGTGTGCCAGGCAGGTGCTCAGCCGCAGGGGGTAGTCCCTAGGTTTGGAGGGCAGGTTCAGGAGGTTATGCCTGACCTGGAGCGAAGGACATCTGTAAGCAGTATCCTTACCATTTTGTCTTCTGGGGGCACTGCTCCAGGTGTGAGGGTGCAGGGCCCCAGTAAGGGGGGCGGAGAGAGGGCAGCCTCACCCCTGACCTCTACCCAGTCTAAAGGTACAGACCCTAGACTGGGATCCCAGTTGCAGGATGGAACCCCTGAACTGGTGGGTGAATTGTGCAGGACACCTGCCACAGGTGCCCTGGCAATTATGGAAGGGGGTACCGCTCCAGGTGGGAGGGTGCAGAGTCCCGAGGAGGAGGACCAGGTGTGGGAAAGCCCACGCCAGTCTCCTGTCCAGCCGCCGGGTACAGGCCCGGGGCTGATGGGTCAGTGCCAGGGTGTCATACCTGACCTGACAGGAGGGAGAGTGGACAAATGGTGCCAGGCACCTGGGGCTACTGCCCCCGCTCTCTGACGCCACAGAGGTTTGAGAGTCCTGAGAGGCGTAAGGCCTGGGTCTCATCACTGACAACTGTCAGTGGCCACTGTGGCTTGCTGTCCTGGTGGACAGAGTGGCCCCTGGGGGGGCAGGAGTCACACCCCGGGGGTGGACTGGGCCACACCACTTTGTTGGCCATGTGGGTACTGTCTGTTTGTTGGGACACACCTGTGAGCAAGCTAAGGTTAGGTGCTGCACAGATGGTGTCCACAGGTGAGGAGAAGGGTTCCCCATGAGTTAGCTTAGTGGGCCCTGGGAGTATGGACATTGGGTTCCAAACAGGTTCAGATTGGCGTAGAACTGGAATATGCCCCTGCAGTTGCGGGCCAGGGTCCATGTTCTATCGCCCCAAACAGGGAAGCCCATCAAGGTATTGATTAGTCTACCCTGGCTTTAGGCTGGAAGGGGATCGTGTTGGACTTGGCTCTTTTTGCAGGGTCATCCCAGGACGTTTTGCCTTCCTCCTGTATTTTTTCTGGCCTATTGTTAGTGGTTTTATGACTCTGGGCACTTTACCACTGCTGATCAGTGCTAAAGTGCAGATGCTCTCCCTGTAAATTGTTGTTATGGATTGGTGTTTCCATGATTGGCTATTTGATTTACTAGTCAGACCCTAGTACAGTGCACTGTGTGTGCCCAGGGCCTGTAAATCAAATGCTGCTAGTGGGCTTGCAGCACTGATTGTGCCACCCACAGAAGCACCCTGTAAAATGTAACTCTGGCCTGCAATTGCAGAGCCTGTGTGCAGTCTGGGACTGCCACGTCGACTTGGCAAGTGCAAACACTTGCCAGTCCCTAAACCTTCCCTTTTCTACATATTAGTCACCCCTAAGGCAGGCCCAAGGTACCCCTGTGAGCAGGGTACATTGTATGTGAAAGGTAGGACATGCCCTGATGTGTGTGGAATGTCCAGATTGTGAAATACTGCCAATTCAGTTTTTCACTATTGCAAGGCTACCTGTTCCCATAGGACAGAATGGGGAGTTTGTTTATAACATCTTATAAACATAACTGGCCCTAGGAACAATGTAGAAAAATAAAGTTTAGTATGCCTGAACTTAGAATGTTAAAATACACCTTTTAGTGAGGGTGATTTTTACATTCTGTGTTTTAAAATACCACTTTTAGAAAGTAGGTATTTTCTTGCCTAACCATGCAGTGTGCCTTTGCTAGGTTTGTGGATTGCATGTCTGGCTTTTGGATGACAGGGGCTGGAGAGGGGCAGCGGCTCCAAAAGTCTGATGAGTCAGGGCTGGGCTGAATAGGCCTGGTCTGCATTTGGAGTGGTGGGAGGAGTAGCACCTTCGCCTGAATGGGGCTGTGCCTGCCTTCCACAATGACGGCTCCGCCCCCTGTGGTGTCTGGAGCCAGGGCTCACACTGACAATGCAGGTTGTTGTGCACTTGCAAAGTGCCCCACAGAATTGGTTTTGGCTGGGTACAGACACTCTCTGCCTTCAAAGAACAAAAGATTTTTAGGTATAAAAAGAGGGGCCCAGACCCCAGACTTTTAGATCACTTCTGGGAAATCAAGAGGAACCTTTGCCAAGGAGAAGAGACGGATAAGCTGAGGAGGAATACTGCCCCTGTGCAGTTTGCTGTCTGGGGTTGGCCAGCAGTGGCTGCTTGCTGCCAAGGAAAGGAAAAAGGACTTTGCTGTTTGCTTTGTCACCTGCTTGAAGAAAAGATCTCCAAGGGCTTGAAACCGAGCTTGCCTCCTGTTCTGAAGTCTCAGTCAGGGACACAAAGACTTCCCCACCAGCTCTCCTGAATTCCCTTGCTGGGAATTCCAACCTGCAAAGAGGTGCCTGCTGCTGTTTAAGACCTCTAGAGACTGTTTGTCGCTGGGAGCTGGAAAATCGACGCAACATCAAGGAGGGTGTCGCATCCGCACCTGTTTCCGACGCATCGCCGAAGAAACCGTCGCAGCACCTGCCGCGGCTCGAGAAATCGTCGCACGACTCATCGGGTGCCACCATCTCCGAAGTCCGAGATCACCGCACCGATCCCGATGCAAGCCTGCTGTGCGGCTGCGCAAAGCCACGCATCGTACCAGATCGACGCATCGCATCGAGGCACCAAGACTGTCGCATCGTTGGGGGGCGCAGTAAGAAACAGACGCATCAACTCCCCACGCAGTAAGAAAACGACGCATCACCTCGTCTCCGGTAAGGAACCAACGCATCACCTCTCCAGCGCTGCAGTAAGGAACCGACGCATCACCTCCCCCGAAGCAAGGAACCGACGCATCACCTTCCCTGCATGTAAGGAACCGACGCATCACCTCCCCTGCGCTGCAGTAAGGAACCAACATATCACCTCCCCAAAGCAAGGCACCGACGCATCACCTTCCCTGCATGTAAGGAACCAATGCATCACCTTCCCTGCGGCCATTTGGTTTGTTTTGCCTGACGCATCCCAGGTACTTTGTAAGAAAAGTGTCGCATTTACAACTTGCATTGAACTTAACTATTTCTACCATTTGATAGCCTTATTTTTAATACTGTATTGTGGATTTTTGTCGTTTGGTCTTGTTTTGGTTTAGATAAAGATTACTTTTTTTTCTAAACTGGTGTGGTGTCCATTTGTAGTTTTTTCACTGTATTACTGTATGTGTTCACAAATGCTTTACACACTGCCTCTGAGATAAGCCTGTCTGCTCGAGCCAAGCTACCAAGGGGTTGAGCAGGGGTTATTTTAGGAGTGTATCCCCCTTACCCTGACTAGAAGCAAGGGTCCCTAGTTGGACAAAGGTACCCACCTCTGCCAACTAGAGACCCCCATTTCTAACATGGGGAATATGTGAAACAATTGTTGAAAGCTTTGCAATGACCAAAGGAAGTAACTGTGGTAAAGTGCACTGCCCATGGGACGGGACAGAATTTCATAACCCTGGGCAATAGGTATGCAGATGATGTTGCACGCTTTTGTGCCGAGAAAGGTTGCATTTTCAATGGGGATTGTTCAGGAGAGAGCACAGAGAGAGCCGAGCTCAGCATGATGTTAGCCATAGCGGACACGTGGGATGAGGTCAAGCGTCTGCAGAGAGAGGTGTCAGACCAAGAAGAAGCTGGTTGGATTAAGGCAGGCTGTGAGAAAAGAGATGATGGCGTTTGGGTTTCAACAGATGGTCGAGCAGTGCTGCCGGATTGTTTATTGATCCCCATGGCGAGGCAGATTCATGGAGCAGTTCATATTGGGAGAGATGCCATGGTTCGCGTGTTCAGACAAACATGGTTTAACCCAAGTTTTCGTGTGTTTGCTGAAGCGGTGCGCCACAGATGTGTTATGTGTCAACAGATGAATGCTGGAAAGAAAACTGTGGTTGCTTTGAATCACATTGGGAGGTCAGGGGGTCCATTCAATAGGATACAGCTTGACTTCATAGAGATGCCTAGGTGCAATGGGCTGAGGTATGTCTTGGTGGTGGTGTGTCTTTTCAGGTTGGGTTGAGGCATATCCAACTAGAAGGTGTGATAGTCTCACAGTGGCAAAGCTGTTACTCAGGGAACTTATTCCGCCCTTCAGATTTTCAACTTCATTGGAGTTGGATAGAGGAACTCATTTCCACAGTGAGATCATGGAGCTGTCGTGCACTGCCTTACAAGTTGATCAGAGATTGCACTGTAGCTACAGGCCGGAGGTGTCTGGCTTGGTGGAGCAGATAAATGGGACTCTCAAAATGAGAATGGCAAAAGTGAGCTCCTTGACGTCTTTGAATTGGCCTGATGCATTTCCTTTGGTCCTAATAAGCTTGCATAGCATTCCAGATACGAGAACAGGACTCTCGCCACACGAAATATTGATGGGGAGGGCGATGTGCTTGCCAGCAGTGCCATCCACAGCATTGATAAACATCACCGATGATTTGATCCTTGATTATTGCAAAGGACTGGCTGACGTAGTCCGTTCTGTGTCTCACCAGGTTGAAGCTGCGACTGCACCGACCTCGAAGGACCTCTGTCATGACCTGTGTCCAGGTGACTGAATATTGGTCCGGAAGCATGTGAGGAAGAACTGTCTTGATGCCCATTGGCGAGGTCCGTACCAGGTGATTTTGGTGATGAATACAGCTGTTAAGTGTTGAGGCTTGCCGAATTGGATTCACACCGGCAGAGTTTCAGGACCCTCGGAAGAAACAGCTCCTCTCCCAGAAGAAAATTCAGCCGTGGTTGCGAGGCCACCGGAGAGGGCAAGCCAAGCTGTGGGGGTTCTTGACGAGGCTGGTTACCCATCAAGTCAAGCTGAGGGGGGTCACGCTACACAAGGCCCAGGTATTGACTCTGAGGGAGATGGTAACGTTGCGAGTGGTATAGAGTCAGACTCAGCTGAAGAGACTGGTGTGGAAAGTGGTCGTGTGCCAAGGAGGAGAGGAGGTGTCGCAAGAGAATCGTGGCCTGTGAGACAGAAAAGGCAGAACTTGATACTTGCACCTGAAAGAGATCTTGCTCCCATATCTGAAACGTCGGAATCAGAACTGAGTGACACAGAACAAGCACAAGAGGGCTTGAGGAGATCGAGGAGAGTAAGTGTACCGTGCCAAAGATACGCTGCCCCAGAGTGGACTTATCTGATTACAGATGCTGGGAACAGTGAGGTCCTGGAGGCTGAGATCCGAACGAGTGACACGTGGAGCTTCAGAGCTGATAATTGAAATTGAACTGTTGGTCCGTGGAGTAGAAGCTAATGGAGTTTTGACATTACCAGATCCTCCGAGATTGAGTTGCTTGCAGTGTTTGATTTTGTGAGATCTTTCGTTTCCGACTTTTGGGTATCAGCCACCAGCTCAGGAGATTGCAGCATTTTGTCTTGAGCTTTTACAGTGTGTCATTGATGAAATTGGCTCTGACCTTATAAGGGATGTGAACTGAACTGTGAATTGTATATATATGTATATGTTTCAAAAGAAGATAACCTAGGCCAGAGTGGAAGAAGAATAAAATTAGGGAACTTTCCGTAGAAGAAAAAGAGGGCTAGGGAAGTCTTTTGAACTGTGTAAATAATTGTGCAACGAACTGTGAAACTGTTTCTGTGACTTCAAGGAACTGTGTATGAACTGTGTTGACCAGCAGTGAAAGGCAGAGAAAGAGACTTTGCATTGATCCTCTTGCTGTGACAACTTAAACTTAGTGAAGATGGAGTCTGGCAATTCGAACCGTAGGGCGAAGTGTGTAATAGGTACACTTATAGTAGGAGTGATTGTGGTCATAGCAGTAGTTATTATCATGTCTGTTAAAAGTTCACATGAAGCAGAGGTTGATGGGATGGGAGTACAAAGGACATCCACACCTAACACTAAAGAGGGAACATTAGGAGCTGACAGCGCTATGATTGATCAAACTAGTCGCTTGTTGCATGTAGATTTGTCTAAAGGTGTTTATACGTTGAATGCTTATGCGAAGTTGTTGTATGAGTATATGAATACGATGGATATGACAGATTGTTATGCCAGCATCAGTTGAGGAGAGTATCAGATATCTTCACCTGCCTCTGATGTGTGGTATTACTTGTAGTTTATTGCATAGTATGTTTTATGGCAAGGGCATTATGAATATTACTTCTCCAACTACGATTTGGTCCTTTAAGAAGTTCCAGCTTCCAAGCACCTGAATAAGTACGATTATTATAAGCAAGAGGAGAGGATGGGGAAGTACTTCATACCTACTGTTACATTAGACACGGCTTAAGCACATAGGCATTACTTGGCGTGTATGTTGACTGACATAGAAAAGAAGATTGTAGATCGGGTAGAAGATCGACATAGGCAATTAGCAGTGAAACTTAACAATAAAGGGGGAAAATTTGAATGGACCAAGGAGGAGTTAGCACACAAGGCAAGAGGGAGTTATGATCCAATAGCTTTAGATTTAGAGCAGCGAGGGATGCTTTGCATCAGACAGGTACAAACCTATTACGACAAAATCTTTGTGGGTCAGAGTGTGTGTGATCACATTTTCACCATTGAAGCCACTGCAAAGAGGTTTTTACAAGATGCAGTACAATTGGTGCTGAATGTGTATTTTGTGTGAGGGAGAAATGCGTATGTTAGATTGCCACTGAACTGGTACGGCACGTGTTATGTGGCTGTTGTGTTTCCTAAGATATATCATGTAGAGGATTTGGGACCTTTGGAAGGGAAGCCATCCCATAGAGAGAAACGTGGTACGAGTGCTGGAGAGATTGTTGGAGATGTGTTTGGAGCAATGATACCAAGTTTGGGAGTGGTTTCGAACGACAAAGATTAGAAGGTTATCAACTACTGTGGGTCAGCAAATACAGCTCAGTCTTTGTTGCTTGTAGATATAGAGATGGTCTCGATAAGAGTTATGGTGATGGTCTGTAAAATGCTGAGGGTTCAACAGTGCTGTACTATACGTAACATTACTGAGATACACCATGAGGTACATGATTTGGTAACAGAGGGAGTTTGGGATAAAGTTGGCAAAGGGTTTGGAAGGATTGGAAATTGGTTTGCAAATCCTGGGAAGGGATTTCTTGGTTACATCTTGAAGCCAATCTTAATAGCCGTGATTTGTATAATTCTTTTCCTTGGAGCGATAAGAGCTTATAAGTGGCATTAATCAAGACAGGTTGAGAATTCTCTTAGACAGTGAGAGAGGAGAATGGAGAGACTGCAGGACAGTCACTATGAGAATCTCAACAACCTAGAGAAGTTTTGACAGGGAAGACTGGCTACAACTTCTGTTTAGGTCGGTTCATTCTACAGGGTAGTGAAAATGGTTATGATGACACTAGTCATCAGAGGGGGGACTGATAGAGCGTGATGGTGCTCTTTCATTTGTAGGGGTGCATTGTAATCACGAGTAGTTCGCACCTACACATATATTCTTTGTGTGTAATGTAACAACGTGTCAGTAAGTTGATAGTTATATTTTGTATAACGTAAAGAAATTAACACTGTAATTGTATGCTATTCAAATGAAAACCTTAAATGTACTGAGTTTTACATGTGATTAATGAATACAAATTTGATTGCAATGCAAAGCTTTGATTTAAAACTGCACAGTAATAATGTTCATGTATGTGTGTGCTTTATGAAATTATGTGCGTTTCTTATGTTAGCTGAATTTTGTAGGCCTCATGTGTATTTCTCTCCGGCTCTCTATAAAAGTTTGTTAGCAGAATTCATGTGTATGTAGAATTCGTTCTTTCTCACATTTCGGATGCAGGTGAAGACATCATCCTTGTTAGTTAGAATAACGCTTTTGTTTTAGGAGTTAGGCTCAGGGAGGAGACGATACATTTGAGCAAGCAGTACTGATAATGTGGGACGGTGTTCTTTCTCACTGGAGAAGGCCTGGAAATCAAGGTCATCGACGAAGCGCCTGGGAGCATCGCTGCTGAGTGGAAAGTTACCTACGAAGAGGTGTCCAGCTGGATGGGATGATCACGTGATGTGGCGATGGTCGTGTCCTAAGAATTTTGTGTTGGGGTTAGGGACAGAGTCCGGGGGACTTCTGCCATGCCATCAGAGACAAGAGTATCTTAGAATGAGCTCTGTAGCTTTAGGCTACTTGACCCTTTTAGCGTGAGTGTACTTCTTAGGAAGACTTCATGTGCTGACACCTTATTTCCTGAACTTGCCTGGGAAATGCTAAGTAGGGATGTCACGGTAGTGTAGGGATAGACTGCTTTTAACTTACGAATCTCCAATGAAGAGAACTATTGATGTTGGTGCAGTAATCTTTTGCATAATGTTATTGGAATTGGTCATCCTATGCGTGTTGCACCATCTCAATTTTGCTCATAGGTTTGGCTTTGTATTAGTGCCCATGTATTTTTACACCCTCGTCTTGAGGTGTTTGTATGTGCAACTTTTCTTGGCTTTGTAATAAATTCACTAAAATCTACATTTGGAGTCGGTGTTCCTTTAGTAACATGGGCAACTGGACTGATAATGTATAATTTGCAAATGGTTTTTCTCCCCTCCACACTTTTAAGCAGGCACCAAGGAGCCATCGACCAGGGGTTCCAGAGTAAGTCTAGAACGTGGAACCCGGCTCCTTCCACGACTAGCGTTTACTACATGCGGTCTTAAGTCCTTTAAAACTTCTAAACCTAACAAAAGATAGCCTGGTTCCTACATTGTCAAATTTATTTCAATTTGTGGTTAGGTCTGGGACAGTCACTGCATAAATGCTGGAGGCATATGTGGTGGCACTTCCCAAACCAGGGAAGAACCCTCATTTATTTAGTTCCTATTGCTCGTTAACAGTACTTAAAGTGGATAACAAACTATACAAGAAAGTCCTTGCGAAAAAATTGATGGGAGTGATGCTTAATCTAATTCACAAAGACCAAGTGGGTACTAGGAGCAGCAGGATGCCTCACTGAGTTGAAAATTAAAATATTATTTAAAATGTTTTGCCTCCATTGCTTCAGATGCAGACATGGCCTTCTATAAGGTGGTTTGTTCCTTAATGGGAGAGACGATGCAGTGATTTTGAGTACTTTAGACACTTTTAATAAGATGGTCATAGCTTTTTATCAAATGCCCATGGGCATTGATTTTTATTAAAGTGGGTTAATGTCGTGTAGTTCAACCCGGCCAGAGGGAGCAGGCAAGGATGCCCGATGTCTTCGATCTTGTTCTTGATGGCACTTGAATCATTAGCAATCACAATAGATAGTTTCACAATGATAAGAATAGGGATGACATTTGGCGGTACGGTGCATCACATTTCATTTTTTGCTGACAATGTAATGTTGACCTTGAAAGAGCCATGCCCGTAAGTTCTAGATCTGTTCTAGAGTCATGATTCGATGGTTCTTTTTCGCAGCATGTAAGCGTAGAGGGGAGAAAATCCTTAACAAATCAATCAATTCAATAGGAATTTCTCTGGACACATAGTAACCACAGACCACTACTTAAGGTTAGTTAATTTATTACAAAGCCAAAAACAACCGGACATAGAGACACCTCAAAATGAGAGTATAGAAATACATTGGAATCAGCATAAAGTCAAATCTGCAAATAAAGTTGAGTTGGTGTAACATGCACAAAACCATTAACTCAGGAAATAGAATGCAAAGGATCAAAAGGCATGAGTCCAAATTTCCCTGCATCGAGGGTCGATGAATATAAAGCATCAATCTATCCCTACACTAAAGCTAACGTGGCATCCCTACTTAAGCATCCTTCAGGGAAAGAGATAGAACAGTGGCAGCATGTGGAGTCTTCCTAAGAAGTCTCTCTACCATCAATGGGTCGAATAGCATAAAGCTATTGAGACAGAGCTCGTTCTGAGATGCTCTCTCTCCAAAGGCAGAGAAGAAGTGGGGCGCTTTCCCTACTTGTAACGTCCCAATATTACATGTATCTTCCCAAGAATCCTTGCGGGTCACACCATCCACTCTGACCACGTTCTCATTGGTACCTTTCCACAAGACGGCGATGGTATATCTTTGGAAACACGACAGCCACGTAACAAGTACCATTCCATTTATTCGGAAGTCGAACATATGCATTCTTCCCACACACAAAGTATACTCCTGGCACCACTTGTACTGCGTCTTGGAGGAACTTCTTTGAAGAGGCAACAATCAAAAAGATATGATCGCATACACTCTGCCCCACGGAAATAGTGTCATCGCGTATTTGTACTTGTTGAATGCAAAGCTTGCCTCGTTGTTCCCAATCTAGAGATACAGGACGATAGCTTCCTGAAGCCTTGTGAGCTAATTCCTCCTTGGTCCATTCAAAGTTTTCTTTCCTACTGTTAAGCTTAACGGTTAGGACTCTATGTCTATCCTCTAATTGATCTACAAATTTATTTTCTATGTTTGTTAATGTGAAGGGTAAGTTGTGTCGATGTGCTTAAGCAGTGTCTAGTGTTACTGTGGGCACAAAATACTTTCCCATTCTCTCTTCTTGCATGTAATAATCATGTTTGTTTAGATGTTTGTAGACTGGAACTTCTGAAAGTACCAAATCATAATTTGAGAAATAGTACTCATAATGACCCTTTCCATAAACCATGCTAAGGAGCAAACTGCAACTAACACCATACGTCAAGGTCAGGTGGTGGTGCCTGAGACCCTCCTAGACCGAAGCAGGCAATTGCACACAGACGTAACAGTCTCTCACGTTCATAGTATTCACGTATTCATACAACTACTTTGCATAAGCATTCAGCGTGTAATCACCCTTGGACAAATCTACATGCAACAAGCGACTAGTTTGCTCTATTAAGCCTCTATCAGATCCTAATGTACCCTCTTTTGAGGCAGCAGTGGTAGGTGTGGATGTCCCATGTACCCCCACTACCTGTACCTCAGCTTTGTGTGCGCTTAAAATGGACTCAGTAATAACTTCAGCTATTACTATGATTACTCCTACAATAAGTATACCTTTAATACATTTGTGCCTATGATTCGAATTTCCAGACTGCATTTTCAAAGTGGCTCGGATTGTAGCTGTAAGAGAATCACTACTTAGAGTTTCTTTTCTGCACCTCTTGTGTGCTGGCAACAAAGTCTTTGAGCAACTTCTTTTTGGATCTTAAAATTCTCACAACAATCTTTGGCACAGTATTTACACAACTTGGAAGACTTCCTTAGCCCTCTTTCTTCTTCTAAAGGAAAAATCCCTAATTTTATTCTTCTTCCACTCGAGCTGAGGTTATCTTCTTCAAGTAAAATTTTTTATTTACAGTTTGGTGGATAAGACACAGTCAATGACAAGATTGCATTAGCCTCTATTCCAGGAACTCTCAGCAGGATCTCGACAATCAGTATCGAAGTCTCGGACCTCACTCTCCCCGGCATTTGTAGCTTGATAAGTCCACTCGAGAGAGGAGTATCTCTGACACTGCACTCTTGTTCTCCTTGACATCCTCACACTACCTTCAGCTTGTTCAGACTCGCTCTGATCAGATTCAGATGATTCACTAATTGGTGCAAGTTCTTTCTCAGATGCAAGTCTCAAGTTTCTTCTTTTCTGTCTCACAGGCCATTTGCAAACTCTTTCTTCCTTGACTGTACACAACCAATTTCCACACCAGTCTCTTCTGCTGAATCAGACTCTATATCACCTGCAACATTACTGTCTCCCTGAGTCTAAACCTGGGTCATGTGTAGCTTGACCTCCCCCTCAGCTTGACCTGGTGGGTATCCAGCCTCTTCAGGGACCCCCACAGCTTGGCTTGCCCTCAACGGTGACCTTGCACACACTGCTGGAATTACTTCTGAGAGAGGAGCTGTTTCATTAGAGGGCCCTGTAATTCTTCAGGTATGTGAAGCATGTATCCAGTTCGGCAGTGCTCCACACTTCACAGCGGTATTTGTCAACAATATCACCTGGTACGGTCCACGCCACCATGAGTCAAGACTGTTCTTTCTTACGTGCTTTCGGACCAGCACCCAGTCTCCGGGGCTCAGGTCGTGACAGAGGTCTTTCGACCTCAGTGCAGTAGCAGCAATTCCAACCTGGTGAGACACAGAACGAACCACATCAGCCAATCCTTTGCAGTGGTCAAGGATCAAGTCCTCTGTGATGATTCATAAAGCTGTAGATGGCACTGCAAGTAAGCGCATCGCCCTTCCCATGAGGATCTCGTGTGGGGAGAGCCCAGTTCTCCTATCAGGAATGCTGCGTAAGCTCATTAGAACCAAGGGCAATGCATTGGACCATTTTAAAGATGTAGAAGCATACGCTTTTACCAGCCTCGCCTTTAGCGTCTGTTAGAAATGGGGGTCTCTAGTTGGCAATGGTTTGCACCTTGTCCAAGTAGGGACCCATCCTTCTACTCAGGATAAGGGAGTTACACTCCTAAAATAACCCCTGCTCACGCCCTTGGTAGCTTGGCACGAGCAGTCAGGCTTATCTTAGAGGCAGTGTGTAAAGCATTTGCACATAACCAACAGTAACACAGTGTAAGCACTACAAAAGGACACCACACCAGTTTAGAAAAATATCCAATATTTTTATATACTTAAGACAAGACCAAAAACTATAAAAATCCACAATACAGTACCTAGAAATCTTCAGTTATCAAAATAAACTTGAAAAACAGTTCCTTGAAGTCAATAGCTCCGTCTGGGGCTATCACAGCGCCGTGAGCAACAAATCCAAACAGTTCTGGCTGACCGCAGCGTCGCGGGTCAGCTACGGTGTCAGGAAGACCTGCAAAACAGTCCCTTTAGAAATGGAGGGTGTCAGCGACCTCTCGTTGAGCTCCGAAAGCACGGCGTCCGCAGGCATCGGTTCCGGAGGTTGGTGCAGGAGTCGGCAGGCCCTTGAAGTCACACGCGTTGCAGATCGAACTCCTCGCAGTTGAGGCTGGAGCGCCGGCGTTGGCAGGCGTCGGGTGCTGCGGTGCGAAGTGCAGCGGTGCCACATGCTGTGCCCTCATGTTGCGGTGCAGGCAGCGGCTCAGTGACGGTCGTCCAGCGGCGTCAGTGAGACCAGGGCTGCAGTGCGAAGTGATGCGGTGCTCGTTGCAGTGCTGGCAGGTCACGGTGCAAGCAGCGGCGTCGTCGTTCCTGAAGCGCTGTCGTCGGCTGACGAACTGGAGTCGATGGCGCCGGTGTCAGTAGGCCAAGGCTCGGTGCGGGATGAAGACGTTGCGTCGTGTAACTTACGAGCGGTGCCCTCGAACCATGGTGCAAGCAGAGGCATCGATGTCGGCGTGAAGCGGCGTCGTTGGGGATACCAGGGCGACGGTGTGAAGCGAGGCGTGCGGAGTGTGGTGCCCACAGGTCGCGGTGCAAGCAGTGGCTCGGTGGCGGCATCAGCAGGCATCGTCGGTGAGACCAGGGTTGCGGTGCGGCGGTGCCATCTGCAATGCCTTCAGGACACAGCGTCGGTGGCGGCATCGTAGATGCCGTCGGGTTGCTTTTCTTTCTGTTGCAGCATAAAACACACAGTCCCTAGTGCTGAGGGCAGAAGAACTTGAAGTCTTTGATGTTCCTGAGACTTCTTGAACAGGGGGAAAGCTCTACCTCAACCCCTTGGAGAAACTCACAAAAATAGATTGCAGAAAGTTCAGTCCAGTCCTTCCACTGCCGAAGACAGAAGCAGCCACTGCAGGCCAACACAGCAGAGCACACAGCAAAGTGATAGCTCCTCCTCACAGCTTCTCCAGCTCTTCTTCTTGGCAGTCTTCTTGGTCCAAAAGAGTTCTGAAGTTCTGGGGTCTGGGCCCCAATATTTATACCACCAAATCCTTTGCTCTCTGAAGGCAGGAAGTGTCTGTACCCAGCCAAAACCAGTTCTGTCCTCACTGGTGCAGCTTCCTGGCAGGGGGTGGAGATGGCATTGTGCAAGGCAGACCAGGCCCATTCATGTGCAAGGAAATCTCCTCCCACAACTCTAAATGCAAACCAGGTCTATTCAGCTCAGCACTGACCCATCAGACTTCTGGAGCCGCTGCCCCTCTCCAGCCCCTGTCATCCAAAAGCCAGACATGCAATACACAAACCTAGCAGAGGCACACTGGATGGTTAGGCAAGAAAATACCTACTTTCTAAACGTGGTATTTTCAAACACAGAATGTAAAAATCAACCTCACTAAAAGATGCATTTTAACATTCTGAGTTCAGGCATACTAAACTTTATTTTCCTACCTTGTTCCCAGGGCCAGTTATGTTTATAAGGTGTTATAAACAAACTCCCCATTCTGTCCTATGGGAACAGGCAGCCTTGCAATGGTGAAAAATGAAATACACTGTAATTCACCACCAGTACATGTCACATACAACAGTACATGTCCTACCTCTAACATACACAGCACCCTGCCCACAGTGGTACCTTGGGCCTACCTTAGGGGTGACTGACATGTAGAAAAAGGGAAGGTTGGGGCCTGGCAAGTGAGGGCACTTGCCAGGTCGACATGGCAGTTGCAAACTGTGCACATACCCTGCGGTGGCCGGTCTGAGTTACCTTTTCAGGGCTACTTCTGTGGGTGGCACAACCAGTGCTGCAAACCCACTAGTAGCATTTGATTTACCAGCCCTGGCACTCTCAGTGCACTTTACTAGGGCCTCACCAGTAAATAAATTATGCCAATCATTGAAACACCAGTCCATAACATAATTTACAACAGGGGCACTTGCGCTTTAACACTGAACAGCAGTGAGAAAGTGCGCAGACACACTAAACCAGCAAAAACAGAGTCAAAAACCGGGAGGTCAGAAAGCAAAAAGACTGGGGAAACACGCCAAAAGATGCCAAGTTTAACACATGTCCCCTCCAGCTGAAAGTAGGGAGAACTGCCCAACCTCCTGGGAGTTCTCTTCACTAAGGCGGAAGAACCTGGACACACCATCTGCGTTGGCGTGTTCTGTGCCAGGGCGGTGTTCCACCGTAAAGTCCATTCCCTGTAGGAAGATGGACCACCTCAATAGTTTTGGATTCTCACACCTCATTTGCTTCAACCATCTGAGGGGCCTGTGGTCTGTCTGAACTCGGAAGTGAGTCCCAAACAGGTATGGTCTCAGCTTCTTCAGCGCCCAGACCACAGCAAAAGCTTCCCTTTCTATGGCACTCCACCTCTGTTCCCTGGGAGTAGTCTCCTGCTAAGGAAGACTACAGGCTGGTCTAGGCCCTCTTCGTTCAGTTGTGAGAGCACCGCCCCACACCATGCTCTGAAGCGTCAGTCTGCATGACAAATTCCTTGGAGAAGTCGGGTGCCTTGAGCACGGGCGCCGTGCACATGGCTGCCTTCAGAGCATCAAAAGCTTTCTGGCAGGACTCAGTCCAGATCACATTCTTGGGCTGTTTCCTGGAAGTCAGCTCTGTTAAGGGGGCAACAATGGTGCCATAGCCCTTAACAAATCTCCTGTAGTAATCGGTGAGACCTAAAAAGGCTCTCACCTCTGTCTGGGTCTTGGGGGGCTCCCAAGCCAGAATGGTGTCAAACTTGGGCTGTAGGGGCGTTGTAAATTCCCACTGATAATCTCGTCTACCTCAGCCTTCAGCCTCACCACATCCAATAGTTTCACCTTTACTGCAGCCTTCATCGTTCCCTGACTCGATGTACTTTTCTGACCTTCCTTACTGTTATTATGGTCTCTCAACCAGGTCTCTAAGGGTCACATGCATCAAGCTATTTTGCGATCGCAAACAGTGCGAATCGCAAAAATCTGCCATTTGCGATCGCAAAATAGCCATAAGCAATGCATCAATCAAATTTGCAGAATCGCACAAGTTACTTACCTTCGGTAACGATATATCTGTAAGAAACATTAGTTAGTTATAGATTCCTAACCTTAGAATTACCCCCAGGCGTCAGACTGGATCCGGAAAGTTTTCGTCAGCAGTACCCCTGCGCGTCGGAAGGTGGCGTAGTGCGGCTCCGCGTCCGTCGTTGGCGTCGTGGTCGACGAGATGACGTTGCGGCAGCTACTTAGACGCCGCCCTCGCGCGCTGACGTCAGTTCTGTACACGACTTCCCGCGCCAGGAACGCAGAGCCATGCAAGATACTGACCACTGGTGCATTGAAACTAGGGCCCTGAAAGGGATGACCTTAACCCTAGAAATCAGTTCGCAGAACAGGGAGGATGGGTGGGGCGGTAAGGAATCTATCACTAACTAATGTTTCTTACAGATATATCGTTACCGAAGGTAAGTAACTTGTGCATCTGAAAGAAACACGCTAGTGATAGATTTCTTACCTTAGATTAGATACCCCAGCAATACCAACCCTGGTGGTGGGTCTGCGAACCAAGATCACACCAGGAAGTCTCGGAGAACAGAACGGCCAAAGAAGCCGTCTCTCCGGACTTGGCTGTCCAGGCAATAGTGCTTAGTAAAAGTGTGCAGCGAGGCCCACATAGCTGCCTGACAGATGTCTTGTAAGGGGACACCACGTCCCAACGCCGTAGTGTCAGACCCAACGGAGGATCCTTCTTTGCCAGAGAATAACAGGCTTTAATACACAAAATGACCCATCTGGAGATAGTCCGCTTGTGTACGGCCCGACTTTTCTTGGCGCCAACGTAGCCAACAAAGAGCTGGTCATCCACCCGGAACTGTTGTGTGCGACTCAGGTAAAATGAGAGTGCACGTTTTGAGTCCAGACGGTGAAGCCTCTCTTCCTCTCTGGAAGGATGCGGAGGCGGAAAGAAGGTGGGCAAAGTGATGGTCTGCCCGATGTGAAAGGCAGTAACAACCTTCAGCAGAAAGGATGGACGTGTCCTGAGGACAACCTTGTCCGGATGGACAGACAGAAAAGGAGGTTTGCAAGAAAGAGCCTGGAGCTCACTCACTCTCCTAGCAGAGGTGATGGCAACCAGGAAAGCAGTCTTCAGAGTTAACAGACCAAGAGGACAGTTGTGAAGAGGCTCAAAGGGAGCGCACATTAGGTATGTGAGAACCAGGTTCAAGTCCCACTGTGGCATTACGAAGGGAATAGGAGGAAAAAGGTGAGTAATGCCTTTGAGGAATCTGTTAACAACAGGGGACTTGAAAAGAGAGGGCCGATCAGGGAGCCTGAGAAAGGCCGAAATAGCAGAAAGGTAGCCCTTGATAGTGCCCAGAGCAGAGCCCTGCTGGGCCAAAGAAAGAAGGAACAGTAGGACCTCAGAAAGAGGGGCAGAAAGGGGATCCACAGCCTTTGCTGTGCACCATGCCACAAACTTGTTCCACCTGCAGGCGTATACCAACTTAGTGGAGGGACGCCTGGCTGCCAGAATGACATCACAGACTTCAGGAGGCAAGTCGAAAGGAATCAACTGCCGCCGCTCAATCTCCACGCAAAGAGGTGGAGACTGGACAGGTTCGGGTGGAGGACCGTCCCCTGCTGCTGCGACAGAAGATCCTCCCGAAGAGCCAGTCGGATTGCGGGATCGATGGTCATACTGAGTAGCTCGGGATACCAAACTCTTCGAGCCCAGTCTGGAGTCACAAGAATGACTTGGCCCGGTCACGCCTGATCTTCTTCAGCACTCTGGGCAGAAGTGGAATAGGCGGAAAGGCGTACAACAGACCGCAAATCCACTCGCGACGAAAAGCGTCGCCGAGCGAGTGCCGCCTTGGAAATTCCAATGCGCAGAACTGCTGACATTGCGCGTTCTCTTCGGTGGCGAATAGATCTAACCAAGGCTCTCCCCACTGTTGCGCCACGTCCGAGTGAAGATGCCATTCGTCATCCATCATGCACCTGCGGCTGATTCCGTCCGCCCTGGCGTTCAGTGAACCTGCCAGGTGTTGAACCACCAGGGAAATGCCCTGATGTTCCAGCCATGTCCAGAGGCGCAGAGCCTCCTGACATAGGGTCCACGACCCCACCCCGCCCTGTTTGTTGCAGTACCACATGGCGGTGGTGTTGTCTGTGAACACCTGCACTACTCTCCCCTTGACAGAGGGAAGGAATGCCTTCAGTGCAAGTCGGATCGCCCGAAGCTCCAGAAGGTTGATATGGAGCCTGGACTCCGCCGGAGACCAGAGGCCTCTGATCTCCGCCTCTCCCATGTGGCCGCCCCATCCCAGGAGGGATGCATCCGTCACCACTGTGGTCTCTGGTTGGGTAAGGGAGAGGGATCTGCCATTGACCCAATGCCGGTTCGTGAGCCACCACTGCAGCTGTTGTGCAGTGCCCTCTGAGATCTGGACGTAATCGGACAGGTTCCCCTGATGCTGCGCCCACTGGAACTTCAGGTCCCACTGCAGAGCCCGCATATGCCATCTGGCATGAGTGACCAGCAGGATGCAGGAGGCCATGAGGCCCAGCAGCCTCAGGGTCATCCTGACCGAAACCCAGGATAGAGGCTGAAAGATCGGAATCAGAGCCTGAATATCCTGGACTCGCCATTCGGTAGGATAGACCCGAAAGTGCGTCGTATCCAGAACCGCTCTGATGAAGAGGAGCTTCTGAGAGGGAATCAGGTGCGACTTCGGCACATTGATGAAGAACCCCAGCAAATGCAGGAGGTCGGCCGTAATCTGGAGGTGGGAGACGACTGTCTGGGGCGAGCCCACCTTCAACAGCCAGTTGTCGAGATAGGGGAAGACTGGAACCCCTGATCTGCGCAGATGAGCTGCGACCATCGCCATCACTTTCGTGAACACACGAGGGGCGCTGGTAAGGCCAAAGGGGAGCACGGTAAACTGAAAGTGCTCGTGGCCTACCGTAAACCGCAGGTAACGACGGTGGGCTGGCAGGACGGGAATGTGGAAATATGCGTCCTGCAGGTCCAACGCTACCATCCAGTCTCCAGGGTCGAGGGCAGACAAGACCTGAGCTAGAGTTAACATCTTGAACTTCTCCTTCCGGAGGAAGCGATTGACGTCCCTGAGGTCCAAGATAGGACGCAGGCCCTTGTCCTTCTTGGGCACCAGAAAGTAGTGGGAATAACAACCACGTCCTACTTCTGGTGCAGGAACACGCTCAATGGCCCCCTTGGCCAAGAGGGCCGCGACTTCCTGTTGAAGAAGTGCCAAGTGATCCCCGACATGCGGTGGTACTGGGGTGGCATGGCTGGAGGGGTAGTCTCGAAGGGGAGGGAGTAGCCCCTTCGGACTATTTGTAAAACCCACCTGTCCGAAGTGATGGTGCGCCAGTGGGGAGGTGATGGCGAATCCTGCCCCCACTGGCTTTTGATGGGCCTGAAAAACCAGACTAGGAATGTTTGGAGGCAGTGGTGGCCGGGGTGGAGGTGGACTGACCCACCCGCTGGCCCCCTGACCCGCCTCGGCGGGTCCCACGTCTGCGGCCACGCTGAGACTTTTGCTGCGCAGGCCTGTGGCTCTGAAGTGAACGTGTCGGGCGCCCCTTCTGTGGCCACGAAAGGAGCGAAAAGCAGAAGGCGGAGGAGGGCGCGTGGCGGAAAGGCCCAGGGACTTGGCCGTAGCCCGCGAGTCCTTAAAGCGCTCCAACGCACTATCTGCTTTGTTGCCAAAAGGGCATGTCCATCAGGGTGTTCTGGACATCCCCAGAGAAACCAGTAGTCCTCAGCCAGGCGTGGCGACGGAGCACCACTGTCGTGGAAATCGCCCTGCCCAGCGAGTCGGCGGTGTCAAGGCCACATCGAATCGTGAACTTTGCTGCATCTCTCCCTTCAGCAATAGCCTGAGAGAGCACTGTTCGGGCCTCCTCCGGACACTGAGGCAGCACTTGCGCCACCATATCCCACAGAGAGTGGGAATAACGGCCCAAGAGGCAGGAGGTGTTCACAGACAGCAGCCCTGAACTGGCGGAAGAAAAAATCTTCTTCCCAAATTGTTCCAGTTTCTTGGATTCCCTGTCCGGAGGTGCGGTAGGGAATGCGCTCGGGGACGCAGAGGCTTGGTCAGCCAGCTCTCAGGGGTGGGGTGTTGGGAGAGGAAAAGGGGGTCGCCCGGGGCCGGGCGATGGCGTTGGGCCATGTTCCTATCAACAGGAGCCCCTGTGGTGGGCCTGGATCAGGTGCCCAAAAGAACGTCTGAAAGTGCATCATTAAAAGGCAGCAGTGGCTCCACAGAGGTAGACGCCGGCTGAAGCACTTCTGTCAGGAGGTTAGTCCTGATGGCCACTGTAGGGAGCTCGAGGTGGAGGGCCTCGGCCGCCCTACGCAACACCACTGCGTAACTTGCACCCTCCTCCGTAGCCACGGTAGGAGGAGTGAGCATGCCAAGGTCAGGAGAGGTATCAAGACCACTGGCATCCCCCAGCTCCTCTGCCCAGTCCGGGTCTAACTCGCATTGTGCTGTGAGAGGATCCTCAGACCCCTCCCAGTCCTCTCCTTCCTCCGAAGGCTGATGAACAGGCCGAAAATAAGGAGGATGGACATAGGGATAGAAAGGTCCCATCGGCATCGGAATCGGCGTCGAGCGACGGCGTTGCGGCGCCGTGTCCACTTCGGGGCTGAAACCGGGGGCGACGTTGTCCGGTGGGACGGGCGACGTCGGAAGTGGTGCCGGAGGAGTCGACGTCGGTGGAGGTGTCACAAGGTCAACCGGCATCGACCGGTATCCAGGCCTGGATCCATGGGGGCCCTGCGGCGCCAGCCGGAGCCGACAGCGATGCCGGAGCCGCCGGCAGTAAAGGGCAAGAACCCCCAGTCGGGCCCGCGGGCCCCAAGGCGCACCGGCGGGGCCCGACGGCCCAAAGAGGCGAGCCATGGCTGACAGAAATTCCTGCAGCTGGGCCGAAGTTGCCGACGGACCCGGGAAGGGCGGGTAGGCCGGCGGCGACTGCGTAGGCTCTGCCGGAGCCGTGGGGAAGGCACCACCCGCACCCTCAACCACGTCGTGCGACAGGCGAGGGGAAGTCGGAGAGCGACGGCGCTTCTTCGACTTCTTTGAGTACTTCGTCTTACCTGACCCCGAGTGCGAAGACTTCGATCCCGATGAACGATGGTGGTGGCTCCGCGACCGGTCCCTCGACCTCCCACGGGACCGGGACCTTGAGCGGCGCAGAGCCGACTGCCGAACTTCAAGCAACTTTCGGGACCGCTCCCGCAAAGTCTTCGGCGCCATGGCCCGGCAGTCGGGGCACGACTTGGGGTAGTGGTCGCGCCCCAAGCAGTAAAGACACACGCGGTGCGGGTCCGTCACCGACATCATGCGATGACAGTCCTCGCAGGACTTGAAGCCGGGCATCCCTACTGCACCAGGAGTCGATCGACTCGAAAAATAAAGACAAAAAGGCCTCGAAAAACTCAGTCAAAAAATGACTGGGGGTACCGCTCTCTCCGGATCTGCGCTTGCTGCCGTGGAAAAAGAAAGAACTGACGTCAGTGCGCGAGGGCGGTGTCTAAGTAGCTGCTGCGACGTCATCCTGGCGACCACGACGCCAACGACGGACACGGAGCCGCACGACGCCACCTTCCGACGCGCAGGGGTACTGCTGACAAAAACTTTCCGGATCCAGTCTGACGCCTGGGGGTAATTCTAAGGTAAGGAATCTATCACTAACGTGTTTCTTTCAGATACCCTCATATTTGCAAAAAAATAGCGATTACCTATATACCCATTCCAAATTGCGAATCCGTATTAGCGAATCGCTAATTGGTAATCGCAAACCTATGCATGAAAAATTTGCAATTTGCGAATTAGCTGGGAATCGCAATTTGCAAAATAGCACCAAATGAAATCAGGTCGTAACCATTTCAAAAGCAACAAATCCGGTGGTAACCATTGGCAAACTATTTAAGCAGGCCCAGAAGGCCTCAGACTGTTTCACAATGGCAGTGCTCTACGTCATGGCGAGGAGGATGAGGCTACGAGCAGCAGCACAGAGAAGTAGGAGGATACAGGAGTGCATTTTCAGAGTGCGCGTTACATTGTTGGGGCAGACAGAGGAAGAGATATAGGACAAATATAGGTTGAATGCAGACATGATCTATGATCTCATAACTGAATTAGATCCCCAATTGCAGCGTCAGACTTGCAGGACACATGCCATCCCCACTCATGTGCATGTCCTATGTTCAGTGCACCTCCTAGCGTCAGGTAGCTTCCAGGGAGTAAAAGCTGCAGCTGGAGGTGTTTCCCAAAGTGCCCTATCGCGCTTTTTCAACTCATTCCTTGATGCCATGTTGCAGAGGATACACCACCACATAAGATTTCCCACAACACCACAGGAATTGCAGCAAACCAAATATGATTTCTATCAGGTAGCCCATTTTCCCTGCGCAATTGGTTGCATTGATGGGACGCATGCAGCCATTTGTCCGCCCTCAGTGAATGAGTACATTTACAGGAACAAGAAACCATACCATTCATTGAACATGCAAGTCATCTGCAATTCCAAACACATCATCACAGACATAGTGGCTAGTTACCCTGGCAGTACACATGATTTCTACATCTTCATACACAGTGGCATACACACTCGTCCCTTGGGGTAAATTTGGCGAAGGATACCTGCTTGGTAAACATACGTAATACTGTCTTGCAGACTCTATGGCCATGGTGGCACATAGCAGTGAGCAATCTGTTGCTTTGCACCCTGTAGGTGACAGTGCATATGCTGTGCGCTCCTTCATACTGACGCCATACCTAAATCCAAGTACCCCAAGTGAGCAGCGATATAATGAGGCGCATATTTCCACCTGCAACGTGATTGAGAGGACATTTGGATTACTTAAAAGTAGGTTACGCTGCCTCCACAAAACTGGTGGTGCATTGCAGTACAGGCCAGACACCTGCTGCAAAATTGTGGCCACTTGTGCCATGTTGCACAACATTGCAACTTCTAGAGGCATACCCCTGGAACTCTCTGACAGCAAGCCTGAGGAAGACAATCAGCCAGGGCAACCACCACAAGCAGCACGCGGGCCAAGCGCAGCAGAGGGGAGACAGAGATGTGCAGAAATCACACAGCATTTTTTTTAAGGTGGGTAATGATGAGAAGACACACTACATGCTCAACTGTTTTATTAAACAAAATGTGGTAGCGTGAATGCACACATACCAGGTGCATACTTGCATTGTGGTAGAAAAAATTAAACAACATGACATTGCCATGGTACTTGAATGTCAGTCCAGACAATTTGCATTATACTGGTTACCTCACCAGATTTAACTTTGTCCCTCATACTTCTTCCTGCGGCCACGCACTCCTGTGGGCCTTTCTGTGGGCTCTGCCACATCCCTTGTGGAGACTTCGGAGGCAGTGGTGCTCCTAGTACTGCGCCTCCTGCATGTGGTTACTGGTGTCAGGAGACTACTTAGGCTGGAGGCCTCCTCACTCCCACTCCCACCCTGTACATTGTTGCCACCAACTGCAGCAGTCTGCAATTGCTCCATGGCATTGGTGACCTGTATAAGTCCCATGGACACATCCACACAGCAATGGGTCATCTCCGCCTGCATCCCCACAGCACAACGGGACAGCTGAGCTGTGGTTGTGCTCAGGCGATTGATGGCCCTAGTGTACCCATCTAAGCGCACCATCAAGTGATGATGCCTTTTCCGTTGTGACACCTGGCCGTCCTGCATCACCCTGCACAACTCATGGATGGCTTGGCTGACATTAGAAAAATTGTCATTTGTGGCCCGTTGTCCTTCCACCACTGGTGAGCTCCTTCATGCAGTCCCTTATTTCTGCCATGTTTGTGGCCAATGTACCGAGTTGGGCCTGCATTAAGCGCATGTTCTTACACTGTAGGCGCTGCACCTTCAACATCTGTCCCTACAGACCACGCCAGACAGCAGGCCCATCATCTTCTGCAGCGCCCATGTGAGCCCTTGCCCTGCGCCTCCGCAAATGGACGTTTCTGCGCCGCTTCGGTACCTCTGCTCTTGGTGTGGGGGTATGCCCAGCCTGTGATGTGTGAGGGTCAGGTTGGCTCTCATCTTCCATTTCAAAGGCTGGCAGTGGTGGCACTGTGGTCCTGTGTCTTGTGAATGCAGGTATTGGTGTTGCTGGTGCCACTTGTGTCTCCTCTTCTCACTGGGCCTGAGTATCCTGGGTGTCATGGCCTTCACCACCACCAGACTCCTGCGCAGCTGCATCTGTGATGTTAAACAGTGCAAGTTCAGTATTTTTGTTGGACATGTATGTCACATTGCGCATGGCATTGTTTAACAAAGTTATTTAGTTACACACAATGTCTAGTTTATTCACTTGCTTGTTGTACTTTGATGCACTAATTCTGTTTTGATCCCTCCTTGCCTTTCCTATTGTAGTTGCTGTCTGCTAATACCATAATGCATTTGGGTGTGCCAAGTAAAATGTGGACTGGAGTCAGATTTGCTACACTAAGCCTGATCTACTTAGAGGGGAAATGTTTTAGATTTAGCAATGAATGATAATTTGCATGCATCTTACCTTGTGAAGTACAGGCCTGTGCTGAGGTGTCTATCTGTGTGACGCCAACTACTGCTTCCGGCTGAAGTGTTGACTCCACCATGTCCTCCAGGGGTGTGTTGGCAGTTTGGATTGATGACCCCCCTCCTGTCTTCTTGGCATCCGCAAGCCGTGTGGCAACCCTTTCCTTTGCATGGCTCCGCAGGTCATACAAGTGCTTGCGCAGGTCTGCTATGGAGTGCTGTGTGACCCCCACAGCATTGATCCTGGATTGGATTCCAAGCCATATTTTCCTTTTCTCCGACTCAGGGACCTGGAGTGACTGCTTGCCAAACAGTTTGTCATGGCTCTGGACAACTTCCTCAATGAGGACTTCAAGTTCTTTGTCGCTGAATTTCAGCTTCCTCTTGCGCCCTTCTGAATTCTTGTCACTTATGCCAGAAGCCATGCTGGTGTCCTTTCACAGGTTCTGGTCTCCAAAATGCTTGCTTCTGCTCTACCCCTGCAGTCTGCCTCCTCCTTTGTCTCTCTCAGTACATAGGTGTGAGCATTTCCTGCATCACTTCGTGGTTGTGATGTCATCATGCTGCATCGAATACTCCGATTCGCTATTTGCGGTTCGGTAATTGCGGAGTCGCTTTTTGCGATTCGGTATTTCGCTATTTCTAATAGCGATAGCGATTTTGACCAATTCACACATTTTTTGCGATTTTTTTGATGCATGGCCTTTTGCTATTACCAAATAGCAATTCCTTAAAAATCGCTATTTGGTAATCGCAAAATGGGACTTTCATGCATATGCCCCTAAATCTGTAGCGTCTAAGATATGTTGATTTCAGGTAGCTCCCAGATTTGCACTTGTTTCTGAAGTCACACCCACTGGTCCCCTCACT
Organism: Calotriton arnoldi; assembly: GCA_963921515.1. NCBI lineage: Eukaryota > Metazoa > Chordata > Amphibia > Caudata > Salamandridae > Calotriton > Calotriton arnoldi. Next base: position 930,219 of record CAWUFW010003137.1, read on the forward strand.
GGTGTTTCCGACATCCTCAAATCTGAGCTCGTGCTCACCATGAGAATGGATCATATAGTACTGGAACCAATGCGTCTTCCCGAAGGATCAGCAGTGGCTCGAAAAGGGGTAGATTCCATAGGCACTAGAGATGGACCATTTCCATTTGTGCTCCCTGATCTTCCCAATCCAGTTCCCTCTGCCTGTACAGACTGTCGCTGACTAAGGTTCCCCACTGAGCTTGGTTCATATACAGGGACAACAGGACCAATGGTGACCGGTACTGTAAGAGCTTCCGGTAACCGTGAAGCAGCATTTACTCCATTTTGTTCCATCCACCTAAGGCGGACACTTCTGTCCCCCCTACTCCTGCAGATATCCTTCCCACAACTCCCGTACTAGGACCTGTCTGAGATACTTGACACACTCTCTGTGTTCCCTGTATTCGCCAACTCTCACCTTCCCTCCTCTGAATGTGGATTGTAAGGTGGAGGACACTCCGATAACAACCTATCCAACAAGCTTTTGTCAGTATCACTCCCATTGTTTCCATTTTCCCTTCCATTCTGATTCAGAAAGCCTCCCTCTCCTACCAGCATTGGGTACAACCTTTCTCCTTCTCTTAAGCTGTGAGTCCCATTGTGCTTCCTGACATGCCCTCAAAGCTTTCCTCATCTTCCCTTGGTATCTTTCCCTGTTCTTTGCATGTGCTGCACGTATCCATGCGTCTAACACCTCAAACTGTGTTGGTCTAGGTAAAGGTCGTAGCGCAAACATCACTCCTCTCAACTGCTGCAACACATCTAACCGAAATGAACTCAAACGTGGAAATGCCAATTCCCCCTCTTTCTCAGTGATTGTGTGCCAATTCTGAACCCAAATTATAGTATGGAGTCCTACTTTTGTCGCCATATAGTGTGCTGGAGTATCCTCAGGTGACACTTCTTCGCCCACTTGAGTAACAACTCCCTGATCACCCCTGAAAAGATCCCACAACACCCTAAAACATCCCATGATTCAATTACAGGTTATCCAATTTTTACAAAGAACAATATTTTTCCCAACTTTGCTTCCTGATGACTACCGACCAATCTCAGCGCGGCGTTACACCAACCAACCTATCGCAGCGCGGCACACTCTGACGTCACCTTTACTCCTCACAGTGACTCACCCTCCTTCACAATTTCGCCGTACACACTCACGCAATCGTCTTATACTCCGTAATTGTCTGCCATCTAAAAGGATCAAAAGAATTCAGTCACTCAAGAACATTTACACACCGCAACCCTCGATCTGCGCTGGTCACCTGAATCAATATAGTTCACCTCTGTGCGCAAAGTTTACTAGACGATTCCCATACGTTCCATCCACACAAAGTTCCCTGTCTTAGGTGGAGCTGTCGATGACGTCTCACAACAACTCCTCAATTCTTCGGTCAGGCAATCACAATAACTCGGTGTCTTCTACACCATTTAATATATCCCGGGATCTTAGGCCACTTCGGGAGCTGAAACTCAAATCTCAATCCTTGGACCACGTCTGGCCCAAAACTACATTCACTCGACTCTCACACCAACTCCACCAGACATCACACAATCAATTCATTCCCGCAATCTAACACACACATCCCTATTGATACTCACTCCTCTGTTCGCCGCTGATCTCACCGCACCATCAAACTCTGTCAGTTTCCGCTGAATTCCGTCGCTCTCCATTCTCAGTCATTAGGCTCTATTTTGGGGCTCTGGGGTTCTAGGTCTCCTTTTTTAGAGTAATTCTGCATTCTCCCCTTGCTTCATGTGCGAACCATCCTACACTGCTACCAACTGAAAGGGCCGGGCCCATAAGTTCTAGATCTGTTCTAGAGTCACGATTCAATGGTTCTTTTTCACAGAATGTAAGCGTAGAGGGGAGAAAATCGTTACCAAGTCAATCAATTCAATAAGAATTTCTCTGAACACATAGTAACCATAGACCACTACTTAAGGTTAGTTCATTTATAATAAAGCCAAAAAATAACTGGACATACAGACACCTCAAAATGAGAGTATGGAAATAAATTGGAATCAGCATAAAGCCAAATCTGCAAATAAAGTTGAGTCGGTGCAACATGCACAAAACAATTAACTCAAGAAATAGAATGCAGAGGTTCAAAAGGCATGAGTCCAAATTTCCCTGCATCGAGGGTCGATGAATATAAAGCATCAATCTATCCCTACACTAACGCAAACATGTCATCCCTACTTAAGCATCCTTCAGGGAAAGAAATAGAAAGGTGTCAACAGGTGGAGTCTTCCTAAGACGTCTCTCCACCATCAATGGGTCGAATAGCATAAAGCTATCGAGACAGAGCTCATTCTGAGATGCTCTCTCTCCAAAGGCAGAGAAGAAGTGGGGCAGTTTCCCCACTTGCAACGTCCCAACATTACAGGTATCTTCCCAAGAATCCTTGCGGGTCACCCCATCCGCTGTGACCACACTCTCATAGGTACTTTTCTACAGGACGGCGATGTTCCTGAACAGCAACATGGTGACCTTGATTTCCAGGCCTTCTCCAGTGTAAAAATACAACAGTTTTCCTTATCAGCCTTAGCTCACGATGTATCCTCTTCTCTCCTTGCCTGAGTACTAAAACAAAGACATTATTCTAACTAAGAAGGGCGCTTCTTCCACCTGCAACACAAACGTGAGAAAGAACAAAATCCACTGCACACATGAGATTCAAGATGTTAATTCTAAAGCGAGAGCTTCCAGGGAAATGCATTTCAGGCCTACAAGATTCAGCTAACATAAGAGAAATGGCGTATGAACTTTATGAAATTACATAGAAAATAAGGCACGTTCAGTTAATATTCCTACCTACATATAAAATGACACAATTAATAAACACATTTAATAATGAATGGTCGTCAGTTGCACAACACGAATTCTTCATGTTAGTGTTTTCTGATAGTCACATTTGCCTTCCACATCAACTCTTCACGTTTACTATTCAATGTCCTAAATACATCACATTTTATGATATTACATTTCAAGATCCTAACACTTCATGTTAACACAACAAAGGATTATATGTGGGTGCCCTCTACATGTGTGATTATAATGCATCACTACAAATGCTACATCAACCTTGAAGGATTCAGTAAGACCATCCCTTCTGGATACATTTTGAAACAATGGGGCCATCTCAGGATACAATTCTAACATATACTGCTGCCTATGAATTTAGGCCATATTGAAAAAGGGAACCTCGGTGTCAGTGTACCTTTTAAGGTGGCAGAGGGCTCGGTAAAATATCTGGGCATTAACATAACCCCACCTCTCAAGCAGGGAAATTGTACAAAGCTAATACACTTGTCCGGGGAAGGCACACTAAGATAGAAGCACCCATATATTTCCTGGTTGGACTGTATGAAGATGCGAAGGAGGTCTAATTTCCCTAATTCAGCAAACTAGGTTAAAGGAACCCAGTTCAGGATTCTAGGTGAGTGGGCCCAAAGAAGATCTGACAAGCATTAAGTGCTTGTGGACCTACCTGAAGAGGGGCTTAATGCTCTGGGATGTGTTGTGGCAACGTAAGCGGCACAGACCACAATGACTGCATTATCGCCAAAAATCAGATCAATCAACTGGGAGTGCTGTACATTCAAGGTGCATGACGACATATCTCTCACCACACAGACCTACGTATTTCAATTAGGAGCTCAGACCTTCATATGACCTAGCAGCCTTTAGGAAATGGGGAGGGGTGCGATTGCAGGACTCTGGCGGACTTGTTTGAACATTGAAGAATCAGGTCGTTGGAGAGTTGGAAAAGAGTGTATGGGTTATTGGAGGTAAAAAGATTTAAATATTGCAGACACATTAGGCTGTACACCCAGTGAACAGGGCTGCATCAACTACAACATAAACTGAGCTCGAAGTGGCAATAACAACTTTTGAGGGTTTTGAAGGTCCGGTGCAGAACTTGTTTTCAATTACTGCTAAACCCCCATAAAAAAACACAGATGGTGATACATGCTCAGATGGAAGTTTTCTATGAGTTCTGGGAAGGGCTGCTGATCTGAGATAATAAGGCACAATACATCAGTTCACCAGAGAGATCCCCAGATTAAAGTGATGAATGACCCTGGGTAAATTAAGCAGGATTTTCCTCGGGATGTTTGATCTGTGTTGGAGGTTTTGGGGGAAAAGTGTACTCCCCTCCACATATGGTGGTCCTGCCAGGTAATTGCAAGCTAGTGGAAGGAAACTTCTTGCAGCCATTAAAGGGTCAGGGAGGTTTCTGATACCAGATAATCCTGAAGCACCGATACTCCGTCTCAAACTGATGTTTGTGGTGGAGGCTCATTGAAAACAATGGGGACTGATAGTTCAACTGTTGGGTGAATATCGCACTTTGCTGGAAACAAAAATCCTCATTGCTGTTGCATGTGTGGTGCCGGAATCTATGGGACACAATCGAAATGGCCCCGGCAGTTGCAAGATTACAAATTAAGCATTGGGAGTGCGACTGGAGCCAGAAGTTTTGTGCTGTAAAGCACATTCCCTTCATATTTACACGGGTTGTGTGCTGCCTTTTAGGCAGGCTAAAAAAAGAAGTATGTTGTCTGAAGCTGCTGCCTAATAAAAGCCCCTGCAGTTGCAAGGTTACAAATTAAGCATTGGGAGTGCGACTGGAGCCAGAGGTTTTGTCCTTTAGAGCACATTCCCTTCATATTTACACGGGTTGTGCGCTGCCTGTTAGGCAGGCTAAAAAAAGAAGTATGTTGTCTGAAGCTGCTGCCTAATAACAGCCCTGGCAGTTCCTCGGTTACAAATTAATTATTGGGAGTGCAGCTGGAACCACGCCACTATTTATTTTTTATTTTACAGAAGGACATTAAAATATTTTGAGTTGAGCCAAAGCAATGTATCTGCCTAATTTAAATAAAAGCTATAAATGTACCGTAAAGCTGGAGTATAAGTTTAAAGTTACATAGGTGCAGCTCAAAAATGTTGTTTTTACGCTGCCTTTTGTAGCGGTGTGAATAAATCCTAGTGTATTGGCATTTGTTCTGGAAAAAAAGGAGCCTAAAAGTCTGCTGTTGTGTGAAAACTTAGCATGTGTCCTACAGTTGCGAAAGGAAACCAGGACGAGCTAATGAAGTGAAAAGAAGCCTTGTTGTAAAGATCGTAATCTTTTCGTCTACAGCATCTGTGGGATGCAGATCAGTAAGCTACAGAAAACAACAGAATGATAAACTCGGGGGGAAAAAAAGTACGTGGCTAAAGCTGCTGCCTAAATACAGCTCCAGCTTTTTTTCCTTTAAATATACTTACATATGTTTTGGTGTTTGTCATGCAACTACAATAAATTTGGAGCTGAACTTCGAGTTTAAATAGAAACAGTTCGGAAGCTGATCGCACAGCATATATATAAAAAAAACAGAGACTGAGAATAAAATACGCTATAATAGAAATAAAAGGCACAAATTTAGAAAACCCATTTGCGCGCACTTTACAAAACAATTTACCATATAAATCAAGTACTACAAACAAACTGCATAGTATATAAAATAGTAAAACCGAAATATCAACTAACTTACCGTTGCGCAAAATCGGACACAAAAGCCTGGTTTCCGAGCTCCTACATTAAAAGTTTTGTCCTTTTAAGCACATCCCCTCCCAATATACACAGGTTATGTGCTGCCTTTCCATCGCCACACAAAAACATTAACGCTCACAGATCACCAATACAAAGAAAACGTGCACGAGCAGAATAAGCAAGCAACAAAAAAACACAAAAGAGTTCCAAGACAAACACTTCATTCCACTAGCAGCATGTTTACAGTAGTTAGGCGGTGCTGCATAGGCGTTCCCAAACAAATAAAGGAGGAACTAAAAAACGCATTAGCCTGTCGAAACAAAGAAATTAAGGCAGACAAGCAAACAAACCAATAAAAAGCCAATAAAAGCCAATAGGTAGAGTTTCACCACATATACTAATTACTTGATGTCTCGGAGAGACAGCGCATGCGCTGCCTAGGCAAGACCTAAAAAAGGTGACCGCTACTGCCCGGCACATTATAGACCCATTTCCTTGCTAGATTCTCTAGTTAAGGTGGTGGGTCGTATAATTCTGGACTGACTGCAATAACATCATTTCGGATCTACAATATGGATTTCGAAAGGGAATTGGGACTATGGAGCAAGGCATCAACTTGAATCTATTACTGGGCAAATATGCTCATATCAAAAGAGGTAATCTATTTTTGGTCTTCGTTGATTTGTCAACTGCTTTTGATTGTGTAATTCATGAAAAGCTCTGGTCCGTTATGACCTTAATGGGTATAGATTGCACCATTGTTAACTTTTTAAGATACCTATATTCAAATAGCAGTGCCATGGTTCGTTTTGGTACAAGAGGCGAATGCACACGCTCCTTTAGTATCAAAAAAGGGGTCCATCAAGGGTGCGTGCTCGTCCCTTTTTTGTTTAATTTGTACATTAATAATTTGGGTGACACTGTTGCCAACTCGTGCACCGACCTGCCACAAATCAAGCATCGTCCAATTCCTATTCTGCTTTATGCGGACGATGCTGTACTTATGGCTCGTACCCCATTGGCTCTGCAGCGTCTCCTTGATAGTTTTGTGCTCTTTATGGAGAATCTGGGGTTGCGAATTAATATAAGCAAAACTTTCGTATTGAAAATAGGCCGTAGTACAACTAAGATGTGCAAAATCTTTATAGGAAAAGATACCCTTCCACTAACTTCTTCCTTTTCCTACTTGGGTATTTTATTTGATTGTGAGGGGAGTTGGAAAAGCGCCATCAACTCAAGAAGGCTGCAATTCGTTAGATCAATTACGGCCCTGTGAATTTTGCAAGGATAATTGGGCTGTAAACAGCCAAAAGAAATGTTGACTATCTATAACGCAAAATTTAGAACCATTGCTATGTATGGCTGAGCTGTGGGGGTACGCAAATGTGGAACCACTACAGGTGGTAGAAAATGCCTTCCTTAAAAACCTTTTGGCCCTCCCTTCTAGCTGTTCAAATTTCGTATGCCATTCTGAACTGGGTGCTACCTACTTAACGGATCTGATAAAGATACAGCCAGTCCTTCTTTGGCACAAGATCTGGAATTCAGATCATACGGATTTTAATCGAGCCTTAGTAAAGGACTGCTGTGATTCTGAGTCTGCACTAAAAATTACATGGCTAAAGTTTATTAAGAACTTTGTTAGATATTGGTAATCCGGAATATTATAATCAACCCGAAACTTTAAATAGTACCACGAGGAAAGCACTAAAAACAGAATGTCTAGACCTTTTGGAGGAATTGAGATTGTCGGTCGAAGTGGTCAAACCAACTGTCCAACACAATCAAATGGTTTTGACTACCTTTTCAATGCAACTGTATCTTTTTAATGTTTTTAATGCTCAACATAGATTTGTTCTAACGCGCTTTAGATTGGACATCCTTCACCATTTGACGAGCTTTCCAAATGTTAACAATTGGTCTAGCGAATTAATCCCCTGCCCTTGCGACAACATGTCTAAGCAATCAACAATGCACATATTGTTTTTTTGTAACATTTTTTATAGATCTGAGATCTTTTATTGTACCTTTAATGAAATCTTTAAATTTTAAACAATGTAAGCCTGTGTTTTTATACCTGCAATTACTCCCTAATCTGTTTACATGCGTGGTACTAGCAAGATTTTGTATGGCTGTATTAACTAGAAGGAAATCATTACCTGCTGTATGCTAAATTGTGTCTGCATTTTAATATCTTTGTTTTATATTATTATCTCGAAATTTTAATATACTGTGGCTTTCATGTATACTTTTATGATACACTTTGTGTGAATCGAATAAAGATGAATTGAATTGAATACTGTGTCTCCTCTCGGGTGCGCAGGGAGGGTAATTTTGCCCCCTCAGTCCTGCTTTGGCATTGATTCAAAAGATAAGGAATTTGAAGACAGAAGTATCTATCAGAAGAAGAAGTTACTTACCTTCGTAATGCTCTTTCTGGTGGATATTCTGTCTGACTGCAGATTCTACTCCACCCTGTTCTGTGCAGTGGATGTCTGGTATGTCATAAGGTTCCAAAGTAGAGCTCAAGCACTGTCAACACTTGGATTCGTCAATCGCTTTGTGTGTGAGGGAATGGAAATTATGGGCTACAAAACTGACGTCAGTGTGCAGGGTTTGCAACTATATGCAGCTTTCTATCACCAATTACTGAATTGGAATGGAGCAGCCACAGAGCCTAATGGTACCACCTGTTGGTGCGCAGGAGCAGAAACCTTTTCCAGATCCAGTCTGGCACATTAGAAGGAAATAAAAGGTGAGGAATTTGTGGTTATATAGAGTACCCTCAAGAAAGAGCATTAGCGAAAGTTAATAACTTGTTCGTTTAGGCGATGCCTTCTATAGGCTCTGTGCTTACAGTGCAAATTCATCGACAGCTCAGATAAATGCAAAATACATGAAGTCTGTGACCCTACCTTGAAGTCCACAGATATACAACCAGAAGTTTCTCCTCCAAAACTCACTTCCGGTTATGAAGCTACAGATTTCAAGTAAGAGTCTGAAGACTTTACAAAAGGGGGCTTTTTAAAAAATATATTGGGATTTAGATGTGTTTTACACCTTGCAAGATATCGCACAAATCACCACTCAGTATCTTTCCTCATTCATATGTCAGCAACCAGTGAAACCTAACCAGTTATTCATTCAAAATGTACAACTTTCCCGTTGCTAGCCCCTCCCTCTAGCAGTGTAGCATTTGGAGGATAAAGTAATAATCCATAGCTTGGTATCACAATGGGAGAACTTACCTACTCTTATCTCAGTGTCGCTGCTACACATAACTGCTGGGTACATCATTCGGTGCCACAGACGTAGGGTCTTCTAAGGTCTCTTTTGTCTGTTTCAACATAACTCAGTACACAGAGCCATTTCACAGAAAATTGGCTGTCCTTAGATAACTATCCTTGAGGCAGCAAACAAACCGTGTAAATATGAAGGGAATGTGCTTTAAAGGACAAAACTTCTGGTTCCAGTCGCACTCCCAATGCTTAATTTGTAACCTTACAACTGCCCGGGCTTTTATAAGGCAGCAGCTTCAGACAACATACTTCTTTTTTTAGCCTGCTTAACAGGTAGCACACAACTTGCGTTAATGGGAAGTGAATGTGCTTTCAAGGACAAAACTTCTAACTGTACGAGCTAGGAAACCAGGTTCCATTCTCAAATGTTGCTCAATAGGGTGTGATTTTGGACAAAGCATTTATTTCCCTACACGCAGTAAAAATACAGGTGTCCTGGACTGCAGATAAAGTATTTCTGTTGATTATTAGGTGCTGCTGTTGAGCACCAGAAACCACCAGCTCATATTTAGCACTGCACTCTCCCTAAGTTTAAAACACCACTACATAATATAAAGCACGGTAACCTACATTCAATATTGGTTTCACTATTAAAATACGGCGCACAACCCGTGTAAATATGAAGGGAATTTGCTTTAAAGGACAAAACTTCTGGTTCCAGTCGCACTCCCAATGCTTAATTTGTAACCTTACAACTGCCGGGGCTTTTATTAGGCAGCAGCTTAAGACAACATAGTTCTTTTTTTAGCCTGCCTAACAGGCAGCGCACAACCCATGTAAATATGAAGGGAATGTACTTTAAAGGACAAAACATCTGGTTCCAGTTGCACTCCCAATGCTTAATTTGTAACCTTACAACTGCCGGGGCATTTATTAGGCAGCAGCTTAAGACAACATAGTTCTTTTTTTAGCCTGCCTAACAGGCAGCGCACAACCCGTGTAAATATGAAGGGAATGTAAACAAAACAGTTGTACCTCGGCACTCTCAAATTTCAAGTTTCAGTTCATGAATAGTAAAACATGCATCTTTGTCCAAATTCAATGTAACAACTCACAGAAATACCAGTTTAGAGAGTCAATAATGCAAAAAACTCTTATTTATTCCTTATTGGTAATGTTTCACTCAGAGAGTAATAGTAATCAATTTCGTGTAAAAATATATCAAAAACATAGACAGTTTCACATCTTGTAATACTGTTTACAAATTAACACATAGAGGTCCCATTCATGGACCCTTCTTGATTAGTACACGAAGATGATGTACAATAAAAGAGCACATGCCCAACATTGGAGGGTGGTTATATCCTATATAGGATCCACTCTACTAGATGTGGACATCCCCCACGAACAATTTGATCCTGACAACTCGAAACATTAGGATCCCTATTCTCTACTTTGGGACAACTTCATAATTCTGCTCATTGGATTGACAATCTATAAGAGTCAACAATCATATAAATACAAGCCTTGAAGAAGTTACATCAGTAACAAAACACGTGTCGGCTGCCATCTTCGTGTACTAATCAAGAAGGGTCCATGAATGGGACCTCTACTTGTTAATTTGTAAACAGTATTACAAGATGTGAAACTGTCTATGTTTTTGATATATTTTTACACGAAATTGATTACTATTACTCTCTGAGTGAAACATTACCAATAAGGAATAAATAAGAGTTTTTTGCATTATTGACTCTCTAAACTGGTATTTCTGTGAGTTGTTACATTGAATTTGGACAAAGATACATGTTTTACTATTCATGAACTGAAACTTGAAATTTGAGAGTGCTGAGGTACAACTGTTTTGTTTAACTTAACAGGGGAGTTCGGCTGAACCTCCTTGTAGTGACATCCGTGGTAGTGGTGTGTCGTTTGTTTGTTACCTCGAGGGGCACCATTATGGTTGAGTCTCTATAGACAAATACGTACTTAACTATTTACGTTGCTTGGAATTGATGTGCTACCTTGTATGCCACTACTACCTTCTGTATATATTGTAATGAAGGGAATGTACTTTAAAGGACAAAACTTCTGGCTCCAGTCACACTCCCAATGCTTAATTTGTAACCTTACAACTGCCGGGGCTTTTATTAGGCAGCAGCTTAAGACAACATACTTCTTTTTTAGCCTGCTTAACAGGCAGCACACAACTTGTGTTAATGGGAAGTGAATGTGCTTTAAAGCACAAAACTTCTGGCTCCAGTCGCACTCCCAATGCTTAATTTGTAACCTTACAACTGCCGGGGCTTTTATTAGGCAGCAGCTTAAGACAACATACTTCTTTTTTAGCCTGCTTAACAGGCAGCACACAACTTGTGTTAATGGGAAGTGAATGTGCTTTCAAGGACAAAACTTCTAACAGTACGAGCTCGGAAACCAGGTTCCATTCTCAAATGTTGCTCAATAGGGTGTGATTTTGGACAAAGCATTTAATTTCCCTACACGCAGTAAAAATACAGGTGTCCTGGACTGCAGATAAAGTATTTCTGTTGATTATTAGGTGCTGCTGTTGAGCACCAGAAACCACCAGCTCATATTTAGCACTGCACTCTCCCTAAGTTTAAAACACCACTACATAATATAAAGCACGGTAACCTACATTCAATATTGGTTTCACTATTAAAACACGGTGCACAACCCGTGTACATATGAAGGGAATCTGCTTTAAAGGACAAAACTTCTGGCTCTAGTCGCACTCCCAATGCTTAATTTGTAACCTTGCAACTGCCGGGGCTTTTATTAGGCAGCAGCTTCAGACAACATACTTCTTTTTTTAGCCTGCCTAACAGGCAGCGCACAACCCGGGTAAATATGAAGGGAATGTACTTTTAAGGACAAAACTTCTGGCTCCAGTCGCACTCCCAATGCTTAAATTGTAACCTTGCAACTGCCGGGGCTTTTATTAGGCAGCAGCTTCAGACAACATAGTTCTTTTTTTAGCCTGCCTAACAGGCAGCGCACAACCCGTGTAAATATGAAGGGAATGTGCTTTAAAGGACAAAACTTCTGGCTCCAGTCGCACTCCCAATGCTTAATTTGTAACTTTGCAACTGCCGGGGCTTTTGTTAGGCAGCAGCTTCAGACAACATATTTCTTCTTTTAGCCTGCCTAACAGGCAGCACACAACCCGCGTACATATGAACGGAATGTTCTTTCAAGGACAAAACTTCTGGCTCCAGTCGCACTCCCAATGCTTAATTTGTAACCTTGCATCTGCTGGGGCTTTTATTTGGCAGCAGCTTCAGACAACATACTTCTTTTTTTAGCCTGCCTAACAGGCAGCGCACAACCCGTGTAAATATGAAGGGAATGTGCTTTAAAGGACAAAACTTCTGGCTCCAGTCGCACTCCCAATGCTTAATTTGTAACTTTGCAACTGCCGGGGCTTTTGTCAGGCAGCAGCTTCAGACAACATATTTCTTCTTTTAGCCTGCCTAACAGGCAGCGCACAACCCGTGTAAATATGGAGGGAATGTGCTTTAAAGGACAAAACTTCTGGCTCCAGTCGCACTCCCAATGCTTAATTTGTAACCTTACAACTGCCGGGGCTTTTATTAGGCAGCAGCTTAAGACAACATACTTCTTTTTTTAGCCTGCTTAACAGGCAGCACACAACTTGTGTTAATGGGAAGTGAATGTGCTTTCAAGGACAAAACTTCTAACAGTACGAGCTCGGAAACCAGGTTCCATTCTCAAATGTTGCTCAATAGGGTGTGATTTTGGACAAAACATTTAATTTCCCTACACGCATTTAACAATACAGGAGTCCTGGACTGCAGATAAAGTATTTCTGTTGATTTTTAGGTGCTGCTGTTGAGCACCAGAAACCACCAGCTCATATTTAGCACTGCACTTTCCCTATGTTTAAAATACCACTACATATATAAAGCACGGTTTTAGTGTCATATTTTGCGCAATAGCGTGTGATTTTGGACAAAGCACTTAATCTCCCTAGATTTTTTCAAGTGGAACATAACAATGTTGTGTAGAAGGCTGAATTAGGTGGTCTGTGTTTTTTTTGGCGCATCGACTGAACAGCAGACATTGTATCTTTAATGGGCTACACAACTTACTTTTTAAATTAAATTCTTGCTTTAACTTTATGGTAGGTTCATGGTTTTATTTTACTAAGTTAAATGCATTGTTGTGGCTTAACGTAATATATTTTTTGTAAGATTGTGACAAACACCAATACATATGGAAATATATTTAAAGCAAAAAAGGCTGGAGCTGAATTTAGGCAGCAGCTTTAGCCACGTACTTTTTTTCCCCCTGAGCTTATCATCCTGTTATTTTCTGTAGCTTACTGATCCGATCTTTACAACAAGGCTTCTTTTCACTTCATTAGCTCCTCCTGGTTTCCTTTCGCAACTGTTGGACACATGCTAAGTTTTCACACAACAGCAGAGTTTTAGACTCCTTTTTTTCCAGAACAAATGCCAATACACTAGGATTTATTCACACCGCTACACAAGGCAGCGTAAAAACAAAATTTTTGAGCTACACCTATGTAACGTTAAACTTATACTCCAGCTTTACGGTACATTTATAGCTTTTATTTAAATTAGGCAGATACATTCCTTTGGCTCAACTCAACATATTTTAATGTCCTTCAGTAAAATAAAAAATAAATAGTGGCGTGGTTCCAGCTGCACTCCCAATAGTTAATTTGTAACCTTGCAAGTGCCAGGGCTTTTATTAGGCAGCAGCTTCAGACAACATACTTCTTTTTTTAGCCTGCCTAACACGCAGCACACAACCCGTGTAAATAGGAAGGGAATGTGCTTTAAAGGACAAAACGTCTGGCTCCAGACGCACTCCCAATGCTTAATTTGTAACCTTGCAACTGCCGGGGCTTTTATTAGGCAGCAGCTTAAGACAACATAGTTCTTTTTTTAGCCTGCCTAACAAGCAGTGCACAACCCGTGTAAATATGAAGGGAATGTGCTTTAAAGGACAAAACTTCTGGCTCCAGTCGCACTCCCAATGCTTAATTTGCAACCATGCAACTGCCAAGGCTTTTTATTAGGCAGCAGCTTCAGACACCATACTTTTTTTTTTACCCTGCCTAACAGGCAGCACACAACCCATGTAAATATGAAGGGAATGTGCTTTAAAGGACAAAACTTCTGGCTCCAGTCGCACTCCCAATGCTTAATTTGTAACCTTGCAACTGCCGGGGCTTTTATTAGGCAGCGGCTTCAGACAACATACTTCTTTTTTTAGCCTGCTTAACAGGCAGCACACAACCCGTGTAAATATGAAGGGAATGTGCTTTAAAGCACAAAACGTCTGGCTCCAGTCGCACTCCCAATGCTTAATTTGTAATCTTGCAACTGCCGGGGCTTTTATTAGGCAGCAGCTTAAGACAACATACTTCTTTTTTTAGCCTGCCTAACAGGCAGCACACAACCCGTGTAAATATGAAGGGAATGTGCATTAAAGGACAAAACTTCTGGTCCAGTGACACTCCCAATGCTTAATTTGTAACCTTGCAACTGCTGGGGCTTTTATTAGGCAGCAGCTTCAGACAACATACTTCTTTTTTTTAGCCTGCCTAACAGGCAGCGCACAACCCGTGTAAATATGAAGGGAATGTGCTTTAAAGGACAAAACTTCTGACTCCAGTCGCACTCCCAATGCTTAATGTGTAACTTTGCAACTGCCGGGGCTTTTGTTAGGCAGCAGCTTCAGACAACATATTTCTTCTTTTAGCCTGCCTAACAGGCAGCACACAACTTGTGTTAATGGGAAGTGAATGTGCTTTCAAGGACAAAACTTCTAACAGTACGAGCTCGGAAACCAGGTTCCATTCTCAAATGTTGCTCAATAGGGTGTGATTTTGGACAAAACATTTAATTTCCCTACACGCATTTAACAATACAGGTGTCCTGAACTGCAGATAAAGTATTTCTGTTGATTTTTAGGTGCTGCTGTTGAGCACTAGAAACCACCAGCTCATATTTAGCACTGCACTTTCCCTATGTTTAAAATACCACTACATATATAAAGCACGGTTTTAGTGTCATATTTTGCGCAATAGCGTGTGATTTTGGACAAAGCACTTAATCTCCCTAGATTTTTCAAGTGAAACATAACAATGTTGTGTAGAAGGCTGAATTAGGTGGTCTGTGTTTTTTTTGGCGCATCGAGTGAACAGCACACATTGTATCTTTAATGGGCTACACAACTTACTTTTTAAATTAAATTCTTGCTTTAACTTTATGGTAGGTTCATGGTTTTATTTTACTAAGTTAAATGCATTGTTGTGGCTTAACGTAATATATTTTTGTAAGATTGTGACAAACACCAATACATATGTAAATATATTTAAAGCAAAAAAGGCTGGAGCTGTATTTAGGCAGCAGCTTTAGCCACGTACTTTTTTTTCCCCTGAGCTTATCATCCGGTTATTTTCTGTAGCTTACTGATCCGATCTTTACAACAAGGCTTCTTTTCACTTCATTAGCTCCTCCTGGTTTCCTTTCGCAACTGTAGGACACATGCTAAGTTTTCACACAACAGCAGAGTTTTAGACTCCTTTTTTTCAAGAACAAATGCCAATACACTAGGATTTATTCACACCGCTACACAAGGCAGCGTAAAAACAAAAATTTTGAGCTACACCTATGTAACTTTAAACTTATACTCCAGCTTTACGGTACATTTATAGCTTTTATTTAAATTAGGCAGATACATTCCTTTGGCTCAACTCAACATATTTTAATGTCCTTCAGTAAAATAAAAAATAAATAGTGGCGTGGTTCCAGCTGCACTCCCAATAGTTAATTTGTAACCTTGCAAGTGCCAGGGCTTTTATTAGGCAGCAGCTTCAGACAACATACTTCTTTTTTTAGCCTGCCTAACACGCAGCACACAACCCGTGTAAATAGGAAGGGAATGTGCTTTAAAGGACAAAACGTCTGGCTCCAGTCGCACTCCCAATGCTTAATTTGTAACCTTGCAACTGCCGGGGCTTTTATTAGGCAGCAGCTTAAGACAACATAGTTCTTTTTTTAGCCTGCCTAACAAGCAGTGCACAACACGTGTAAATATGAAGGGAATGTGCTTTAAAGCACAAAATGTCTGGCTCCAGTCGCACTCCCAATGCTTAATTTGTAATCTTGCAACTGCCGGGGCTTTTATTAGGCAGCAGCTTCAGACAACATACTTCTTTTTTAGCCTGCCTAACAGGCAGCACACAACCCGTGTAAATATGAAGGGAATGTGCTTTAAAGGACACAACTTCTGGTTCCAGTCGCACTCCCAATACTTAATTTGTAACCTTACAACTGCCGGGGCTTTTATTAGGCAGCAGCTTAAGACAACATACTTCTTTTTTAGCCTGCTTAACAGGCAGCACACAACTTGTGTTAATGGGAAGTGAATGTGCTTTCAAGGACAAAACTTCTAACTGTACGAGCTCGGAAACCAGGTTCCATTCTCAAATGTTGCTCAATAGGGTGTGATTTTGGACAAAGCATTTAATTTCCCTACACGCAGTAAAAATACAGGTTTCCCTGGACTGCAGATAAAGTATTTCTGTTGATTATTAGGTGCTGCTGTTGAGAACCAGAAACCACTAGCTCATATTTAGCACTGCACTTTCCCTATGTTTAAAACACCACTACATAATATAAAGCACGGTAACCTACATTCAATATTGGTTTCACTATTAAAACACGGCGCACAACCCGTGTACATATGAAGGGAATGTGCTTTAAAGGATAAAACTTCTGGTTCCAGTCGCACTCCCAATGCTTAATTTGTAACCTTACAACTGCCGGGGCTTTTATTAGGCAGCAGCTTCAGACAACATACTTCTTTTTTTAGCCTGCCTAATAGGCTGTGCACAACCCGTGTAAATATGAAGGGAATGTGCTTTGAAGGACAAAACTTCTGGCTCCAGTCACACTCCCAATGCTTATTTTGTAACCTTACAACTGCCGGGGCTTTTATTAGGCAGCAGCTTAAGACAACATACTTCTTCTTTTAGCCTGCT
The DNA here is from genome assembly GCA_963921515.1 of Calotriton arnoldi. Classification (NCBI taxonomy): domain Eukaryota; kingdom Metazoa; phylum Chordata; class Amphibia; order Caudata; family Salamandridae; genus Calotriton; species Calotriton arnoldi. Next base: position 947,083 of record CAWUFW010003137.1, read on the forward strand.
TAACAGGCAGCACACAACCCGTGTAAATATGAAGGGAATGTGCTTTAAAGCACAAAACTTCTGGCTCCAGACGCACTCCCAATGCTTAATTTGTAATCTTGCAACTGCCGGGGCTTTTATTAGGCAGCAGCTTCAGACAACATACTTCTTTTTTTAGCCTGCCTAACAGGCAGCACACAACCCGTGTAAATATGAAGGGAATGTGCTTTAATGGGCACAACTCCTGGTTCCAGTCGCACTCCCAATACTTAATTTGTAACCTTACAACTGCTGGGGCTTTTATTAGGCAGCAGCTTAAGACAACATACTTCTTTTTTTAGCCTGCTTAACAGGCAGCACACAACTTGTGTTAATGGGAAGTGAATGTGCTTTCAAGGACAAAACTTGTAACTGTACGAGCTCGGAAACCAGGTTCCATTCTCAAATGTTGCTCAATAGGGTGTGATTTTGGAGAAAACATTCAATTTCCCTACACGCATTTAACAAAACAGGTGTCCTGAACTGCAGATAAAGTATTTCTGTTGATTTTTAGGTGCTGCTGTTGAGCACCAGAAACCACCAGCTCATATTTAGCACTGCACTTTCCCTATGTTTAAAATACCACTACATATATAAAGCACGGTTTTAGTGCACAAGTTACTAACTTGTGTAACGATATATCTGTAAGAGACAGTAGTTAGTGACAGATTCCTTACCTTAGAATATCCCCAGGCGTCAGGCTGGATCCGGAAAGTTTTCTGCGTAGCAGTACCCTTGCGCGTCGGTAGGCGGCGTCGTGCGGCTCCGCGTCCGTCGTCGGCGTCGTGATCGCCGGGATGACGTCGCGGGCAGTACTTAGACGCCGCCCCTGCGCGCTGACGTCAGTTCTGTACACGACTTTCCGCGCCAGGAACGCAGAGCCATGCAAGAAGCTGACCTAGGTGTCTGAAAAATACTAGGGCCCTGAAAGGGATGTCCTGAACCCTAGAAATCAGTTCGCAGAATGGGGAGGATGGGTGGGGCGGTAAGGAATCTGTCACTAACTACTGTCTCTTACAGATATATCGTTACACAAGTTAGTAACTTGTGCATCTGAAAGAGACACGTTAGTGACAGATTCCTTACCTTAGAATAGATACCCCAGCAATACCAACCCCGGTGGTGGGTCTGCGAACAAAGATCAGACAAGGAAGTCCTGGAGGACAGAACGGCCAAAGAAGCCGTCCCTCCGGACCTGACTGTCAAGGCAGTAATGTTTTGTAAACGTGTGCAGCGAGGCCCACGTAGCTGCCTGACAGATAACCGGCAGCGGAACACCGCGGCCCAAGGCCGTGGTAGCAGCCGTTGCCCTGGTGGAATGGGCACGCAGCCCAACAGGAGGCTCCTTCTTAGCCAAAGAATAGCAGGTCTTGATGCACAAGGTAACCCAGCGGGAGATGGTTCGTTTGTGCACCGCCCGACCTTTTTGGCGCCCACGTAGCCAACAAAGAGCTGGTCATCCACCCGGAAGTGTTTTGTGCGGTCGATATAGAAGGAGAGCGCACGTTTTGGGTCCAGACCTTGGAGCCTCTCTTCCTCTCTGGAAGGATGCGGAGGCGGAAAGAAGGTAGGCAAAGTGATGGTCTGCCCAATGTGGAAGGCAGTAACCACCTTTGGCAAGAAGGACGGACGCGTCCGAAGAACAACCTTGTCTGGATGAACAGACAGAAAGGGAGGTTTGCAAGATAGAGCCTGGAGCTCACTCACCCGCCGAGCGGAGGTGATGGCCACCAGAAAGGCTGTCTTCAGAGTAAGAAGACGAAGAGGACAGTTATGTAGAGGCTCAAAGGGAGCGCACATTAAAAAGGTAAGAACCAAGTTCAAGTCCCACTGAGGCATTACAAACGGAACAGGCGGGAAGAGGTGTGTAATGCCTTTTAAGAACCTGTTAACAACAGGGGACTTGAAAAGGGAGGGCTGATCAGGGAGCCTGAGGAAGGCCGAGATAGCACAAAGATAACCCTTGATGGTACCCAGGGCAGAACCCTGTTGGGCCAGAGAAAGAAGGAACAGAAGGACCTCAGAAAGAGGGGCAGAAAGGGGATTCACAGCCTTTGCTGTGCACCATGCCACAAATTTGTTCCACCTGCAGGCGTATACCACCTTAGTGGAGGGACGCCTGGCTGCCAGAATCACATCACAAACTTCGGGAGGCAAGTCGAAAGGAATCAACTGCCGCCGCTCAATCTCCACGCAAGCAGGTGTAGACTGGACAGGTTCGGGTGGAGGACTGTCCCCTGCTGCTGCGACAGAAGATCCTCCCGAAGAGGCAGACGGATCGGGGGATCTACGCTCATACTGAGTAGCTCGGGATACCAAACTCTTCGAGCCCAGTCCGGAGCCACAAGGATGACTTGGGCCCGGTCGTGCCGAATCTTCTTCAACACTCTGGGTAGAAGTGGTATAGGCGGAAAGGCGTACAACAGACCGCAACTCCACTCGCGACGAAAGCGTCGCCGAGCGAGTGCCGCCTTGGAAATTCCAACGCGCAGAACTGATGACATTGCGCGTTCTCTTCGGTGGCGAATAGATCTAACCAAGGCTCTCCCCATTGTTGAAAGAGTCCTTGCGCCACTTCCGAGTGAAGACGCCATTCGTGATCCATCATGCACCTGCGGCTGAGTTCGTCCGCCCTGGCGTTCAGGGAACCTGCCAGGTGTTGAACCATCAGGAACATGTCCTGATGTTCCAGCCAAGTCCAGAGGCGCAGAGCCTCCTGACAGAGGGTCCACGACCCCACCCCGCCCTGTTTGTTGCAGTACCAAATGGCGGTGGTGTTGTCTGTGAACACCTGCACTACCTTCCCTTTGACAGAGGGAAGGAATGCCTTGAGTGCAAGTCGGATCGCCCGGAGCTCCAGAAGGTTGATATGGAGCCGGGACTCCGCCGGAGACCAGAGGCCTCTGATCTCCGCCTCTCCCATGTGACCGCCCCATCCCAGAAGGGACGCGTCCGTCACAACTGTGTGCTCTGGCTGGGGAAGGGAGAGGGATCTGCCCATGACCCATTGCCGGTTCGAGAGCCACCACTGCAACTGTTTTGCAGTCCCCACCGAGATCTGGACGTGATCGGACAGGTTGCCCTGGTGCTGCGCCCACTGGAACTTCAGGTCCCACTGCAGAGCCCGCATATGCCATCTGGCATGATCGACCAGCAGGATGCAGGGAGGCCATGAGGCCCAGCAGCCTCAGGGTCATCCGTTGCGAAACCCAGGATAAAGGCTGAAAGATCGGAATCATAGCCTGAATATCCCGGACTCGCCGTTCGGGAGGATAGGCCCGAAACTGCGTCGTGTCCAGAACTGCTCCGATGAAAGGAGCTGTGGAGAAGGAACCAGATGCGACTTCGGCACATTGATGGAGAACCCCAGCGAGTGCAGGAGTTCGGCCGTAGTCTGGAGGTGGGAGACGACTGCCTGGGACGAGCCCACCTTCAGCAGCCAGTCGTCGAGGTAGGGGAAGACTGGAACCCCTGCCCGGCGCAGATGAGCTGCGACCACCGCCATCACTTTCGTGAACACCCGAGGGGCACTGGTAAGGCCAAAGGGGAGCACGGTGAACTGAAAGTGTTCGAGGCCTACCGTGAACCGTAGGTAACGCCGGTGGGCCGGCAGGACGGGGATGTGGAAATAAGCGTCCTGCAAGTCCAACGCTACCAGCCAGTCTCCAGGGTCGAGGGCAGTCAAGACCTGAGCTAGGGTGAGCATCTTGAACTTCTCCTTCCGGAGGAAGCGATTGACGTTCCGGAGGTCCAAGATAGGACGCATGTCCTCCTTGTCCTTTTTGGGCACCAGAAAGTAGTGGGAGTAGCAACCACGCCCTACTTCTGGAGTCGGAACATGCTCGATGGCCCTCTTGGCCAAGAGGGCAGTGACTTCCTTCTGTAGAAGCACCAAGTGATCCCCTGACATGCGGTGGAATTGAGGTGGCATGGCTGGGGGGGTGGTCTCGAAGGGGAGGGAGTAGCCCCTTCGGACAATGTCCAAGACCCACCTGTCCGAGGTGATGGGACGCCAGTGGTGAAGGTGATGGCGGACCCTGCCCCCGACTGGCATGCTGTGCACCTGAAAGGAGGGACTAGGAGGGCTTGGAGGCCGCGGACGGGTTGGAGGTGGTGGCCTGACCCGCACGCTGGTTGCCCGAACCGCCACGGGCGGTATCCACGTCCTCGGCCACGCGACGGCGCTTGCTGCGCGGGCCGTTGGCCGGGCTGTTGACGCGTGACTGGGCGCCCCTTCCGTGGCCACGAAAGGGGCGAAAAGCAGACGTGAGCGGAGGGCGCACAACAGCAAGGCCCAGGGACTTAGCAGTAGCCCGCGAGTCCTTGAAACGCTCCAGCGCATGGTCTGCCTTCGAACCAAAAAGACCGACTCCATCAAAGGGCATGTCCATGAGTGTATTCTGGACATCCCCTGAAAAACCAGTGGTTCTCAGCCAGGCGTGGCGACGCAGCGCCACTGTCGTTGCAAGCGATCTGCCCAGCGAGTCGGCGGTATCAAGGCCACAGCGGATGGTGTATTTAGCCGCATCACGCCCTTCCGCAATGGCGCGGGTAAGCAGTGTCTGGACCTCCTCAGAGCACTGCGGCAAAACAGTCGCCACCGAATCCCACAGGGAGTGGTTGTATCGGCCCAAGAGGCAAGCGGTGTTAACGGACCGCAAGCCAGCACTGGAGGAAGAGAAAGCCTTCTTCCCAAAGTGATCCAGGCGCTTGGATTCCCTATCCGGAGGGGTGGTAGGGAAGGCGGTTTGGGAGGCAGAGGCTTGGACAACCAAGCTCTCAGGGGTGGGGTGTTGGGAGAGAAACAGGGGTCGCCCGGAGAAGGGCGATGGCGTCGGGCCACGTTCCTATCCACAGGAGCCCCTGTGGTGGGTTTGGACCAGGCACCCAAAAGAACGTCAGTGAGTGCATCGTTGAACGGCAGCACAGTCTCCGAAGAGGAGGCCGCCGGCTGAAGCACTTCAGTCAGGAGGTTAGTCCTGACGGCCACTGTAGGCAACTGGAGATTCAAGGCTCCAGCAGCTCTACGCAACACCGTTGCAAATTAGCCCCCTCCTCCGTAGCCACGGGAGGAGACAGCATGCCAGAGTCAGGGGAGGTGTCCAGACCACTGGCATCCCAAGTTCCTCAACCCAGTCCGGGTCAAACTCGCACTGTTGTGTGAGAGGGTCCTCAGACCCCTCCCAGCTCTCCTGGTCCTCCTCAGGTTCAAAATATGGAGGAGGAGGGACATTAGGGACCCAAGGTCTCATCGGCGCCGGAACCGGCGTCGGGCGACGCCGGTCCGGCTCCATGTCCGGAGCCGGAGAGAACCGGGGAACGACGCCGTCCGGAGCCCCGGATGGCGTCAGGAACGGCACCGGGGACATCGGTGTCGGCGGAGGCGTGGTTAGGTCAACCGGCGTCGATGGGGGTTGCGGCACCACCGGAGCCGGGATCGAGGCCTGGGCCGGAGCCGAGGCCGGGATGAAGGCCGGTGGGACAGGCGACGCCGGGACCGGAGTCGACGGCGACGCCGGAGCAACCCCATCAGGGCACGCGGGGCCCGAAGTTGCACCGGAGGGACCTTGAGGCCCGAAGAGGCGGGCCATGGCCGACAGGAACTCCTGTATTTGGGCCTGAGTCGCCCCCGAACCCGGGAAGGACGGGTAATGCGGGGGTAACTCGACAGGCACGTCCGGGGCCGCGGGGACGGTGCCGACAGGGACCTCAGCCGAGTCGCGAGACCGGCGAGGCGAAGTCTTAGAGCGATGATGCCGCTTAGACTTCTTGTGCTTCGACTTACCGGAGGAGCGCGAAGACTTGGATTCCGACGAACGGCGGGGACTCCGCGTCCGGCCCCTCGACCTCTCCCGGGACCGGGGCTTGGTGCGGCGCAGAGCCGACTGCCGGACTTCGAGGAGCTTTCGAGACCGCTCTCGCAAAGCCTTCGGATTAAGTTTCCGGCAGTCAGGGCACGACTTCGTGTCGTGGTCTCGGCCGAGACAGAAGAGACACTCGAGATGCGGGTCCGTGATCGACATCATGCGACCACATTCCTCGCAGGGCTTAAAGCCGGGCATCCCTACGACACCTTAGGAGTCGTGAAGACTCGTTGAAGAAACAGTGAAAAAATTCACAAAAAGATAGTCAAAAAGTGACTAGGGCACTGCTCTTCCCGGATCTGCGCTTACTGGCGCGGAAAAAGAAGAACTGACGTCAGCGCGCAGGGCGGCGTCTAAGTACTGCCCGCGACGTCATCCCGGCGATCACGACGCCGACGACGGACGCGGAGCCGCACGACGCCGCCTACCGACGCGCAAGGGTACTGCTACGCAGAAAACTTTCCGGATCCAGCCTGACGCCTGGGGATATTCTAAGGTAAGGAATCTGTCACTAACGTGTCTCTTTCAGATGTCATATTTTGCGTAATAGCGTGTGATTTTGGACAAAGCACTTAATCTCCCTAGATTTTTTCAAGTGGAACATAACAATGTTGTGTAGAAGGCTGAATTAGGTGGTCTGTGTTTTTTTTTGGGCGCATCGAGTGAACAGCACACATTGCATCTTTAATGGGCTACACAACTTACTTTTTAGGTCGAGAGCAAGACCTGTAGTAAACAGTATTCGGAGTGTAATCCCGCCTGCCGCTTGGCTTTGGCTCACTCCTCCGTTGCTCAGCTTTCCTGGGTCATTATTGGCTCGCACTACCCAGATGTCACTTCTGTTTCATGGCAGACAGCACTGACTAAGTACAGTTTTGTTTCGCTGCAGGGCCGTATCTTTTCATTTAGGGACTACTTCATTGGGTTTTTTTTTAAGCACCATGGCGCGGGTTCACCCATAGCGACCCGATCCTTTCTTTTGTTTACTCTATTTTTTAAACAGTGTATGGGTTTTTTTCTCACAACGCGGCACGACGGTAATGGCGCCTGTGCATCTTCTTTTTAAAATGTGTGGCTCGCAATGGCGCCCGTGTGTTTTTAAAAAAAAAAATGCGGGTTATGTTAACAAAAAATATATATATTTATTTTTACAGCGCGGCACGCTTTAAGAATAGCGTCCGCGCGCCTTGCTTTTTTTCGGCTTTTATTACGCGCACACTAGGATCCCGCTCTATCCGGGTCAGCCGACGCTGCCTCACAGCCCCCCTCCATGCCGATTCCACAACAAGAGGGCGTGAAGCACAGGATGGAGCACGTATGGCTCTGAGCAAGCCCCGGCCTCTCTGAAGCTCACCCGACCCCTCCAGCGTTAGCTGCTTCTGACCCGCCGTTGTGAGCCTGCTGCTGCCCTGAAGCACTGCAGAGATTACTGCTCGCCACTTTCGGCCCGCTGCGTGCTCTGTACAGAGTGCGTAGTATGGTATATTCATGATCCCGCGTATTAGGGGTCAGCGACTCGGGCCGGGCTGCTGCCTGCAGCTGTGAGAACATGTACCAGCCTGCCTCAAATTCAAGTAAGTGCAACATTACTTATAACCTGTGAACTCTTAGGACTATCGGTGCTCTCTGACTATCTCTCACCCTGTCCCGCAGGCTGTCTTTTCTTCCTGCTGTCCTTCACCCCGTCTCTCTCTCACTCTGCCACTCTCACCCCCGCTCTGCCTCTCTCCTCCTGCTACAGCAGGAGTCCTCTGGTCACGTGGCACAGATGTAGAGTGCCACCTGGCCTCTACACTACAAAGTATCCACTTGTTCATGCCGAGGGCTGGGCTTGGTCTGGGATGTTAAATAAACGGGCAGATGTTTTTTCTCTGGCACACACACACGGAGCACATACAATAAGCGCACAATCACTGCTCACACTCCCTTCACTGATATAGTCTAGCACACCAGCATGCATGCTGCAGACACTCGAAAAGTGTAGTCACTGACTGTGTTATCAGTCACTGCAGATACTGCATGCGCACATTGACTGCACCGATACACTGACATTCTCTCTGAAAGTCAGAGCGCACAAAAGCATTACATTGATTGTGCAATGATTTGCAATGACCATAGGTGCATTGACATATTGAGGTGCGCGCGCGCGCGCACACACACACACACACACCCACACATGTACATAACCAATCAGCGCCGACACTCAGTGCCCACTCTCACTGACTGCACATTCCATGACTCAACAGACTATAAACATACCACCGCTTACTGCAACAACACACTCATGCCACACATGAGCACAGATGGTCCTTGCAGTCACTGAACGGACACTCGGACATCCATCATGGTGAGGTAATGAAGCACTCGGTTTTACTGTCTGTAATTCCCGGTTGCAGTATTATAAGAATACAAGCAGCCCGTATGGAATGGGGAATAACAGCAGAAATAAGTGTTACTGCAACGATGCGTGAGTCATTTCATAGTTCCGAGCCGTTTCCGTGGGATAAGAGCCTGTAGGTGTCACCGCGTGCTGAATACCGTGGGCCTAGTAGTGCTCATGTTTCTACCCGAATCGGCACTTAAGCCGCTCATATGAAGCACACACTGCACAGCAGACTTCCTGCACGTATTCTGTCTCTCATGCACAGGCACAAAGGACACTCACAGCAGCGACATGCACAGATTCTGCACAGACTCACTGTGTGCTCTCACTCGTGGTGTATGCTCACCGAGGCCACTTACTGCACACATGCACTTATGATGAAGCACAAACACATACACTGTACCATCACACTAACGCCTCACCCGAGGCTCCTTCTTCCCTGTCCTCCATGCTGACCTATAGAACACCAGCCACCCGCCGCCCACACTGCCCCCAACCCTAGATCACCTGTTCCTCAGACAGACTCACAAGTATCGGCAAAGCCAACAGGTCTAGCTTTGATGTGCCAAAGCATGTGAACACAAGCATTGAAAAAATGCTGTTGGTATGTGTTGTATGCACAAATGAGGTTTATTACATGAGGGCCAAATCTATTGGCACTGCCAATCCTGAAGGAATAAACAAAGGTAAAAGACATTGTCATATGCCATGCCATAGCTCTAACTCTAACTCTAAAAAATGCGAAACCTATTGCATTGCAAATGCTTGTCAAATAGTGGAACAATATGAGACTCGGACCATGACATTGGGAACCCAACACTCTGGCATGATCTAAAGACAAGGGTCAAGAGGGGGCCCCAAAGATCAATATTAGCCTTAAACAGGTCAATCGGAACCCCGTCAGGACCCGGTGCTTTACCTCCCTTGCTTGACCTTATAGCCAGGTTAACCTCTTCCAGGGTAAAATTAAGATCAAACCAGTCATAAAAGATAGATGATGAAATATCCACCTTCGGGGCTGATGTAGAGTTACTACCATCACATTTTGTTGGGTCCGCATATAGCTTAGCAAAATGCGCTATCCAATCCTCTTCGTTCACTGCAGCCTCCAGTTCTGGCTTGTTGTCCTCGCTAAAAAAGGTGTTTACCACACGCCAGAATGCGGTAGTATTGTTGTTACAGCTAGCATCATACAATTTTTCCCACGGCTCTGCTTTCAAACTTCTTTTGCGGTTTTTTAGAGCAAGCCTGTACAGCCATCTCCTATGCTGGACCTCCAAATAATTCCTAGGTGTACTTTTTAAGGCTATTTTTAAGTTTTTATGGGCCACTGAGCATGCATGATCAAACCAGGGCTTCCTCTTTACTAGACCTCGCTTCTGATGGGAAGTTAGGCCAATTTTGATTGCCTCTGTAACTCGACCGAATGACTCCATAATTACAGAGGCTTCAGCAGAGTCATCCAAACAAACATCAAAGGCCCTTCTTTGCTGCTGAATTAGTTGCTCTAGGAAACCATTTGGTTCGACCATCGACCAGCGTAGGGTGTAGCCATTCAATCGAGAGAGTTCTATGTTCTCCACAGACAAAGTGTGTTGGCAAGCCCCTTGTGCTCTTACATAGTCAGAGATCAACACTAGGCTCTGGGGGAAGTGGTCACTCATTGCTAGGTCGTGGATTTCAAAATTAATAACTAGGGCAGAGTAACGGTTGGGGAAAAGCAGAAAATCAATGACACTTTTACCCATGCTACCATCAAATGTACAGGGTACCTCAACTGGATTGTTCCCAAATTCATTGCTGAAACCCAGATCGTATTTAAAAATAAGCTTGTTAAGTTTCACACCATATTCTGAGTGTAAAAAATGGGTAACATCGTCATTTATCGGTGACGAAAAAACACAGATCTTGCTGGATGGTAATTTACACGGTTGGATGTTAAAATCCCCCCACACCAAAATTTTGTTTCCATTCCCCTTAATAATTAAAGATTCTAGATCAGTATCAAGTTGGTCCAAGATGACCGGATGTCTGAGTCACATGTGTGAGAAAGTGCCCTCTTTCTGCATGGTTGCCCCCACTTTTTGCTGAATTGCTGATGTGCTTTGACTGAGTGTGCCCTGGGTTCCTGCCAATCAGGTACCCAGGGCCTATGTTCTTTCCCTAAAACTGCACTGAAGCCTAAACCCAATTGGCATCTCTGGCCACAGGTCAGCCCCTGGTAAATGGTACCAAGGTACCCAAGGCACTGTGACCAGAGAAGGCCTCTAAGGGCTGCAGCACTTATTGTGCCACCTTTAGAGGTCCTGTACCCTTACACACACACACTGCCTTTGCAGGCTGTGTGTTTTGGTGCAGAACAAAGTGAAGAGTCGACATGGCACACCTCTGTGTGCCATGCCTACAACCCACTGCCCTGGCATAGATCAGTCACCCCTCTAGCTGGGTGCACTATACCAGTGGTGAGGGTACAGGTGCATGAGCCATGTACCCCTACAGTGTCTAAGTCCATTCTTAGACATTGTAAGTGCAGTGCTGCCATTAAGAGTATATGGTGCTGGGAGTTTGTCATTACGAACCCCACAGCACCATAATGGCAACACTGAGAAGTTTGGTATCAAACTTCTCAGCACATTAAACCCACACTGATGCCAGTGTGGGATTTAATGAAAGATGCACACAGAGGGCATCTTAGAGATGCCCCCTAAAAACTAACCTACCACTAGTGTCCTGGCTGAGTGGCTGCTTTCAGCTGCCACCACCAGACATGTTTCTGGACCCCTGGGTCGAGAGCCTGCTGCTCTCTGGGGCCTGAAACAATGCACATCCTGGGACGAGGTGCCAAGCCTCCTCCCCCAGGATAGGCAGGGTTTCCGAAGGGGAAGTTTCAAAGGCTTGCCGCCTTTGTGAGCTTCCCCAGGCCACTTGCTGCTCTCAGCAACTGGTCCCCACTGGTTCTGACCCCCACTTTGGGCGGGAGAACCGGCGGGAAAAACAAGTGAGGAAGAGAGGTGTGCCCACCTCTGCCAACTCCACCTCTCAGGTGGGGGAGGCGAGGTAAGGCACAACTCTCGGTCCACGCCATCTTGAAGATGGGGGGACTCACCCAACCAGGGACAGGCTCATGGTGCTTGAGTAATACCTGAGACTTTTGCCTGGCCATGGTGTAATGCTTGAGCCTTTGTCAGTGACGTACCCTCAAGGTTTTCAGGACGAACAAGGTGCAGGCCTGGCTGTCCTTGTCTCTGTGGTCTTGTGGGAGACAGAGGTTACAGACTTCGTGGGGGTCTCTCTGTGCAAACTTGAGATGGCAGTTGGGACAGAATTTAAAGGGGGTATTGTCCACGTCCCGTACCTGCCCTCATTCTCCGACCATTTGGTTGTCTCTGGCAAGGTCCCTAGTCGGTAAAGCGAGAGAAGGGTCCCCTTCTCTGTTGATTTCGTCTTTTTTTTTGCTTTCTTTACCGATGCGGTAAAGTTTCTCCCAAAAACTCACATTTTTCAAAAAATTCTCAGAGCTCCTCCATGGTTTCTAGACACAATGGTGGAAAAAATTATCTGAAGAAGGGGACTACGCACAGGAACATCCGGGACGTAGTCTGACATCATACATGGGACGGGCATTCCATCAAATTTTGGTTGACGATGGCCACAAAAAAAAAACAATTCTGAACCCAACCACTAGATGGTAGAATAATGCGAACCAACCACTAGATGATAGAATAATGCACACAGCATGTGAATCCAGAAAGGGATTCATGCAGCAAACCCATTGTTCCCTTCGGGCCCTAAGGGGCACAAAGAGATAAGGGGAGCAGATTATGAGGGATTTGTAAAACCGTGAGATCCCTTTTTCTACAATAGGCCCCATGAGGATCTGGAGCTCCAGGGACTTGCCATCAGGGAAGCTCCCCATTGACCCATGATGCTGTACTAGTGCATGCCTGTAGGAGGCTGGCTTAGTATATGGTGCACACTTATTTAAGTGAAGCAAATTGCACCAATCCAGACAACCCTTATGATGGTTTTAGTGGTCTTAGACAACCTTAGAAAGCTCGCTAAGTGGTAGCTGTGAAGAGCAGCCTTCACGCTTAGTCCAGAAGGAGTGTTATGCAGCTTGTTTTACCAGATCTAATCATGTAGCTTATGTTAAACAAAAAAGAACCACACAGTGTAGTTATAAAAATATGTCTACTTATTACACAACACTCACTAACACATTTGTATATCTCCTACCCAGAGAGATCAACACAAATACTTCAACTGCAAGAGGTAAGTAAGCACAATACACAGTGGTCTCCAGGGGGAGTACTAAGAAAGGGGAATGTGAACTGCGACCAAAGTCGGGACTTGGACCAGGAGACTCAGAAGAGCTAGGGACACAATGCACCACCCAAGGTAAGTACTCAGCAACCCCACGGAGACTGTGTGCAGAGTGGAAACACAGCAGCGTACTCAATAGAAGTCAACGGTAAAGTCGCAGTTGAAGTTTTGAAGAAGGACCCTTCCCATTGGACGCTGAAGAAACCCAGTGGAAGACAGACGGTTGGAGAGTCACCCCACCTGAGGATACCCAGGAACCAGAATACCTACACCAGGGATGCCGGGTACATAGGTGCAAAGTGACGTCGGAAACCGCCATAGACCACAATGGAGGACTCCAGTAAAGATGCCGCTGGCGAAGACTGTGCAAGAGTCAGGCGAAATCCAAGGGTGGATTCTGGAAGAGAAGAACTTGCAAGTAGAGGGGACAGAGTCTATACCACTAGGAGGTAACCAGGAGGCATGGAAGAGCACTGCCCAACGATGACAGAAAATGCAGGAGTGATGACGGTGACCTTGTCACTGAGGCTGTGAAGAGCAGGTGACGCTGAGGAAGACCAGGAGCCGTACATGAACTGTCCCATGTCGAAGTCAAGAAAGTGGGGATCGGTGTCCGGTGGGAGCACCAACAAGCCTTGGCAGCTGCAACAGATGTGGAAAACGATGAAGGAGCAACGCCCCATGGGACCAGCAAGGTCCAAGGGACTCACTAAGTGCAGGAGAGTCAGAGCAAGCAGGGGAGCCCACTGAAGCAGGAGAAGACCCTCGAGAGGACCCACAGGCCAAGGACACAGGAGTTGCAAGAGGACCTCGAGCAGATCACCAAAGACGTAGGCCCAAGGTGCAGAGGATGCGGTGAGGACGCTGATCTTGGCAGGAAGAGATGCTGGAGGATGGAGCTTCTTATAGCCTGAAGATCTCTGGAGGGCAGAGTCAGCAAGTCTTGGCAATGGCAAGTCGACGCAGTGCACAGGGGTTCGGTCCCAGCGTTTCCGACGAGGGATACTGGCCTCAAAATTACAGAGAGGACAGGTCAGGACTCGAGGGAGTTGCAGAACCACCACCTGTGTTGCTGAGCCTTTCGAAGTCCATGGGATGTCAGGCGCAGCAGACTGGTCAGCTTAGTTGCGGTGCCTGCAGATGCAGGGGAGTGACTCCTTCACTCCAAGGGAGATTACTCCGGGTGTCCTTGAGGCCCACAGGTCTGCTGAGAATCGTGGAAGAAGCACAGACACAGATGAGGAAGAAGACCAGGAGCAGCAGGAGTCTTCCTTAATGCAGTCTCGGTTCCAGGCGAAGTCCAGGAGTCCAGACGGTCGAAGAGTGACGTGGTTTCAGGCTTGAGTCTTGCCCCACGATGAATCTGAGGACCCACCCACAGGTAAGCCCATTTATACCCTAGGAAAGGGGTTAGGACGACTCAGGGGTCCCTCCCAGACGAGGGGCTGGACAGAGGGGAGCATACTCCCATGTCCTTTGTCCAGTTTTGCGCCAGAGCAGGAGCCAAGGGCTCCCAGAACTGGTTCCAACTGGAGTATGCAAGGAGGGGACCAAATGTGCCCTTCACAGCAGTCTGGTGGAGCTGGCAAGCACACCCTACCCCAGCCCAATACACTAAGTCCTGTCTGGGAGGTTGTCACACCTTCCTGTGACAGGAAACCTATTGTTCTACCTTCCCCTGCTCGAGCTCAGCTCAGCAGGAGGGCAGAATCGTGTCTTGGGTCGGCAGCAGCACCAGCTTGCTGGCAGATCTGGGAAGGCTGTTACCAGTAGTACTGGGCGCTTCCCGGAGCCCCCCAGGACATGGAAACATACCTCCAACACCGGTAACGGTGTTGGAGGTATGATTCCAACATGCTTGATACCAAACATGCCCAGGCTCGGCACAGCCACTATATAGTTAGCCATCGCATAATGACGGATGGCAACTATATGTACCAAAATGGCTGACAGCACTTACAAAGCTAAGAGAATCAACTCCGGGGTTTGTAGGGGTATCCTGCTCATTCAGGGGCACCCTCACACTTATAACCCAGCACACCGCCTTCGGGATTTTAAGGCCTGCCTTAGGGTGACATAGGTTTTAAGTGTAGTGTCCTCAGATTAAAGAAAACTTATATCTGTTGTAAGTGGTGCTAGCACCAGCTTACACAGGCTGCAATGGCAGGCCTGTAGTCACAGTTTGGGAGGTATCCAATGGGTGGCATAATACATGCTGCAGACCCCTGGTGTACCTATGCCCTGGTTACCTCAGTAATATATACTAGGGACTTACAGGGGTACACCAGTAGCCAATTGTGGAGGTACAAAAGTACTTACCATGTCAAATTTAGGGAGGAAGCACAGTGACTGGGGTCCTGATTAGCAGGATCCCAGTCAGACTAGTCAAAAAAGAATACTGACACCAGCAAAAAGTGAGGGTAACCATGAAAGCAGATCCTACTTTCCTACAATGTCGCAACTGCAGGTACGTATAGAAATGAGTTTTGTGAAGACCAACCTCTTCCTGCAGTGTCTGATATGATTTAAGGTGATCTCCTGCCAGATGTCTCCCACTTTGGAGATCCCAATTTTGTCCCACCCTTCAAAACCCTCCAAAGAGGTCTGTTGCAGCCATCTTCCAACCCATAGGGGGGGTCACCCGCATGATCTTTCTGTCCTATCCCATCCATCATAGCGCCAAAGCCAAGTCCCAAGCACCACTCTGGTGGGCTGAAGGAGGGAAGATGGAATGGGAGCACCATACAGGAGCCCAACGATCTTGTGTAGCCCTTTCACAGCTGACTCCAACCGAAATGCTGGGTCCCCTCCAACCACTCGTTGACCACAGGCAGCTGTGCTGCCCAATGGTATGAACGCACATCCTCCACACCCAGACCCACATCCCAAGTGGATTGGGTACATTTCCCATATGCTATGCTGGGTCGTTGATCCTGCCACAGAAAGGCTCGGATTTTAGCCTGCACCTAACGCCACCAAGGCTGTGTTAAACTCAAAAGATAATTCTGTAAGACGTAGAGCAGGCGGGGTGGGCGATTTAAATAATGCAGTACAGCCCAAAATATTATGTGGTAATTTCACCCAGCATTGAAGATCTGATGTCAAGCGGGACAACATAGGGCGAACATTCAGGCTCCATGTGACACATGGTTCCAGAGCCACATACATGCCCAAGTATTGGAAGCTCAGTCTACGCAGTGCTGCCTGTATCGGCCATTCCTCCTCTATCCTTGGCCCATTCAAGGGGACCAACGCAAATTGATAATATGACCTGAAGCCTCCCCACACAGCCCAAGAATCTGCAAAACTCTAGGGATCAGGAGGGATGGGCACACAACGTGGAGGAGCACATCATCCGAGTAGAGTATGATACTGTCTTCTGTTGCCAACGCCCAGTTGAAGCCCCACACCTAGGCATCACAGCAAATCCTCACTGCCAATGGCTCTATCACCAGCGCAGACAAGAGTGGATACAAGGAGCATCCCTGATGGGTGCCTCACCCAATTGCAAATGGGGGCAGACAATACACCGTTGACTTGCACTTGAGCCCTAGGGTTAGAGTAAAGTACCCTTACAAATGCGCGAAAACAAGGACCCAGACCCACCCTGATCAGCACTTCTTCCAGGAAGGCACTGCTCACAGACTTGGAAGGCATTTTCAAAGTCCAACATAAGGAGGGCCGTAGGGTCCCCTAGTTGACAGAGCTGTGCGAGCGCCAGGTGGACTCCGTGTAGACAGTGCCTTGTACTTCTGCGAGGCATAAATTCACAATGGTCCAAATGCACCAGTTGTGGGAGGATCGTATGCAGTCTGTTCGCTAACACCTTCACTTAGGAGTTAATAAGCAAAATCAGGCAGTATGATGTGCATCGGTCCATAGGCTGGCCCGGTTTAGGGAGCACCAATATGGTCGCTCAATCTAGTTCAGGACAAAAATGCACCTTATCAATCGCCTCAAGGTAGAATCCAAGAGGGTGCAACGTCAATTGGGCATAAGCACTTGCAGAACTCCATGGGGAACCCATCTGAGCCTGGAGTTTTTCCCAAGTTCATATCACAAAAGGCCATATTGATTTCCCACAGGTCCAGGGGGCTATCCAGCTCCCCCCTGTCGCTCACAGAGATTCTGGGCATTGGGATGCCAAACATCAAGGGGCAAGTGGCCTCCCTCAGAGGCCGCTCGCTAGGTGCTCTTCAGACACCATCTTAAAAGGCATGCCCTATTCTACTAACTATCACATGCAATACAAAGAGTCTTTAAAGAAGGGCAAAGCAGTTAGTTTGACTGGAACACAGATTTGACTCAGCTACTCATACTTGGTGGTCAGTGAAGTGAGTTAAATTGGATTGTGTTACAAGAAAACTGAATACTAACAACATATCATGTAATTTTTTGTGTTCTATGTACAAGATAAACAAGTTACATACCTTCGGGTAACACATTTTCTGGTAGAGACAATATCTAGCAGCAGATTACTTACTTTTGAATTTTCCAGGCGTCAGACTGGATCCTGAAGATTTTTGCGTGAGCAGTACCCCTGCGAGGCAGCAGGTGGCGTCGATTGGCTCCCCACGGCCTCGTTGGGGTCGTCCACGCCGGAAGTGACGTCCGCATCACCTATATAGGCGCCACCTCGGCACGCAGACGTCAGTTACTTTTCATGACTTTCCATGCCAGAAGTGCGGAGCCATGAAGTGCACTGACTTGTGTGTGTTCAAACTAGGGCCCTGAAAGGTTATTATCCTTAATCCTAGAAATCTGTCCGCAGAGCGGGGAGGATGGGTGGGTCAGTAAGGAATATGTAGCTAGATATTGTCTCTACCAGATAATACGTTACCAAAGGCAAGTAACTTGTTCATCTGACAGACATCTAGCCGCAGATTCCTTAACTTTCAATAGATACCCAAGTAATGCTGTCCTCTGTGATGGGCTGCAGACAAATTCTAAACTAGAAAGTCCTGCAGGACAGAACGGGCGAAATGCTGACCATGATGACCTGACTGTCCAGGCAGTAATGTTCAGTGAACGTGTGCAGGGATGCCTGTGTTGCTGCCTGGAAGATGTCCAGGACTGGGACTCCACATGCTAATGCCGAGGTCACTGCTTTAGCTCTGGTGGAATGAGCCCTTAAGCCCACAGGGTGCTGCTTCTTGGCCAGTGCATAGCAGATTTTAATACAGAGAACGACCCAGCGCGAAATAGTTTGTTTCTGCACCGCCGACCCTTCTTAACTTCAACATACCCCAAGAAGAGTTGGCCGTCCACCAGGAACTCATGTGTACAGTCAAGGTAGAACGACAATGCTCTTTTTGGGTCCAGACAGTGGAGTCGCTTCTCTTCGTTTGAGGGATGTGGAGGAGCGTAGAAAGTGGGCAAGGTGGTTGATTGACCCACATGGAATGGTGTTACCACTTAAGGAGAGAAAGACTCTAGTGCAAAGCACCAATTTGTCTGGAAAAAAAGACAGGAATGGAGGCTTGGATGATAAAGCCTGCACCTCACTCATCCCTCGGGCAGATGATATTGCCACAAGGAAAGGCTGGTTTGATTGTGAGCAGCCGGAGGGGACAATTATAAAGAGGCTTGAAAGGAGCACACATTAAAAAAGTGAGAACTAAATTAAGGTCCCGCTGAGGCATAATGACAGGAGAAGGGGGAAACATATTTACAAGACCTTTAAGAAACCTAATTACAATAGGGGACTTAAATAAAGAGGGTTGGTCAGGCAGCGGCTAAAAGGCAGACAGAGCAGAAAGGTAACCCTTTAGAGTGCCCAGAGCAGAGCCCTGCTGGGCAAGGGTAGGAATAAAAAGAAGGACATCAGAAAGGGAAGAAGAAAGAGGGTCAATAGATTTTTCTGTACAATATAATACAAATTTCTTCCACTGGCAGGTGTATACCATTTTGGTGGACGCCTGGCTGCCAGAATAACATTGCAGACTTCGACAGGAAGTTCGAAAGCTGTCAAATGTTGCCGCTCAATCTCTACACAAGAAGGCAAAGAGTTGACAAGTTTGAGTGAAGAACCCTCCCCTGCTGCTGGAACAGAAGATCCTTCCAAAGGGGCAGCCTGATCGGAGGATCGATGCTCATGCTGAGAATCTTGGGATACCAGACTCTCCGTGCCCAGTCCAGGGCCACATGGAAGACTGGGGCCCAGTCGTTCCTGATCTTCTTGAGAACTCTGGGCAGAAGTGGTATGGGTGGACAGGCGTTCAGGAGGCCTGAGCTGCACTTGAGATGAAAAGTGCCTCAGAGCAAGAGCCGCATTAGAAACTCCAGCACACACAACTGCTGACATAGCGCGTTCTCGGTGGTGGCGAACAGATCTAATCAAGGTTCTCTCTACCTCCGAATGAAGACACCATTCGTGATCCGCTAGACATTGACAGCTAAGTTCGTCTGCTCTGGCGTTCAGGAAACCTACCAGGTGTTGAACCACCAGGGATATACTCTGCTGTTCAAGTCATTTCGAGAGACGCAAGGCCTCTTGACAAAGGGTCCACGACTCCACCCCACCCTGTTTGTTGCAGTACCACATGGTGGTGGTGGTGTACGTGAACACCTGCACCAGCCTTCCCTTGATGGAGGGTAGGAATGCTTTCAATGCCAGTCAGATTGCTTGGAGCACCAGCCTGTTTATGTGGAGAACAGTTCAGCCGGAGACCAGAGTCCTCTGATCTCCACCTGTCCCGGATGGCTGCCCCATCCCAGAAGCGACGCATCCGTCACTACTGTGAGATCTGGTTGGGTAAGGGAGACTGTTCTGCCACTGAACCAATTGCGGTTGATAGCCACTACTGCAGGTCTTTTGCAGTTCCCCCGAGATCTGGGCCATATCAAAGAGATTTCCCTGGTGCTGTGCCCACTGGAACTTCAGGTCCCACTGCAGAGCCCGCATACGCCATCTGGCATGTGTCACCAGCCTAATAGTCATTATTCCCGAAATTAAAGATAGAGGCTGAAACATCGGTATCATAGCCTGAATATCCCAGCCCCGCTGCTCGGGAGGATAAGCCCAAAACTGCACTGTCCAGAACAACTCTGATGAAAGGGAGCGGCCGAGAGGGAGTCAGGTGTGACTTCAGCACATTGATAGTGAACCTCAGCGAATGCAAAAGGTACACCGTAGTCTGGAGGTGAGGGACAACCTAGGACGAGTCCGCCTTCAAAAGTCAGTCATCGAGATAGGGGAAAACTGGCACCACTGATCTCCGCAGATGAGCTGCGACCATCAACATCACCTTGGTGATTACCTGAGGGGCGCTAGTAAGGCCAAAAGGGAGCACAATGAATTGAAAGTGCTTGTTATCTACAGTAAACCACAGGTAATGCCGATGGGCAGGCAGGACGGGGATGTGAAAATAGGCATCCTGTCTGCAAGTCCAATGCTACCATCCAGTCTCCTGGGACCAGAGCAGACAAAAACTGAGCCAATGTGAGCGTCTTGAACTTCTTTTTGAGGAAGAGGTAGAAGGTTCTCAGATCTAAGATAGGGCAAAGCCTTTGTTCTATTTGGGGATCAGAAAGTAGCGGGAATAGCAACCACTACCTACTTCTGAAACCAGAGCCCTCTCTATGGCTCCCTCAGCCAAGAGAGCTGTAACTTCCTCGTGGAGCAAAGACAAATGATCCCCTGTCAGCCGGTCGTGAGACAGAGGCATAGGGGGAGGGGAGGATTAGAAGGGAAGGGAGTAGCCCCTCCGAATAATCTGTAAAACCCACCTGTCCGATGGTATGGACTGCCAGTGGTGGAGATGATGGCTGATTCTGCCAATTGGACACCCATGATCTTGTTGGGCAAGATTAGGTGGGCTTAGAGGCTGCGGCTGCAGGGGGATTGGTGTTTGTGTCAGACCTTTGACAACCTGACCCACGGGGTCAGTATCAACTGCGCCTCGCCCCAGCAGTCTGGGAAGCTTGCGTGCGGTGTGGCTGGAATAGGGTTGGCGCAGTTGAACGCCCCTTCCATAGCTACGAAAGGGGCAACAGGCAGGCTGGGGATGACACTGGGCAACTGCGAGGCCCAAGCACTTGGCTGTAGCCAACGAGCCTTTAAAACACTCCAGTCTGCCTTGTCTCCGAAGTGATGGTTGCCATCAAAGGGCATGTCCATGAGGGAAGCCTGGACATCCCCCGAAAAGCCAGATATTCTCAGCCAGTAGCACCGGTTAACAAGCCCAGCTCTAGGACACTCTTGTCCAGTGTCACAGAGTGCTTTTGATCCGACTTGCTCCTGTGCCCTCTCGGCACGCTTATGCTCGCAGGGGGATGTATCATGTCTTTGCACATCTATACAGGTTATGCAGTGCCTTAGTGCTCCACCAACTGTGAATCCCTGGTTGTGCTGTATACACTATTTCAGAGGCTGTGGCTTTTGGCATGCACATGTCATGCAGTGTTTTGGTGCTATTTCCTTGCTTCTGCGTCGACCGTTCATTGCTACATCCTGTGTGCAGTCTTGGGGGATCTTTGAACGGCGCTGATGCAGCTCGAGTTCCCTTCGCCAAGCACGGCTGCCATCTTGGATGCTGTATGTGGTCTAGTTGTTCTAGACGCAGCTCGCGTTACGTCAAAAAACGCGTGCCGCCATCTTGGTAAGAGTCACAGGTGCAACCCTATATAGTTGAACCGCACCCACGATCACGCGCTCGTGATTAGCGCACTCGAAGTTCCTGACAGTTCTGGTCGTCGGGGACATCGCAGACGACTGAATCATGGTAGGCTTGAAGCGCATATTGCGCTCTCATTTTTTCTGTTGTAGCATTGTGAAAAGGATCACAAATCAAGGTGCTTGTTGTGAACCAGTATTAAAGAACAAGTTCCTTACTTTCGGTAGTGATGTATCTGTAAGAGATATAGGTTAGTTATAGATTCCTTACCTTAGAATTTCCCCAGTGCGTTAGACTGGGTCCGGAGAATTTTTTCTCAGCAGTACCCCTGCACGTCGGTAGGCGGCGTTGGCCGACTCCGCGTCCGTCGTCGTGGTCGCCGGGATGATGTCGCGGTGCCTACTTAGACGCCGCCCATGCGCGCTGACGTCAGTTCTGACACGACTTTCCACGCCAGAAGCGCAGAGCCATGCAAGACACTGACCACTGGTGCGCCACAACTAGGGCCCTTAGGGAGTCCCTATCCCTAGAAGTAAGTTCGCAGAGCGGGGAGGATGGGTGGGGCGGTAAGGAATCTATAACTAACCTATGTCTCTTACAGATACATTGTTACCGAAGGTAAGTAGCTTGTTCATCTGAAAGAGACAGTTGGTTATAAGATTCCTTACCTTAGAATAGATACCCCAGCAACCATCCTCGGAGGAGGGTCTGCGAACCAAGTTCACAGCAGGAAGTACCGGAGGACCGAAGGGGCAAAATAGCTGTCCCTCCGGACTTGGCTGACCAGGCAGTAATGTCTGGTGAACGTGTGCAAAGATGCCCACGTGGCTGCCTGATAGATGTCAAGAAGTGGGACTCCATGTGCCAGTGCAGTGGTGGCTACCGTAGCTCTAGTGGAGTGAGCCCGCAGCCCCACTGAAGGTTCCTTTTTCGCCAAAGCGTAACAGATTTTGATACAAAGGACAACCCATCTAGAAATGGTACGCTTTTGAACAGCCCGACCTTTCTTGGCACCTACATAGCCAACGAGGAGTTGATCATCCACCCGGAAATCTTTTGTGCGGTCAAGGTAGAAAGACAGCGCACACTTAGGGTCCAGGCGGTGGAATCTCTCCTCCTCCTTGGAAGGGTGCGGAGGTGGAAAAAAGTTGGGCAAAGTAATAATTTGTCCAATGTGAAAAGATGTAACCACCTTTGGAAGGAACGAGGGCCTCGCTCGAAGCACCACTTTGTCTGGATGCACGGAGAAGGAAGGGTGCTTGGAAGAAAGAGCTTGAAGCTCACTCACCCTGCGAGCAGAAGTGATGGAAACAATGAATGCAGTTTTCAAAGTGAGGAGCCTGAGAGGACAGTTATGAAGGGGATCGAAGGGAGCAAACATGAGATAAGCAAGAACAAGATTAAAGTCCCACTGGGGCATTATGAAAGGAGATGGAGGAAAGAGATGAGTAATGCCCTTAAAAAATCTATTTACAATAGGGGACTTGAACAAGAAAGGCTGATTGGGTCGCCGAAGGAAGGCAGAGATAGTCGCAAGATAGCCTTAAAGAGTGCCCAGAACAGAGCCCTGCTGGGCCAAAGAAAGCATATATAAGAGGACCTCTGAAAGAGGGGCAGAAAGGGGATCCACAGCCTGTGCTGTGCACCATGCCACAAACTTGTTCCATCTACAGGCGTATACCCATTTAGTGGAGGGAGCCTGGCCGCCAAGATGACGTTACAGACTTCTGGCGGAAGGTCGAAAGCTGTCAACTGTTGCTGCTCAATCGCCACGCAAGGAGGTTGAGGCTGGACAGGCTCGGGTGAAGAACCGTCCCCTGCTGCTGCGACAGAAGATCCTTCCGAAGGGGCAGTCAGAGTGGAGGATCTATGGCCATGCTCAGGAGCTCTGGGTACCAGACTCTTCGTGCCCAGTCCGGAGCCACAAGAATAACTTGGGCCCGGTCGTGCTTGATCTTCTTCAGCACTCTTGGCAGAAGTGGTACTGGCGGAAAGGCGTACAGGAGGCCGCAGTTCCTAGCGAGTGCCGTCTTGGAAACTCCAACGCGCAGAATTGCTGACATTGCGTGTTCTCTTCAGTGGCGAACAGATCTAACCAAAGCTCTCCCCACCGCTGAAAGAGACCTTGCACCACCTCAGAGTGAAGATGCCATTCGTGATCTACCAGGCACCGATGGCCGAGTTCATCCGCCCTGGCGTTCAGAGAACCTACCTGGTGTTGAACCACCAGGGTCATGCCCTGATTTTCCAGCTATGTCCAGAGGCGAAGAGCCTCCTGACATAGGGTGCACGACCCCACCCTGCCCTGTTTGTTGCAGTACCACATGGCGGTGGAACACCTGCACCACCTTCCCTTTGAGAGAGGGAAGAAATGCTTTCAGTGCCAGGCTGATCGCCCGGAGCTCCAGCAGGCTGATATGGATCCCGGACTCCACCGGAGACCAGACACCTCTGTTCTCCGCCTCCCTCAAATGGCCGCCCCATCCCAGGAGGGACGCGTCTGTCACTACAATGAGGTCTGGTTGGGGAAGAGAGAGGGATATGCCTCTGACCCAAGCTTGGTTCGTAAACCACCACTGCAGCTGTTGTGCAGTTCCCTCCGAGATCTGGACGTAGTCGGAAAGATTCCCCTGATGCTGCGCCCACTGGAACTTCAGGTCCAACTGCAGAGCCCGCATATGCCATCTGGCATGATCTACCAGCAGCATGCAGGAGGCCATGAGGCCCAGCAGCCTCACGGTCATTCTCACCGAAATCCGGGACAGAGGCTGAAACATCGGTATCATAGCCCGAATATCCCGGACTCGCTGCTCTGGAGGATAGGCCCGAAACTGCACTGTGTCAGAACCGCCCCGATGAAAAGGAGCGTTTGAGAGGGAGTCAGGTATGACTTCGGCACATTGATAGTGAACCCCAGCGAATGCAGGAGGTCCGCCGTAGTCTGGAGGTGGGAGAAGACAGCCTGGGGCGAGCCCGCCTTCAACAGCCAGTCGTCGCGATAGGGGAAGACTGGAACCCCTGATCTGCGTAGATGAGCTGCGACCACCGTGAACACCTGAGGGGCACTAGTAAGGCCAAAGGGGAGCACGGTGAACTGAAAATGCTTGTGGCCTACTGTGAACCGTAGGTAACGTCTGTGGGCTGGCAGGATGAGGATGTGGAAATAGGCATCCTTCAAGACCAGCGCCACCATCCAGTCTCCAGGGTCGAGGGCAGACAAGACCTGAGCCAATGTTAGCATTTTGAACTTTGAGGGCCCTGAGGTCTAGAATAGGATGCAGGCCTTTGTCCTTCTTGGGCACCAGAAAGTATCGGGAATAGCAACCACGACCTACTTCTGGCGTAGGAACCCTCTCGATAGCTCCCTTAGCCAAGAGAGCGGAGACTTCCTGTCGGAAAAGCGCCAAATGATCCTCCGACATGCGATCGAAAGATGGTGGCATGGAGCAAGTGGTAGTCTCGAAGGGGAGGGAGTAGCCCCTTCGGACTATTTGTAAAATCCACCTGTCCGACATGATGGTTTGCCAGTGGGGGAGGTGACGGCAAATCCTGCCGCCCACTGGCCATTGGAGGCCCTGAAAGGTCAGACTAGGAAGGCTTGGAGGCTGCTGCAGGGGGAGGGGGGAGAGGGGGGACTGCCCGCCCGCTGGCTCCCAGACCGGCGAGGTCGCTGGGTCACACGTCTGCGGCCACGCAGAGGCTGGGCAGCTTGCATAAACCGGTGGCTATACTGGGTCAAATGTGGCTGGGCGCCCTTCTGTAGCCATGAAAGGTGTGAAAACCAGACTGAGGTGGACGGGAAGACGCAGCGAGGCCCAAGGATCTGGCCGTAGCCCGAGAATCCTTAAAGCGCTCCAGCGCCGAGTCTGCTTTGTCTCCGAAAAGGCGACAGCCATCGAAGGGCATGTCCAGCAAAGTTGACTGGACATCTGCCGAAAAGCCAGACATCCTCAACCAGGTGTAGCACCCTAAGGGCTACCGACGTGGCAATCGTTCTGCCTAGTGAGTCGGTGGTATCCAGTCCACATCGAAACGTGAATTTAGCTGCGTCCCTCCCATTCGCCACCGCTTGGGAGAGAACGGCCTGGACCTCCTCCGGGTACTGAGGCAGCACTTGCGCGACCGTATCCCAGATAGTATGGGAGTATCGGCCCAAGAGGCACGCGGTATTCACGGACCGCAGTGCCAAGCTGGAGGAAAAGAACATGCGCTTCCCAAGATGATCCAGCTTCTTGGATTCCCTGTCTGGGGGAGCAGAATAGAATGCACCCTTGGAAGAAGAAGCTTGGACCACCAAGCTCTCGGGGCAGGGTGTTGGGAGAGGAAAACTGGGTCGCCCAGAGCTGGACGGTGGTCAATCGTCCTTTCCACAGGAGCCCCTGTGCTGGGCTTGGACCAGGTGCCCAGAAGGACGTCAGTGAGGGCTTTGTTGAAGGTCAGAAGGGGTTAAGAGGAGGTTGCCGCAGGCTGAAGCACCTCTGTCAGGAGATTAGTCCTGACTGCCACTGAAGGGAGCTCGAGGCCCAAGGCCTCGGCTGCCCTTAGCACCACCACAGCTTAAGACGCTCCCTCCTCCTTAGCCACAGTAGGGGGAGAAAGCATGCCAAGGTCTGGAGAAGTGTCCAGACCACTGGCGTCACGCAGGTCCTCTCTCCAGTCCGGCTCTTCAAGCTGGTCTGCCAAAGGGTCCAGCGACTCCTCACAATCCTCATCACCACCTTCTGCGCGATAGGGAACACCAGGGATGAACTGAGGAACAAAAGTACCCTCCAGCGTCGGATTTGACGTCGACCGACGTCGGTCCGGCTCTGGGTCCATCTCTGGGGTGGGGATGGCGTCGGCCGGGGGCACGGCAGACGCCGGGGGCGTCGCCGCCAGGATCAGCGCCAGGAAAGGTCGAGTAAGGTCTACTGGCGTCGATCTGGATCCAGGCCTGGATCCGCGAGGCCTGCCGGCATCGAAGGCCCAGGATCCCCGACCGGCTCCGCGGGGCCCGAAGGCGCACCAGCGGAGTCGGGCTGCCCAAAGATACTGAGGAGGGCTTCGTAAAATGCATGAAGTTGGGCAGGGGACCCCCTCGGCTTCCGGAAATGGAGGGAGGCACGGAGTCGTCGCTGAAGGACGCACCAAAGACGGAGCCTTAGTGCGACGACGCTCCGGGTTCCAGGTCGCGCCAGCCGACCGACGGGCAAAAAGGCAAAGGGCTCCAGTGCTTCTTTGCCTTCTTCTTCTGCTTCGACTTACACGAGGACTTCAAAGACTTGGAATAGGACGAGGTGTGGGGGCTCCGCGAGCGGTCCCGAGACCTTCCCCTCGAGCGAGACCCGGAGCGACGCTGAACCGACTGCCGGGCCCCCAAAAGCTTTCGGAACCGCTCCCACAAAGACTTTGGATTCATGGCCCGGCAGTTGGAGCAGGACTTCGGGTCGTGGTCGCGCTCAGGACACCAAAGGCACACGAGGTGCGGGTCCGTCACAGACATCAGTTTGTGACAGGCCTCGCAGGGTTTGGAGCCGGTCCAACGGTGGGACATCCCTTGTGCACCAGGAGTCGAAGATTCAAAAAGAAGTCGACAAAATGTAAAAAAAAAAAGCTTAGTCGAAAAGTGACTAAAGGGGTAGCTCTCTCCGGATCTGCGCTAGGCTGGTGCGGCAAAAGAAAGAACTGACGTCATCTAAGTAGGCACCGCAACGTCATCCCGGCGACCACGACGGATGCAGAGTCGACTGACGCCACCTACCGACGCGCAGGGGTACTGCTGAGAAAAAAGTCTCCGAATTCAGCCTGATGCCTGGGGGAAATTCTAAGGTAAGGAATCTATAACTGTCTCTTTCAGATCAATCTTGAATGCCAATCTGAGAAAGAGACATTCTGCCAAAGACAACATTTGGATTGTGCAGATATATGAACTTTGGAAAGAACTCAAAACTGTTTACATTATTTATACACAGCCTTGTGGTGTAACAAGACAGTAAAATCCAACTAAAGAGATTTTGTCATACTCAAGAATAGTAACTTGTGGTGTAACAAGACATTGAAATCCAACTACAGAGATTTTTTGTCATAGTCAAGAATAGTACCTTGTGATGTAACAAGACATTGAAATCCAATTAAAGAGAGTATGTCCAAGATTAATACCTTGTGGAGTAACACGACACTGGCAATTCAACCAAAGAGATATTTGTCAAGAAGAGAATCATAGGAGTGAACTACGAAACTCTGTGATTTATCACAAGTCTGCCAATCCCCTTATGTGTACATTGAGAAATATCAGTGTGTGAAGCAAGCACCGTTCTCTTCTATACAGGTAAGAAGATATGGACCATAGTCTTAGATATATAGAATATAGATGTGATAATTACCTGTGAGATACTGATCTTTGATCCTCATTGTTCGAGGTCTCCCTCCCGTAGTACCCTCCCCAAAAACACGTTCCCTCATCCGGTCACTCTGATCCTCTGGTGTTGTAAATCACAGAGTTGGTGCTGCCAGAGGGTGAGCATTGGAGGGTACTGCTCCTGAGGAACACGGACTTGACAAAGTGCCACCATCGATGAAACCACTCTGCCCAGCAAGTCGGTCGGGTCAAAACCACACCTTATGATGAACTTAGCTGCGTCTCTCCTGTCCTTGACTGCTTGAAAGAGAACGGCCTGGTCCTCCTCTGGGACCTGTGGCAGCACTTGTGCAACAGTGTTCCACAGAGTGTGGGAGTAGTGGCCCAATAAGCATGCGGTGTTCACTGACTGCAATGCAAGGTTTGTGGAAGAAAACATCTTCTTACCCAAGCTATCCAGCCTCTTGGATTCCCTGTCCGGGGGTGCAGTTGGAACCATGCCATGGAATGTAGAGGCTTGGACAATCAAGCTCGCAGAGGGGGGGGGGGGGTTTGTGTGAGAAAGTTCGGGTCCCCAGGTGCAGGGCAGTGGCAGCGGGCAATTGTCCTATTCACAAGAGCCCCTGTGCTGGGCTTGGACCACGTTCCCAGTAGGACATCTGTTAGTGCTTCATTAAAAGGAAGCAGGGTTCGGAAGTGGAAGCTCCCAGTTGTAGCACTTCCATCAAGATGCTAGTCTTGACTGTCACTGAGGGCAACTCGAGATCCAGGACCTCAGCGGCTCTCTCTTCTGTAGCCACAGGCGG
Source organism: Calotriton arnoldi (assembly GCA_963921515.1). Lineage (NCBI taxonomy): Eukaryota > Metazoa > Chordata > Amphibia > Caudata > Salamandridae > Calotriton > Calotriton arnoldi. Next base: position 975,429 of record CAWUFW010003137.1, read on the forward strand.
GGGAGAAAGCATACCAGTATCTGGGGATGTGTCCAGACCACTAGCATGACCCAGTTCCTCACACTAGTCCATACCTTCCTGGCCTTCTAACTGGTATTCTAATGGGTCCATTGACTCCTCCAATTCTTCCGAGGCCTAGCCCCTCAGAATAGTGCTCAGGCGCAGACCTAGGTCACGTGGGTCATGCCGGCGCTGGAATCGGCATCAGTCGATGCCGTTCCAGCTCCGTGTTGGATTCGTGGATATAAATGGGGCTGGCCGGTGCTGTCAATACATCGGCATTGGGAGAGGTCGCAGTGGCACGGTGACGCTGGTCCGGATCCATGAACGGATCCACGGGGGTCCATTGAAGCCACTGGTGTTGAACCAGATGGGGCTTCCTCTGATCCCGGGAGGCCGAAGGGGTGCCTGAGAGGTCGGCCACTCAAATACACAGTGCATGGCTACGTAAAATTATTTTACTAGGCTTGGAGTCGGCCCTGGCAACGACTCCAAAGAACCGTGTCCCGAACACCAGTGCTCCTTCGTCGCATCAGCCGACAGACTAGGAGAAGTCGAAGAATTCTTCAACTTCTTATGCTACGTCCCAGAATGTCCCAATGACTTGGAATGTGAGGAAGAGGACTTGGGGCTCCAGGATCGAGATCTTCTAGGAGTCGTGCATCACCTGCCGGGCTGCTAGCAGCTTTAGGGACTGCTCCCTCATTGACTGGCAGTCTGAGCATGACTTGGATGCGCTCGAGACACCACAGGCACATGAGGTGTGGGTCTGTAATAGACATGTGGAAATGACAGGCATCACATGGTTTAAACCCTGTCTTCCTCAGAGACACCCTCGACACACCAGCAGGAAGAATTCCTCAAAAAAGAGCACGACAAAACATCGAAAAAATTCTGTCAAAAACTGACAGTGGGGTAGCTCTTTCTTCTGATCAGCACTAACTGGCGCAGAAAGAAAAGAACTAATGTCAGCGTGCCGAGGTGACACCTATATAGGTGACGCGGAGGTCACTTCCGGCGGGGACGACGCTGTGCGTAGCCAATAGACGCCACCTACTGGCATGCAGGGGTACTGTCCATCTTCCGGATCCAGTCTGACGCCTGAAAAAATTCAAATGTAAGGAATCTGCGGCTAGGTGTCTATCGGATATACAACTGTTTCAGAAGCATGAAGCTATTCGGATGGAAAATTATTTGACCCATGTATGCTATGAGAATGATTATTCAATGATGAAGAAAATATGAAGTAAGACAATGGCCTTTCTGAATATATTTGTGTCTTTATTGGTCATATTAAATATATTATCTATCTGATAGTTACAATTTAGTAATACATTTGCATGGCAGTTTAGATTTAAGTTTGAGATACCTCAAACTACAATACAAGAATAATAAAAAGCAACAGATTTTTCGTACAGTTACCACATGGGCATATTATTCTGGAATGTATAATAATCCTTATAAAATCTACTAACAAAAATATGATTTCCAGTAAAAATTCCAGCGAAATGCCATTTAACATGTCTCAACTACAAAAATATATTTCCTAAAAAAAAAAATCATGCTTTGTTTAGCAAGTTTTTTAGAATGCCTACTGTAATAATAGTACTACCTGTAGAATAGGCATTGCCAAATACATTACTTTTGCATTTTTAAATTTCACTAACTGTTCAGTTCTATCTAAAAATATAAAACAATGGCATTCGAGACATTTGTTAAAGGCAGTCTTGCATTGCTCTATTCAATAACAAAAAAGCAACACAATCAAACTATCTTTTTGCCTCGCTAGGACATTCATATTTGAAAAAAATGCATTCTCATTTTCACTACAATGATTATTTAACCTTATGCTGAAAGTACAATACATTCTAACATACATGTCCCAGGACATCTTAAATCCAAATAAATATAATTTAAAAAGGAGAGTATGTTTTTGAAAAAGGTGAAGTGATGCAATTTCCTCAGTTCACAAAGCATTCAATCTCCCTCCCCCACAGCAATTATATGAACTTAGTGCACTAACACCGGAATGTATTAAATAGCAATATAACCAAAAACACTGAAGATGCCATCATGGTTACACTTGGGGCTGAACAGACACCTAGTGCCAGAATATATCTTTTATAGCTTTGATTTAATTCATTTTGTTTTAATGCCATTATAAAAACGACTATTTATGTTTGAGAAGATTTACAGAGCACCATGTTCAACCAATGGCATCTCAGCATTTGGCATGCACAGAGCTAAAACCATGAATCCCACTTTCATATTTGAGAGACATGCAATATTAAGAGAATTACATTGGAAAAATGTTTTGTACAAATGAAAATACACCTAATGCGGAAGGACGTGCAACTTTCATGAGCTTTCATAAAAGTTAATATCTAACATAAAGTGACGGAATGCAAAACATATTTGTTGTTCTGTAGACATTTGTTAAAAAATAATTATTTAAAATGTTCCATTAAAGTGAGGGTGCTAACGTATCATAAAGGCTTTAATAAATGCATAAACCTTATTGGTCAATTGGAGAGTTTGAAGAGGGTCAATGACTATATTGGGGGAAAAACTGAAAACCAGTGAAAAAGGTTCAAGGCGCTTAATTTTGATAGACAATAAAAAGTCTTTAAAAAAAATATGTATAGGGCACTTTATCCTTTACAGAATGTAAATATATATATATATACTTATATATGCATTTATAAAATGATCTACATATATTATTGCATGCTATACAGATTCATTGCCATGAAGATTTTTAAGGTTGCACTGTCAACGTTTTTTTTTCTTTTTTAAGAGTTACAGGGAGCAGTGCTGGATCAAAAGGCACACATTTCATTATGTTTCAAAGCCATTCCAATGGATTTGAACAGAAATTTCCAATAAAAACTTTAGAATGCAACCGTATAAAAGTATACATTTGCTCAGTTTGAGCCAAATAGTAAAACATTTATAATAAATGCACTTTTTTCTCCTCTCCTTAACGATGCATGTGCTTGTTCAGAAAGGGCAGCAACATTATGTCAGATGTACAGTAAATTAGTACTGTTCGCAAAACACAAAAACTGAAATGTAGACCAAGGAAAAATGGGTACCAATAGTAAAAAAAAAAAAAAATCTTTTTCTAAAAGGTACAAAAAAGGAGAGGGCAACTATTCCCTAAGAATGTAATTTCCTTTGAATACTACACTCAGTAAGTACATCCCTCAAATTTTGTCAAAAATGGTAAAAACTATGGTACTCTTTACCATAACATGCAACCAGTTTTTAAATACTGAACTTAGACATTTTAACTGCCTACAAATCACATTAGCTATTCTATATGATCCATTTTAACTGCTACTCATTCTGCTATACAACAGAAGTACCCTCCCCCAAAAGGAAGTGTTCTCTCTTACTATCCTGCGCTAAAATAACCTTCAAACAGGTTTTCATATTTCTCTTATCATTCTTAATAAGTATTTACTGTCTAATTTTTGAATCGCCTATTTCTTGTTTTACCGTTTATTCAGAGATCTATTAAAATACCTCTTACCAGTTGGTAACCGACCAAGCAGCTCAGGCCAAACTATGTAACATGTTTTTAAAAGAGCTCTTACAGCAATGCTCAACAGTAGGGTCTAGGATTACTCTTTTCTAACATGAAGAGTAAAAATTAATCTGCTAACAGTTGGCAACTAAGATTATTTCCAGTTACCACTTTAAGAGTACTAACAAATATAACCAGAGATAGTTGGTAAGAGTTATTATTTTATAACAAAGTACTGAATAATAAAAGCAAAGAGAACAGCCAACGTGGCAAACCCCATGAGTAGCAGAAAAGCAAACTGTTCATCGCTTAGGCATATCTTCTTGCGTTTCGTAGGTTCTGTTGTGATTTCAGCACACTCTTGCTTTTGAGATGTGAACACTGTGCTTGGACTGTAAGGGCCATACAACTCTTGTAATCCAGTAGAACCTTGATATTGTCGACATGCACAAACTCTAAATCTATTTTCAGAATTTGCTGGATAGTTTGTGAAACAAAATGAGCTTTCTGGTCCTTTATATACCTAAAACAACAAATGAAAAATATGAGTCTACTAGACACTACAAAATGAGTCACAACTCCTCTGGGCACTTCAAAAATATATAACATATAACACTTAAAAACAAGACAATTAGTGGTATTATTTGTGTATCAAGACTTTATGATTTAAGGTACTTCAGCTGTATAGATACTAAGTTTGCCATGTATACTTGTTTACATACACACAAAACAGGGGCTGCAGATAATGTACGCGAGCACAGTGTGATCCCATTCTTGTGCTCCATCAGAATTCCACAAAGAAAGAATGTACAATATTACATGACAAACTAACCCTGTGCATACCACCTATCAATGGTGAAGATGGACATCTGTCATAAAAGGTTCTGTTGTGTATACTGAAAACGTACGAGTGGGCTACAACCAGAAGCTTCAAGAAGCTACTAATTGGTGGCTAAACTAAACACATGGACAGTAATTAATACGTTCCTCAATTGGGTGAGATTAGGTGGCTTTCGTACAGCCACCGAGTGAATTCCAAAGATGGATGGCTTGAGTGAAACAGGCTCTGCTACCAGGACACTCATTAAAAGAGGGCCCCATCAATGAAGAGGGCAGGATAATGTTGAAAAGGAATGGCTACTTATCCTAGGTCACCTTTAAGGGTACATTCCTGAAGATCTTAAAACCTTGAATAGCTTTGTCTCTGGGTAGGATCATTTTCTATGAAGCAAAATACATTGTTTGAAAAACATGAAATGTGCCCATTTCTAAAGCATTTTCTTTTTGCAGCAACATTTGAATAAATATTTGTACAAATAACAAGGTTCCTTCAGCTTTTTCTGCTATAAACTAAAGCTAAGGTTCTTAATCACTAACACCACATCTTACTTGCCAGTAACCTACCGTCTGCAGTTTGTTGTGATTTAGATAACATGCTATGCACTATCCTGCCATCTGAGCTGGAATATTTCAGAATGTTTACTTGAAAAAGAAAAAGTTACTCACCTGTAGCAATCTGTATGCAGCTTCTAGTGCTACAGAAGCACAAGTTACTAACTTGTGTAACGATATATCTGTAAGAGACAGTAGTTAGTGATAGATTCCTTACCTTAGAATATCCCCAGGCGTCAGGCTGGATCCGGAAAGTTTTGCGTAGCAGTACCCTTGCGCGGCCGGTAGGCGGCGTCGTGCGGCTCCGCGTCCGTCGTTGGCGTCGTGATCGCCGGGATGACGTCGCGGGCAGTACTTAGACGCCGCCCCTGCGCGCTGACGTCAGTTCTGTACACGACTTTCCGCGCCAGGAACGCAGAGCCATGCAAGAAGCTGACACAGGTGTCTGAAAAATACTAGGGCCCTGAAAGGGATGTCCTTAACCCTAGAAATCAGTTCGCAGAACGGGGAGGATGGGTGGGCGGTAGGAATCTATCACTAACTACTGTCTCTTACAGATATATCGTTACACAAGTTAGTAACTTGTGCATCTGAAAGAGACACGTTAGTGATAGATTCCTTACCTTAGAATAGATACCCCAGCAATACCAACCCCGGTGGTGGGTCTGCGAACAAAGATCAGACAAGGAAGTCCTGGAGGACAGAACGGCCAAAGAAGCCGTCCCTCCGGACCTGACTGTCAAGGCAGTAATGCTTAGTAAACGTGTGCAGCGAGGCCCACGTAGCTGCCTGACAGATAACCGGCAGCGGAACACCGCGGCCCAAGGCCGTGGTAGCAGCCGTTGCCCTGGTGGAATGGGCACGCAGCCCAACAGGAGGCTCCTTCTTAGCCAAAGAATAGCAGGTCTTGATGCACAAGGTAACCCAGCGGGAGATGGTCCTCTTGTGCACCGCCCGACCTTTTTGGCGCCCACGTAGCCAACAAAGAGCTGGTCATCCACCCGGAAGTGTTTTGTGCGGTCGATATAGAAGGAGAGCGCACGTTTTGGGTCTCAGACGGTGGAGCCTCTCTTCCTCTCTGGAAGGATGCGGAGGCGGAAAGAAGGTGGGCAAAGTGATGGTCTGCCCAATGTGGAAAGCAGTAACCACCTTTGGCAAGAAGGACGGACGCGTCCGAAGAACAACCTTGTCTGGATGAACAGACAGAAAGGGAGGTTTGCAAGAAAGAGCCTGGAGCTCACTCACCCGCCGAGCGGAGGTGATGGCCACCAGAAAGGCTGCCTTTAGAGTCAGAAGACGAAGAGGACAGTTATGCAGAGGCTCAAAGGGAGCGCACATTAAAAAGGTAAGAACCAAGTTCAAGTCCCACTGAGGCATTACAAACGGAACAGGAGGGAAGAGGTGAGTAATGCCTTTTAAGAACCTGTTAACAACAGGAGACTTGAAAAGGGAGGGCTGATCAGGGAGCCTGAGGAAGGCCGAGATAGCACAAAGATAACCCTTGATGGTACCCAGGGCAGAACCCTGTTGGGCCAGAGAGAGAAGGAACAGAAGGACCTCAGAAAGAGGGGCAGAAAGGGGATCCACAGCCTTTGCTGTGCACCATGCCACAAATTTGTTCCACCTGCAGGCGTATACCACCTTAGTGGAGGGACGCCTGGCTGCCAGAATCACATCACAAACTTCGGGAGGCAAGTCGAAAGGAATCAACTGCCGCCGCTCAATCTCCACGCAAGCAGGTGTAGACTGGACAGGTTCGGGTGGAGGACCGTCCCCTGCTGCTGCGACAGAAGATCCTCCCGAAGAGGCAGACGGATCGGGGGATCTATGCTCATATTGAGTAGCTCGGGATACCAAACTCTTCGAGCCCAGTCCGGAGCCACAAGAATGACTTGGGCCCGGTCGTGCCGAATCTTCTTCAACACTCTGGGTAGAAGTGGTATAGGCGGAAAGGCGTACAACAGACCGCAACTCCACTCGCGACGAAAAGCGTCGCCGAGCGAGTGCCGCCTTGGAAATTCCAACGCGCAGAACTGATGACATTGCGCGTTCTCTTCGGTGGCGAATAGATCTAACCAAGGCTCTCCCCACTGTAGAAAGAGTCCTTGCGCCACTTCCGAGTGAAGACGCCATTCGTGATCCATCATGCACCTGCGGCTGAGTTCGTCCGCCCTGGCGTTCAGAGAACCTGCCAGGTGTTGAACCATCAGGAACATGCCCTGATGTTCCAGCCATGTCCAGAGGCGCAGAGCCTCCTGACAAAGGGTCCAAGACCCCACCCCGCCCTGTTTGTTGCAGTACCACATGGCGGTGGTGTTGTCTGTGAACACCTGCACTACCTTCCCTTTGACAGAGGGAAGGAATGCCTTGAGTGCAAGCCGGATCGCCCGGAGCTCCAGAAGGTTGATATGGAGCCGGGACTCCGCCGGAGACCAGAGGCCTCTGATCTCCGCCTCTCCCAAGTGACCGCCCCATCCCAGAAGGGACGCGTCCGTCACAACTGTATGCTCTGGCTGGGGAAGGGAGAGGGATCTGCCCATGACCCATTGCCGGTTCGAGAGCCACCACTGCAACTGTTTTGCAGTCCCCTCCGAGATCTGGACGTGATCGGACAGGTCGCCCTGGTGCTGCGCCCACTGGAACTTCAGGTCCCACTGCAGAGCCCGCATATGCCATCTGGCATGATTGACCAGCAGGATGCAGGAGGCCATGAGGCCCAGCAGCCTCAGGGTCATCCTTACCGAAACCCAGGATAAAGGCCGAAAGATCGGAATCATAGCCTGAATATCCCGGACTCGCCGTTCGGGAGGATAGGCCCGAAGCTGCGTCGTGTCCAGAACTGCTCCGATGAAAAGGAGCTGTGGAGAAGGAATCAGATGCGACTTCGGCACATTGATGGAGAACCCCAGCGAGTGCAGGAGTTCGGCCGTAGTCTGGAGGTGGGAGACGACTGCCTGGGACGAGCCCGGCTTCAGCAGCCAGTCGTCGAGGTAGGGGAAGACTGAAACCCCTGCCCGGGCGCAGATGAGCCGCGACCACCGCCATCACTTTCGTGAACACCCGAGGGGCACTGGTAAGGCCAAAGGGGAGCACGGTGAACTGAAAATGCTCGTGGCCTACCGTGAACCGAAGGTAACGCCGGTGGGCCGGCAGGACGAGGGATGTGGAAATATGCGTCCTGCAAGTCCAACGCTACCAACCAGTCTCCAGGGTCGAGGGCAGTCAAGACCTGAGCTAGGGTGAGCATCTTGAACTTCTCCTTCCGGAGGAAGCGATTGACGTTCCGGAGGTCCAAGATAGGACGCATGTCCTCCTTGTCCTTTTGGGCACCAGAAAGTAGTGGGAGTAGCAACCACGCCCTACTTCTGGGGTCGGAACATGCTCGATGGCCCTCTTGGTCAAGAGGGCCGTGACTTCCTTCTGTAGAAGCACCAAGTGATCCCCTGACATGCGGTGGAGTTGAGGTGGCATGGCTGGGGGGTGGTCTCGAAGGGGAGGGAGTAGCCCCTTCGGACAATGTCCAAGACCCACCTGTCCGAGGTGATGGTGCGCCAGTGGGGAAGGTGATGGCGGACCCTGCCCCCTACTGGCGTGCCGTGCACCTGAAAGGAGGGACTAGGAGGGCTTGGAGGCCGCGGACGGGTTGGAGGTGGTGGCCTGACCCGCACGCTGGTTGCCCGATCCGCCACGGCGGAATCCACGTCCTCGGCCACGCGAAGACGCCTGCTGCGCGGGCCGGTGGCTGGGCTGCTGACGTGAAGGGGCGCCCCTACCGTGGCCACGATAGGGGCGAAAAGCAGAAGGCAGCGGAGGGCGTGTAGCAGAAAGGCCCAGGGACTTGGCAGTAGCCCGTGAGTCCTTAAAGCGCTCCAACGCATGGTCTGCTTTGGACCCAAAAAGACCGACTCCATCAAAGGGCATGTCCATGAGAGTATTCTGGACATCCCCTGAAAAACCAGTGGTTCTCAGCCAGGCGTGGCGGCGGAGCGCCACCGTCGTTGCAATCGACCTGCCCAGCGAGTCGGCGGTGTCAAGGCCACAACGGATAGTGTATTTGGCCGCATCCCTTCCTTCCGCAATGGCGCGGGAAAGCAGTGCCTGGACCTCCTCAGGGCACTGGGGCAAAACATCCGCCACCGAATCCCACAGAGAGTGGGTATATCGGCCCAAAAGACAAGCGGTGTTAAAGGACCGCAAGCCAGCACTGGAGGAAGAAAAACCTTTCTTCCCAAACTGATCCAGGCGTTTGGATTCCCTATCCGGAGGAGCGGTAGGGAAGGCGGTTTGGGAAGCGGAGGCTTGGACAACCAAGCTCTCAGGAGTGGGGTGGACAGAAAGAAACAGGGGGTCGCCCGGAGCGGGGCGATGGCGTCGTGACACGTTCCGATCCACAGGAGCCCCTGTGTTGGGCTTGGACCAGGCGCCCAAAAGAACGTCTGTGAGGGCGTCGTTAAACGGCAGCACAGTCTCCGCAGAGGAGGCTGCCGGCTGAAGCACCTCTGTCAAGATGTTAGGCTTGACCGTCAAAGTAGGGAGCTGGAGACGTAAGGCCCCAGCAGCCCTACGCAACACCGTACCAAAATTGGCCCCCTCCTCCGTAGCCACGGGAGGAGACAGCATGCCAGTGTCAGGAGAAGTATCCAGACCACTGGCCTCCCCTAGACTCTCTGTCCAGTCCTCATCATACTGACAGTTGCGAGTCAGAGGGTCATCAGACCCCTCCCAGTCCTCCTGGTCCTCCTCTTTTAGACACTCCCAATGCGGGTCGGTGACGGACATCATCCGCGCACAGGCGCCGCATCGCTTGAAGCCGGGCATCCCTACGACACCTTAAAGATGGAAAAAACAGTGAAAAAATCACCAAAAAGTATGGTCAAAAATTGACCAGGGCACTGCTCTTCCCGGATCTGCGCTTGCTGGCGCGGAAAAAGAAGAACTGACGTCAGCGCGCAGGGGCGGCGTCTAAGTACTGCCCGCGACGTCATCCCGGCGATCACGACGCCAACGACGGACGCGGAGCCGCACGACGCCGCCTACCGACGCGCAAGGGTACTGCTACGCAAAACTTTCCGGATCCAGCCTGACGCCTGGGGATATTCTAAGGTAAGGAATCTATCACTAACGTGTCTCTTTCAGATTCACATGCTTTGCACATTCTAGTGTTGGGCTTGGAACATTACAACTCCGAAGAAGAGGTTTCAGTTTCATGGTACCATGGTAACGTTTTCCATTTGTAGCAAGTGTAGCTGTAGATCACGTGCTTTACATAGACTTTATACTGACTGAAGCACAAGTTACTACTTGTGTAACGATATATCTGTAAGAGACATTAGTTAGTGATAGATTCCTTACCTTAGAATATCCCCAGGCGTCAGACTGGATCCGGAAAGTTTTTCGTCAGCAGTACCCCTGCGCGTCGGTAGGTGGCGTCGTGCGGCTCTGCGTCAGTCGCTGGCGTCGTAAGCGCCGAGATGACGTCACGGAGACTACTTAGGCGCCACACATGCGCGCTGACGTCAGTTCTGCACACGCCTTTCCGCGCCAGGAATGCAGAGCCATGCAAGAAACTGACCACTGGTGCCATGAAACTAGGGCCCTGAAAGGGATGACCTTAACCCTAGAATCAGTTCGCAGAACGGGGAGGATGGGTGGGGCGGTAAGGAATCTATCACTAACTAATGTCTCTTACAGATATATCGTTACACAAGTAGTAACTTGTGCATCTGAAAGAGACACAGTGTTAGATTCCTTACCTTAGAATAGATACCCCAGCAATACCAACCCCGGTGGTGGGTCTGTGAATAGATTACACCAGAAAGTCACGGAGAACAGAACGGCCAAAGAAGCCGTCTCTCCGGACTTGACTGTCAAGGCAGTAATGCTTGGTAAACGTGTGCAGCGAGGCCCACATAGCTGCCTGACAAATATCCTGCAAGGGAACACTGCGTCCCAAGGCAATAGTGGCTGCCGTCGCCCTGGTAAAATGGGCACGCAGCCCCACAGGAGGCTCCTTGTTAGCCAACGAGTAACACGCTTTGATGCACAGAACGACCCACCGAGAGATGGTTCGTTTGTGTACGGCCCAACCTTTTTTGGCGCCCACGTAGCCAACAAAGAGCTGGTCATCCACCCAGAACTGTTGTGTGCGCTTCAGATAGAACGAGAGCGCACGTTTTGGGTCCAGACGGTGGAGCCTCTCTTCCTCTTTTGAAGGAGGCGGTAAGAAGGTGGGCAAAGTGATGGTCTGCGCGATGTGGAAGGGCGTGACAACCTTTGGCAAGAAAGAAGGTCGGGTCTTTAAAACCACCTTGTCCGGATGAACAGAAAGGAAAGGAGGTTTAGAAGAAAGAGCCTGGAGCTCACTCACTCTCCTGGCAGAGGTGATAGCTACCAGGAAAGCCGTCTTTAGAGTAAGAAGACGTAAAGGGCAGTTATGAAGGGGCTCAAAAGGAGCGCACATCAGATAGGTCAAGACAAGATTTAAGTCCCATTGAGGCATTATGAAAGGCACGGGAGGAAACGTGTGTGTAATGCCTTTCAGGAAACGGTTAACAACCGGGGACTTAAAGAGAGAAGGCTGATCTGGAAGCCGGAGAAAGGCGGAGATGGCCGAAAGATAACCTTTGATAGTGCCCAGAGCAGAGCCCTGCTGGGCCAAGGATAGTAGGAACAGAAGGACCTCAGAAAGAGGGGCAGAAAGGGGATCCACAGACTTTGCTGTGCACCATGCCACAAACTTGTTCCACCTGCAGGCGTATACCGTCTTAGTGGAGGGACGCCTGTCTGCCAGAATGACATCACAGACTTCGGGAGGAAGATCGAAAGCTGTTAACTGTCGCCGCTCAATCTCCACGCATGGAGGTGGAGGCTGGACAGGTTTGGGTGGAGGACCGTCCCCTGCTGCTGCGACAGAAGATCCTCCCGAAGAGGCAGTCGGATCAGGGGATCGATCGCCATGTTGAGTAGCTCGGGATACCAGTATCTTCGTGCCCAATCCGGAGCCACAAGGATGACTTGGGCCCGGTAGCGCCGAATCTTCTTCAGCACTCTGGGCAGAAGTGGTATAGGCGGAAAGGCGTACAACAGCCCGCAGCTCCACCCGCGACGAAAAGCGTCGCCGAGCGAGTGCTGCCTTGGAAATTCCAACGCGCAGAACTGATGACATTGCACGTTCTCTTCGGTGGCGAATAGATCTAACCAAGGCTCTCCCCACTGCAGAAAGAGACCTTGCGCCACGTCCGAGTTCAGACGCCATTCATGATCCATCAAGCACCGGTGGCTGAGTTCATCTGCCCTGGCGTTCAGAGAACCTGCCAGGTGTTGAACCACCAAGGTAATGCCTTGATGTTCCAGCCATGTCCAGAGGCGCAGAGCCTCCTGACATAGGGTCCACGACCCCACCCCGCCCTGTTTGTTGCAATACCACATGGCGGTGGTGTTGTCCGTGAACACCTGCACTACACTTCCCCGGACAGAGGGAAAGAATGCCTTCAGTGCAAGTCGGATCGCCCGAAGCTCCAAAAGATCGATATGGAGCCAGGACTCCGCCGGAGACCAGAGGCCTCTGATCTTCACCTCTCCCAAGTGGCCGCCCAATCCCAGGAGGGACGCATCCGTCACCACTGTGTGCTCCGGTTGGGGAAGGGAGAGGGATCTGCCATTGACCCAATCGCGATTCGTGAGCCACCACTGCAATTGTCGTGCACTGCCCTCCGAGATCTGGACATGATCGGACAGGTTGCCCTGATGCTGTGCCCAATGGAACTTCAGGTCCCACTGAGGAGCCCGCATATGGTACCTAGCATGTTGCACTAGCAGAATGCAGGAGGCCATCAGGCCCAGGAGCCGGAGGGTCATCCTGACTGAAACCCGGGATAGAGGCTGAAAGATCGGAATCATAGCCTGAATATCCCGGACTCGCTGCTCGGGAGGATAAACCCGAAACTGCATCGAATCCAGAACCGCTCCGATGAAGGGGAGCTTCTGAGAGGGACTCAGGTGCGACTTCGGCACGTTGATGCAGAACCCCAGCAAATGCAGGAGGTCGGCCGTAGTCTGAAGGTGGGTGACGACTGCCTGGGGCGAGCCCGCCTTCAACAACCAGTCGTCGAGGTAGGGGAAGACCGACACCCCTGACCTGCGCAGATGAGCTGCGACCACCGCCATCACTTTCGTGAACACCCGAGGGGCGCTGGTAAGGCCGAAGGGGAGCACGGCAAACTGAAAATGCTCCTGGCCTACCATGAACCGCAGGTAACGCCGGTGGGCCGGCAGGACGGGAATGTGAAAATATGCGTTCTGCAAGTCCAACGCTACCATCCAGTCCCCAGGGTCGAGGGCAGCCAAGACCTGAGCCAGAGTCAACATCTTGAACTTCTCCTTCCGGAGGAAGCGATTGACGTTCCTGAGGTCCAAGATGGGGCGCAGGCCCCCTTTCTCCTTCTTGGGAACCAGAAAGTAGTGGGAATAACAACCATGTCCTACTTCTGGCCCAGGAACGCGCTCGATGGCCCCCTTGACCAAGAGGGCCGTGACTTCCTGTCGGAGAAGCGCCAAGGAGGGAGTAGCCCCTACGGACGATTTGCAGCACCCACCTGTCCGAAGTGACAGAGCGCCAGTGGGGGAGGTGATGTTGAATCCTGCCGCCCACCGGCGTGGGGTGCACCCCAAAGCTCGGACTAGGAAAGCTTTCAGGCGGATGCTGCGGGAGCGGAGGTGGACTGACCCGCACGCTGGCCCCCTGTGCCGCCACCATGCCCGCGGCCGTGCTGAGGTTGGTTCTGCGAAGGCCTCTGGCTGAACGAACGTGTAGGGGCGCCCCTTCCGTGGCAACGAAAGGTAGACGTGGCCGGGCGTGTGGTGGAGAGACCCAAGTAGCCAGAGAGTCTTTAAAACGCTCCAGCGCACTGTCTGCCTTATCACCAAACAGGCGAGTACCATCAAAAGGCATGTCCATGAGGGAACTCTGGACATCCCCCGAAAACCCCGTGGACCGCAGCCAGGCGTGGCGACGCAAGGCCACCGTCGTGGAGATGGCTCTCCCCAAAGAGTCCGCGGTGTCCAACCCACACCGAATGGCGAACTTCGCGGCATCCTTTCCCTCCGCAACAGCTTGGGAAAGTACAGCCCGAACCTCCTCCGGGCACTGGGGAAGAGTTTGCGCCACCGTGTCCCACACAGCGTGAGAGTAGCAGCCCAAGAGGCATGCGGTGTTGACTGACCGCAACCCTAGGCTGGCAGAGGAAAACAACTTCTTGCCAAACTGCTCCAGCTTTTTCGATTCCTTATCCGGCAGAGCGGTAGGGAATGCACTTTGGGAAGTGGAGGCCTGAATGACCAGGCTCTCCGGTGTTGGATGATTTATCAAAAAGGCAGGGTCACCCGGTGCCGGGCGGTGAAGCCTGGCCACTTTTTTATCCACAGGAACCCCTGTGGCTGCCCTAGACCAGGTGCCCATCAAAACGTCCGTCAAGGCCTCATTGAACGGAAGCAGAGGTTCCATAGAACTTGCCGCCGGCTGAAGCACTTCAGTAAGGAGGTTCGTCTTGAGGGTAACAGTAGGCAGGTCAAGGTCAAGAGCCTCAGCTGCTCTACGGAGCACCACAGTGTATGTGGCGCCTTCCTCCATGACAGCGGGAGGAGACACAAACCCAGGCTCAGAGGAGAGGTCAAGGCCACCTGCATCCTCCGAGTCCTCCGCCCACTCCTGTTCGGACTCGCACTGCCGTGCAAGAGGGTCCTCCGACCCCTCCCAGTCATCCCCCTCCACCACGGCCCGAGACACAGGCTGCAGCGGCGGGTGAGGCACAGGGGAAAACAGATGCTCCAACGGCGCCGGGAACGGCGCCGATCCGGCTCCATGTCCCAATTAGGGTCCCAAGCCGGAGCAAAATTGCCCGGAAACTCGGGCAAGGGCAGAGGTGGGACGAAAGGAACCCAGTGCGGCGCCAGGAACGGAGCCGGAGGGGGCGCCAGGGCCGGAGCCGCCGGCGGAGGACCTTGCGGCCCCGGAGCCGCCGGCAGTGCCGGCGGCGGAGCCGGTGGCAAGCAAGGGCCCTCAATAGCGACCGCGGGGTCCGAAGGCGCGCCGGCGGGAGCCCTAGGCCTGAAAAGGCGGTCCATGGCAGCAAGAAACTCTTGCCCCTGGGCCGGAGTCGCCGACGGACCCGGGTAGGGCGGGTAGGCCGCGGGACTCTCAGGCTCCAACGGAGCCGTGGAGGAAGGACCCCTGGCCCCCTCGTCCGCGTCCGGAGACCGACGGGGGGGGGGGAGGTCGGAGAGCGTACCCGCTTCTTTGACTTTTTCTTGTGACGTCTCTTACCCGATTCCGAGGGTGAAGACTTGGACCCCGAGGAGCGATGATGGCTCCGCGGTCGGTCCCTCGAGCGACCCCTGGACCTCGAACGGCGCGGAAACAACTGTCGGGCCTCCAGCAGCTTTCGGGACCGCTCCCGCAAAGCCTTCGGAGCCATGGCCAGACAGTCGGAACATGACCGGGAGTCATGGTCGCACTCCAGACAGTAGAGACAGACGCCATGGGGGTCGGCCACCGACATCGTACGGCGGCAGGCCCCGCAGGATTTAAACCCAGGCATCCCTACGTGGCACCAGGAGTCAAAGACTCAAAAGAAGTACCAATAAAAAAGTTAGTCAAAAAGTGACTAGGGTACGTGCTCTAACCGGACCTGCGCTTGCTGGCACGGAAAAAGAAAGAACTGACGTCAGCGCGCATGGGTGGCGCCTAAGTAGTCTCCGTGACGTCATCTCGGCGCTTACGACGCCAGTGACGGACGCAGAGCCGCACGACGCCACCTACCGACGCGCAGGGGTACTGCTGACGAAAAACTTTCCGGAGCCAGTCTGACCCCTGGGGATATTCTAAGGTAAGGAATCTATCACTAACGTGTCTCTTTCAGATAATGTGGTTGCTTCAAAGAAAGTGTGGTAGACATTTGGAATAATGTTTTATGTACAGTTTTATTATCAAATGGCTCTTGCTGGGCATGAATAGCGATACTGTGGTGTTCAGTGAATGTGTTAATAGAACTCCAGGTGGTGGCCTTACTGATATCCGCTAGTGGGATACAGCCAAGGAATGCCATAGTGGCACTCTTTTTACGAATGAAATGCCTTCTTGGTATGAAATATATTGTAATATAGAATGAAATATAATGTATGTTTTGTTATAGCTTGACTAAATACATCTGAAGACTTACCTCACTAGCTTGGACTCTCAGATTGCCTATGGGTAGCTCTGCAAAGAAAACAAAAAGTTGCTTTGTTCTCCTAATGGAGTGAGTAAGGTCAATGAAGCAAATGATGGGCAATCTAACATTTAATGTTTGGAATGCTTTTCCCCACATGGAATGAGGTGGAGAGAAAAAAAGATGATAATTCCATAGACAGGTTCACATGAAAAAGTGATACAACCTTTGACAAAAAATGAGGGCATTTCGAAGCACAACTGTCTTTTTGAATCTATAAAAATAGTTACTCAAATGATGGACCCTGAAGATCACTGACTCTTAAGAGAACTAATGGCCATAAGGAAAACTAGTTTCCAATGTAGGTAATGTATTGGGCACAAGTGCAATAGCTCCAAGGGCGATCCCATAAGTCTAGTGAGAGCAATGCTAAGATCCCAAGCAGTAGCAGGTGGCAGTTTAGGTGGGATTATTCTTTTATGGCCTTCTATATATGCACGAATTTTGAAACCAACAGATGTTACCTGTTTTGCAGGTCTGCAGTGTAGGAAGGTAGGAACATTCTAGCATGCCACTTTTTGCCTGGTGTCAGTGTGTTTTTGACTAGTCTGATTGGGATCCTGCTAATCAAGACCCCAGTCACAGTGCTTTCTCTCTAAATTTGAATTGGTAAGTACTTTTTGTACCTCCACAATTGGCTACTGGTGTACCCCTGTAAGTCCCTAGTATATGGTACCAAGGTACCCAGGGCATAGGTACATCAGGGGTCTCCCATGGGCTGCAGAATATATTGTGCCACCCATGAGAGACCACTCAAACTGTGACTATAGGCCTGCCATTGCAGCCTGTGTAAGCTGGTGCTAGAACCACTTACGACAGATATAAGTTTCTTATATCTGAGATCACTACCCTTAATAACTATAAGTCACCCCTAAAGCAGGCCTCTCAATCCTGAAGGCAGGGTGCTGGGTTATAAGTTTGTGGGTGCCCTTGCATGAGAGCGACACCCCTACAAACCCTGGAGTAGTCTCTCCAGGCTTTGTAAGTGCGATCAGTCATTTTGATACATATAGTGGCCATCCGTCACTACGCGATGGGTAACTATATAGTGGCTGTGCCGCACCTGCACACGTTTGGTATCAAACAGGTTAGAATCATACCCAAACACAGTTATCGGTGTTGGAGGTTTGATTCCATGCACTGTGGGGCTCCTCCGGGAAGTTCCCAGTCCTCCTGGTAACCTTCCAGGGTCTGCCAGCAAGCTAGTGCTGCTGCCGACCCCAGACACAATTCTGCCCGCCTGCTGCTGAGCTGAGCTCGAGCAGGGGAAGGTAGAACAATTGGTTTCCTGGCACATGGAGGTGTGACCACCTCCCAGGCAGGACTTAGTTTTATTAGGCTGGGGAACTTGCCAGCGCCACCAGACTGCTTTGAAGGACACATTTGGTGCCCTCCTTGCATACTTCAGTTTGAGCCAGTTCAGGGAACCCTTGGCTCCAGGTCAGGCGCAAAACTGGACAAAGGACATGGGAGTATCCTCTCCTCTGTCCAGCCCCTCCTCTGGGAGGGACCCCAGAGTTGTCCTAACCCCTTTCCTAGGGTATTTAAGGGCTTACCTGTGGGTGGGGCCTCAGATTCGTCGGGGAACAAGACTCAAGTCTGAAATCACGTCACTCTTTGACCGTCTGGACACTTGGACTTCGCCTGGAACCGAGACTCCATCACGCAAGACTCCTGCTGCTCTTGGTCTTGCTGTTCTGCAAGTCTTCTTCGTCGTCTGTTTCTGTGCTTCATTCAGGATCTTCAACAGACCTGTGGGCATCAAGGACACCAGAAGTAATCTCCCTTGGAGTGAAGGAGTCGCTCCCCTGCATCTGCAGGCACCACAACGAAGCTGATGGGTCTGCTGTTCCGATGTTCCCCTGTCTTCGAAAGGCTCAGCAGCACAGGTGGTGGTTCTGTAACTCCATCGAGGCCTGACCTGTCCTCTCTGCAATTTTGAGGCCAGTATCCCTAGTCGGAAGCGCTGGGACCGAACCCCTGTGCACCGCATTGACTTGCTGTTGCCAAGGCTTGTTGGCTCTGCACTCCAGAGATCTTCGGGCTACAAGAAGCTCCAGCCTCCAGCATTTCTTCCTGCCAAGATCATCGTCCTCACCACAACCTCTGCACCGTGAGCCTTCATGTTTGATAAGCTGCTCGAGGTCCTCTTGCAACTCCTGCGCTTTTGGCCTGTGGGTCCTCTCTAAGGTTTCCTCTTGCTTCAGTGGGCTCCCCTGCTTTCTCGGGCCTGCTCCAGCTCTCCTGCACTTGGTGAGTCCTTTGGACCTTGCTGTTCCCAACGTTGCTCCTTCCTCGCTTTCCACACCTGTTGCAGCTGCCAAGGCTTGTTGGTGCTCCCTCCGGACATCGACCCCCTGGTTCTCGATTTACGACGTGGGACAGCTCCTGCACGGCTCCTGGTCTTCCTCAGCGTCGCCTGGTCCTCACAACTGCAGCAACAAGGTCACCGTCATCACTGCTGCAACTTCTGACATCGGTGGGCATTGCTCTTCTGTGCCTCATGGTCACCTCCGAGTGGCATAGACTCTGTCCCCTCTACTTGCAGGTTCTTCTCTTCAAGAATCCACCCTTAGATTTCACATGACTCTTGCACAATCTTCGCCAGCGGCATCTTTACTGAAGTCCTCCACTGTGGTCTAAGGCGGTTTCCGACGACACTTCGCACATATGCACCTGGCTTCCCTGGTGTAGGTATTCTGGTTCCTGGGGTATCCACGGGTGGGGTGACTCTCCAACCTTCTGTCTTCCACAGGGTCTCTTCAGGGTCCACTGGGAAGGGTCCTTCTTCAAAACTGCAAACGCGACTTTCCCGTTGACTTTTATTGAGTACACAGCCGTGTTTCTATTCTGCACACAGCCTCCTTGGGGTTCCTGGGTACTTACCTTGGGTGTTCCTTGTGTCCCCAGCTCTTCTGAGTCTCCTGGTACAAGTCCTTACTTTGGTCATAATTTGCATTCCACTTTTTTTTAGTATATGGCTATGTTTCTCCCTAGAGACCACCTATCTGCAATTGAAGTAATGTTCTGTATTTGTGTTGATATCTCCGGGTAGGAGATGTACCAATGTGTTAGTGAGTGTTGTGTGATAAATAGAACTCTTTTTATATATACACTGTGTGGTTCTTTTTTGTTTAATCTACACTACATGATTAGATCTGGTAAAACAAGGTGCTTGACACACCTTCAAGATATGCCTGAAGGCTGCTCTCCAAAGCTACCTCTTAGAGAGCTTTCTATGGTTGTCTAAGACTAGTAAATTCACCATAAGGGTTGCCTGGATTAGTGCAATGTGCTTCGCTTAAATAAGTGTGCACCATATACTAAGCCAGCCTCCTACATCCAGGGACTGCTGCTTAGTGTACTTTAATGAAAGAATATTGTAGGCCAAACCTTAATAAATGTTGTAGGTAACATACAATGTGTTGTTCTAATGCTAATTAGAAAGGCTGAATTAGAAGATCTGAAAAGTATACTACAAATATTTTCCATATGGCCGCTACGCATACCCGCTGAATGAAAATGGTTTATTACTTGCAGAGGAAGTGAGTCCTTCCCAAGTAACAAGTCTAAAACTTGTCAGTGTTAACACAGAAGTGCAAAAAATAAACTGGGGCTCAACCCCTGGTAGCTATGACACGGAGCTGGCAGGCTTAACTTAAAGTGTGCAAAGTATTTAGAAGCGCCAAAACAATTAGAAAATAAAAACACAACACAATAAAAATCAAATTTCCCAACTATTTTCTAAGAAAAGAGCATTTGAATAGGAAAATGACACCAAAATAATTGAAATCCAATTACGGTAATCAGAGATATGGACCTTTAGGAAAAGAAATGGCAAGAAAAAGGAAAGAGACCATCAGAAGTCACTGTTCGCTGGTGACTAGGACCTAGGTGCGTTTTCATACTGACTGCGATGGAGCAGAAGTCAGTTACCATAAGTGGGTTGGTCTGGTCAAATATTTTATCTTCTGATGTAGTCTCTGAAATGGAAGTCGAAATCCTACAGCAGGGCAAGACTGCATGCTGTATCTGGTGAAGTCCTTTCGAAGTTGGACAGCTTTTGGATGAGGGCCCAAAGAAGCTGTTGATTTTTTGGGGGGGAAAGCTCTTAGTGGGAAAATTCAAATTTCATACCTGATAAAATCCTCTCACTGGTAGGATACTGCCTTCTCCCGGTCAAGATTTCTTCAAGGTGTCCCAGACAATGGAGTGTTTAGCGAAATGAGCAGTCCTTTCCTCAACCTCCCCAAACTGGTCCTCAGACTAGCTCCCCCTTCAACTGGAATGCGGACAGCTGGCTATATCTGGCCAAGGGAACAAAAGCATCTCATCCCCGAATCTGCTTTAAAAATTAACTATGACTGGGCAGGCCTTATCCTTGACCCTTTTAAGTTAATGAAGTTCCTGAGCCCTCCTCAGCTGCCTTCTAGAGCTGAGGGAGTTGCATACCTCAAACCCAGGTTTTTCTGTCAAATGGCCTAAAGCATTGCTTTAGCTCTGGTAGCAGGTTTTCACACCTCATTAAGGGGAAGCACTGACAGGGGCCTGCTGTTAGTAGGCTTAAGCTAATTGGCCTACTGGAGGTTCCAACAAAAGTCTAACTGTTTAAAAGTTACTTTCCCTAAATATCTATCAAACATCCAACCTCACAAGTGAATAGGAGTTTTAATAAATATTAAAAAATATAGTAGTAGTTGGATCATTTCCTTAGATTACCCCAAAACTGAGCTAGCAGAAACAGCACTTCAATCAGGAGTTTTGATTTTCTCATAGGAACAGCTGACAGGTGGCATCGGTTGACGCCACGTGATGTAGGCGTCGGGTTCGTTGTTGTCATGATGTCTGCGTAGTCAATATAGGCGCCACCCTGGCGCGCCAACGTCAGTACTTTTCACACCAGAAGCGAGAAGCCAGGAAGCGGCGGACCATGGTGTGTCAAAAAATAACTAGGGCCCTGGAGGGGAAACAGCCCCGACACTAAAAATAATCCACAGTACGGGGAGGATGGGTGGGTCGGTAAGGAATCTGCGGCTAAATGATGATAAGGCGTTACCGAAGGTAAGTAACTTGTCCATCTGATAGAGACATCTAGCCACTGATTCCTTACCTTTGAACAGATACCCAAACAATACCATCCTTGGAGGAGGGACTGCAGAAAAGCTTTAAATCAGATAATTCTGCAGGACTGAGCAGCCAAAAAGGCCCTCCCTGCGGACCTGGTTGTCCAGGCAGTAATGTTTTGCGAACGTCTGCAGAAATGCCCACGTGGCTGCCTGGCAGATGTCACGAACCAGGACACCACGCTGGAGAGCCGTGGTGGCCGCCTACGCCCTGGTAGAATGGGCCCGAAGTTCTTCAGGAGGCTGTTTGTATGCAAAAGCGTAACATATTTTTATGCAGAGGATGACCCAGCATGAAATGGCCCTCTTCTGAACTGCGCGCCCCTTTTTCACTCCAATGTACCTTATGAAGAGTTGATCGCCCACCCGGAACTCTTTAGTGCAATCAAGGTAGAACGATAACGCTCTTTTTGGGTCCAGACGGTGGAGACGCTTCTCTACCTTGGAAGAATGCAGAGGTGCATAGAAGGTGGGCAGAGTAACAGATTGTCCCAGATGGAAAGGTGTTACTACCTTAGGCAAAAAAGAAGCCCTAGTGCGGAGCACTACTTTGTCCGGAAAGACGCTCGGGTAAGGAGGCTGAGATGGCAGAGCCTGTAGTTCACTCACCTTCCTGGCAGAGGTCATTGCCCCTAAAAAGGCGGTTTTAATAGTGAGCAGCCGGAGGGGACAATTGTGCAGTGGTTGAAATGGTGCACACATAAAGAAGGTGAGAACCAAGTTAAGGTCCCACTGGGGCATAATAAAGGGTGAAGGGGGAAACAAATGAGTAAGTTCCTTCAGAAATCTTTGTACAAGAGGTGAGTTAGAAAGAGATGGTTGATTTGGCAATCTAAGAACAGCAGAAAGGGCCGAAAGGTAGCCCTTCAAAGTGCCCAGAGCATAGATCCAGCTGGGCCAAAGAAAGAATAAAAAGAAGAATGTGTGAGAGGGAGGCGGACGAAGGGTCAACAGACCGTTCTGTACAATATTTACAAAATCTTTGCCATTGGCAGGCACATACCGACTTTGTGGAGGGACGCCTGGCTGCAAGAATAACTTCACAGACTTTGGCAGGAAGGTCAAAAACTGTCAATTGTCACGCTCAATATCCACGCAAGGAGTCGGAGAGTGGACAGGTTCGGGTGGAGGACACTCCCCTGCTGCTGCGAGAGAAGATGCTCCCGAAGGGGCAGCCTGATCGGAGGATCGATGCTCATTTGCAAAAGCTTGGGATACCACACTCTCAGTGTCCAATTGGAGCCACAAGGATGACTTGGGCTCGGTCGCTCCAGATGTTCTTGAGCACTCTATGCAGGAGTGGTATGGGCAGAAAGGCATACAGGAGGCCTGTGCTCCACTCACGACGAAAAGCGGTGCCGAGAGAGAGCAGCGAAGAGATCTAACCAGGGCTCTCTCCACTGTTGAATGAACGTCCCACCACCACTTGATGGAGATGCAACTCGTGATCCGCAAGGCAGCGACGGCTGAGATCGTCTGCTCTGGCGTTCAGACAACCAGCCAAATGTTGAAGCACCGGGGAAATGCCCTGTTGTTCCAGCCAAGTTCAGACACCACCCCGCCCTGTTTGTTGGAGTAACACATGGCTGTAGTGTTGTCTGTGAACACTTGAACTAGCCTTCCCTTGAGGGATGGTTAAAAGGCTTTCAGTGCCAATCGGATCGCCTGAAGCTCCAACAGGTTGATATGGAGCTTAGCTTCCACCGGAGACCAGAGCCCTCTGATCTCCACCTCTCCCAGATGGCTGACCCATCCCAGAATTGCACATCTGTCACTACTGTGAGATCCGGGTGGGGAAGAGAGAGGGGTCTGCCTCTGATCCAATGGCGGTTCGTTAGCCACCACCGCAGGTCGTTCGCGGTGCCCTCCGATCTCTAAACCAGGTCGGTGAGATTTCCCCGATGCTGTGCCCATTGGAACTTCAGGTCCCACTGCAGGGACCACATGTGACATCTGGCATGGTCCACAAGCAGGATGCAGGAGGCCATGAGGCCCAGCAGCCTCAGAGTAATTCTCACCGAAATCCAGGATAGAGGCTGAAACATCGGTATCATAGCCTGAATATTCTGGACTCGTCACTTGGGAGGATAGGCCCGAAACTGCACGGTGTCCAGAACTGCTCCAATTAAAGGGAGCATCTGAGAAGGAGTCAGGTGTGACTTCGGCATGTTGATAGTGAAACCCAGCGAATGCAGGAGGTTCGCCATAGTCTGGAGGTGGGATCACCGCCATCACCTTGATGAACACCCGAGGGGCACTGGTGAGGCCAAAAGGGAGCACTGTAAACTGAAAGCACTCATGGCCCACCGTAAACCGCAAGTAGCGTCGATGGGCAGGCAGGACGGGTATATGGAAATGGGCGTCCTGCAAGTCCAACGCTACCATCCAGTCTCCAAGTTCCAGGGCAGACAGAACCTGAGCAAGAGTGAGCATCTTGAACTTTTCTTTTCTGAGGAAGTAGTTGAGGGCTCTGAGGTCGAGGATAGGACGAAGGTCTCTGCCCTTCTTTGGAACCAGAAAATAGCAGGAATAGCAACCACAGCCTATTTTTGGCCCGGGAACCCCCTCTGTAGCTCCTTTGGCCAAGAGAGTTTTGAGTTCCTCACGAAGTAAGACAAGATGATCCTCCGTCAGCCGATTGTAAGTTGGAGGCATGGAAGGAGGGGGTAGACTCGAAGGGAAGGGGGTAGCCCTTCAGAATATTTGAGGAACCCACCTATCCATGGTGCTGTCCCGCCAGTGGTGAAGGTGATGGTGTATCCTGCCACCAACTGGACGCCCATGAACTGGGAGGATCGGACTAGGAAGGTTTTGAGGCGGAGGGGGAGAGGTTTGTGGCCTGACCCGACTTCTGGCCTCCCGACCGGAGGGGTGAACCGCGCCCACGGCCACACAGAGGTTGCTGAACTTGCACGGTTCTATGGCTTGGCTTGGATAGGGTTGGTGTGGTTGGAAGCCCGATGAACCTGACGCCTACGGTGTCACGCGGAGTCAACCGACTCCACCTATCAGGGAGCAGGGGTACTGCTATAAAAAATCTCCTGGATCCAACCTGTCGCCTGGACGTTCAAAGGTAAGGAATGTCTCTATCAGATATGCCTCCTTTACATGGTAACCCCAAAGTTTTTGGACTGATACTGCAGATTTTTCAAGGCAGTGTGCACTGAGGCCTCCTATCCAGACCTCCGTGTCAGTTCCCTGACCCCAAAACATGTATGTTGTATTGGCCATACCCAACTGGCATAGGCTAACTTACCTGTAAGTCCTTTGTATATGGTAAGCAAGCTAGAGAGTCACGCCAGGGATTGCAGCACTGGTTGTGTGATGCTGTTTGTGTCACAGGGAAACAGAGCCTCCCAGTCCACCACTGCACACTGGAAGAGCAGTCTTAAACTGCTAGCCAAACCTCCCTCTGCAATATGAGTAAGTCAACCCTAAGACAGGCCTATCGAGCCCTAAGGAAGGGTGCAGCATATTTCATGGGCAGATCGTGTATTTGATGTGTTCCTGTAGTAAAAATGTGAATCTGTCGTTTTTGGGGACCTATTGGGGAGTGCAGGGTTGCACGCTAACCTCTCAGCTGTGCTACCTCCTGAACTGTGTGACCAAAGTTGATAGTTCAAGGTATCATTCCATTAAGCCTGACTTGATTCCCAAGTCGAAATTATTGTAACAAGTTAAAGTGTGCAACTTTTGCAAAGTTGTCACTTTGTTACCTTCAATCTCCAGTGCCCTTAACGGTTACAGAAGAAGCTTGAGCCTGAGACAGCTTTCTGCCAATTAGGGAGATGTGCTAATGACTTCCAGGAAAGGAGACAACAGGGGCCTGAACTTGAGAGAGGTGTTACATCCCTCCTGCAGGAAGCCACACAGGTGTTGGCCCAAAAGGCAAGCTTCAAAGCTGCAGCTGCCTTTGAAGAGCAAATAGGGGGAGCACTTGGGAGAGGTCAAGTCGCATTATTTAGGCAGGCTAGCTGAGAAGAGGCGGAACCTGTTGTCAAACCGTATTTTGAAGGGCGTGTAGCCCTCATGGCAGCTACACCTCTGGGTTAGGCTAAGGAGCTCTGGACGCTGAGAGAGGTGTTCTGCCATGTTGGGAGCTGGCAAAATGGTGCATCTTTGGAAAGCCAGATACCACACTTCCAAGAAAGTGGTCATCAAGAGAGAGGGTATCGAGTAGCTCATTGGCTACTGACCGTGTCTACCCTGAGGGCACTTTCTGAACCTAAATACGGCACCACTGGCATCCAGAACTCAAATCTCGACTGGACTTGAAGGAGGACTGTCCTGCTGCATCGTTGAACCGGCGAAGAGATGCTGCACCGCGTGGACTGCACCTGCTGAACCTGGTGACTAGCAAGGAAGAGGGACTGCGCCTGCTGCCTCCTACTCGAGGAGAAGTCATCTCCAGCGCCCAACCACAGCCAAGAGACTCCAAGGGTCAGTGAGCAGGCCTCCTGTTCACGGCACAGGGACACAACAGTTAAGAAGGCTGCTGGGGCAAGTTGGTAGCCCAAAGTCTTCAACCCGCCACCGTGCAGCACACCAGGGACCAGGACCCGACACACAAAGTTGCACCCAAGTTCGCTGAGCCTGGGAGTGTCGTTGGAGTGGAGCTGGACCCCCCCAGAGGTTGAGTTACTGACTGAAGAACGATTGGCACATGATCGCGATACTGGGCAGCCGGCAGTCTAGTGGTGACTGGACTTCTGCCAGCACCGAGAGGACTTTGAGGGACATTGACCCTGTGACCGGAACCACCTCACCCCATTCGTGGACTGAGGAGTAGTCGCAGCAAGACCTCCGTCGACCGCATTGCATCCATAGCATTTTTTATTCCTTGCATAGGACCACTTCCATAGGGACGCCCTGCAAAGGATAACAGCACTTGGAACGGACTGAAGACTGCTTCAGCTGCTGAGGTAACTGTTTCTGAGGACTTTGCTGGCCCATCCTGACTAGCCCTCTACTGGTGTTGTTCACCTAAAGTGACTACAATCCAACTAGCCCAAACTCTTTGGTGAAAAAGATGCTAAGTGTCAAATTTGTTGAATTTGCCACTGCTTGTTCACGGTTGAGTGAAATAACCTGATTTACAATACCTTGTAAATTCTATATCTCCGGAGCCCACTGGTGGATCTTTTTCGTTGTGGTGAGTCTATTTTTGTAAATTGGTGTAGGAATTCTTTGGTTTCTTTTGATTTCTTGTTCAATTGTTTAGGTGCTGTTAAATGCTTTACACTTGCTCCTTTATGTAACCCTGACTGCTCAGAGCCACAACTACTCAGGGTAGCTGAAGGTTTGACAAACAAAACCTGCTGGTCCTAAAGAGAAAGTTACTTACCTTCGGTAACAATGTATCTGTAAGAGACATATGTAGTTATAGATTCCTTACCTTAGAATTACCCCCAGGCGTCAGACTGGATCCGGAGAAATGTTTTCTTAGCAGTACCCCTGCGCGTCGGTAGGTGGCGTCAGTCGACTCCACGTTCGTTGTCGGATCTGTAGTCGCTGGGATGACGTTGCGGTGTGTACTTAGACGCCGCCCCTGCGCGCTGACATCAGTTCGCATACGACTTTCCACGCCAGAAGCACAGAGCCATGCAAGACACTGACCACTGGTACACAAAACTAGGACCCTGGAAGGGAGTCCCTATCCCTAGAAGTAAGTCAGTTCGCAGAACGGGGAGGATGGGTGGGGCGGTAAGGAAACTATAACTACATATGTCTCTTACAGATACATCGTTACCGAAGGTAAGTAACTTGTTCATCTGAAAGAGACTGTAGTTATAGATTCCTTACCTTAGAATAGATACACCAGCAATGCCAACCCCAGAGGTGGGTCTCCAAACTCAGTTCACACCAGGAAGTCCTGGAGAACAGAACGGTCGAAAAAGCTGTCTCTCCGGACTTGGCTGTCCAGCCAGTAATGCTTGGTGAACGTGCCCACGTCTGCGCCTGACAGATGTCAAGTAAGGGAACTCCACGTCTCAAAGCAGTAGTGGCTGCCGTCACCTTGGTATAGTGGGCGCGCAGTCCCACTGGAGCTTCCTTTTTAGCCAAAGAATAGCAGATCTTAATGCATAGGACAACCCATCGAGAGATGGTACGTTTGTGCACTGCCCGACCTTTCTTAGCACCCACATAACCCACGAAGAGTTGATCATCCACCCGGAAGTCTTTTGTGTGGTCAAGGTAGAAACACAGCGCACGCTTTGTGTCCAGATGGTGGAGTCTCTCCTCCTATTTGGAAGGGTGGGGAGGCGGGAAGAAGGTGGGCAATGTGATAGTCTGACCTATGTGGAAGGAAGAACAAACTTTGGGCAGAAAAGAGGGCCTAGTACGGAGGACTACTTTGTCCGGATAGACAGCAAGAAAGGGAGGTTTGGAAGATAAAGCCTGAAGCTCACTCACCATGTGAGCAGAGGTGATGGCAAACAAGTAAGCAGTCTTCAAAGTAAGGAGACGAAGAGGACAATTATGTAGTGGCTCAAAGGGAGCCACATAAGATAAGTGAGCACAAGGTTCAAGTTACGAAAGGAGAAGGAGGAAAGAGATGAGTATTGCCCTTCAGAAATCTGTCAACAATCAGGGACTTGAAAAGAGAAGGCTGACCAGGAAGGCGAAGAAAGGCCGAAATGGCCGAAAGATAGCCCTTAAGAGTGCACAGAGCCGAGCCCTGCTGGGCCAAAGAAAGAATGAAGAGGAGAACCTCTGAAAGAGGGGCAGAGAGGGGATCCACAGCCTTTGCCGTGCACCATGCCACAAATTTGTTCCATCTACAGGCGTATTCCGTTTTGGTGGAGGGCCGCCTGGCCGCCAAGATAACGTTACAGACTTCGGGAGGAAGGTCGAAAGCTGTCAACTGTCGCCACTCAATCTCCACGCAAGGAGGTGGAAGCTGGACAGGTTCGGGTGGAGGACCGTCCCCTGCTACTGCGACAGAAGATCCTCCCGAAGAGGCAGTCTGATCAGAGGATCGATGGCCATGCTCAAGAGCTCGGGGTACCAGACTCTTCATGCCCAGTCCGGAGCCACAAGAATGACTTGGGGCCGGTCGCGCTTGATCTTCTTCAGCACTCTGGGCAGAAGTGGTACAGACGGAAAGGCACACAGGAGGCCGCAATTCCACTCGCGGCGAAAGGCATCGCTGAGCGAGTGCCGCCTTGAAAACTCCAACGTGCAGAACTGCTGAAATTGCGCGTTCTCTTCGGTGGCCAATAGATCTAACCAAGGCTCTCCCCACTGCTGAAAGAGACCTTGCACCAAGACGCCATTCGTGATCCATCATGCACCGGCGGTTGAGTTTGTCCGCCTTGGCGTTCAGGGAACCTGCCAGGTGTTGAACCACCAGGGATATACCCTGATGTTCCAGCCATGTCCAAAGGCGAAGGGCCTCTTGACATAGGGTCCACGACCCCACCCCGCCCTGTTTGTTGCAGTACCACATGGCGGTGGTGTTGTCCGTGAACACCTGCACTACTCCTCCTTTGACAGAAGGAGGGAATGCCTTCAGTGCCAGACAAATCGCCCGAAGCTCCAGAAGATTGATGTGGAGCCCGGACTCCGCTGGAGACCAGAGGCCTCTGATCTCCGCCTCCCCCATGTAGCCGCCCCATCCCAGGAGTGATGCATCTGTCACCACTGTGAACTCTGGTTGGGGATGGGAAAGGGATCTGCCGTTGACCCAATCCTGGTTCATGAGCCACCACTGCAACTGACTTGCAGCCCCCTCCGAGATCTAGACGTCATCGGAAAGATTCCCCTGATGCTGCGCCCACTGGAACTTCTGGTCCCACTGCAGAGCCCGCATATGCCATCTGGCTTGAACCACCAGCAGGATGCAGGAGGCCATGAGGCCCAGCTGCCTCAGGGTCATTTTCACCGAAATCCGGGATAGAGGCTGCAACATCGGTATCATAGCCCGAATATCCTGGACTCGCTGCTCGGGAGGATAGACCCGACACTGCACTGTGTCCAGAACCGCTCCGATGAAAAGGAGCTTCTGGGAGGGAATCAGGTGCGACTTCGGCACGTTGACTGTGAACCCCTTTGAGTGCAGGAGGTCCGCCATAGTCTGTAGGTGGGAGACGACAGCCTGGGGCGAGCCCGCCTTCAACAGCCAGTCCTTGAGATAGGGGAAGACTGAAACCCCTGATCTACGCATATGACCTGCGACCACCGCCATCACTTTCGTGAACACTGAGGGGCGCTGGTAAGGATAAAGGGGATCAAGGTAAACTGAAAATGCTCATGGCCTACCGTGAACCAAAGTTAACGCCGGTGGGCAGGCAAGACGGGGATGTGAAAATAAGCGTCCTGCAAGTCCAACGCTACCATCCAGTCTCCAGGGTCGAGGGCAGACAAGACCTGAGCCAAGGTTCTGGCCAAGGCCCCCAGACCCACGACGCTGGGTCCCATGTCCCCGGCCGCAGAGGCTGGGCAGCTTGCGCGGGCCTGTGGCTCTGGGTGGAAAGTGGTAGGGCACCGCTTCCATAGCCACGAAAGGGGCGAAAGGCAGACTGGATGGGGTGAGAAGTTGCTGCGAGGCCCAAGGATATGGCTGTAACCCTAGAGTCCTTGAAATGCTCCAGCGCGTTGTCCGCCTTGTCACCAAACAGGCGACGGCCATCAAAGGGCATGTCCAAAAGGGTAGATTGGACATCCCCAGAGAAGCCAGAGGTCCTCAGCCAGGCGTAGCACCTCAGGGCTACCGACGTGGAAACTGTTCTACCCAGCGAGTCAGCGGTATCCAGCCCACACCGGATGGTGAACTTTGCTGAGTCTTGACCCTCAGCAACAGCTCGGGTGAGCACGGCCCGGGCCTCCTCCGGGCACTCTGGCAGCACTTGCGCAACCGTGTCCCACACCGTCTGGGCGTAACGGCTCTCCGAACACCCACCGCTAGGACTCAACTGACCTCCACACACTCAACCCCGGAAGGAACTACAACTGCCAGCTGTCTACGCCAAACACCACCCTTGGCCAGTTCTCCTGCTGACAAACCTTCACCATCCTCCGCACCTCCAAGGCCGCCGCCCTCACGCCGGACGCCAGCACCCCCGAAGCCCTGAGGTGCATCCTCCTCAACGTGCTGTCCCTGCACAGACATGCTGTAGAGATCTGGGACCTCTTCGACACCTTTATTTTATTTATTTGAATAGTTTTATAAAGCGCGAACAAGACCCATAGGGGTATTAGAGCGGTTGGCGCAAGTGGGGGTACAAACACAATGTGAAAGTAGGTGAAGTTACAACATAGGGGAAATAATTCAGGTTAAGAGTTGGGGGTATCAACGGTGCCCTGGAACAAGAAGAGCAAAACATCATAAAATAAAGCGCACCAGAGAAGTGCAATACGAATCAGGGAATTTTAACAAGAACAAGAGCGAGATCACCAGTTATTGCAATTAAGGAGCCATAGAGGACTAGATCAAAATAACGTAAAAGCATACAATAAAATGCATCAGTGTAGTACAACAAGAATTAGGGTATTAATAAAAACAAGAGCATGATCACAGGATGATGGTGTTAACGTTCGTTCAGGAGTATACGTTTGACCAGTTTTTTAAAGGATGTAGTGGAAGGATTGGATCTGATCTCGGATGGCAGGGAGTTCCAGATTCTCGGAGCAAGACCAGTGAAAGCACGGTTGTAAGATCTTTTCTTTTTGAATCTTGGAGGTTTCAAGAGAAGGGTGGACGTACTTTTAAGGTTCCGGCTGGAGCCCGATAGTTCAAGCTTATTTGCTAGGTAGTACGGGGTGTTGTAGTGTATGGCTTTATGAGTCAGGCAAGCTATCTTGAGTCGGATTCTGGCTTCACTAGATAGCCAATTTAGTTGCAGAAGGTCGGGGGAAATGTGGTCATACTTTCTCGAGCCCGTTATAAGTCTAGCCGATGCGTTCAGGGTAGCTCTGAGAGGGGCCAAGCTAGCTTTGGGAAGTCCAGCAAGGGTCACCAGCCCATATTCCAATCTAGAGATAATCAGGGATTGAACCGCCGGCCTGAGGTCTTTGGGGGGGGGGGGGGAAGGTTTGATTTTCTTAAGTGTGTTAAGTTGGAAATTGGCTCCCCTAGTAGTAGCACTGATGTGCGCTTGCATGTTTAAGTGTTTATCCAAGGTGATACCTAAAGATTTGGCAGAGTCTACAACATGAGGGGTGCAGTTCAGAGCAGTGAGGTGTTTAATCCAGTCAAGGGTAGGGGCCGAGTGATTGGGTGGGGAGATCACGTCGCCTTCTTCACGGAAACCTGGACCAACCCCACCTCATATATCGCCACCGCCGACGGATACAAGATCCAGAGGAAGGACCGCCCCAACCGCCCAGGAGGAGGACTTGCCATCGCACACAAGTACTCCCTCCGACTCACCACCTAAAGCACGAGCGACTCCCCAGCCACCATCGAACACCTCCATTTCCAGTTCAAACCAGCCCCAGAACAACCTTACGCGGCACCCTCGTCTACAGACTCCCTGGATCTCGAACCGCGTTCACCACTACCATCGCCAACCTCATCGCGCCCCACGCCATCGCCTCCATGGACTACCTACTTATCAGAGACCTCAACTTCCACCTCGACAACCTCAGCGACCCCCAACTCTGCCACCCTCCTGGACAACCTCGCAAACCTCGGACTGAAACAGCTCATCACCACCCCCACCCACAAGGCAGGACACACCCTCGACCCCATCTTCGCAGGAGGAAACAACATCCACTTCCGTCACACCACGCAACTCCCCTGGACGGACCACCACTACGTACACTTCTCTTTCGACAAAGCCACCACCCCAAACCTACACCACGCCCTCCGCGAAGGAACTGGCGCAAGGTCACAGAGGAGCACCTCAACTCCACCCTCATCCACGATCCCCCCCCACCTCGACCGATGCCAACTCCGATGCCAAAGAACTTCACAGATGGATCACCAACTGCGCAGACAAGCTCGACCCCCTCCGCAACCCCGACAGTCAGCGCCCCAGGAAGGCCACCTGGTTCACCGCCGACCTCCAAGAATCCAGACGCACCTGCAGACGTCTCGAGAAGCTATGGAGAAACAGCGAAACCTCAGAAGACCGTACCACCTACAAGAACGCCATTACGGAATACCACCAACTCATCAGATCCACCAAAAGGACCTTCATCCGAAACAAAATCCACACCAACGCCAGCAACTCCAAGGACCTCTTCAGCATCATTCAGGAATTCGCCAAGCCCCCCCAGCGAAGCCACGGACGTCACACCCACCCAGGACCTCTGCAACAAACTTGCCTCCTACTTCTACCTGAAAATAAGATCCCTCTACGACAAGTTCAACGAACAGACTCCGGACACCGAACCCATTCCTCCCCACAGCAACGACAGCCAACCTACCATCTCCTCCTGGACCCAGTCACCACGAAGACACTGCATTGACCATGAAAGGCATTCACTCCGGAGCCCTCAAGGACCCCTGCCCTCCACACATCTTCCACAGAGCCGCCGCCACCATAGCACCTGAGCTACGACGCACCATCAATGCCACCTTCGAAGCAGACACATTCCCCGATGACTGGAAACGCACTCAAGTTAAGCCCCTCCTCAAGAAGCCCTCAGCAGATACAACGGACCTGAAGAACTACCGACCCATCTTTCTCCTCACTTTCACGGCCAAAGTCACCGAGAACATCGTCGACGCCCAACTAACGAACTTCATCGAAGAGAACTCCTCGACTGGCTCTGCTCCTTCCTCACTGGCAGAACCCAAAGAATCAGACTCACGCCCTTCCTCTCCGAACCCACAGAGATCAACTGCGGAGTGCCCCAGGGATCATCGCTCAGCCCCACGCTCTTCAACATCTTCATGGCCCCCCCTCGCCGCCATCGTCAGACAGCATGGACTCAGAATAGTATCCTATGCAGGCGACACCGAGCTCATCCTCTCCCTCACCAAGGACCCCCACACCACCAGACTCGGCTTCCAGGAAGGAATGAAGGACATTGCATCCTGGATGAGCAGCAGCTGCCTGAGGCTCAACTCGGAGAAGACAGAAGTCCTCGGACTCTCTCCCTCTGCATGGGGCAACACCTGGTGGCCCACCGCCCTCGGCAGCCCACCCACCCCCATGGACCACGCCCGGAACCTCGGCATCATACTCGACTCCTCCCTCACCATGACCCGACAGATCAACGCCGTCGCCTTCACCTGCTTCAACACCCTCCGCAAGACCTTCAATTGGACCCCCCCCCCGAATCCAGAAAGACAGTCACCCATGCAATCATAACCAGCAGACTGGACTATGGAAACGCGCTCTACGCCGGAATCAACAAACCCCTGCTCCGCAAGCTCCAGACCATACAGAACACCTCAGCCAGACTCGTCCTCGCTATCCCTCAACATGAACACATCACCCAACACCTGCAAGACCTCCACTGGTTCCCCATTGAGAAGAGAGTAACCTTCAAGATACTCACCCATGCCTACAAATGCCTCCACAACACCAGACCCCAATATCTCAACAAAAGACTCTCCTTCCACATACCCAAGAGAAACCTCTGATCCGCTGACCTCGCCCTCCCCAAAACCCCACGCATCCGCGGAGCCAGAACGGGTGGAAGAGCCTTCTCCTACATCGCGGCAAAGACCTGGAACGAGCTCCCTATCAACATCAGACGCGCCCTCACTCTGCACACCTTCAGGAAGAGCCTCAAGACCTGGCTCTTCGGCTGACCTGGAGGTGCACCCCCTCCCCGCCCCCAGCGCCTTGAGACCCTCACGGGTGAGTAGCGCGCTTCACAATTCCCTGATTGATTGATTGATTGAAAGGCTGTTACCGGGAGTACTGGAGGCTTCCCGGAGGAACCCCCCAGTGCATGGTATCATACATCTATCACATCTAGGAGGGTCGTGAACCAGGATTATCTGGCCCCTGTGGGCTCCACCAGGATGAGGGTGAGAGACATTTGCTGAAGCTTCCGAACCACATACAGAAGAGTGGGAGAGATGGAAAAGCATAGGCAAATATTCCTGACCAGTTCACCCATAGTGTGTTGCCCATGGACAAGCAGAAGCTTGGCCTTGTTGCGTTTTGGGTGGTTGTGAATAGATCTATGTTGTGAAACCCCCAACTATGGAAGTAGGACTTGAGTGTGGAGTTCCTACTTGTGGACATGTTGCTGCATCCTGCTTAACAAGTCTGCAAAGTTGTTGTCCACTCCTGGTAGGTACTCCGCTAACAGATGTTCTGCGCCAGAGCTCACAGCGGCAAGAGTGTGTGCCTCCCTGTTTCTGAAGGGAATACATGGCTGCCATGTTGTCTTTCTTGATGAAGACTACCTTGTGTTGGACCTGATAGAAGGCCTTGAGTGCTAGCTGGATGGCCAGCAGCTCAAAGTATTTGATGTGGAAGCCCTGTAAGTGAATGGCCCACATGCTCTGGATGGTCATATGCTGCAGATGCGCTGCACACCCCATAAGGGAAGCCTCTGTGGTGATTGATACAGGATGCTGGCGATGCTCAACGATGCTGTGGATGTGATGCAGTAGACAGGGGGTCTCTCAGTGGCTACTCCTTGGTCCATGAAGTTGGTGAGCCGGTCCTGGCCACAGGGGTCGACGTACCTGGAAGTCTTCTCAGTTCTGGCAGAAGTCCAGTCAACATTGACGTACAGGTCACCGGGTATCGCAGTCACAGTGGAATACTGCCTTGGATGATAACTTGCATTCTGGGTGACCAAGCTGCACTCCACCTCCTGGTGCAGCGGACTTGGGTACAACATTGAGCATTGGGCCCTGGTCTCCGCGCAAGACCAAGCTGTTTGAATCTGCAACCTTCCAGTCCATGGCCAATTGCACAGCTACTCTCTGGCCTGCTGCATCAATCTTTTTCCTCACTTTATTGGGGGTAGGGAGTCACCTGTCCCTTGGGCACTGGCAGGTTTGTGCCTTGTGTGGAACACCAGGGAATCCGGCGAAGCTGGGATATAGTGAGTATCAGAAGTCGAGGGTTTCTATGTTTTATCCACCCTTGGTGTGATGACCCTGGTCTTGTGGACTCCCTGAAGGTTACCTTAGAACAGATACCTAAGCAATACCATCTCTGGGGGAGGGACTGCGGAAAAGTGTTAGGCCAGAAAGTTCTGTAGGATCGAACAGCCGTAGAGGCCTTCCCTACGGGCCTGATTATCGAGGGAATAATGTTTGGCAAACGTGTGCAGAGATGCGCACGTAGCCGCCTGGCAGGTGTCGAGGACTGGAACACCATGCGGAAGAGCTGTGGTGGCTACCTGCTCTGGTTGAATGAGCTCTTAGGCCTCCAAGAGGCTGTTTCTTTGCCAATGCGTAACAGATTTTTATGCAGAGGATAACCCAACGAGAGATGGTCCTCTTCTGCACAGCACGACCCTTCTTTGCTCCAATGTACCCCACAAAGAGTTGGTCATCCACCCGGACTCTTTAGTGCGATCGACGTAAAATGACAACCCTCTTTTTGGGTCCAGACGGTGGAGACTCTTTTTCCTTAGACGGATGCGGAGGAGCATAGAAGGTGGGCAAGATGACAGACAGCCCTAGATGGAAAGGTGTCACCACCTTAGGCAAAAAAGAAGCCCTAGTGCCGAGCACTACTTTGTCCGGAAAGACAGTCAGGTAAGGGAGCTAAGAGGATAGAGCCTGCAATTCGCTCACCCTCCTGGCAGAAGTTATTGCCACTAAGAAGGTTGTTTTGATAGTAAGCAGCCTGGGGGGACAATTGTGCAGTGGCTCGAAAGGTGCACAGATCAAATAGGTGAGAACCAGGTTAAGGTCCCACTGGGGCATGATAAATGGTGAGGGGGAAACAAATGTGTAATCTCCTTCAAGAATCTATGTACAATAGGAAATTTTAAAAGTGAGGGTTGATCTGGCAACCATAGAAAAGCAG
This sequence comes from Calotriton arnoldi, assembly GCA_963921515.1. Taxonomy (NCBI): domain Eukaryota; kingdom Metazoa; phylum Chordata; class Amphibia; order Caudata; family Salamandridae; genus Calotriton; species Calotriton arnoldi. Next base: position 1,011,637 of record CAWUFW010003137.1, read on the forward strand.
AGGGCAGAAGGTAACCCTTCAGAGTGCCCAGAGCAGAGCCCTGCCGGGCCAAAGAAAGAATGAAAAGAAGAATGTCAGAGAGGGAGGCAGACAGGGAGTGAACAGAACGTTCTGTACAAACTTTCTGCCAATGGCAGGCATATGCCGACTTGGTGGAGGGACGCCTGGCTGCCAGAATAACTTCACAGATTTCAGGAGGAAGGTCAAAAGCTGTCAACTGTCGCCGCTCAATCCCCACGCAAGGAGGCAGACAGTGGACAGGTTCAGGTGGAAGACCCTCTCCTGCTGCTGCGACAGAATATTCTCCCGAAAGGGCAGCCTGTTTGGAGGATTGATGCTCTTCTGCAAAAGCTCAGGATACCAAACTCTTCGTACCCAGTCCGGAGCCACAAGGATGATTTGGGCCCGGTCGCTCTTGATCTTCTTGAGCACTCTGGACAGGAGTGGTATGGGTGGAAAGGTGCACAGGAGGCCTGTGCTCCACTGGAGACGAAAAGCGTAGCCGAGAGAGAGTCACCAAGGAAACTCCAACATGCAAAACTGTTGACATTGAGCCTTCTCTTCGGAGACGATCAGATCTAACCAAGGCTCTCCCCACTGCTGAAAGAGACCTTACGCCACCTCCGGATGGAGATGCCATTTGTGATCCGCTAGGCACCAACGGCTTAGTTCATCCGCCCTGGCGTTTATAGGGAACCGGCCAGGGGTTGAACCACCAGGAAAATGCCCTGTTGTTCCAGCCAAGTCCAGAGGCGTAGGGCCTCCTGACAAAGGGTCCATGACCCCACCCCACCATGTTTGTTGCAGTGCCACATGTAGGTGATGTTGTCCCGTTAACACCTGAACTAGCCTTCACTTGAGAGATGTTAAGAAGGCTTTCAGTGCCAAACCAATGGCTTGAAGCTCCAGCAAGTTGATGGGGAGTCCGGCTTCCGCCGGAGACCAGAGTCCTCTGATCTCCATCTCTCCCAGGTGACCACCCCATCCCAGAAGTGATGCATTTGTCACTACCGTGAGATCTGGTTGGGGAAGGGAGAGGGGTCTGCCTCTGACACAATCGCGGTTTGTCAACTGCCACTGCAGATCTTTCGCAGTGCCCTCCGAGATCTGGACTAGGTTGTGAGATTTCCAAGATGCTGAGCCCATTGGCACTTCAGGTCCCACTGCAGAGCCCACATGTGCCATCTGGCATGATCTACCAGCAGGATGCAGGATGCCATGAGGCCCAGCAGCCTCAGAGTCAGTCTAACCGAGATCCAGGATAGAGGCTGAAACAATGGTATCATAGCCTGATTATTCTGGACTCGCTGCTCGGGAGGATAGACCTGAAACTGCTCTGATGAAGGGGAGCGTCTGAGAGGGAGTCAGGTGTGACTTCGGCATGTTGACAGAGAAGCCCAGCGAATGCAAGAGGTTCACCGTAGTCTGGAGGTGGAAGATGACTGCTTTGGGTGAGCCCTCCTTCAACAACCAGTCGTCGAGGTAGTGAAGACTGGAACTCCTGATCTCCGCAGATGGGCTGCGACCACCGCTATCACCTTGGTGAACACCCGAGGGAACTGGTGCAGCCGAAGGGGAGCATGGTAAACTGAAAGCACTTGTGGCCCACCGAAAACTGCAGGTAGCGCCGATGGGCAGGCAGGAAGGGTATATGGAAATAGACGTCCTGCAAGTCCAACGTTATCATCCAGTCTCCCAGGTCCAGGGCAGACAGAACCTGAGCAAGAGTGAGCATCTTGAACTTTTCTTTTCTGAGGAAGTAGTTGAGGGCTCCGAGGTCGAGGATAGGACGAAGGCGTCCGTCCTTCTTTGGAACCAGAAAATAGCAAGAATAGCAACCACAGCCTATTTCTGGCCCAGGAACCCTCTTCTGTAGCTCCCTTGTCCAACAGAGTTTTGACTTCCTTGTGAAGTAAGGCAAGGTGATCCTCCGTCAGCCAATCGTGAGTTGGAGGCATGGAAGGAGGGGTAGTCTCAAAGGGGAGGAAGTAGCTCCATCGGACTATTTGCAAAACCCACATATCCGAGGTGATGTCAAGCCAGTGGTGGAGGTGATGGTGTATCCTGCAACCAACCGGACGCCCATGAACTGGGAGGATCGGACTAGGAAGGTTTGGAGGCGGAGGGGGAGGGGTTTGCGGCCTGACCTGACTTATGGCCTCCCGACCCGCGGGGTCGTGGTGAACCATGCCCACGGCCACACAGAGGTTGCAGAACTTGCACGTTCCTGTGGCTTGGGTAGGGTTGGTGTGGTTGGAAGCCTCTTCCGTAGCCACGAAAGAAGAGAAAGGTGGACACAGGCCGGGATGACACGGAGAGGCCCAAGGACTTGGCTGTAGCTCGCGACTCCTTAAAGCGCTCTAGCGCCGCATCCGCCCTGTCCCCGAAGAGACGAGAGCCATCAAAGGGCATGTTGATAAGATTGGCTTGGACATCCCCCGAAAACCAGTGTGGTGCCTTACTGCCACCGTCAAAAAAATTGCTCTGCCCAGTGAGTCTGTCGTGTCTAGGCCACAGTGTATGACAAACGTTGCAGCTTCGCTCCTGTCTGCCACAGCTTGGGAGAGGACAGCCCAGGCCTACTCCGGGACTTGTTGCAGCACTTGCGCAACCGTTTCCTATAGCGAATGGGTGTACCGGCCCAGAAGGCATGCAGTGTTTACCAACCGCAGTGCAAGGCTGGTGGAAGAGAAGATCTTCTTACCAAAGCTGTCCATTCTTTTGGATTCCTTTCCGGGGGTGCGGAAGGGAACGCACCACGGGAAGGAGAGACTTGGATCACCAAGCTATCGGGGGTCGGGTGAGAAGAGAGGAAAGCTGGGTCACCCGGTACAGGGCGATGGCAACGGGCAATAGCTCTGTGCCCAGGCACTCCTGTGCTGGGCTTGAACCAGGTGCCCAGTAGAACATCTGTCAAGGCCTTGTAGAATGGCAGCAAGGGTTCAAAGGTGGAGAATCCAGGCTGCAGGACCTCCGTCAAAACATTGGTCTTGACTGCCACCGTATGAAGCTGCAGGTCCAAGACCTCCGCAGCCCTATGCACCACCATTGCGAATGAAGCCCCCTCCTCCATAGCCAGGCGAGGGGTAGACAGCATGCCAGGCTCGGGGGAGGTGTCCAAACCACTGGCATCACCCAGGCCTTCGTACCAGACCATTTATTTTTCGGAAAGTGGGATTTCTAAGGGATCCCGTTGCCCCTCCCATTCCTCATCCAATCCTAGCCCCTCAAAATAAGGCAGAGGATACGGCATGGAGCCCAACGGCTCCGTCAGTGCCGGTGGATGCCCAAACTCGCTCTGTGTCGTCTGGAATAAGGATGGGGAAATGCCACAGGTGGGCGCCGGCAATGTAGAGGGCCTTGGTGTCGGGGAAGGTCGAGGTGGTAAGACGGGCGCCAGTCTGGATCCAGGAACGGATCCAAGGGGAGTCCTGGGCGCCGGAGCCAACGGTGCGGAACCTAGGGGAGCTCTTTCCGGTAAACCTGTGGGGCCCGAAGGCGCCCCAGCAGGGTCAGGCCGCACAAATATTGCACACATGGCGCCATAAAAGGTTGTCAACTGGGCGGGGGTCACTCCCGGACCCGGATGCGTAGGTGTGAAGTGACGTCAGAACCTGCCGTACACGACAATGGAAGACTTGGGAAGAAAGGCCTCTGGAGAAGTCTCTCAAGATGTACAGCGGAATCCTAGGGCGGATTCTTGAAGAGGAGAACCTGCAAGCAGAGGGGACAGAGTCTATGCCACTCGGAGGTGACCAGGAGCCACGGAAGCACAATGCCCACCCTTGGCAGGGAGCTCAGGAGAGTTGATGAGGACCTTGTTGCTGCAGCTATGGGGACCAGGCGACACTGAGGAAGGCCAGGAGCCATGCACGAGCTGCCCCGTGTCGGATGTCGGTGTCTGGGTGGTCGGTGTCTGGCGGGAGCACCAACAAGTCTTGGTAGCTACAACTGGTGTGGAAGACGACAAGATGCAATCATTGGGACCAGCAAGGTGCAAGGGACTCACCAAGTGCAGCAGAGTCAGAACAATAGGTTTCCTGTCATAGGGAGGTGTGACCACCTCCCAGACAGGACTTAGTGTATTGGGCTGGGGTGGGGGAGCTTTCCAGCACCACAAGAATGCATTGAAGGGCACATTTGGTGCCCTCCTTACATACTACGGGTTGAGCCACCTCAGTAACCCTTGGTTCCCACCCTGGCGCAAAACTGGACAAAGGACAGCAGAGTATCCTTCCATCTGTCCAGCCCCTGGTCTCGGAGGGATCCCCGAGTCATTCCAATTCTCTCATTGTGTATTTAAGGGCTACACTGTGGGTAGGTTCATCGTGGAACAAGACTCACCTCTAAAACCAAGACACTCTTCGACGGTCTGGACACTTGGACTTCGTTGGACTTCAATTGGAACAGAGACTTCATCAAGGAAGACTCCTGCTGCTCCTGGTCTCGCTGTTCATCAAGTCTTCTGCCTCGTCTGTGCTTCGCTCAGGTTCTCCAGAAGACCTGTGCGCATCAAGGACATCCGAATTAATCTCCCTTGGAATGAAGGAGTCACTCCCCTGCATCTGCAGGCACCCCAAAAAAGCTGAGCGGTTAGCTGCTCCTGTCGTCCCAAGGACTTCCCAAGACTCAGCAACACAGGTGGTGGTTCTGTGGCTATTCAGAGGCCTGACCTGGTTTCCCTGCAATTTGGAGGACAATATCCCTTGTCGGAGCTGCTGAGACCAAACCCCTGTGCATTGTGTCAACTTGCAGCTTCTAAGGCTTGTTGGCGCTGCACTCCAGAGATCTTTGGGCTACAAGTAGCTCCAGCCTCCAGCACCTCATCCCTCGAAGATCAGCGTCCTCACTGCATCCCTTGCACCGTGGGCCTCCATCTTTGGTGAGCTGCCGGAGGTCCTCTTTCAACACTTGTTCATTTGGCCTGTGGGTCCTCTCGAGGGTCTTCTCTTGCTTCAGAGGGCTCCCCTGCTTCCTTGGGGCCTGCTTTGACTCTCCTGCACTTGGTGAGTCTCTTGGACCTTGCTGGTCCCAACGTTGCTCCTTCATCACTTTCCACGCCTATTGCAGCTGCCAAGGCTTGTTGGTACCCCCGCCGGACACCGACACCACAGCTCCTGGTCTTCCTCAGCTTAGCCTAGTCCTCACTGCTGCAGCGACAAAGTCACCGCCATCACTCCTGCACCTTCTGACATCGGTGGGCATTGCTCTTCTGTACCTCCTGGTACCCTTCGTGTGGCATAGACTGTCCCCTCTGGATTCCACTGGACTCTTGCACAGTCTTCGCCAGCTACAACTTTACTGAAGTCCTCCATTGTGGCCAATGGCCGTTTCCGACGTTAATTTCGCACCTATGCACCCGGCTTCTCTGGATTAGGTATCTTGGTTCCTGGGTTATCCACGGGCAGGGTGACTCTCCAACCTTCTGTCTTTCACGGGGTTTCTTCAGGGTCCACTGGGAAGGGTCCTTCTTCAAAACTGCAATGGCGACTTTCCTGTTGACTTCTATTGAGTACGCTGCTGTGTTTCCACTCTGCACACAGCCTCTGTGGGGTTCTTGGGTACTTACCTGGAGTGGTTCCTTGTGTCCCCAGCTCTTTTGAGTCTCCTGGTCCAAGTCCCAACTTCGGTCGCAGTTTACATTCAACTTTTTTAGTATATGGTTTGGTCTCCCCCTGGAGACCACTGTGTATTGTGCTTACTTAGCAAACACAAAAGAGATGATGGACAGAGCACTGAAACTTTTCAGACACTCACCCCCAGTCACAGATCTGGGTTGAATTCATCATCGATCTTTAGCTCACTTCGCCACCCCAGTTCAGACCCAGCTATATGCAAATCAGTCTTGACCCTGTGCCTCATGGGAACAGTCCAGCCCGAACTACCAAGCTAGGTCTTCCCTGGACCTGAAACAAGCATCCTGCGACCGGTTTCGGGGTAACACCCCTCATCAGCCAGGCTAGCTTGAATCCAGTGGCAAAGTGAGCAAGGGACCCACGTATGGGCATACCCTGCCAACTTAGGGCGAACCACGCAAACACAAAGAGATGAACGGAGCACTGATACTTTTCAGACACTCACCGATCTGGGTTGAATCCATCATCGTTCTTTTGCTCACTTCGCCACCCCAGTTCAGACCCAGCTATATGCAAATCAGTCTTGACCCTGTGCCTCATGGGAACAGTCCAGCCCGAACAGCCAAGCCAGGTCTTTCCTGGAACTATTATGCTTACTTACCTATTTGCAATTGAAGTATTGCTGTGTATTTGTGTTGATCTCCCAGAGTAGAAGATATACCAATGTGCTAGTGAGTGTTGTGTAATAAATAGACATATTTTTATATATATACTGTGTGGTTCTTTTTCGTTTAACCTACACTATATGATTATATCTGGTAAAAGAAGCTGCTTAACACTCCTTCTGGATAAGTCTAAAGGCTGCTCACCAGAGCTACCACTTAGAGAATTTCTATGTTTGTCTAAGACCACTATAATCACCATAAGGGTTGTCTGGATTAGTGCAAGGTGCTTCACTTAAATAAGTGTGCACCATATACTAAGCCTGCCTTGTAGGAAGCTAGCTCTGTATATACTATACCAAAGTGAGGTATAGTGTGCACAGAGTCCAGTGGATCCCCAAAGGGAGGCAGATGTAAAGTTAGATAGAACCTTACTCTCTATTTGTGGTAGTATTTTCTAGAACCAAGCAAGCCTGGCACAGGTAAGCAATAAGTACTTTACAGTAGTAATGCAATTGAAATACTGTTTGAATGATAAGTGAATGATAATTACATATGCACTTTGATTTGATTTACAGTATAGTATGGGTGCAGAGAAATGCAATACTTACTAAATACAGTACATAGATTTGAATAGGCTTTTCAGTAAAATAGCAGGTAAGTAACTTTTGAGATTACTAGGCTTACACAGAGCAGTATACCTAGATGCTACTCTGGGACATTCCCTGAAAACAGGCAAGTACAATCGTTTTTGTTAGATTATGCAATTTTAAAGAATTTCTTTAGTTTCTCAAACTTCACACTTAGAAACTTTTTACAGAAAAACAGTCAATGTTATCCTATGGAGGAAAATAGTGTTATCGGTTTTGAGTTAAGTATTAGGTAGTGGGAGTTGAGGTTCTGGGGGTAGACTCAGGGGTCCCCCAGGGTCAAGGATGCACTCTAGTTACACCCTCAGCGGCACTAGGGCAGCCGGGTGCAGAGTGCTGAGGCCCAATGTTATCCAATGGGGGATAGGGGGCCTCTGGTTGGTGGCTGCTGGCAAGCAGGCCAATGGGTTGTGGGAGCAAAGCTCCTGGACTTTAGCTCAGGGCAAATGGGGAAACAAAGTAGCACAAAAGGTGCACCCTTAGCGGCACCAGGGCGGCCGGGTGCAGAGTGCTGTTTTGACGTCGGACGCCCTGTTGTTTTCAATGGAGAACCTCCGGTTTGGAAAGACACTGCAGGCTTGGGGACGAAGGTCTTGTGGGTGTGACCACCACTTCGAGAGGTAAGTTGGGAAGTTATGGGTTGGTTAGGCACCGTCGGTTTGGGCACACAAGGCCGTGGGGCGTCGGGTGCAGGGGTGCCTTTTGGGGTCGGATCTTCTTACCAGCTCCTGGTCGCGGTTAGGGGGGCCTTCTGGATTTAAGCTGCAGGCGTCGGCTGGAGGCAGGTCTGGGGTCGCCGGATCTCGGGTCAGGATCGCCGGGGTGACCTCCTCGTGGTGTTTGCCTACTCGAGCTCAGGCCGTGGTCAGCGGGTGCAGAGTGGGGCGGATTCGCGGTGTCCGGCCGGAGCCAGAGGTTGCAGGTGAACAAATCCGGTGTTCACGGGAGACAAAGTCTTTGTGCTTGAATGCAGGCAGGTCCTCCGGGGTATTCAAGGTTGCTGGCTGCAGGACACACCGGGATTTGCAGGAGCAGGTTCGAAGGGGAGACAGGCCCGTAGTGCTGGGTCCAAGTCAGTGGGCGTCTTCCTCTTGTTAGCTGCTGCACGGCTGTTCGGCCCTTCTTCTTCTTGCAGGTTCTTGTCTGAGGAAGCAAGGTTCAGGGGTGGCCCTAAATACTAGATTTAGGGGCGCTACAGGTAGGTAAAGGCAGGGACCAATGGGTCCCTTCCTGAGGAGTACACCCCTATTATGCCACCCTCCAGTGGGAGGGGGGCATGAGCCTGTCCCTGGTTAGCGGAGTCCCCCCATCTTCAAGATGGCGTGGACTGAGAGTTGTGCTTCACCTTGCCTCCCCCACCTGATGGGTGGAGTTGGCAGAGGTGGGGACACCTCTCTTCCTCACTTGTTTTTCCCGCCGGTTCTCCCGTCCAAAGTGGGGGTCAGAGCCAGTGGGGACCAGTTGCTGAGAGCAGCAAGTGGCCTGGGGAAGCTCACAAGGCGGCAAGCCTTTGAAGCTTCCCCTCGTGAACCCTGCCCTTCCTGGGGAGGAGGCTTGGCACCTCGTCCCAGGATGTGCAGTGTTTCAGGTCCCAGAGAGCAGCAGGCTCTCGACCCAGGAGTCCAGAAACATGTCTGGTGGTGGCAGCTGAAAGCAGCCACTCAGCCTGGACACTAGAGGTGGGTTAGTTTTCAGGGGGCATCTCTAAGATGCCCTCTGTGTGCATTTTCATTAAATCCCACACTGGCATCAGTGTGGGTTTAATGTGCTGAGAAGTTTGATACCAAACTTCTCAATTTTTGTGCAGCCATTATGGTGCTGTGGAGTTTGTAATGACAAACTCCCAGCACCATACTCTTAATGGCAGCACTGCACTTACAATGTCTACGAATGGACTTAGACACTGTAAGGGTACACGGCTCATGCACCTGCACCCTCACCACTGGTATAGTGCACCGAGCTAGAGGGGTGACTGACCTATGCCAGGGCAGTGGTTTGTAGGCATGGCACACAGGGATGTGTGCCATGTCGACTCTTCACTTTGTTCTGCACCAAAACACGCAGCCTGCAAAGGCAGTGTGTGTGTGTAGAGTACAGGACCTCTAAGGGTGGCACAATACGTGCTTCAGCCCTTAGAGGCCTTCTCTGGTCACAGTGCCCTGGGTACCTGTGGTACCATTTACCAGGGGCTGACCTGTGACCAGAGATGCCAATTGGGTTTAGGCTTCAATGCAGTTTTAGGGAAAGAACATAGGCCCTGGGTACCTGATTAGCAGGAGCCCCGGGCACACTCAGTCAAAGCACATCAGCAATTCAGCAAAAAGTGGGGGCAACCATGCAGAAAGAGGGCACTTTCTCACATGCCTCCTACACAGTGTATATATAAAAATATGTCGATTTATAACACAACACTCACTAACACATTGGTATATCTCCTACCCGGAGATATAATGTAGGAAAGTGCCCCTTTTTGCATGGTTACCCCCCACCTTTTGCCTGACATCTGATGCAACCTGACTTGATGTGCCCTGGGTCCCTGCCAATCAGATTCCCAGGGCCTGTGTTCTTTCCCAAAACTGTACCTTTGTACCCATAATTGGCACATCCCTGGCCACAGATAAGCCCCTTGTAAAAGGTACCATGGGTACCAAGGGCCCTGTGACCAGGGAATGTCTCTAAGGGCTGCAGCACCTATTGGCCACCCTTAGAGGCCCTGCTCCTTAACCCACACACACTGCCACTGCAGACTGAGTGTTTTGGTGCAGAGAAAAGTGAAGAGTCGACATGGCACACATCCCTGTGTGCCTTGCCTGCAATCCACTACCTGAGGCTTAGGTAAGTGCCCCCTCTAGCAGGGTGCACTAGCTCTAAGGTGAGGGCACAGAGGCATGAGCCCTGTACCCCTACAGTGTCTAAGTCCGTTCTTGGACATTGTAAGTGTAGTAAAGCAATAAAGGGTATATGGTCTGGGAGTTGGTCACTACGAACTCCACAGCTCCATAATGGCTTTACTAAAAACTGGGAAGCTTGGTAGCAAACTTCTCAGCACATTAAACCCACACTGATGCCAGTGTTGGATTTAATGTAAAATGCCCACATCTTAGAGATGCCCCCTGAAAATCAACCAGCCCTGGTGTGTTTTCTGAATGGCTACCCACCATTTGCCACCACCAGACAAGTTTCTGCACCCCTGGGTAGAGAGCCTCCGCTCTCTCGGTCCAGAAACAAAGCCCATCCTGGGCAGAGGTGTTATGCCTCCTCCTCAGGATGGGCTGGGTCCACGAAAGGGGAAGCTTCAAAGGCCTGCAGCTTTTGGACGCTGTCCCTGCCTTTTGCGGCCCCAGCAACTGGCTCCCACCGGTTCTGACCCCCAGTTTGGGGGGGGAGAATAGGCAAGAAACCAAGCTAGGAAGAGAGGTGTGCCCACCTTTGCCAATCCCACCCCTCAGGTGAGGGAGGCGAGGTGAAGCACAAATCTCAGTCCCCTCTATCTTGAAGATAAGGAGACTCAGCCAATTAGGGAAAGGCTCATGCCCCCTCCCACTGGAGGTTGGCATAATAGGGGGTGTACCCACCCCAAGGAAGAGACCCATTGGTCCCGACCTGCACACCCCTTTAACGCCCCTAAATCTAGTATTTAGGGGCAACCCTGAACCTTGCTTCCTCAGATTCGAGGAAGAAAGAAGGACCGAAGAGCCGTGCTGACCCAGGAAGGAGAAGAGGACACCAACTGCCTTGGCCCCAGGCCTACGGGCCTGTTCCGTCTACGCCCTGCCTACAGCAATAACCCCGGCGAGTCCAGAAGCCAGCAACCCCCAGAGCCCGGAGGACCTGCCCTGCGACCTTCCAACAAACTCTGTCTCCCGTGAGCACCGGATTTGCGCAACCAAAGTCTACCTCCGAAATCCGAATCCTGTTTACTCCGCGATTCTGCACCACTCTGCACCCGATTCCCACGGACCGAGTACGAGTGGCCCAACACCCCAAGGAGGTCTCCCCAGCGATCCTGACCTGAGATCTGGTGATCCCCGACCTCCCTCAAGACTCCAGACGACACCTGCAACCTCAACCTGAAGGGTCCCCCTGACCGCACCGGAGCTGGTAAGAAAACCCGATGCCAGAAGACACCCCTGCATCCGACGCCCCACGGCCTTGGGTGGCCCAACCGACGGTGTCCAGGCATCCCCCCAGATCCCAACTTACCTCTGCAGCCGGTGGTCGCCTTCAGGAAGTCTCACCGCCCGAACCTGCAGCATCTTTCCGAAACCGAAGGACTCCATTGGAAAGCACAGGGTCCCCGACGTCCGGTTTGCACCCTGCACCAGGCCGACCGAGTACCGCTGGTGGTGCAGCTCCTGTGCTGGTCGTTGGCCCCTACAGTGCTAACCTTAACCCTAGGAGCTTTGCTCTCACACCTGAGTGGCCTGCTCATAAACAGTCCCTAACCAAAGGCCCCCTTAGCCCCATTGGCTAACATTGGTCCCCGGCACTCTGCACACGGCCGTTCCAGTGCCGCTGGTGGTGAAACTTGACTGACCATCTAGACATTGAGGAACCTTGGTCCTAACCCCCAAAACTCACCCTCGTAAGTCATGTACTTACCTTCAAAACCGCTAACACATTTTCCCCATAGGAACCCATGTAAAGAGATTGTGGGCCTAAGAAATGTCTAAGTGTTGAACTGTGTCGTATGAAGAAAAGGGGATTCTTTTGCAAAGAAAAGTCATACTTACCTTGTATGTAGAGATCCTAAGGTGTGATATCTAGCATAACACCCCCAGTACTCCAAGGAATCCAAAAGTATTCCAACAGTAATTACTGTGTAACTTAAACTGATTTCAAAGCATTTACAAATGATAAAGATTGTAATTCCAAGCACAACTGCATTTCCTTGAACAGTCTTGTATTTGAAAGTATATTACACTTACCTGAACCAAGTCCTGCTTGGTTCTAAAATAAAACTTAAGTATACCTTTTTTATACTTACCTAATTGGTCTGGATTCTGTCTTTGAGTGTGTGTATCAGTCCATGGATGAGTGAATACAATAAATGCTTAACACACCCTCTATTAAGCCTAAATGCTCGCCCACACTACCACAAGGAAAGCTGTTAGAACTTACCTAATTTAGCCTCTGCTATACCTCTAGGGACTCCCTGGATTCTGTGAACACTATACCTCATTTTGGTATAGTATATTCAGAGCCAGCTTCCTACATATAAGCAGAAATACACAACAATACTTAAACTGCAAATAAGGGAAGTAGCACAAAATACAGTGGCCTCCAGGGGGAGACCAAAACATATACTAAAAATGTGGAATGTGAACTGCGACAAAAGTCGGGACTTGGACCAGGAGACTCAGAGGAGCTGGGGACACAAGGAAACACCCAAGGTAAGTAGCCAGGAACCCCACGGAAGCTGTGTGCAGAGTGGAAACAGAGTAGCGTACTCAATAGAAGTCAACTGGAAAGTCGTGGTTGCAGTTTTGAAGAAGGACCCTTCCCAGTGGACCCTGAAGAAACCTTGTGGAAGACAGAAGGTTGGAGAGTCACCCCACCTGTGGATATACCAGGAACCAGGATACCTACACCAGAGAAGCCGGGTGCATAGGTGCAAAGTGAAGTCGGAAACCGCTGTAGACCACAATGGAGGATTTCAGAAAAGGTGCCGTTGGTGAAGTTGTGCAAAAGCCCGGTGGAATCCAAGAGTGGACTGTTGAAGAGGGGAACCTGCAAGCAGAGGGGACAGGGTCTATGCCACTTGGAGGTGACCAGGAGGCACGGAAGAGCAATGCCCACTGATTTCGGAAGGTTCATGAGTGATGACGGTGACCTTGTCGCCTCAGCTGTAGGGACCAGGCGATGCTGAGGAAGACTCAGAGCCGTACATGCGCTGTACCATGTCGGAAGTCGACAACCAGGGGCACGGTGTTCGGCGGGAGCACCAACAAGTCTTGGCAACTGCAACAGGCGTGGAAAGTGAAGAAGCAGCAACGTTGGGATCAGCAAGGTCCAGGGGACTCAACAAAAGCAGGAGAGTCCGAGAAGGCTCCGAGCAAGCAGTGGAGCCCACTGAAGCAGGAGAAGACCCTCGAGAGGACCCACAGGCTGAAGGCAAGAGGATCTCGAGCAGCTCACCAAAGATGAAGGCCAACAGTGCAGAGGATGCAGTGAGTACGCAAATCTTGGCAGGAAGAGAAGCTGGAGGCTGGAGCTTCTTGTAGCTCGAAGATTTCAGGAGTGAAGAGCCAACAAGCCTTGGCAATGGCAAGGCTTTGCGCTGCACAGGGGTTTGGTCCCAGCGGTTCCAACAAGGGATTCTGGCCTCAAACATGCTAAGAGGACAGCTCAGGCCTCGAGGGAGTTGCAGAACCAGCACCTGCGCTGTTGAGCCTTTCGAAGTCCATGGGACTGCAGGAGCAGCAGAGCAGTGAGCTTCGTTGTGGTGCATGCAGATGCAGGGGAGATTACTTTGGGTGTCCTTGATGCCCACAGGTCTGTTGAAGATCCTGGAAGAAGCACAGACACAGACCATAAAGAAGACTTGCAGAACAGCGAGACCAAGAGCCAGACGAGGAGCAGGAGGAGTCTTCCGTGATGCAGTCTAGGTTCCAGGCGAAGTACAGCAAAGTCCAAGTGTCCAGACGATCGAATAGTGACGTGGTTTAAAGGCTTGAGTCTTGTCCCACGACGAATCTGAGGACCCACCCACAGGTAAGTCCTTAAATACCCTAGGAAAAGGGTTATGACAACTCAGGGGTCCCTCCCAGAGGAGGGGCTGGACAGAGGGGAGGATACTCCCATGTCCTTTGTCCAGTTTCGTGCCAGAGGGAGAGCCGAGGGCTCTCTGAACTGGCTCAAACCAGAGTATGCAAGGAGAGCACCAAATGTGCCCTTCAAAGAAGTCTGGTGGTGCTGGAATGCGCCCCCACCCCAGCCCAATACACTAAGTCCTGTCTGGGAGGTGGTCACACCTCTCTGTGACAGGAAGCCTTTTGTTCTACCTTTCCCTGCTCGAGCTCCTCTCAGCAGCAGTAGGGCAGAATCGTGTCTGAGGTCGACAGCAGAACTAGCTTTCTTGCAGACCCTGGAAGGCTGTTACTGGGTGTACTGGGGGCTTCCCGGAGGAGCCCCCCAGTGCATGGAATCATACCTCCAACACAGGTAATGGTGTTGGGGTATCATTCCAACGTGTTTGATACCAAACATGCCCAGGTTCGGCACAGCAACTATATAGTTACCCATCGCGTAATGACAGATGGCCACTATTCTTATCAAAATGGCTGGCCGCACTTACCTGGAGAATCGACATCTGGGTTTGTAGGGGTGTCCAGCTCATGCAAGGGCACCCACACACTTATAACCCAGAACCCTGCCTTCAGCATTGAAAGGCTTGCCTTAGGAGTGACTTATAGGTTTTAAGTGTAGTGATTTCAGATATAAGTAAACTTATATCTGTAGTAAGTGGTGCTAGCACCAGCTTACACAGGCTGCAATGGCAGGCCTGTAGTCACAGTTTGAGCGGTCTCTCATGGGCGGCACAATACATACTGAAGTCCTTGGGAGACCCCTGGTGTACCTATGCCCTGGGTAACTTACTACCATATACTAGGGACTTATAGGGGTACACCAGTAGCCAATTGTGGAGGTCCATAAATACTTACCATGGTCACATTTAGGGAAGAAGCACATTGACTGGGGTCCTGATTAGCAGGATCCCAGTCAGACTAGTGAAAAACACACTGACACCAGGCAAAAAGTGGGGGTAACCATGCTAAAAGGATCATACCTTCCTACACCCTGCTCCAATAGGAACAGTTCAGCCCGAACAGCCAGGCCAAGACCTCTCTTAACCAGAACACAAGCAACCCAAGACCGATTTCACCCTGACTGGTGCTCTTCAGTCGCCTTTAGCTTAGTTTCAGTGGTGCAGTGAGCACGAGAGCAATGTCCGAGGATACCCTTTCTGCTTACTGCAGAACATCAAACACACAAAAAGGTGATGGAAGGAATGGTTGCAATTCGTCTAACCACTGGCATGTGCTTGGGGTAGAATTCCAAACCACTGTTCTTTTGCCCACCATGCCACCTCAGTTTGCCACCCAGTCATATGCAAATCAATCTTGACCCTGCTTCCTATTCAAATTACACTTTCTAGACTCTTCTCTCCTCTATCCCTCCCTTATCCTATTAAATAAATCTAACAGATTAACATGTCCACTGCTCAAATTAACAACTTTAATTTTCCTAAACTAATCCACCACTAATCCACTTTGGGTTCCGGAGTAGAGTGCTACCTGCCAAAAAGCACTTCAACGCCTCATCAGGGGTAGTAAGCCCTATATGCACAAGTTACTAACTTGTGTAACGATATATCTGTAAGAGACAGTAGTTAGTGACAGATTCCCCACCTTAGAATATCCCCAGGCGTCAGGCTGGATCCGGAAAGTTTTTTGCGTAGCAGTACCCTTGCGCGTCGGTAGGCGGCGTCGTGCGGCTCCGCGTCCGTCGTCGGCGTCGTGATCGCCGGGATGACGTCGCGGGCAGTGCTCAGGCGCCGCCCCTGCGCGCTGACGTCAGTTCTGTACACGACTTTCCGCGCCAGGAACGCAGAGCCATGCAAGAAGCTGACATAGGTGTCTGAAAAATACTAGGGCCCTGAAAGGGATGTCCTTAACCCTAGAAATCAGTTCGCAGAACGGGGAGGATGGGTGGGGCGGTGAGGAATCTGTCACTAACTACTGTCTCTTACAGATATATCGTTACACAAGTTAGTAACTTGTGCATCTGAAAGAGACACGTTAGTGACAGATTCCCCACCTTAGAATAGATACCCCAGCAATACCAACCCCGGTGGTGGGTCTGCGAACAAAGATCAGACAAGGAAGTCCTGGAGGACAGAACGGCCAAAGAAGCCGTCCCTCCGGACCTGACTGTCAAGGCAGTAATGCTTTGTAAACGTGTGCAGCGAGGCCCACGTAGCTGCCTGACAGATAACCGGCAGCGGAACACCGCGGCCCAAGGCCGTGGTAGCAGCCGTTGCCCTGGTGGAATGGGCACGCAGCCCAACAGGAGGCTCCTTCTTAGCCAAAGAATAGCAGGTCTTGATGCACAAGGTAACCCAGCGGGAGATGGTTCGTTTGTGCACCGCCCGACCTTTTTGGCGCCCACGTAGCCAACAAAGAGCTGGTCATCCACCCGGAAGTGTTTTGTGCGGTCGATATAGAAGGAGAGCGCACGTTTTGGGTCCAGACCTTGGAGCCTCTCTTCCTCTCTGGAAGGATGCGGAGGCGGAAAGAAGGTAGGCAAAGTGATGGTCTGCCCAATGTGGAAGGCAGTAACCACCTTTGGCAAGAAGGACGGACGCGTCCGAAGAACAACCTTGTCTGGATGAACAGACAGAAAGGGAGGTTTGCAAGATAGAGCCTGGAGCTCACTCACCCGCCGAGCGGAGGTGATGGCCACCAGAAAGGCTGTCTTCAGAGTCAGAAGACGAAGAGGACAGTTATGTAGAGGCTCAAAGGGAGCGCACATTAAAAGGTAAGAACCAAGTTCAAGTCCCACTGAGGCATCACAAACGGAACAGGAGGGAAGAGGTGTGTAATGCCTTTTAAGAACCTGTTAACAACAGGGGACTTGAAAAGGGAGGGCTGATCAGGGAGCCTGAGGAAGGCCGAGATAGCACAAAGATAACCCTTGATGGTACCCAGGGCAGAACCCTGTTGGGCCAGACAGAGAAGGAACAGAAGGACCTCAGAAAGAGGGGCAGAAAGGGGATTCACAGCCTTTGCTGTGCACCATGCCACAAATTTGTTCCACCTGCAGGCGTATACCACCTTAGTGGAGGGACGCCTGGCTGCCAGAATCACATCACAAACTTCGGGAGGCAAGTCGAAAGGAATCAACTGCCGCCGCTCAATCTCCACGCAAGCAGGTGTAGACTGGACAGGTTCGGGTGGAGGACCGTCCCCTGCTGCTGCGACAGAAGATCCTCCCGAAGAGGCAGACGGATCGGGGATCTACGCTCATATTGAGTAGCTCGGGATACCAAACTCTTCGAGCCCAGTCCGGAGCCACAAGAATGACTTGGGCCCGGTCGTGCCGAATCTTCTTCAACACTCTGGGTAGAAGTGGTATAGGCGGAAAGGCGTACAATAGACCGCAACTCCACTCGTGACGAAAGCGTCGCCGAGCGAGTGCCGCCTTGGAAATTCCAACGCGCAGAACTGATGACATTGCGCGTTCTCTTCGGTGGCGAATAGATCTAACCAAGGCTCTCCCCACTGTAGAAAGAGTCCTTGCGCCACTTCCGAGTGAAGACGCCATTCGTGATCCATCATGCACCTGCGGCTGAGGTTCGTCCGCCCTGGCGTTCAGGGAACCTGCCAGGTGTTGAACCATCAGGAACATGCCCTGATGTTCCAGCCATGTCCAGAGGCGCAGAGCCTCCTGACAAAGGGTCCACGACCCCACCCCGCCTTGTTTGTTGCAATACCACATGGCGGTGGTGTTGTCTGTGAACACCTGCACTACCTTCCCTTTGACAGAGGGAAGGAATGCCTTGAGTGCAAGTCGGATCGCCCGGAGCTCCAGAAGGTTGATATGGAGCCGGGACTCCGCCGGAGACCAGAGGCCTCTGATCTCCGCCTCTCCCATGTGACCGCCCCATCCCAGAAGGGACGCGTCCGTCACAACTGTGTGCTCTGGCTGGGGAAGGGAGAGGGATCTGCCCATGACCCATTGCCGGTTCGAGAGCCACCACTGCAACTGTTTTGCAGTCCCCTCCGAGATCTGGACGTGATCGGACAGGTTGCCCTGGTGCTGCGCCCACTGGAACTTCAGGTCCCACTGCAGAGCCCGCATATGCCATCTGGCATGATTGACCAGCAGGATGCAGGAGGCCATGAGGCCCAGCAGCCTCAGGGTCATCCGTGCCGAAACCCAGGATAAAGGCTGAAAGATCGGAATCATAGCCTGAATATCCCGGACTCGCCGTTCGGGAGGATAGGCCCGAAACTGCGTTGTGTCCAGAACTGCTCCGATGAAAAGGAGCTGTGGAGAAGGAATCAGATGCGACTTCGGCACATTGATGGAGAACCCCAGCGAGTGCAGGAGTTCGGCCGTAGTCTGGAGGTGGGAGACGACTGCCTGGGACGAGCCCGCCTTCAGCAGCCAGTCGTCGAGGTAGGGGAAGACTGAAACCCCGGGCCGGCGCAGATGAGCTGCGTCCACCGCCAACACTTTCGTGAACACCCGAGGGGCACTGGTAAGGCCAAAGGGAGCACGGTGAACTGAAAATGCACGGGGCCTACCGTGAACCGAAGGTAACGCCGGTGGGCCGGCAGGACGGGGATGTGGAAATATGCGTCCTGCAAGTCCAACGCTACCAACCAGTCTCCAGGGTCGAGGGCAGTCAAGACCTGAGCTAGGGTGAGCATCTTGAACTTCTCCTTCCGGAGGAAGCGATTGACGTTCCGGAGGTCCAAGATAGGACGCATGTCCTCCTTGTCCTTTTGGGCACCAGGAAGTAGTGGGAGTAGCAACCACGCCCTACTTCTGGGGTCGGAACATGCTCGATGGCCCTCTTGGCCAAGAGGGCCGTGACTTCCTTCTGCAGAAGTACCAAGTGATCCCCTGACATGCGGTGGAATTGAGGTGGCATGGCTGGGGGTGGACTCGAAGGGGAGGGAGTAGCCCCTTCGGACAATGTCCAAGACCCACCTGTCCGAGGTGATGGTACGCCAGTGGGGAAGGTGATGGCGGACCCTGCCCCCTACTGGCGTGCTGTGCACCTGAAAGGAGGGACTAGGAGGGTTTGGAGGCCGCGGACGGGTTGGAGGTGGTGGCCTGACCCGCACGCTGGTTGCCCGATCCGCCACGGCGGAATCCACGTCCTCGGCCACGCGAAGACGCCTGCTGCGCGGGCCGGTGGCTGGGCTGCTGACGTGAAGGGCGCCCCTACCGTGGCCACGATAGGGGCGAAAAGCAGAAGTCAGCGGAGGGCGTGTAGCAGAAAGGCCCAGGGACTTTGCAGTAGCCCGTGAGTCCTTAAAGCGCTCCAATGCATGGTCTGCTTTGGACCCAAAAAGACCGACTCCATCAAAGGGCATGTCCATGAGAGTATTCTGGACATCCCCTGAAAAACCAGTGGTTCTCAGCCAGGCGTGGCGTCGTGGCGCCACCGTCGTTGCAATAGACCTGCCCAGCGAGTCGGCGGTATCAAGGCCACATCGTATTGTGTATTTGGCCGCATCCCTTCCTTCCGCAATGGCGCGGGAAAGCAGTGTCTGGACCTCCTCAGAACACTGGGGCAAAACATTCGCCACCGAATCCCACAAGGAGTGGGTATATCGGCCCAAAAGGCAAGCGGTGTTGATGGACCGCAAGCCAGCACTGGAGGAAGAAAAACCCTTCTTCCCAAATTGATCCAGGCGTTTGGATTCCCTATCCGGAGGGCGGTAGGGAAGGCGGTTTGGGAAGCGGAGGCTTGGACAACCAAGCTCTCAGGGGTGGGGTGGACAGAGAGAAACAGGGGTCGCCCGGAGCTGGGCGATGGCGTCGGGACACGTTCCTATCCACAGGAGCCCCTGTGTTGGGCTTGGACCAGGCGCCCAAAGAACGTCAGTGAGGGCGTCGTTAAACGGCAGCACAGTCTCCGTAGAGGAGGCTGCCGGCTGAAGCACCTCTGTCTAAGAGATTAGTCTTGACCGCCACAGTAGGGAGTTGGAGATGTAAGGCTCCAGCCGCCCTACGCAACACCGTTGCAAAATTGGCTCCCTCCTCCGTAGCCACGGGAGGAGACAGCATGCCAGTGTCAGGGGAAGTATCTAGACCACTGGCATCCCCTAGACCCTCTGTCCAGTCCTCATCGTACTGACACTGTTGTGCCAGAGGGTCATCAGACCCCTCCCAGTCCTCCTGGTCCTCCTCAGGTTCAAAATAAGGGGAGGAGGGACATTTGGGACCCAAGGTCTCATCGGCGCCGGAACCGGCGTCGAGCGGCGTCGGTCCGGGTCCATGTCCGGAGCCGGAAGGAACTGGGGGACGACGCCGCCCGGAGCCCCAGGCGGCGTCGAGAACGGCACCAGAGACATCGGCGCCGGCGTCGTTAGGTCGACCGGCGTCGATGGGGGTTGTGGAGCCGGGATCGAGGCCGGGGCCGGAGCCGGTATCGAGGCTGGAGGCACGGGCGACGCCGGGGCCGGAGCCGTCGGCGGCGCCGGAGCAACCCCATCAGGGCCCGCGGGGCCCGAAGGCGCACGGAGGGACCTTGAGGCCCGAAGAGGCGGGCCATGGCCGACAGGAATTCCTGTACTTGGGCCGGATCCGCCCCCGAACCCGGGAAGGGCGGGTATTGCGGGGGCGACTCCACAGGCATGTCCGGGGCCGCGGGGACGGTGCCGGGAGGGGCCTCAGCCGAGTCGCGAGACCGGCGAGGCGAAGTCCTAGAGCGACGATGCTTTTTGGACTTTTTGTGTTTTGACTTACCGGACGAAGAAGACTTCGATGCCGACGACCGGTGTGGACTCCGCGATCGACCCCTGGACCTCTCACGCGACCGGGGCTTCCGCGGAGCCGAATGCTGGGCCTCGAGGAGCTTTCGAGACCGCTCTCGCAAAGCTTTCGGGTTGAGGGCCCGGCAGTCGGAACAAGACTCCGTGTCGTGGCCTCGGCCGAGGCAGAAGAGACACTCCCAATGCGGGTCTGTGATGGACATCATCCGAGCACAGGCGCCGCAACGTTTAAACCCGGGCATCCCTACGACACCTTGAAGTCGATTGAAGAAAAACAGTGAAAAATTCACCAAAAAGTTTGGTCAAAAAATGACCAGGCACTGCTCTTCCCGGATCTGCGCTTGCTGGCGCGGAAAAAGAAGAACTGACGTCAGCGCACAGGGGCGGCGCCTAAGTACTGCCCGCGACGTCATCCCGGCGATCACGACGCCGACGACGGACGCGGAGCCGCACGACGCCGCCTACCGACGCGCAAGGGTACTGCTACGCAAAAAACTTTCCGGATCCAGCCTGACGCCTGGGGATATTCTAAGGTGGGGAATCTGTCACTAACGTGTCTCTTTCAGATAAATACAATTACAATTTTGAACCTGTCCTTCCTGCGGAAGAAGTTCATAAGGCGAAGATCGAGGAGAGAAAGAAGGCCTCTGACCTCTTGCGGCACCAATATGTAACGGGAATAACAACCAGTTCCGATCTCTGATACCAGTACCATCTCTGTGGATTTCTTTTCCAGGAGAACCTGTAATTCCCCTTACAGAATATACAAGTGGTGTAGGACTTATGCCAAAGGGGCGGAGAGAAAGGGGAGGGCATATCCGTTTTGGATAGTTTAGAGCATCCATCAGTCCGATTTAATGCTCTACCACCTGTGAAGGTAAAAGGTGACATGTCCTCCTCCTGGGTAACTGTGCGCCACCAAGTGCAAATTAAAGCGTGTTTAGCGGTGGCTGCAGAGGTTGGGGAAGAGGATTGGGTAATATTTTACTCTTGTGGACCTTGATGCTGGCGGCCAGATCCCCCAGCCTTTGTCTCAAATGGCATGGGAGGCCAGTTTTTGCTTAGGCAAGGTCTGACAAGGTCTCTGCTGAAAACCCCTTTCAAAGCCTCAAAAAGGCCAAAATTGTTACGGAAACTGCTGTGCAGGAGCAGTGCTAGTCCACGGAAGCGTGCTGCTGCTTTGCTCTCCTTGAAGAGCTCCAAGGCTGAGTACACCATATCCCATCAAATGGCATTTGAATCAGGGATTGTTGGAAGTCACTAGAAAATCCTGTTTAACAGATCTGACTGCCATACCCAAACAGTCATTCAAATCCTACCCTGAGGCAATTACATACTTCACAGCGTTCTGACCATTCTGAATTACATGCTGAAGGTTGCCCCTGAGGTGTTCTGGGTCTGCTGTTAAGATCTCCGCCACTGTGTCCAACAACTCATTTGAGTATCTACCCAGGAGGCAACTTGAGTTTACTGAACTGAAAGTGAGATTAGCGGAGAAGAACAAGTTACTTACCTTCGGTAACGATATATTTGTAAGAAACATAGATTAGTTATGAATTCCTCACCTTACCCCCAGGCGTCAGACTGGATCCAGAGAATTTTTTCCCTCAGCAATACCTCTGCGCGTCGATAGGTGGCGTCGGTCGACTCCGTGCTCGTCGTTGGCGTCGTGGTCGCCGGAATGACGTTGCAGTATCTACTTAGATGCCGCCCCTGCGCGCTGACGTCAGTTCTTTACACGACATTCCACGCCAGAAGCACAGAGCCATGCAAGACACTGACCACTGGTGCACGAAAACTAGGGCCCTGAAAGGGAGTCCCTTACCCTAGAAGTCAGTTCGCAGAACGGGGAGGATGGGTGGGGCGGTGAGGAATCCATAACTAATCTATGTCTCTTACAGATATATCGTTACCGAAGGTAAGTAACTTGTTCATCTGAAAGAGACAATTAGTTATGGATTCCTCACCTTACAATAGATACCCCAGCAATACCAACCCCGGTGGTGCGTCTGCGAACCAAGTTCACACCAGAAAGTCCTGGAGAACGGAACGGCCGAAGAAGCCGTCTCTCCGGACTTGGCTGTCCAGGCAGTAGTGTTTGGTAAATGTGTGCAGTGAAGCCCACGTAGCTGCCTGGCAGATGTCATGAAGGGGGACTCCACGTCCCAAAGCAGTAGTAGCTGCCGTTGCCCTGGTGGAATGGGCACGCAACCCTACTGGAGGTTCCTTTTTCGCCAAGGAATAGCATATTTTTATAGAAAGAACGACCCATCGGGAGATGGTCCATTTTTGTACGGCCCGACCGTTCTTGGCGCCTCCGTAGCCAACAAAGAGTTGGTCATCCACCCGGAATTGTCTTGTGCGATCCAGATAGAAGGAAAGCGCACGTTTTAGATCCAGACGATGGAGCCGCTCTTCCTCGTTAGAAGGATGCGGAGGCGGGAAGAAGGTGGGCAAAGTGATGGTCTGTCCTATGTGGAAAGAGGTAACCACTTTGGGAAGGAAAGAAGGCCTAGTGTGGAGGACAACTTTGTCCGGATGAACAGGCAGGAAAGGAGGCTTAGAAGAAAGGGCTTAAAGCTCACTCACCCTGCAGGCAGAGGTGATGGCAACCAAGAAGGCAGTTTTCAAAGTTAAAAGTCTGAGAGGACAATTATGTAACGGCTCAAAGGGAGCGCACATAAGATAAGTCAGAACCAAGTTCAAGTCCCACTGAGGCATAATGAAAGGAATAGGAGGGAAGAGATGAGTAATCTCGGACTAATCGGAGCGGACTGCCGGGCATCGAGAAGCTTTCCGGACCGCTCCCGCAAAGACTTCGGGTCATGGTCTTTCTCCAGGCACCAAAGGCACACGAGGTGCGGGTCCGTGACCGACATCGATTTGTGACAGGAGTCACAAGCCTTGAAGCCGGTCCGACGTGACATCCCTCTGAGTGCACCAGGAGTCGATCGACTCAAAAAAGGTGTCGACAAAAGTCGCAAAAATGGAGTCAAAAAGTGACTCGAGGTACCGCTCTCTCCGGATCTGCGCTGGCTGGCGCGGAAAAAGAAAGAACTGACGTCAGCGCGCGAGGGCGGCGTCTAAGTAGATACCGCGACACCAACGACGAACGCGGAGTCGACCGACGCCACCTATCGACGCGCAGAGATACTGCTGAGGAAAACAATTCTCCGGATCCAGTCGGACACCTGGGGGTAATTCTAAGGTGAGGAATCCATAACTAATTGTCTCTTTCAGATCATGCATTTAGTTTATATTTCCATGCATTTTGACTCTGTCCGGTGGGGTGGTCGGAAACGCATTTGGGTTCAGCCTCCCCGTAGATGCCTGAACAACAAGGCTTTCCGGCGTAGGGTGTTCGAGAAGAAGGGCAGGATCACCAGGAGCAGGTCTGTGTTTCCTAGCTATTTGACTGTTCACTAGTGGGCACGATCTTGGTTTTACCCAGGGGCCCAGCATTGTATAAGCTAAGGCCACATTAAATAGCAGGAGAGGCTCCTTGATTTTCTAGTCATAACAACTATGGAATCCTTGGGTCTAATCAAAAACAAAAAACAAAATTGCAAGGTGAAAAACTACCAGAAGTCAACACAATGTACCAATACGCACCAACTAAGGAAAGCTCCCTTTTTAGGACGAAATCCCTCACTCACCAGAGGTGACATGCTTCATCATATGGGATTCTCCTCTCAAAAGAAAACCTAGTTTCTTTGAGGGCTACAACCCCCTCTCTGAGAGGGAGGAGCTTGATTTTCTAGCCCGGTTGTAGGACCTCTGTAAAGATATTGGTTTTGACCTTAGTGGTGGATGATTAAGTCAAGGACCTCTGCTGTCCTCCACATCACCAATGCAAAGGACTTAGACTCTTCAATGGTAGGAGTAGGGGAGTTTAGGCTTGTGTCAGGCGAGGTATCGAGCCTGATGGAACCTTGTAGATCTAGAAAAAGGTTTTGCTGTCATAAATTTGAATGTTTTCATCATCATTGGGTTCAGGCAGGTCATAATGGAGGAAAGTGTATCGGGATAGGAGTAAGCAAGTGGGCATGAGATTTGAGACTTTGATGGAGGACGCAACATCAAGGAGCCGAAAGTACTATTGGCTCCTCACTAAAATCGGTGGTGCCAGAGCCAGCATTGAAACACGGGGTTCCCGCACTGGTCTTAGTGCCTTAAGGGACATTAGGACTGGTGTCGGTCGGGGATGACCCGAACCAGGGTTTCGGGGCGTAGTTTGCGTTGGGGAAGAATCTGGCTGTCTTAGACAAATTTGGCGCCTCCCCTTAGATCTTTTGGGCCCGTAGGCACTCCAGAGGGATCCGGTAGCATACCAAATAGTCGCAAAATGGGATGCCTGAATTCTATGACCTGTTGTAGAGTTGCCGATGAACCTGGGAATGTGGTTTGTATTGGAACGCAGGCGGCAACCGGTTTAGAGGACGGACACTAAGTTTGTGGCCGGAGGTACCCGGAGCATAACGTGACTCATCTAGGTGGGAGTGGCCAAGCTTAGAATTATTGTGATGCTTCTTTGATTTACCTGATGATCTGGATGTTTAAGATGATCAGTCACAAATCGGCCTATGGAACAAGAAAACACCTGAATCCTTGACTTTGAGTGGGATCGGGCTTTCCTAACTTTCCATCAGTGATCTGCAATGTATTACGTATTGTTACTTACCCGTCGGTGAACTTTTGCCACTTGAAGAATTTTACGGATTCACATGCTGTGCATTATTCCGCCATCTAGTGGTTGGGTCCGGAATTCTTGGAAAAACGTTTGTCCTTCTACTATATTTGTTTTTTGTTGTTGGTGGGCGTCGAAGGACCTCCATTTCTTGATGTCTTTGTGACGTCGTCGTGCTTCCTCCGGAAGCTCCCACCCTTGGTCACCATCTTCAGATTCTTTCCCCCCCCCCCTGTTTCTTACTTCCTCCTTTCATCTTCATTGGCGGAGGAGGGTGGTTTCGCTTGTGAATCCAGAAAATTCTTCAAGCTGCAAAACTACACCGACAGGTATGAAACTATACGTTTTGCAGCGTGAATCTTTTCTGGATTCACATGCTGTGCATAGATTTTGTAGCGGTTTGTTACTACAGTGGTGGCTGGATCAAAGATGAGCATTGATTTAGAAACAGAAATTGTAAGACCATTTGTCCCACTTGAGCTTCCTTGTTCATCTGAATATTAACACAATAGTGCTTTGTGAATGTGTGCACTGATGACCATGTTGCTGCAAACAAATTTCTTGAAGTGGTGTTGTAGGAAAGGAGGATCTGCTTTCATGGTCACCCCCACTTTTTGCTGGTGTCATTATGTTTTCCTGACTAGTCTGACTGGGATCCTGCTAACCAGGAACCCAGTCTCTGTGCTTCCTCCCTAAATTGGACATGGTGAGTACTTAGGTACACTCCAGATTGGCTACTGGGGTACCCTTGTAAGTCCCTAGTATATGGTACTAAGGTACCCAGGGCATAGGTACACCAGGGGGTCCCATGGGCTGCAGCATGTATTATGCCACCTATAAGAGACCATTCAAATTGTGACTACAGGCAGCCTGTGTGAGCTGGTGCTAGCACCACTTACGACAGATATAGGTTTCCCTATATCTGAGGTCACTACACTTAAAACCTATGTCACCCCTAAGGCAGGCCTCTCAATCCTGAAGGCAGGGCTCTGGGTCCTAAGTGTGAGCAGGATACCCCTACAACCTTCGGAGTCCATTCTACTGGGTTGTAAGTCAAACAGCCATTACGACATATAGAGTGGCAATGCGTCATTATGCAATGACCATCTCTAAACTGGCTGTAACTAACCCTGTCATGTTTGGTATCAAACATGTTGGAATCATTCCCCCACACCGTAGATGGTGTGGGAGGTATGATTTCATGCACTGTAAAGCTCCTCCAGGAGGCCTTCAGTGCTCCTGGTACCAGTCTTCCAGAACCGGACACCAAGCTAGAGCTGCTGCCGGTCAGAGACATGTTTCTGCCCTCCTGCTGCTGAGCCAAGCCCGAGGAGTGGAAGGCAGAACAATAGGTATCCTGTCACAGGGAGGTTTGACCACCTCCCAGACAGAGTTTAGTGTATTGGGGCAGGGTGGGGGCGATGGCCAGCACCATTGAGATTGCTTGAAGGGCACATATGGTGCCTTCTTTGCATAATCCAGTTCAAACCAGCTCAGGGAGCCGTCGGCTCCCGCCTTGGCGCGAAACTGGACAAAGGACATGGGAATATCCTCCACACTGTCCAGCCCCTCCTCTGGGAGGGACCCCTGAATCAATCCCAACCCTTTCCTGAGGGTACTTAAGGGCTTACCCGAGGGTGGGACCTTAGATTCGTCGTGGGATTCAATTCTGATATAACTCTGCGTCATCTGCAACGGTCTGGACACTCTGACCGCATCGAGCTTCGCTTTTGGGAACTGAGACCACAATCGGGAAGACTTCGACTGCTCCAGGTCTCATCGTCCCGCAAGTCTGCTGCACCGTCAGTGTCCGTGCTCCATACAGGTTCCTCACAGGGCCTGTGGACATCCAAGTCACCCGAAGGACTCTCCCCTGGAGGGAAGGAGTCACTCTCCTGCATCTGCAGGCACCGCAACGTAACTGACTGATTTGCTGATCCTGGGCTCCTACGGACTCCGACAGATGCAGTAACACAGGTGGCGGTTCTACAACTCCTGCACTGTCTTCAGACCGAGTCTAAGGCCAGTTTCCCTTGTCGACACCGCTGGAACCGAGCCCCTGTGCACCGCATCGGCTGGCCGTTGCTAAGGCTGGGTGACTCATCTCCAGAGATCTTCGGGTCCTTTTAAGGTACTTCTTTAATTCCAGTGGGCTCCCCTGCTTGCTCAGGGCCTGCCCTGACTTACCTAGTCGTGGTGAGTCACTTGGACCTTGCTGGTCCTGACACTGCACCTTCTTCGATTTCTACGCCTGTTGCCGTTGCCAAGGTGTGTTGGTGCCTCTGCCGGACACTGACCCCTGGCTCTCGACATCCAACGTGGGACAGCTAGTGAATGGCTCCTGGTCTTCCACAGCATCGGCTGGTCCACACAGCTTCAACTTCAAAGGCACCGTCAACCATCCTGCATCTATCGACATCGGTGGGCATTATCCCGTGCCTCGTGGTCACTTCTGAGTGGCACAGACTCTGTCCCCTCTGCTTGCAGGTTCTTCTAATCCGGAATCCATCTTTGGGTTCCACCGGACTCCTTCATCATCTTCTCCAGTGGCATCTCTCCCAAAGTCCTCCATTGTGGTCTATGGCGGTTCCCGACGCCACTTGACATCAATGCACCCGGCTTCCCTGGTGTAGGTATCCTGGTCCCTGGGGTATCCACGGGTGGGGAGGCTCTCCAACAATCCATCTTCCACAGAGGTTCTTCAGAGTCTGCTGGGAAAGGTCCTTTCTCTTTAAAATTTCAATTGCGACTTAACCATTGACTTGTGTTGATCACGCGGTCGTGTTTACGCTCTGCACATGGGGTTCCTGGGTACTTACCTTGGGTTGTTCCTTGGGTCCCCAACACTTCTACGTCTTCTGGGTCCAGTCTCGACTTGAGCCGTGGTTCGCATACCACTATTTTAGTATATGGTTTGGTCTCGCCTGGCGACCACTGTGTATTTGTGCTACTTACCGTTCTATTTCCAGAGTATTGTGTGTATTGTGGTTCTATCTCCGGGTAGGAGATAGTACAATTGTGTTAGTGAGTGTTAGTAATAAAATCCCTATTTTTATACCTACACTGTGTGATTCTTTTTTTCACTTAACCTATACCATAAGATTACGTTCTGGTGAAACAACCTGCTTTACACTCCTTCTGGACCAAGCCTGAAGGCTGCTCTCCACAGCTACACTTGGAGAGCTTTCTAAGGTTGTTTAAGACCACTAAATTCACCATAAGGGTTGTCTGGATTATTCTAGGGTGCAACACTTACATAAGGGAGCACCATATACTAAACCAGCCTCTCACAGGTGTGAGAACTAAAAAGACAATGGTTTCTCCTTTCTTCCTTACTGAATGTGTCCATTGAGTGCTTTGTAACATGTGTCCTGCATTTTTGTGGCACAACTGTATAGTTTGGGCTATCCACCTTGCAATTGTGTTCTTGGTCACTGGTCTCCCTAGAAAACTATTTGCAAATGATACAAAAAGTTGCTTTGTTTTTCTGTCAGCTTTTGTTCTTTCGATGTAATACATTACTGCCTGTCTTGAGTCAAGAGTGTGTAATGCCCTTTCTGCATGGTTTTTCGGCTTTTGTAAGAAACTTGGTTTCTGTATCGGTTGGTTTATGTGGAACTCTGAGATAACCGTTGGCATGAATTGTGGATCAGCCCTCATGACAATTCTGTCCTTGTGTACCTGGAAATAAGGTTCCTGTAAAGTGAGTGCTTGCACCTCACTAACTCTGCATAGTGATGTTATAGCCACTAAAAATGCAGTCTTTAGTGTGAGCATTTGTAATGTAACCTTGTGTAACGGTTCAAATGGTGCCTTCATCAATTGGGTGCGCACAATATTTAGATTCCATGTGGTTGCGGGTACCTTTTTAGGGAGTGTGATTCTCTTTGCTCCCTCTAGGAACCGCTTAATGACTGGAGGAGTGAAGAAACTTCTTTCTATGTGACCCTTTGTGTACGCCACTATTGCTGCCAAGTGAACCTTCAAGGACGCATACGTTCGCTTACAATCCAGTAGCTGTGTTAAGCACATTCTATCCTTAGTGTTCTTTTTTTAGAAAACCTTTCTTAAGACACCAGTGTATCGTTTCCATTTTGCTATATAAAACTTTCTGATTGCAGGTCTTCTTGCCTCTCTTAAGACCGCCATTGTATTTTCAGTTACCTTTACGTGTTCAAACTTTAAGTTTTCAGGAGCCATGCTGCCAGGCTTAAAGACTGGTTGTGGGTGAACCACTCTTCCTTTTTGCATTGATAACAGATCTTGTCTGATTGGTAATTTCTGAGTTCTCCCCTGAGATATCTCCATTAGTTCTGAGAAACACGTTGTCTTGCCCATTATGGAGCAATTAGTATCAAAGTCATGCTGCTTATTCTGCATTTGTTGATAACCTTGTGAAGTAGTTGTATCGGGGGAAAAGCGTACGCAAATTTCCCTAACCAGTCTATTCATAGTGCATTCCCCATGGACTGGTGGCAATATTGCCTGGCGGCGAAGCCTTGGCAATTTCGCATTCTGGGGGGTTGCAAAGAGATCTATTTCTGGTGCTCCCCATTTTTGAAAGGCATTCATGGATACTGACTGATTCAGTTTCCATTTGCGAGACCATGAAGCTTGTCTGCTCAGTCTGTCTGCTTCGACACTGTCCTTCCCTGGTAGGTGGAACGCTAAGATCTCCATTTTCCTTGGAATTGCCCAATTCCACATTTCTTGTGCTAATGCACAAGTTACTAACTTGTGTAACGATATATCTGTAAGAGACAGTAGTTAGTGACAGATTCCTTACCTTAGAATATCCCCAGGCGTCAGGCTGGATCCGGAAAGTTTTGCGTAGCAGTACCCTTGCGCGTCGGTAGGCGGCGTCGTGCGGCTCCGCGTCCGTCGTCGGCGTCGTGATCGCCGGGATGACGTCGCGGGCAGTACTTAGGTTGGAATTGCCCAATTCCACATTTCTTGTGCTAATGTTGAGAGCGGTAGCAATTGCGTCCCACCCTGCTTATTTATGAAGAACATGGTGGTTGTGTTGTCTGTTTGTATTAGTATTGTCTTTCCCCAAAGCTCTTTCTGAAAGGCTTTTAAGGCTAGGGATACTGTCTTTAGTTCCAGGATGTTGATGTACTGTATCGCATCCTGCTCTTTCCACACTCCCCTTATTTTGAGATTGTTCATGTGTGCTCCACATACCATCTGGGAGGCATCTGCTGCTATGGTTACAGTTGGAGTTGGTTGTGCAAATGTTCTTCCTTGTGTTATGTTTGCTCTCTTCCACCACGCTATCTCCTCCTGTATCCTTTGCGTGACAACCACTAGATCTTACCAACTCTCTGTTGCCTGTGACCATTGTACTTGTAGCCATTCCTGAAATGGTCTCCTGTGGCGTCTTATGTTTGGTGTCAAAGGGATGCAGGAAGCCATCATATCCAGTAGCTTCCCCACTGCCCTCACTGTCAGAGCTTGCCCCTTCCGGTATAGCGGTTTCTCATTCAACAGTGCTACTGTTCTCCTTTCGCTGGGAAATACTTTCCCTTTAATTGAATTTGTTCTGGCCCACAAGAACATTTTCTCCTGTTCTGGTTCCGGAGATGACTTCTCCAAATGAATTGAGAATCCCAGCTTGTATAGGGTCCCTATTACTTGTTGCATATGCTGTTGGCATCTGTTTTATGAGTTTGCCCTTACTAGCCAGTCATCTAGGTAAGGATACCCATGTATGCCCTGCCTTCAGAGGTTTGCAGCTACTGCTGCTAGGCACTTTGTGAATACCTTTGGTGCTGATTTTATTCCGAATGCTAACACTTTGAACTGGTAGTGTCTGTTGTCTACCACAAATTATTGTTTCTTGTGTTCATGGGGGATGTGCACATAAGTGTCGTTTAATCCTATTGTGGCATGTAATACCCTCTTTGCCATTGTGGTATTACCTCTTGCAGGGTTGTCATCTTGAACCTTTGCATTTTTATAAGTTTGCTCAAAAACCTTAGATCTTAAATAGGACGTAGTGTCCCATCTACCTTTGGAATTAGGAAATATAGTCAGTAATTTCCTTTGTTTTTTCCCCTGTTTGGTACCAACTCTATTGCATCTTTTGCCAACATTTCCTCTACTTCCTTCAGTAGACGAACAAGTTACTTACCTTCGGTAACAATATATCTATAACAAACATAGATTAGTTATGGATTCCACACCTTGGAATTACCCCCAGGCGTCAGACTGGATACGTAGAATTTTTTCTTCAGCAGTACCCCTGCGCGTCGGTAGGTGGCATCGGTCGACTCCGTGCTCGTCATTGGCGTCGAAATGACGTCGCGGTATCTACTTAGACGCCGCCCCTGCGTGCTGACGTCAGTTCTTTACACGACATTCCACGCCAGAAGCGCAGAGCCATGCAAGACACTGACTACTGGTGCACAAAACTAGGGCCCTGAAAGGGAGTCCCTTACCCTAGTAGTCAGTTCGCAGAACGGGGAGGATGGGTGGGGCGGTGAGGAATCCATAACTAATCTATGTCTCTTACAGATATATCATTACCGAAGGTAAGTAACTTGTTCATCTGAAAGAGACAATTAGTTATGGATTCCTCACCTTAGAATAGATACCCCAGCAATACCAACCCCGGAGGTGGGTCTGCGAAAACAGTTCACACCAGAAAGTCCAAAGAAGCCGTCTCTCCGGACTTGGCTGTCCAGCCAGTAGTGTTTGGTAAACATGTGCAATGAAGCCCACGTAGCTGCCTGGCAGATGTCATGAAGGGGGACTCCAAGTCCCAAAGCAGTAGTGGCTGCCGTTGCCCTTGTGAAATGGGCGCGCAGCCCCACTGGAGGCTCCTTTTTTGCTAGAGAATAGTAGGCTTTAATACACAAGACGACCCACCTAGAAATGGTCCGCTTGTGTATGGCCCGACCTTTCTTGGCGCCCACGTAGCCAACAAAGAGCTGGTCATCCACCCGGAACTATTTGGTGCGATCCAGATAGAAGGAAAGCGCACGTTTTGGGTCCAGACGGTGGAGCCTCTCTTCCTCTTTAGAAGGAGGCGGAAAGAAGGTGGGCAAAGTGATGGTTTGGCCAATATGAAAGGATGTGACCACCTTGGGAATGAAGGATGGACGAGTGCTTAGGACAACCTTGTCCGGATGTACAGCCAGAAAAGGAGGCTTGGATGAAAGGGCCTGGAGCTCACTCACTATTCTGGTAGATGCGATGGCTACCAGGAATGCAGTTTTAAGAGTTAAGAGTCTGAGAGGACAGTTGTGAAGCGGCTCAAAGGGAGCGCACATCAAATAGGTCGACCAGATTCAAGTCCCACTGAGGCATTACGAAAGGGATAG
This sequence comes from Calotriton arnoldi, assembly GCA_963921515.1. NCBI lineage: Eukaryota > Metazoa > Chordata > Amphibia > Caudata > Salamandridae > Calotriton > Calotriton arnoldi. The sequence goes on from CAWUFW010003137.1 coordinate 1,044,051, forward strand.
GAGGAAAGAGATGAGTAATGCCTTTTAAGAAACGATTTACAGAAGAGAGAAGGCTGATCAGGAAGCCTAAGAAAGGCAGAAATGGCTGAGAGATAGCCCTTGATAGTGCCAAGAGCAGAGCCCTGCTGGGCCAAAGTAAGGAGGAACAAGAGAACCTCAGAAAGAGGGGCAGAAAGGGGATCCACAGCCTTTGCTGTGCACCATGCCACAAATTTATTCCATCTGCAGGCGTATACCGTCTTAGTGGAGGGACGCCTGGCTGCCAAGATTGCATCACAGACTTCGGGAGGCAGGTGAAACGTCAACTGCCGCCGCTCAATCTCCACGCAAGGAGGTGGAGGCTGGATGGGTTCGGGTGGAGGACCGTCCCCTGCTGCTGCAACAGAAGATCCTCCCGAAGAGGCAGTCGGATCGGAGGATCGATGGCCATGTTGAGCAGCTCGGGATACCAGACCCTTCGTGCCCAATCCGGAGCCACAAGAATGACTTGGGCCCCGTCGCGCTTGATCTTCTTCAGCACTCTGGGCAGAAGTGGTATAGGCGGAAAGGCATATAGAAGACCGCAACTCCACTCGTGATGAAAAGCGTCGCCTAGCGAGTGCCGCCTTGGAAATTCCAATGCGCAGAATTGCTGACATTGCGCGTTCTCTTCGGTGGCGAATAGCTCTAACCAAGGCTCTCCCCACTGCTGAAAGAGACCTTGCACCACCTCCGAGTGAAGACGCCATTCGTGATCCATCATGCACCTGCGTCTGAGTTCGTCCGCCCTGGCGTTCAGTGAACTTGCCAGGTGTTGAACCACCAGAGATATGCCCTGATGTTCCAGCCATGTCCAGAGACGGAGGGCCTCCTGACATAGGGTCCACAACCCCAGCCCGCCCTGTTTGTTGCAGTACCACATGGCGGTGGTGTTGTCCGTGAACACCTGCACTACTCTTCCCCGGACAGAGGGAAGGAATGCTTTGAGTGCAAGACGGATCGCCGAAGCTCCAGAAGGTTGATGTGGACCCCTGACTCCGCCGGAGACCAGAGGCCTCTGATCTCTGCCTCTCCCATGTGGCCGCCCCATCCCATTAGGGATGCGTCCGTCACCACTGTGTGTTCTGGTTGGGGAAGGGAGAGGGATCTGCCGTTGACCCAATCCTGGTTCGTGAGCCACCACTGCAATTGTCGTGCAGTGCCCTACGAGATCTGGACGCAATCGGACAAATTCCTCTGATGCTGCGCCCACTGGAACTTCAGGTCCCACTGCAGAGCCCACATATGCCACCTGGCGTGATTGACCAGCAGGATGCAGGAGGCCATGAAGCCCAGCAGCCTCAGGGTCATCCTGACCGAAACCCGGGATAGAGGCTGAAAGATCGGAATCATAGCCCGAATATCCCAGACTCACTGTTCGGGAGGATAAACCCGAAACTGCGTCGTGTCCAGAACCACTCCGATGAAGAGGAGCTTCTGAGAGGGGGTCAGGCGTGACTTCGGCACGTTGATGGAGAACCCCAGCGAATGCAGGAGATGGGCCGTAGTCTGGAGGTGGGAGACGACAGCCTGGGGCGAGCCCGCCTTTCCACAGCCAGTCGTCGAGATAGGGGAAGACTGGGAACCCCTGATCTGCGCAGATGAGCTGCGAGTACCGCCATCACTTTCGTGAACACCCGAGGGGCGCTGATAAGGCCAAAGGGGAGCACGGTAAACTGAAAGTGCTCGTGGCCTACCGTGAACCGCAGGTAACGCCGGTGAGCCGGCAGGACGGGGATGTGAAAGTAAGCGTCCTGCAACTACAACGCTACCATCCAGTCTCCAGGGTCTAGGGCAGACAAGACCTGAGCAACATCTTGAACTTCTCCTTCCGGAGGAAGCGGTTGACGTTCCGGAGATCCAAGATAGGACGCAGGCCTTTGTCCTTCTTGGGCACCAGAAAGTAGTGGGAATAACAACCACGACCTACTTCTGGGACAGGAACGCGCTCGATGGCTCCCTTGGCCAAGAGTGCCGAAACTTCCTGTTGGAGAAGGGCCAGGTGATCCTCCGACATGCGATGGTACTGAGGTGGCATGGTAGGAGGGGTAGTCTCGAAGGGGAGGGAGTAGCCCCTTCGGACTATTTTCAAAACCCACCTGTCTGACGTGATGGTGCGCCAGTGGGGGAGGTGATGGCGGATCCTGCCGCCCACTGGCGTTTGGTGGCCCTGAAAGGTCAGACTAGGAAGGTTTGGAGGCTGCTGCAGAGGGGGATTGGCCCGCTCGCTGGTCCCCAGAACCACACAGGTGGTTCCCACGTCCCCGGCCATGCTGTGGTTGAACAGTTTGCGCTGGCGTGTGGCCCTGGGCGGGACGTAAACCCCTTCCGTAGCCACGAAAGGGGGGAAAGGCAGACTGCGCAGGGCAGGTGGTGGAGAGGCCCAAGGACCTGGCCGTAGCCCGTGAGTCCTCAAAGCGCTCTAGCACGTTGTCCGCCTTGTCGCCGAAAAGGCGACGGCCATCAAAGGGCATGTCCATAAGGGTGGGTTGGACATCCCCGGAAAAACCAGTCGAACGCAACCAGGCGTAGCGTCGAAGGGCCACTGACGTTGAAATCGTCCTGCCAAGTACGTCGGCGGTATCCAGCCCACAGCGGATGGTAAACTTCGCTGCGTCTCTCCCCTCGGCAACGGCACAGGAGTGTGTGGCCCGGGCCTCCTCCGGGCACTGAGACAGCACCTGCGCCACCGTATCCCACACAGAGTGGGTGTAATGGCCCAACAGACATGTAGTGTTTACCGACCGCAGTCCCAAGCTGGCGGAAGAAAACATTTTCTTCCCAAGGTGGTCCAGCTTTTTGGATTCCCTTTCCAGTGGTGCGGTAGGGAAGGCGCCCTTGGAAGTGGAAGCTTGAACCACAAAGCTCTCCGGGGTGGGGTGTTGGGAGAGGAAAGTGGGGTCGCCCGGGGCCGGGCGGTGGCGTCGGGCAATCATCCTATCCACAGGAGCCCCTGTGTTGGGCCTGGACCAGGTGCCCAAAAGGATGTCTGTGAGGGCCTCATTAAACGGAAGCAGGGGCTCCAAAGAGCTTGCAGCCGACGGAAGCACCTCTGTCAGGAGGTGTGAGAAAGTGCCCTCTTTCTTGCATGGTACGCCCCCACTTTTTGCTGAATTGCTGATGTGCTTTGACTGAGTGTGTCCTGGGCTCCTGCCAATCAGGTACCCAGGGCCTGTGTTCCTTCCCTTAAACTGCATTGAAGCCTAAACCCAATTCGCATCTCTGGCCACAGGTAGGCCCCTGGTAAATGGTAACCTTGGTACCCAGGGCACTGTGACCAGAGAAGGCCTCCAAGGGCTGCAGCACTTATTGTGCCACCCATGGAGGCCCTGTACCCTGACACACACACACTGCCTTTGCAGGCTGCGTGTCTTGGTGCATAACAAAGTGAAGAGTCGACATGGCACACATCCCTGTGTGCCATGCCCATAGACCACTGCCCTGGCATACCTCAGTCACCCCTCTAGCTGGGTGCCCTATGCCAGTGGTGAGGGTACAGGTGCATGAGCCCTTTGCCCCTACAGTACCCAGGTCCATTCCTGGGCACTGTAAGTGCAGTGCTGCCATTAAGAGTATATGGTGCTGGGAGTTTGTCATTACGAACTCCACAGCCCCATAATGGCTACACTGAAGACTGGGAAGTTTGGTATCAAACTTCTCGGCACATTAAACCCACACTGATGCCAGTGTGGGATTTAATGTAAAATGCACAACAGAGGGCATCTTAGAGATGCCCCCTGAAACTCGACCAACTCCCAGTGACCTGACTGAGTGGCTGCCGAGGCTGCCGCCCCCAGACATGTTTCTGGACCCCTGGTTCGAGAGCTTGCTGCTCTCGGGGGCCTGAAACAATGCACATCCTGGGACGAGGTGCCAAGCTTCCTCCCCCAGGATGGGCAGGGTTCACGAAGGAGAAGCTTCAAAGGCATACCGCCTTTGTGAGCCTCTCCAGACCACTTGCTGTACTCAGCAACTGGTCCCCACTGGTTCCACCCCTCCCTTTGGGCGGGAGACCCGGCGGGAAAAACAAAGTGAGGAAGAGAGGTGTGCCCACCTCTGCCAACTCCACCCCTAGGGTGGGGGAGGCGAGGTGAAGCACAACTTCGAGTCCCCGCCATCTTGAGGATGGGGGTACCCAGCCAACCAAGGACAGGCTCCTGCCCCCCTCCCACTGGAGAGTGGCAGAGTAGGGGGTGTACCCACCCCAGGGAAGGGACCCATTGGTCCCTGCCCTTTACCTACCTGTAACGCCCCTAAATTCAGTATTTAGGGGCACCCTGAACCTTCCTTCCTCAGATCCCGAATCCAAAAACAACCAGAAGAACAAGAAGAAAGAAGACCAGCCATGCAGCTGCTAACAAGAGGACGACACCAACTGACTTGGCCCCAGCCCTACCGGCCTGTCGACCCTCGAACCTGCTCCTGCTAAACCCCGGCCTCTTCAGTGGTCAGCAACTTCAAAAATCCCGGAGGACCTGACTGCCTTGCTCAACTAAAAGACTGGGACTCCCACGAGCAGTGGTTCTGCTCAAAGCATCTGCAACCCCAGGCCAGCCTGAGACCGCGGATCCTGCCCACTCTGCACCTGCCGAGCCCGGCCCGAGCTGAAGTGGACAAAGACCACGAGGACGTCCCCCCGGCGACTGTGACCAAGAATCGAGCACCCAAGGACTCCCCTCGACGCTCCTGACGACGCCTGCAGCCCCAATACCAGGGACCCCTCCAACCGCGACCAGCAGAGGGTAAGATTTCCGACGCCTAAAGACACCCCTGCTCCCGGCGCCCCACGGCCTCCTGTGCCCAACTCCTGGGTGCCTACCCTTCCTACAGCTTCCCAACTTACCTCTCGAAGTGGTGGTCGCACCTGAAGAATCACCGTCCCCGAGCTTGCAGCCTTTGTTCGTCTTGCAGCTTTCCCATTGAAATCCATTGGGCGCCCGACGGCCCAAAAGCCCACTGCACCCGGCCGCCCCAGTGCCGCTGAGGGTGCACCAACTACCCTGTTCGACTTCCCCACTTGCCCTGAGTAAGTGGCCAGGAGCTTTGCTCCCACAGCCAAGTGGCCTGCCTGCCAGCAGCCACCAACCAAAGGCCCCGCGCCCGCCATAGGCGAACGTTGGGCCTACTCTCTCTGCACCCGGCCGCCCCTGTGCCGCTGAGGGTGCAACAACAGTACAAACCTGAACCTGGGAGACCCCTGAGTCTTGCCCCAGAACCTTAACTCTGCCAGCCGAGTACTTACCTGAAAGCCGATAACTTGCATTTTCTCCATAGGGTAACATTGACTGGTTTTCACTTGGAAATTCTTCTAAGTGTCGAGTTTTGGAACTTTGAAATATTCACTAAAAATCGTCCGAATATCAAAAACGAAATTACTCACCTGTCCTCAGGAGAGATCCCAGTGCTGGATCTAGGTGCCCAGCACTGACTAGAAAAAGTGATTACAACTGTGATTTTCCGATAACTTGATTTTCCTCCATAGGATAACATTGCCTGGTTTTTGCCAGAAATTCTTCTAAGTGTCGATTTTTGCAACATACAAATATTCCTTAAAAATCGCTTGTGTAACAAAAACGATTTCGTTCAACTGTTTACAGGAAATGCACCATGGCTGAATCCAGGATCCAGCCCTGAGTAAGAAAAACGTTCGTAAAGTAATTCTATTACGGTTTACTTAAAAATCCCATTGAGCTCAATGTTATAGTATACCAAGCATTGTGTTGCCTATTGCAACACCTGTGCCATATTGCATTTAAAGTCTATTGTTCATTGAAAGTATTCAACAAACAGCATCTTATTTTGAGAAAGTATTTTTATGCAAACCTGTGGTTCTAAAATAAAACAACAGTATTTTTTTTATACAAAACAATTGGCCTAGAGTTCAGTTCTTGAGTGTGGTTTCATTTGCTGACTGAGTGTGTACATCAAATGCTTTACACTGTCCTCTGATACTGCCTTACTGCTCGACCAAGCTACCACTTTAGAGAGTAAGGTTCTATCTAACTTTAACCTCTGCCAACCCTCTGGAGACCCTTGGACTCTATACACACTGTACCTCACTTTGGTGCAGTATATATAGAGCCAGTTTCTTACAGGAGGTTAGTCCTGACTGCCACCGTAGGAAGCTCGAGGTTGAGAGCCTCGGCCGCCCTACGCAACACCACTGCGTATGATGCTCCCTCCTCCCTAGCCACGGTAGGAGGAGACAACATGCCAAGGTCTGGGGAGGTATCCAGACCACTGGCATCCCCTAGTTCCTCTCTCCAGTCCGGATCGTACTCCAACTGGTCTGACAAAGGGTCCCCAGACCCCTCCCAGTCTTCCTCACCCTCCTCTGGCTGCCAGGTTGGCTGAAAATGGCCAGGGTGGAACACAGGGGCAAAAGTACCCATCGGCGCCGGTCCGGCTCCGTATCCACATCGGGTTGGAAGCCGGGGTCAACGCCTGCTGGGGGGCCAGCCGGCGTCGGCAGTGGGCGTGGTGCCGGTGGAGTCGGCGCTGGTGGAGGTGTCACAAGGTCGACCGGCGCTGATCCGGATCCAGGCCTGGATCCAAGGGAGCCCTGCGGTGCCGAGGCAGGAGCCGCCGAAGGCCTGGGGCCCCCAACCGAGTCTGTGGGGCCCAAAGGCGCGCCGGCGAAGTCGGGCTGCCCAAAGATGGCGTGCATCGCTTCGTAAAAGTGGCGAAGCTAGGCAGGGGTCGCTGCCGGTCCCGGGAAGGGAGGGAAGCCCGGAGTCGACCCTGAAGGCTCCGCACGCAGAGCCACGGGAGTGGCACCACCCGCACCCTGCGTCACCTTGGCCGACGGACGAGGGGAAGTCGAAGAGCGACGATGCTTCTTCGACTTCTTCTTATGCTTCGACTTACCTGACCCCGCGTGTGAAGACTATGAAGAAGAGTGATGATGACTCCGCGATCGGTCCCTCGACCTCTCACACGACCGGGACCTTGCGCGATGCGGAGCCGACTGCCGGGCCTCGAGGAGCTTTCGGGACCGCTCCCGCAAAGGCTTCGGGGCCATGGTTTGGCAGTCGGAGCACGACTTGGGGTCGTGGTCGCGCTCCAGGCAGAAGAGGCACACGAGGTGCGGATCCGTCACCGACATAAGTCGAGTACAGGAACGGCAGGCCTTGAAACCGGGCATCTCTCGTGCACCAGGAGTCGGATTAGACTAGAAATAAAAGTCGACAAAAGTCGCAAAAAACTCAGTCAAAAAGTGACTGGGGGTACCGCTCTCTCCGGATCTGCGCTTGCTGGCGTGGAAAAAGAAAGAACTGACGTCAGTGCGCGAGGGCGGCGTCTAAGTAGCTACCACGACGTCATCCCAGTGACCACGACGCCGAACGCGGAGTCAACCGACGCCACCTTCCGACGCGCAGGGGTACTGCTGACGAAAAACATTCTGGATCCAGTCTGACCCCTGGGGGTAATTCTAAGGTAAAGAATCTATAACTAACTGTTTCTTTCAGATACATTAGCTCTTTTCCCAGCGGTGAATGTTATAATAGAATCTGCTGGGACTGACCCCTTAATGTAATTTGAATCCTTTGAGGAGTGTTTGTACTTTTTCTCTCCTCGAGGTGTAACTGCCTTGCAAGGGGTAGGTTCCTTAAAAGCTTCTTTCCCTTGATCTAGCACACTTGGTAGCATAGGGAGAAATTGGTTTCTAGATTGTGTAGGCAGGAGAGTCTCTATAAAAAGCATGATTGGGGTTTTTCCTCCTGAAGTTGGACTCCATATGTTTCTGCTGCCTTCTTAATGCACAAGTTACTAACTTGTGTAACGATATATCTGTAAGAGACAGTAGTTAGTGATAGATTCCTTACCTTAGAATATCCCCAGGCGTCAGGCTGGATCCGGAAAAGTTTTGCGTAGCAGTACCCCTTGCGCGTCGGTAGGCGGCGTCGTGCGGCTCCGCGTCCGTCGTCGGCGTCGTGATCGCCGGGATGACGTCGCGGGCAGTACTTAGACGCCGCCCCTGCGCGCTGACGTCAGTTCTGTACACGACTTTCCGCGCCAGGAACGCAGAGCCATGCAAGAAGCTGACACAGGTGTCTGAAAAATACTAGGGCCCTGAAAGGGATGTCCTTAACCCTAGAAATCAGTTCGCAGAACGGGGAGGATGGGTGGGGCGGTAAGGAATCTATCACTAACTACTGTCTCTTACAGATATATCGTTACACAAGTTAGTAACTTGTGCATCTGAAAGAGACACGTTAGTGATAGATTCCTTACCTTAGAATAGATACCCCAGCAATACCAACCCCGGTGGTGGGTCTGCGAACAAAGATCAGACAAGGAAGTCCTGGAGGACAGAACGGCCAAAGAAGCCGTCCCTCCGGACCTGACTGTCAAGGCAGTAATGCTTAGTAAACGTGTGCAGCGAGGCCCACGTAGCTGCCTGACAGATAACCGGCAGCGGAACACCGCGGCCCAAGGCCGTGGTAGCAGCCGTTGCCCTGGTGGAATGGGCACGCAGCCCAACAGGAGGCTCCTTCTTAGCCAAAGAATAGCAGGTCTTGATGCACAAGGTAACCCAGCGGGAGATGGTCCTCTTGTGCACCGCCCGACCTTTTTGGCGCCCACGTAGCCAACAAAGAGCTGGTCATCCACCCGGAAGTGTTTCGTGCGGTCGATATAGAAGGAGAGCGCACGTTTTGGGTCCAGACGGTGGAGCCTCTCTTCCTCTCTGGAAGGATGCGGAGGCGGAAAGAAGGTGGGCAAAGTGATGGTCTGCCCAATGTGGAAAGCAGTAACCACCTTTGGCAAGAAGGACGGACGCGTCCGAAGAACAACCTTGTCTGGATGAACAGACAGAAAGGGAGGTTTGCAAGAAAGAGCCTGGAGCTCACTCACCCGCCGAGCGGAGGTGATGGCCACCAGAAAGGCTGCCTTTAGAGTCAGAAGACGAAGAGGACAGTTATGCAGAGGCTCAAAGGGAGCGCACATTAAAAAGGTAAGAACCAAGTTCAAGTCCCACTGAGGCATTACAAACGGAACAGGAGGGAAGAGGTGAGTAATGCCTTTTAAGAACCTGTTAACAACAGGGGACTTGAAAAGGGAGGGCTGATCAGGGAGCCTGAGGAAGGCCGAGATAGCACAAAGATAACCCTTGATGGTACCCAGGGCAGAACCCTGTTGGGCCAGAGAAAGAAGGAACAGAAGGACCTCAGAAAGAGGGGCAGAAAGGGGATTCACAGCCTTTGCTGTGCACCATGCCACAAATTTGTTCCACCTGCAGGCGTATACCACCTTAGTGGAGGGACGCCTGGCTGCCAGAATCACATCACAAACTTCGGGAGGCAAGTCGAAAGGAATCAACTGCCGCCGCTCAATCTCCACGCAAGCAGGTGTAGACTGGACAGGTTCGGGTGGAGGACCGTCCCCTGCTGCTGCGACAGAAGATCCTCCCGAAGAGGCAGACGGATCGGGGGATCTATGCTCATATTGAGTAGCTCGGGATACCAAACTCTTCGAGCCCAGTCCGGAGCCACAAGAATGACTTGGGCCCGGTCGTGCCGAATCTTCTTCAACACTCTGGGTAGAAGTGGTATAGGCGGAAAGGCGTATAACAGACCGCAACTCCACTCGCGACGAAAAGCGTCGCCGAGCGAGTGCCGCCTTGGAAATTCCAACGCGCAGAACTGATGACATTGCGCGTTCTCTTCGGAGGCGAATAGATCTAACCAAGGCTCTCCCCACTGTAGAAAGAGTCCTTGCGCCACTTCCGAGTGAAGACGCCATTCGTGATCCATGATGCACCTGCGGCTGAGTTCGTCCGCCCTGGCGTTCAGAGAACCTGCCAGGTGTTGAACCATCAGGAACATGCCCTGATGTTCCAGCCATGTCCAGAGGCGCAGAGCCTCCTGACAAAGGGTCCAAGACCCCACCCCGCCCTGTTTGTTGCAGTACCACATGGCGGTGGTGTTGTCTGTGAACACCTGCACTACCTTCCCTTTGACAGAGGGAAGGAATGCCTTGAGTGCAAGCCGGATCGCCCGGAGCTCCAGAAGGTTGATATGGAGCCGGGACTCCGCCGGAGACCAGAGGCCTCTGATCTCCGCCTCTCCCATGTGACCGCCCCATCCCAGAAGGGACGCGTCCGTCACAACTGTATGCTCTGGCTGGGGAAGGGAGAGGGATCTGCCCATGACCCATTGCCGGTTCGAGAGCCACCACTGCAACTGTTTTGCAGTCCCCTCCGAGATCTGGACGTGATCGGACAGGTTGCCCTGGTGCTGCGCCCACTGGAACTTCAGGTCCCACTGCAGAGCCCGCATATGCCATCTGGCATGATTGACCAGCAGGATGCAGGAGGCCATGAGGCCCAGCAGCCTCAGGGTCATCCTTACCGAAACCCAGGATAAAGGCCGAAAGATCGGAATCATAGCCTGAATATCCCGGACTCGCCGTTCGGGAGGATAGGCCCGAAACCGCGTCGTGTCCAGAACTGCTCCGATGAAAAGGAGCTGTGGAGAAGGAATCAGATGCGACTTTGGCACATTGATGGAGAACCCCAGCGAGTGCAGGAGTTCGGCCGTAGTCTGGAGGTGGGAGACGACTGCCTGGGACGAGCCCGCCTTCAGCAGCCAGTCGTCGAGGTAGGGGAAGACTGAAACCCCTGCCCGGCGCAGATGAGCTGCGACCACCGCCATCACTTTCGTGAACACCCGAGGGGCACTTGTAAGGCCAAAGGGGAGCACGGTGAACTGAAAATGCTCGGGGCCTACCGTGAACCGAAGGTAACGCCGGTGGGCCGGCAGGACGGGGATGTGGAAATACGCGTCCTGCAAGTCCAACGCTACCAACCAGTCTCCAGGGTCGAGGGCAGTCAAGACCTGAGCTAGGGTGAGCATCTTGAACTTCTCCTTCCGGAGGAAGCGATTGGCGTTCCGGAGGTCCAAGATAGGACGCATGTCCTCCTTGTCCTTTTTGGGCACCAGAAAGTAGTGGGAGTAGCAACCACGCCCTACTTCTGGGGTCGGAACATGCTCGATGGCCCTCTTGGTCAAGAGGGCCGTGACTTCCTTCTGTAGAAGCACCAAGTGATCCCCTGACATGCGGTGGAATTGAGGTGGCATGGCTGGGGGGTGGTCTCGAAGGGGAGGGAGTAGCCCCTTAGGACAATGTCCAAGACCCACCTGTCCGAGGTGATGGTGCGCCAGTGGGGAAGGTGATGGCGGACCCTGCCCCCTACTGGCGTGCCGTGCACCTGAAAGGAGGGACTAGGAGGGCTTGGAGGCCGCGGACGGGTTGGAGGTGGTGGCCTGACCCGCACGCTGGTTGCCCGATCCGCCACGGCGGAATCCACGTCCTCGGCCACGCGAAGACGCCTGCTGCGCGGGCCGGTGGCTGGGCTGCTGACGTGAAGGGCGCCCCTACCGTGGCCACGATAGGGGCGAAAAGCAGAAGGTAGCGGAGGGCGTGTAGCAGAAAGGCCCAGGGACTTTGCAGTAGCCCGTGAGTCCTTAAAGCGCTCCAACGCATGGTCTGCTTTGGACCCAAAAAGACCGACTCCATCAAAGGGCATGTCCATGAGAGTATTCTGGACATCCCCTGAAAAACCAGTGGTTCTCAGCCAGGCGTGGCGTCGGAGCGCCACCGTCGTTGCAATCGACCTGCCCAGCGAGTCGGCGGTGTCAAGGCCACAACGGATAGTGTATTTGGCCGCATCCCTTCCTTCCGCAATGGCGTGGGAAAGCAGTGCCTGGACCTCCTCAGGGCACTGGGGCAAAACATCCGCCACCGAATCCCACAGAGAGTGGGTATATCGGCCCAAAAGACAAGCGGTGTTAACGGACCGCAAGCCAGCACTGGAGGAAGAAAAACCTTTCTTCCCAAACTGATCCAGGCGTTTGGATTCCCTATCCGGAGGAGCGGTAGGGAAGGCGGTTTGGGAAGCGGAGGCTTGGACAACCAAGCTCTCAGGAGTGGGGTGGACAGAAAGAAACAGGGGGTCGCCCGGAGCGGGGCGATGGCGTCGTGACACGTTCCGATCCACAGGAGCCCCTGTGTTGGGCTTGGACCAGGCGCCCAAAAGAACGTCCGTGAGGGCGTCGTTAAACGGCAGCACAGTCTCCGCAGAGGAGGCTGCCGGCTGAAGCACCTCTGTCAAGATGTTAGGCTTGACCGTCAAAGTAGGGAGCTGGAGACGTAAGGCCCCAGCAGCCCTACGCAACACCGTACCAAAATTGGCCCCCTCCTCCGTAGCCACGGGAGGAGACAGCATGCCAGTGTCAGGAGAAGTATCCAGACCACTGGCCTCCCCTAGACTCTCTGTCCAGTCCTCATCATACTGACAGTTGCGTGTCAGAGGGTCATCAGACCCCTCCCAGTCCTCCTGGTCCTCCTCTGGTTCAAAATAAGGAGGAGGAGGGACAGTTGGGACCCAAGGTCCCATCGGCGCCGGAGCCGGCGTCGAGCGACGTCGCTCCGGGTCCAAGTCCGGAGCCGGAAGGAACTGGGGGACGACGCCGCCCGGAGCCCAGGGCGGCGTCGAGAACGGCACCGGAGACATCGGCGCCGGCGGAGGTGTCGTGAGGTCGACCGGCGTCGATGGGGGTTGTGGAGCCGGGATCGAGGCCGGGGCCGGAGCCGGAGCCGGGATCGAGGCTGGAGGCTCGGGCGACGCCGGGGCCGGAGCCGCCGGCGACGCCGGATCAACCCCATCAGGGCCCGCGGGGCCCGAAGGCGCACCGGAGGGGCCTGAAGGCCCGAAGAGGCGGGCCATGGCCGACAGGAACTCCTGTACCTTGGCCGGATCCGCCCCCGAACCCGGGAAGGGCGGGTATGACGGGGGCGACTCCACAGGCAAGTCCGGGGCCGCGGGGGCGGGGACGGTGCCGGGAGGGGCCTCAGCCGAGTCGCGAGACCGGCGAGGCGAAGTCCGAGAGCGACGATGCTTCTTGGACTTCTTGTGTCGAGACTTACCGGACGAAGAAGACTTCGACGCCGACGACCGGTGTGCACTCCGCGAGCGACCCCTGGACCTCTCACGCGACCGGGGCTTCCGCGGAGCCGAATGCCGGGCCTCGAGGAGCTTTCGAGACCGCTCTCGCAAAGCCTTCGGGTTGAGGGCCTGGCATTCGGGACAAGACTCGGTGTCGTGGCCTCGGCCGAGGCAGAAGAGACACTCCCAATGCGGGTCGGTGACGGACATCATCCGCGCACAGGCGCCGCATCGCTTGAAGCCGGGCATCCCTACGACACCTGAAGGCTGGAAAAAAAAACAGTGAAAAATCACCAAAAAGTATGGTCAAAAATTGACCAGGGCACTGCTCTTCCCGGATCTGCGCTTACTGGCGCGGAAAAAGAAGAACTGACGTCAGCGCGCAGGGGCGGCGTCTAAGTACTGCCCGCGACGTCATCCCGGCGATCACGACGCCGACGACGGACGCGGAGCCGCACGACGCCGCCTACCGACGCGCAAGGGTACTGCTACGCAAAACTTTCCGGATCCAGCCTGACGCCTGGGGATATTCTAAGGTAAGGAATCTATCACTAACGTGTCTCTTTCAGATTACCTGATTTATAAACCCCAACGTCATCCAGTGGTAACAGCCTTGAAGGATATGTGTCGATAGCCTCTTCATAAGAATCTGCTTCGAGATCCTGCCATTGTGCTTCTTGATATTCTGGAGCCTCAGAACCTATGTAAGTTTGTTCTTCATCCTCTTTGTAGAAGATTTCCTCTTCCTGTTCCTCCTGAGACTCAGGAGTTAGGGGAGGCTATATGTCCTCGACGCTTTTTACCCCTTGCTTTATCGTTAAGCTCTTAGTAGGGATTCAAAATTGCTTTAGACTTTCGTCAAAGTCCTTTTTTCTCTGTAAAATGCTAGCCATTTTGGCCTTGAGCCTTCTTCTCTTCCTCTCTATCTCTGATGCTTGTATTTCGGTGTTGAGAGTTTCAGATTTTCTCTTTGTTGTTAAAGGATCTTTTGTAGACGGTGCTGCCGGTGAACCGTGTCTTTCAGATATTGACCGCTCCTGTTCTGACATCGATGTGTCTTTTCCTTGTCGTCCTTCGATGGCTTGGATTTTTCGGGGGTCTTTTCGAAGGATCCGATGGTGTTTTTGTCTCAAGGTGTGACTGAGGTCATCGAGTGCTTGGGCGCCGAGACTTCCTTCCAGGACATAGAGTCTGTCTTTCGGTAAGTGTCTAATTTTTTAGAGGACGATGGTTCTCTTACATCTCGAGAAGACTTCATACCCCCTTGTCTTTCGACTTCCACGACTTGGAAGTCTCTCCTTCTGGTCCTTCTGTGACGTTCTCCTCCTCGTCACTTGAGAGGCCCAGATTCAGTAAGGACGGTGCTGTAGGTTGGCCCTGCATGTTGTAGTTGGCCCTTCTCTGCCTCTCTCAACCTCAGAGTCTTCGGTGTAAACGCTGAATACGCGTTGCAGACTTCACTTTGGTGATCTACCAGCAGGTAGAGGTTGCAGACCGGATGTTGTTCCTCCTAGTCGAACTTGTGATGGCAATTTTTGCTGAACTTGAACAGTGTCTTTTCCATCACCACGCACAGGGAGCCCCCTGTACATGCATTCTCCGTAGTCGAAGAGGTACTCACTTTCTACACTAGAATTTCTTTGGTACCTTCTTCTGCTGTTCGGTTGACTTTTGATGTCGTTTATTCGAGAATGTTCTCTCCAAAGTGTTGGAGCTACTTTCGCATAGATCCAGACCCAACATCGGGAAATAATAATGTGAAGATGGCGACCAAAGGTGAAAGCTTCTGGAGGAAGCACAACAATGTCACAAGAGGAAACCAAATGGAGGTCCGTTGACACCCAACAACAATAACGCACAGCATGTGAATCCAGAAAAGATTCACGCTGAAAAACGTGGCTTTTGAGATCCCAGGTTGCCTTCAAATTCATCTTCGCACACTTGTCGCCCAATATCGAATCGAGTGAGGAGTACAGACACCAGAGACAGACCTTGCGAAGGTCCATCACTAGCATCTGTTTATGGCAAACCTTACAAGGTTTAAACCTTGTTGTTCTTAGAAAGGACATGTGGTTTGCACACTGAAAACATTTTGAGAAACAAATTTGTCATCTCCGGATCAGCATCACAAGGTGTGGAAATAAAGGAACTGACATCAGCATGCTAAGGTCGCGCCTATGTACGGGCCCAGCATCTTCCTGGGCGGGAGGAGCCCAACCCATAGTTGGATGACATCACCTAACGAAGCGTGAGGGAACCGTTAAAGGAAAGTATTCAGCCTCAATCTGGCGCCTATTTACAAGGTAAAGAGTCTGCAGTTAGAAGTATCCATCAGAACTCCTGTTTTCAGATTTCAAAATTATCTGACAGACTGTTTTCTGCCCTGCATAGGCACTCAAATCTGCTCCTGTTAAGGGCAACAGTCCAGTACATCTCCAGGTTGAGATAGGAAGGAAACAGCCAGATATTGAATTGGGGTGTAAGGAAGTAATTTCTCGATGGGGAAAATATATTGTGAACACTCATCATTTGAATTCCTTTTATGCATACATAGTACACCTGGGTACAATTCCAAATACAATTATTCATGACATTCTTTGAGAATTCATAAAAATGTTAACATTTATTCCAGACTTTAAGAATAAACCTACCAAAGTGAATTTCTATTTTTTCCCTTTGCTCTTTCTGAATCATCAGTAGGTTTTCTTGAGCAGAAGAAAAAAAATCTGGGATTCCAGAATCAAAATGATAAGCAAGCACTGTATCTAAATACTGCGGATTCTGAATGAGAATGAACTTCTCTATGGATGCATGATCACTTAAACTCATGTACCCAAACCTCAATGCTTGGATTATGTCACAAATTACCAGTCCTGAGAATCTGGCTCTTAGCTAACAGAAGGGTTTGTTGTAACAATGGCATCAAATATTTTTGTAGTATAGATGGGGCTAGGGTCATATCTATGCTCGACTGTTTTTAGTACGTGAAGTAGTTTCGTATGATTAACAAACATGATGAAGGATCTAAACCTTCCAGTGTAATAGAGTCCAATTCTCCATTCAGCTGCCACATGCCTTCTATTTGCCTGGAGACCCAAACCAAAACATTCATTTGGTAGGTAATATTTTCTTTAAATTAAGGTTTATTAGATATAACTTCACATTTCCAGCAAAAAAAGATAATTTACTGTGATCATTTATCTGTAATTGCACTGCTTACCTGATCGAATTCCCGCCCACTTGCAAGCTGAAGAACGTAAACCATGTTATCTCCTTTCATTGGTGGTAGTGGCTCCCATGTGACCTCACAACAGTTATTTTTCAGCTGTTGTACTCTGGGTGCTGGAAAATAGAATGCATTAATTTTGATAAATGTGAACACGTTTGGTTGTCATGAAACTATTCCTCATTAAAGTGGATAACATAGTGCCTATCACATTCATCATCATACCCTGAAGAACAAGTTATGTCAGTAATGCTCTTTCTGCTAAATATTCTATCTAACTACAGATTCCTCACCTTTAGAAAATCACCAGGAGTCAGACTGAATCAAGAAGATTAAACAACATTGCTCCAGCCACCAATAGGTGGTGTTGTGCAGCTCCGCAAAAACTTCTTTCCACCCCAAAACTGGCGTAGGAGTCACATATAAGTGACAACCCTGCACACTGCCAAGTTTCTTTTTTTACTCAGTCTGCACCCTTGGATGCAGAGCTCAACAATAATCAGTGATACCAGTGTGCAGATTCCTAATTTGAGACCTTTTTAGATTAGAAAGGAGACCATTCTACTGAATGGGGAGGCGGAGGACAGTGAATAATCTGGGGTTAGATAGAGTACCCAGCATAAAGAGCACTTGCAAAGGTAAATAACTTGATCTTCTGATGGACACTTATATTCATGGACTCCTCACCTTTAGAATAGATAATAAAGCAGTACCTCCCAAGGTAGTGGGTCTGTGGAATGGCTCAAAAAAGCCTGCGAGATGACACAAAGGGCAACATTTCCTTCTCTTTGGACCTGGCTGTCAAGACCGTAGTGCTTCACAAATGTGTGAACAGACAAATGGCAAGCACGTGGCAATGCAAGAATAGCAGCCTTGGCCTTGGTGGAATGGGCCCTCCATCCTTCTGGAGGCTGTTTCTTGGCCAGTGCGAAGCAGATCTTGATGGTGAGAACTATCCACCTTGACAAAGTCTTTTCTGCACTGCCTTGCCTTTCTTTGCCCTAGAAAATCCCAGAAAGACCTGATAGTACACCCAGTGGTCTTTAGTGCGATAGGTGTAGAAGCTTAAAGCTCTTTGAGGTTCTAGTCGATAAAGTCTTTTCTCTTTCAAGGGGAGAGGCAGGGGCAAAGAACATTGGAAAGGTGAAGGATTGTCAAAAGTGGAAAGAAGTAACAACCTTAGGTAAAAGGATGCCTTGGGTGAGAACTGCCACTTTGTCTGGGAAAAAGATGGTGTAAGGTGGCTGCACTGAGAGAGCTTGGAGCTCGCTCACACAACAAGCCGAAGTCACTGCGACCAGAAACACAGTCTTTAGAGTTAGGGGACGTAGTGACAGCGGTGCATGGGTTCAAATGGTGTGCACATTAGGAAAGAGAGGTCCAAAAATGGATCTCAGTGTGGCATCAGAAAGGGTCTTGAAAAAATTAAACAAATCAAATCTTTAAAGAAAATCTTACCACGATTGATATGAACAGGGACAGTTGGGCTGGTAAATGTAAAAGGGCCAAAAGAGCTGACAGATCACCTTTGCCCAATGTCCTTGCTGGTACCAGAGATAAAACGAACAATAGACCACCTGACAGTTTGGTCTGCAAAGTATCAGTATTGTGGGTAGCACACCAGACCACACACTTGTTCCAGGGCTCGGCGTAGACACACTTAGAAGGATGACACCTGGCATTCACAACTTTGGGAGGAAGACTAAATGCTGTCAACTGCGGCTGGTCAACCTCCACGCATGGAGGTGCAGATTGAGGTAAAGGACTCTGCCTTTCAGCTGCGATAGGAGGCTCTCCCAAAGTGGTAACCTGATTGGAGAACATATGCTCATGCCCAGAAGCTCCGGGTACTACACTCTATTTGTCTAATCTGGAGCAACTAGGATGACTTGGGCTCGGTCATTTCAATCTTTGTCAGAACCCGCAACAGGAGAGGTAGTGGGAAAAGTGTACAGGAGTACCATGATCCACTCTAGCCAAAATATGTCTCCGAGAGAGCCTTTTTGGAAACTCCAACATGCAAACGTTTTGACATGCATTCTCTACAGAGGCGAAAAGATTTAGTTATGGTTCTACCCATATGGAGGATGCCCTGTGCCATGTCAGAGAGACTTGTCATCCTTAGGCACCGCTGGCCGAACGTGTCCACTCTGGTGTTCAAAGATCCCACCAGATGGTTCTCAACCAGGGGTTCGCCCTTGTGCTCCAGCCAGCTCCAGAGGCGAAGCGCACAGGACCTTACCCTGCCCAGCTTCTCACAATTCCACATGGCGAGGTGTTGTCCAGGAGAACCTGAACCAGGCTCCTTTTGATAGACATTAGAAAGGCCTTCAGCGGCAGGCGAATGGCCCGCACCTCCAACAAGTTGATGTGGAGACAGATCTCTGCTGGAGATTAGAGTCCTCTAATCTCCATTTCTTCCAGATGACCAATACCAGTGATGCATCTGTCTCCACTGTCAGCTCTGGGTGGGACAGAGAGAGGGGTCTACCACCATTCCAACTGCAGTTGAGCTACCACTGCATGTCTTTTAGCAGTCTCCTCTAAACCTGGATGGAATCTGAGAGGTTCACTGGGTGGTGGGCCCACTGAGAATTCAGGTTCTACTGCACAGCATGCATATGCCACCTGACAGTCGACGAGCAGGATGCAGAAGCATCAGAGCCACGCTCACTGACACTGAAATATTGGGATCATATCCTGAATGAACTGGACTCTTTCTGGTGGAAGGAAGGCCCAAAACTGCACTGTATCTAGGAAGGTGTCAAGAAAGGGAAGCTCTGCAAAGGAGTTAGATCTGACTGCGGCAAGTTAATTGTGAAGCCCAACAATGTCAAGAGGTGCGCCGTCATCTGGCGATGGTCCACGACTGACTGTGATGAGCCCATCTTCAATAGACAGTTGTCGAGGTAGGAGAACATGGGAATCCTCAACCTCCGAAGGTGTGCTGCAACCACCACCATCACTTTTGTGAATACCAGAGGGCCACATGGGAGCGCAGCAATCTGAAAAAGCTCCTGGCTCACCATGAACCAAAAGAAGTGCCTGTGGGAGTCCAGGAGGAGAACATGAAAGTAAGTGTCCTACAGGTTCAAAGTCGCCATCGAGTCGCCTGGATACAGGGCAGACAGAATTTGGGCTAGCATGACCATCTTGAATTTGTCTTTTTGCAAGAAGGCACAGATCTAGAATAAAACCTCTGACCCCCTTTGGAACATGGAAATAACAGGAGTAACTTGTCCTTATTTCCTGGGCCAGGACCCTGTCTATGGCTCCTTGGACCAAAAGAGCCTGCACTTCTTGGAGCAAGATGGACAAGTGCTCCTCTAAGAGATGTTCTGATGTGGGAGAGAAGAGCGGTGGGTCTAAAAGAAATGACAGGGCATAACCATGTTGGACAATCTGGAGGACGCACCTTTCATATGTTATAGTTTGCCAACCCTTAAGGAAATATCTGATCCTGCCTCCGACTGGGTGGTCTTGTGCCGCAAGGAGCAAACTAAAGCAGCTTGGAGGCAGATGCTGAAGGGGTAGGTGACTGGTAAATTCACTGACCTTGATGGCCTGGGAGTTGTCTATTTGATTCCTGCCCCTGAAAGGACTGTGGATCCTGTTGTGGAGTGGTAGGCTCTGGCATGGGTGGTACACCAACCCTCTAATTCTTCAAATTGTTCAAAACTGGTGCGGATGCTGTCAAGCAGGGATAGAAAGGCCTAGGGAAGGCGCTACGGCTCAGTTTTCTTTAAAACAATCCAACGCCAAATTGCCTGCACATCTACATATAAATTGTAATCATCCTAATGTTGAGGAAAATACAACCCATCTTGACCACTGACATCCCAAAAACTGGCTACTGATACTCTTACGTAATACGAACCAAAAAATTTTGGGAGCACAGCGATGCAGCTCCAAGATACAACTATGGTTCTTAGTTGGAATGAACTAGGGCCGGGTGTGCCGGCATGGCGTGGAGACATGACCTTGGTCTAGCCACAGATGGATTTGGCTTGGAGTGGGAGAGGACGATAGGACGGAGTTGTCCTCTACAACTGATATCTATGACTCAGGGACTGGTGTGGATTTTGGTGCGAAATTGGAAGCTGGCTTTGGCATTAGAGAAGAATCAGAGGCGGGTTCTGGAGGCACAGATGGTACAGAGGGTGGACCCGATTGGAGTCCTCCGCGGATCAGTAGGGTCCGTACGCTCGCCAAAGGGAGCCAGAAAGGTGGTGAAAGGCTCTCTAAAGGCTTCCATTTGTTGCAACATCAGAGCAGGAAACTTGAGATGCATACGGATCAGTTGCTGAATCAGCTCTTCGGTGGGGGACCGAGAGTAAGAACACGAGGCAACCTGATGCCCTTGTGACATTTCAGGTTGAGAGTGGCGTGAATGGGACGAATCCAGTTTGGTCCTCTTGTGCTTCTGCTTCAGTTTCAGCTCACCGGAAGACTTGCAACTTCTATGACGACCTGTCGCTGGAATGCTTTCAAGAGTGGTAACGGGTCTGCGCCCTCAACTTTGAGTAACAGCGGGATTACCAAGTTTTCTTTCAATGATCGGCAAAGGTTGACTTAGCGTTCCCAGATTTCCTTCAGGTTCAATACGGCACACTCTTTGAAGTACTTGAAGTTGTGTGCTAAAACAAGAGGCAGACCTTGTAGGGATCTGCCACAGACATTTGCGTGCAGCAGGCTCTAAGGCTCTACAAGGCTTAAACCCTGTAGTTTTAGGACATACATAGTCCCCTTGCCCACTGGAAAAAGAATTTTGAAGAAAACAAATTTGGCAACTGGTGAGGAAAAAGATAGAAGCGAGTCCGGATCTACATACGAAGGCAGGGAAAGAAAGGAACTGACAGCAGTGTGTAGGGGTAGCACGTATATACAGCTCTATTTGTCACTTCCAGGGCAGAACGAAGCCAGCGAGGGGCCGAACAATGGCACCTACTGGTGAGCAGGAGCAATGCTGTTAAATCTTCCGGATTCAGGCTAGCACTGTCATGTGTATCCTATATAGCCACTGTTGTTTCCCTATGTCAGCCTAACTCTGCACATTGTAGGCCACTTTTGCTTTGCACATTGCCAAATGTTACGCTTGTTTTTGTGCGAAATTGCATCTTCACACATAGCCAGCACATGTTTTTGCATTTTGTTCTTCTCCTGGAATTGAGTCGGAACAGGCAAGGCAAAGTCAAACAACATTGCTCCTTGTTATTTTCTGTGGTCAGACACTAGCACCTAGACAGAATAGAAAAACGCAGCAGCTGTTTTTGTACACACCTTTTTTTATATAACCTGATACGTGTCGTTCTAAAATCGCGGACCCTTGGTAGAGAGAGGAAGGGATGCAGAGAGGATCATTAAAGGTGATGCAGATTTTCTATGTAACTCACATCCTAAAATACCTTATTTCTGCATCTTGCCTAAGATCCACAAATTCGGATGTCCGCCACCTGCAAGACCTATTGTTTTGGGAATTGGCTCTTTACTTGAGCCTCTCTCCCAATTTGTTGACTGGTTTCTGAGACCCATGGTAGTAGAGATGCCTTCCTACTTACAAGATAGCAAAAGTATTAACCCTGTTGACTGATTTTCAGTTTGACATTGACAAACACTATTTAGTGTTGTATGATCTGGAATCACTATACACTAATATCCCCTAAGAGGATACTCTTTAGACAGTGAAGGGTTTTCTGGAATTGAGAGAGAGGGATGATTTGGAGCCTAACTCTTTTGTAATGGACTGTGCCACAATAGCAATGAAAGAAAACTACTTTGTGTTCCCAGACCAATTATATTGGCAAGTGACCGGGACTTCCATGGGCAGTACATTTGCCCCAAGCATGGCAAATTTGTACATACACAACTTTGAGACCACTCATATATATCCTCCAGGCAATCCCTTCCAGATGAACCTGAAAACCACTTTCACCTCACCTGTAAATATAGCAAAGAGTCTGCTTTTTCTTGACTTACTACTATACTCCAAACAGGGAGGGATTTTCTCAGAGTTGTACAAAAAACGATGGCTTGTCACGTGGTCAGGATGGGCCTGGTAAGGAACACCACCATTTACACGCTCATGTTTCTTAAGTTGCCTCCTCTTTTACACACAATGACTTTTGACATACATTTGCGTGCTTGCGTGACAATGCAGGATAACATTCTCTGAATCGCCATTGCTTACATTTCCACTTCGTAGGCACACTATCACGACACTTTGAACATTCAGTACAAGGGATAAAGTTCACTGCGCAGTCCGGTAGGTGACGAAGCTATCAACCTAGAATAAACAATTGCAGCCTTACTGGGGTTTCGACATGGCCACATGGGTGCTGTTTATAATATATACAGGACCACTTCCTTGTTTAGGTGAGGGGAGCACTCAGCTGACATTGTGAAGTCACTGCATGCTAGAATTCCTGTGTACCAACACGAAGGATGTCCAACTCTACACAAGACGAACAGCCTGATGACACTTACCCGAAGGTAATGGGGACTTATACCACCCAGACAGAGATCAGGTAGATCACCCACCCAAGGCAAACTAGGTTAGGAAGCCTAGGTAGGCGTACACTATACACAGTATTTATATGCCAGCATATATTCACTGCTTTAGCACAATGGTGGAATTGTTCGTCTTTTTCACTATTCTCACAATTCTAATTACGCTACTCTGTTTCATTCTATTGATTATCGCAGCGCACCTATTTTCTATAAGAATCACAATGCTTCAATAAATATTGAAACGCCTGTCAGAGTATTTCTTGTGTATTTCTTTGGGTATGCATGAGAGTCCAAACGAACGGGTTCTAGATCGGTTACCACGATTTGTTTGGGGGATCATGGTTGTCGTGTTCTATGATTGCGCACACATTTGTTACCCTGTAAGGTTAGGGGTGCAGAATGGTACACTGTGAGGTAGCAGGACTATAGGCCAACATATCCTGAGGGTGTGCACGGAATCAGTCTGGCACAATCATGACGTTTATGTTGTCTAACAAACGCACAGTTTTACCGGAAAAGTACAATCTGTACGACAGGCACGCAACTCCTTGCTGTCATATGACAGTTTACATCCCCGTGCCTTGCGTAACAACCGGCCTACGGGTCAGTTCCTAAGAATAACGAGGACCTGCACAGAGGTTGATACAATCAAAAAGTATGTAGCAGAACTAAGTAATAGCTTAACACAGACATTACCCAAAGACATTAATTAAAAGAGCGGCCAAAAGGACCAGACACAATCACAGTGACTCTCTCTTAGAGATTCCCCCTAAACGGACAAACTGGTACATGTGAGCACCTTAAACCACTTAACAGACCCCCTAAAAAAATCTGTCAACAGAAACTGGCGTATCATGAATACAGGTGACACACACCTTGAAAAGCAAAGTTTGAGCTGAAAAGGAGCAAGAACATTAAGGGCATAGTAGTACGCATAAGACCTCGGACGACCCAGGGTAACCACCAGGATACTTTATGGACACTACCCCACGTTAAGGGACACTTCCTATGGAGGTCGTGCTCTGTCTGCCATCTCATGCAATCACAAACACAGATAGATCTGGGTTTGAAAACCCCATGGATGTTACATAACCACACAAATTGCAACACTAGTGGGGTGATCTATTCAATTACTTGTTCATGTAAACTCCAATATGTGAGCAATACAACTCGCAAAATTAAGACTAGAGTCCAACACTAAGCTAACCAGAAACTACCTAACGTCACAACATACCAACTATGACACCAAATGAACGATCATCAATAAACCACACAACACCACACACATATGCAGCCATATGCAGCCTAGATGATTTGCTGTTTGAGAGAGAAATGGCGTTATACTGTGGACTGCACTAGTTTGACTTGGTCCGTCCCATTGACAGTCTCTTAATAACCACACCTGTTGAGGCGGACAATCAACCCAGGGTGGAAGGCTAGCGGAAAAAAGCATTTTTTCACATACACTCCTCTATCCATCGGGCTAGATGTACTTTTTTGTGATTAATATTGATTGGGAGCAGTACGTACAAAAACAAACACACAAACTCAGCACAAAGTTGACCAGTGTTATTAGACTCAATCAGAGAATTATGCAATAAACATAATGCCGAACTACAAGTTGTTGCACCTGTAGTTTTCTTAGGCAGTGTACAAATTACCACTAAGAATTTGCACTGCAGCCTAGTCTGGTTAATAAAAGAATTATCAAAGGTCACTGACAAATTCAAGATGCCAACCATTTCCCACTAGGCACATATCACAGTCATTTGTTACAAAGAATTCACTATAAGCAGGATGTGGTACTGACTAAGAGCCAGTAAGATAAAACCCTTCATCTTAGCCTTCCAAACGTAAATTTGAGTCTGGAAATAATTACTACAGAGAAATACCCAAAACAATGGTATAGGAAACATTTTATTATGCATTTAAAATGTGAACTGGACATTAGATTTTATTTAATAAATACTATCAACAGTCTATTAAAATTCAATGCGCATCTCTCGCTATTAACATGGTTTACAGTGTCTACTGCTTCTTCTCTTCGTGGCATATTGCTCATTACTTTAACAGCAATTATTAATACTGTTCAACTTTCAAGCTCTTTATCATCAAAGCCTCATGTTTCCAGCTTTCAAAGCTCATTACTTTCATGGCCAACAAATGCTTTGGCATTTCTGCTGTGTACAGTGGGGCTTTTTATAGGCTAAATTGTGAACTTTAATTTGTATGAACTTCACATCTTTTCACAATGATATTTCATCATCAAATGTACTGGTGCTTACTACTGGCACCTAGAAAGATCACACACACACACAATCACACACATGCACATACACACCCACCTGCGCGCGCACACACAGTTGGAGAAGAGGATTGGAGAAGCACAGCCATAATAAAAGCAAGCAGACGCTGAATACATGAGAAAATAAATTGGAAATCACGTTTTCTAGTTATCATGATGTATGTGCAAATCCAAATGTTTGATTAACAGATGTTAAAAAAGGGAATAGTTCAAACAGTGGCTACTGAATGTCCATGCATAGCACAACTAGAAAGACCAACTACAGGATTAGAGAGTCTTCAACTAAGTCCTCGATGAAAGCGAAAGGAGTGGGAAGGATGGCCAGGTAGCCATCACTAGCTAAATAGGGAGTTGTATGCTGCAAGTGGCCTCAGTCTCAGGGTGTGGAAGAACAAGTTACTTACCTTCGGTAACAATGTATTTGTAAGAGACATATATTAGTTATAGATTTCGTACCTTAGAATTACCCCTAGGCGTCAGACTGGATCTGGAGAATTTTTCTTCAGCAATACCCCTGCGCGTCGGTAGGTGGCGTCGGTCGACTCCGCGTCCGTCGTCGGATTCGTGGTTGCTGGGATGACGTTGCGGTGCCTACTTAGACGCCGCCCCTGCGCGCTGACGTCAGTTCTGACACGACTTTCCACACCAGAAGCGCAGAGCCATGAAAGACACTGACCACTGGTGCGCTACAACTAGGGCCCTGTAAGGGAGTCCCTAGCCTAGAAGTCAGTTTGCAGAGCGGGGAGGATGGGTGGGGCGGTAAGGAATCTATAACTAATATATGTCTCTTACAGCTACATCGTTACCGAAGGTAAGTAACTTGTTCATCTGAAAGAGACTATTAGTTATAGATTCCTTACCTTAGAATAGATACCCCAGCAACACCATCCCCAGAGGAGGGTCTGCAAACCAAGTTCACACCAGAAAGTCCTGGAGGACAGAACGGGCAAAGTAGCCGTCCCTCTGGACTTGACTATCCAGGCAGAAATGTCTGGTGAACGTGTGCATAGAAGCCCACGTGGCCGCCTGGCAGATATCGAGGAGTGGAACTCAACACGACAAAGCAGTGGTTGCCGCCGTAGCTCTAGTGGAATGAGCTCTCAGCCCCACTGGAGGTTCCTTTTTAGCCAAAGCGTAACAAATCTTGATACAAAGGACTACCCATCGAGAGATGGTACGCTTTTGCACAGCCCGACCTTTGTTGACACCCACATAGCCAACAAAGAGTTGATCGTCCACCCGAAATCCTTTATGCGGTCAAGGGAGAAAGACAGCGCACGTTTCGGGTCCAGACGGTGGAGTCTCTCCTCCTTGGAAGGGTGTGGAGGCGGGAAAAAGGTGGGCAGAGTAATAGTCTGTCCAATGTGAAAATGAGTGACAACTTTAGGCAGGAACGAGGGCCTTGTTCGAAGCAGCACTTTGTCCGGATGGACCGAGAAGAAAGGGGGCTTAGAAGAAAGAGCCGGAAGCTCACTTACCCTGCGAACAGAGGTGTTAGCAACAAGAAAGGCAGTCTTAAGAGTGAGAAGCCTGAGAGGACAATTGTGAAGAGGCTTGAAGGGAGAGCACATAAGGTAAGTCAAAACAAGGTTCAAGTCCCACTGAGGCATTATGAAAGGAGATGGAGGAAAGAGATGAATAATGCCTTTAAAGAATCTACTTACAATAGGGGACTTGAACAAGGAGGGCTGATCTGGTAGCCGATGAAAAGCAGAAATGGCTGCCAGGTAGCCTTTAAGAGTGCCCAGAGCAGAGCCCTGCTGGGCCAAAGAAAGAAGGAACAAAAGAACCTCAGAAAGAGGGACAGAAAGGGGATCCACAGCCTTTGCTGTGCACCATGCCACATCGACAGGCGTATTCCGTCTTACTGGAGGGATGCCTGGCTGCCAAGATGACATTACAGACTTCGGGAGAAAGGTCAAAAGCTGTCAACTGTTGCCGCTCAATCTCCACGCAAGGAGATGGAGGCTGGACAGGTTCGGGTGGAGGACCGTCCCCTGCTGCTGCGACAGAAGATCCTACCGAAGGGGCAGTCTGATCGGAGGATCGATGGCTATGCTAAGGAGCTCGGGGTACCAAACTCTTCGTGCCCAATCCAGAGCCACACGAATGACTTGGGCCCAGTCGCGCTTGATCTTCTTCAGCACTCAGGGCAGAAGTGGTAGAGGCGGAAAAGCGTACAGGAGGCCGCAGCTCCACTTGCGATGAAAAGCGCTGCCGAACGAGTGCCGCCTTGGAAACTCCAACGCGCAGAAAAGCTGACATTGCGCGTGCTCTTCTGTGGCGAACAGATCTAACCAAGGCTCTCCCCAGTGCTGAAAGAGACCTTGTACCACTTCCGAGTGAAGACGCCATTCGTGATCCACCAGGCACCGGCGGCTGAGTTTGTCTGCCCTGGCGTTCAGAGAACCTGCCAGGTGTTGAACCACCAGGGTAATGCCCTGATGTTCCAGCCATGTCCAAAGGCGAAGAGCCTCTTGACAAAGGGTCCAGGACCCCACCGCCTTGCTTGTTGCAGTACTACATGGCAGTAGTGTTGTCTGTGAACACCTGCACTGCCTTCCCCTTGAGGGAGCGAAGGAATGCTTTCAGTGCCAAGAGAATCGCCCGGAGCTCCAACAGGTTGATATGGAGACCGGACTCAACCGGAGACCAGACTCCTCTGATCTCCACCTCTCCAAGGTGGCCGCCCCATCCCAGAAGTGATGCATCGGCCACCACCGTGAGGTCTGGTTGGGAAAGGGAGAGGGATCTGCCTCTAACCCAATCCTGGTTCGTCAACCACCACTGCAGTTGTCGCGTAGTTCCCTCCAAGATCTGAACATAGTCAGAAAGATTCCCCTGATGCTGCACCCACTGGAGCTTCAGATCCCACTGCAGACCCTGCATATGCCACTTGGCATGATCCACCACCTGGATGCAGGAAGCCATGAGGCCCAGCAGCCTCATGGTCATTTTCACCGAAATCCGGGATAGGGGCTGAAACATCAGTATCATATCCCGAATATTCCGGACTCGCTGCTCGGGAGGATAGGCCCGAAACTGCACTGTGTCCAGAACAGCTCCGATGAAAGGGAGCGTCTGAGAGGGAATCAGGTGTGACTTCGGCATGTTGATATTGAACCCCAGCGAATGCAGGAGGTCCGCCGTAGTCTGGAGGTGGGAGACAACAGCCTGGGGCGAGCCCGCCTTCAACAGCCAGTTGGCCCGCCCGCTGGTTCCGAGACCCGCGTCGCTGGGTCCCACATCCGTGGCCACGCAGAGGCTGGGCAGCTTGTGCAGGCCGGTGGCTGAACTGGGTCGGACATGGTGGGGTGCCCCTTCCGTAGCCACGAAAGGCAGACTGTGGGGGATGGGAGGCCGCAGCGAGGCCTAAGGATCTGGCCGTAGCCCGAGAATCCTTAAAACGCTTGAGTGCCGAGTCCGCCTTGTCACCAAAGAGGTGACGGCCATCGGAGGACATGTCCAGCAAGGTTGCTTGAACATCCCCCAAAAAACCAGACATAGCGCCGAAGCGCTACAGACGTGGCAATCGTTCTGCCAAGAGTGTCGGCGGTATCCAGTCCACAGCGGATTGTGAATTTAGCTGCATCTCTCCCATCCGCCACTGCCTGGGAGAGAATGGCCCGGGCCTCCTTCAGGCACTGAGGCAGCACCTGTGCAACCATATCCCAGACTGTATGGGTACAGCGGCCCAAGAGGCATGCGGTATTCACGGATCGCAGCTCCAAGCTGAAGGAAGAGAAAATACGCTTCCCAAGATGATCCAGCTTCTTGGATTCCCTTTCCAGGGGAGCAGAAGGGAATGGACTACCAAGCTCTTAGGGGAAGGGTGTTGGGAGAGGAAAATGGGATCGCCCAGAGCCGGGCGGTGGTGGCGGGTAATCGTCCGTTCCACAGGAGCCCCAGTGCTGGGCTTGGACCAAGTGCCCAGAAGGACGTCCGTGAGGGCTTCATTGAAGGGCAAGAAGTGTTCAGAGGAAGTTGCCACCGGTTGAAGCACCTCTGTCAGGAGGTTAGTCCTGACTGCCACTGTAGGGAGCTCCAGGCCCAAAGCCTTGGCTGCCATACGCACCACCACTGCATAGGATGCTCCCTCCTCCGCAGCCACGGTAGGGGGAGAAAGCATGCTGGGGAGGTATCCAGACCACTGGCGTCACCCAATTCCTCTCTCCAGTCCGGCTCTTTCAGCTGGTCTATTAAAGGGTCCAGCGACCCCTCCCAGTCCTCATCGCCACCCTCAGGGCGATAGGGAACACCTGGGATGAACAAGGGAACAAAAGTACCCTCCGGCGTCTGTTTTGACATCGGTGGAGAAGTGTGGCTCAATGGTTAGAGCGGCAGACCCTGATGCAGAGATCTGGCCCGGGACCAGGGTTCAATTCCCGCCTCGGCGGGTCTTGGGCTCAATTTCCTCGGACCTGATAATTCTCGCCTCGGTGCCTATTCTAATCATGGGTCCCACTCTGCAACTCTGGGCAATAGCTTGCTTAATCTCCACAACGGCCCCAACAGCGCTGGGATGCCTGGCTTCACCCTGGGGGTGCCCAGGAGTGGACATTTCACAGGGAAAAGCCAGGAAGGGTTCCACAGCGGTATGCGTACAGCGCCTGGACACCCCTTTGGGGGTATGGGTGCGCTTTACAAGTACAAATTTCATTCATTTCATCGGCCAATGTCGATCTGGCTATGGGTCCATCTCGGGGATGAGGATGGGGACGGCGTGGCCGGGGGCACGGCCAATGCCAGGGGCGTCGTCGCCGGGATCAGCGCCCGAGAAGGTCGAGTAAGGTCGACCGGCGTCAATCTGGATCCAGGCCGAATCCATGGGGACCCTGTGGTGCCGGGCCGAAGCTGCCGGCATCTAAGGCCCAGGGCTCCCAACCGGCTCCGTGAGGCCCGAAGGTGGACCAGCGGAGTCGGCCTACCCAAAGATACGGTGGAGGGCTTTGTAGAACGTACAAAGCTGGGCAGAGGATGCCCCGGCTCCCGGAAACGGGGGAGGCGTGGAGTCGTCCCTGAATCAGGCACCGGAGACGGAGCCTTAGAGCGACGACGCTCCGGTTTCCGCGTTGCGTCAGCTGACCGATGGGGAGAAGGCGAAGAGCGACGGTGCTTCTTCGCATTCTTCTTGTGCTTCGACTTACCCGAGGAGTGCGAAGACTTGGATGAGGTGTGGTGGCTCCGTGACCGGTCTCGAGACCTTCCCCTCGAGCGAGACCGGGAGCTACGCGGAGCCGAGTGCCGGGCCTCCAAAAGCTTTCGGGAACGCTCCTGCAAAGACTACGGATTCATGGCCCGACAGTCGGAGCACGACTTCGGGTCGTGGTCGCGCTCCAGGCACCAGAGGCACACGAGGTGCGGATCCGTCACGGACATCAGCTTGTGCCAGTAACAAGGCTTGAATCTGGTTCGACGATGTGACATCACTCGCGCACCAGGAGTCGAAGACTCGAAAAAAGACGTCGACAAAAGTCGAAAAAAGTTAAGTCAAAAAATGACTAAGGGGCAAGATCTGTCCGGATCTGCGCTAGAAAGAACTGACCTCAGCGCGCAGGGGTGGCGTCTAAGTAGGCACCGCAATGTCATCCCGGCAACCACGACGCCACCTACCGATGCCCAGGGATATTGAGGAAGAAAAATTCTCCAGATCCAGTCTGACGCCTGGAGGTAATTCTAAGGTAAGGAATATATAACTAATAGTCTCTTTCAGATACTGCTGGCAGGAGAAAAAAAGCTATGTGCCTGTTGCGCTGGTCTTGTGAAATCTCTTGTATTTAATATAGCTTAAAAGGGGATCTTAACAGTTCCCATAAATGAATTACTGTGTACCTTTGCTTTTCGGTGGAACTTTTTTTTTGTTAACTTCCCCTGGCTGCACCCATTTACGATACTTCTACTAATAAGATCTCTTCCCACGGAAAAGGCAGACAGCTTCTAATAGGATACTGGAATGCTTGCTTTTTATTACTTAGTTGTGTAAAGCAGATGCTTTAGCCTTAGATTGTTTGTGGCATTTTCTATTCATGCCTTAGTACGTTTCTTTGCACTTTGTAGGCATTATCGGATTGACTTTTTTCATTTTAATCTATTTGGTCATTATGATCAAATTCTAAATGTTGTAATAAACATTCGGCATTAAAAAGTTAACATACAAGAGCTATGCTATATTTTACTACTAAACAGACAGGTGCAGTTACCTTGCCGACAAAAGGGTTATGACTTGAATGGTGCAGCAGGTGCAGTAGCACCGGGCCCAAAAGTTGTCAGAACTCCTATATACACATAATATTGCTATATTTTACTACTATACAGGCAGTCACAATTGCAGGTACCTTGCAGTTAAAAGGGACTTGATCTGAATGGTGCAGCAGGTGCAGTGGCTCTGGGGCCAAAAGCTCTAGGGACCCCACTAAACCCAGATTATTGCTGACATTTGAAACTAAACAGGCAGTCACAAGTGTAGTTACCTTGGAGACAATAAGGTCATGATGTCAATGGTGCAGCCGGTGCAGTGACACCGGGACCAAAAGCTTTAGGCACCCAAATAAACACCTAAAATTGCTATATTTTACTACTAAACAGGCAGTCGCAAGTGCAGTTACCTTGCAGACAAAAGGGTCATGATTTGAATGGTACAGCAGGTCCAATGGCACCGGGCCCAAAAGTTGTCACAACTCCTCTAAACACCTAATATTGATATATTTTACTGCTATACAGGCAGGCACAATTGCAGTTACCTTGCAGGTAAAAGGGACTTGATTTAAATGGTGGTGCAGTGGCAGTGGGGCCAAAAGTTTTCATAACTCCACTAAACATCAAATATTGCTATATTTTACTACTAAAAAGGCAGTCACAAGTGCAGTTATCTTGCAGGCAACAGGGTCATTATTTGAATGGTACAGCAGGTCCAATGGCACCGGGCCCAGAAGTTGTCAGAGCTCCTCTAAACACCTAATATTGCTATATTGTATGATCAAACAGGTTCAGTTATCTAGCAAGCGTTAGGGTCATGATTTCAATAGTGCAGCAGGTGCAGTGGCACCGGGACCAAAAGCTCCAGGCACTCCACTAAACACTGATTATTGCTATATTTTAGAACTAAACAAGCAGTCACAAGTGCAGGTATCTTTCAGGCACTAGGATCACGATTTGAATGGTGCTGCAGGTGCACTGGCACTGGGGCCAAAAGTTATCACTCCACTAAACACCAAATATTGCTATATTTTACTACTAAACAGGCAGTCACAAGTGCAGTTACCTTGCAATTGAAAGGAGCTTGACTTAAATGGTGCAGCAGGTGCAGTGGCACTGGGGCCAAAAGTTGTAATAACTCCTCTCAGCACCAAATATTGCTATAATTTACTACTAAACAGACAGTCACAAATGCAGTTATCTAGCAGGCACTATGGGCATGATTTGAAGAGTGCAGCGGCACCGGGCCCAAAAGTTGTCAGAACTCCTCTAAACACATAATATTGCTATTACATCAATTAATTCTATTATTTCCCTTTCATTTCATTTGTCAGAATATTGCTATTACTTACCCGCATATACCACTAGTAACAGCACAATATATTGCCTTTTTGTACATAAACAAGTCATAACACTTTAACAGACTTTCTGTAACTTATATTGTACAACTACTCAGCAGGCTACAACAACTTACAACAGAAAACCTATTAATCACATAGGCGAAACCTAATGCATTTATCAATGTTTGTTCAAGATTGTATGCACCATCCTTATGCTACGTTCACATTTCAAAGAGAAATATACGCACCTTTCATTGAAGAAGGTGGAGATTTGATTGTAGAGAAAGTGTACACTTCAGAAAATGGGCCTTCTCCAGCATCATTATACGCTTGGATTTTGAAGCTGTATTCTGTGGATTCGTTCAGTCGCTGAACTTTATAAGTATGACAAGGCCCACTATAAATAGTTACAAACCTGGAAAAAAGAGTGCACTACACCGATCAATAGATTACAACATATGTTTTTGGAATACATACGTTGCTTTGGTTGCTATAAATCTTACTCCTGGGTTTATTTAATTAAAGTCATTTAATAATTGTAGTAATGTTTTGAGCCTTTGTTTCTACACCAGCAAGAATAATTCACAGTAGCATCCCAAAACCTGAATGGAAACGGGTCAGAAGCTGCCACAAACGGTACAGCTTGCACGAATTCCAGGACCCCACTTTACCTTAATTTAGCAACCCTATGCAGGGTTCTAGAACACTGGGAGTCAGTCAAGATGAAGCACTGGGAATATTTGTTATATTTGGCACATATGATGCTTGAACAGGTTGCTTTGCATTTGAACCTTTTTGTTATGGTACAATCATGCTTCATGGGTCTGACATTTTACTCAAAAGTTTTTAGGTGGTTAACATGTAGAAGAAAAAGGTCATTTAACAACATTTTTTCAGTGTGAAGACTTTTCTAGATTCACATGCTGTGCTTTGTTCAGACATTCAGTTCAATGTCTTTATTTTTCTACACCCCTCCCCCCCGAGTGTTAGTGTTGCAACAAGTGTGCTTTGCAAGCATCATGCACTCGGTGTGTACTCCCCTGTTCAAAATATACAAGGTCTATACAATAAACAGTTCAACACTACGACATTTATTTATGCCCAAAATCTCTTTACATTGGTTCCTATTGGAAAAAAGTGTTAGCGTTTTCGCAGGTAAGTACATGATTTATGAGGGTGAGTTTTTGGGGTTAGGACCAAGGTTCCCTAAGGTCTAGATAGGCACTCAAGTTGCACCACCAGCGGCACTGGCGCGGCCGGGTGCTAAGTGCAGGGGCATGATGTTAGCCAATGGGGCTAAGAGGGGCCTTCGGTTAGGACTGCTCACGAGCAGGGCACTCGGGTGTGGGAGCAAAACTCCTGGGGTTAAGATAAGCACTGCAGGGGCCAACAATCAGCACAGGAGTTGCACCACCAACGACACAAGGGAGGCCGGGCGCAGAGAGCCAAGGTGACTTCGGAGACCCAATGGATACCAATGAAGATCTTGAATTTGGAAAAGAGGCTGCAGGCTCGGGCAGGGAGACCTTCCTGAAGGCGAATTCTGGCTGGAAAGGTAAGCTGGTATCTTGGGGGATGTCTTTTGGCAATGGATTCTTCTTACCGCCTTCGGTCGTGGTGGGGGGGATCCTTCAGAGTGAGGCTGCAGGTGTCGTCGCGAAGCTTGTGGGAGGTCGGGGGTAACCAGATCCTATGCCAGGATTGCTGGGGAGACCTCCTTGGTGTGTTGGGCCACTGGGGCGCGGGCCGTGGCAGCCGGTTGCTGAGTGGTGCAGGACCGCGGGACCGCCGGGGTCCGGGTTCTGGTCTTGGAGTTTTTGGTTTGAGCAAATCCGGTGAGAGACAGTTCGTAAGGTGAGTGCAGGGCAAGTCCTCCGGGCTCTGGGGGTTGCTGGACACGCCGGTTTCTTCGCTGTAGGCAGGTCGGAGTCGGGACAGGCCGGTAGGGCTGGGGCCAAAGCAGTTGGTGTCCTCTTCTTCCTGGGTCAGCACAGCTCCTCGGTCCTTCTTCTTTCTTCCTCGAATCTGAGGAGGCAAGGTTCATGGTCACCCCTTAATCCTAAATTTAGGGGCATTCAGGTCGGGACCAATGGGTCCCTTCCTTGGGGTGGGTACACCCCCTATCATGCCACCCTGGTGTGGGAGGGGCATGAGACTCTTCCTAATTGGCTGAGTCCTCACATCGTCAAGATGGAGGGGACTGAGGTGTGTGCTTCACCTTGCCTTCCCCACCAGAGGGGTGGGATTTTCAAAAGTGGCCACATCTCTCTTCCTAGCTTGGATTTCCCGACGATTCTCCCACCGAAAGTGGGGGCCAGAACCGGTGGGAGCCAGTTGCAGGGGGCAGCAAAAGGCAGGGACAGCTTCCAAAGGCGTCAGGCTTTTAAAGCTTCCCCTTTCGGGGACCCAGCCCATCCTGGGGGTGGAGGCATGACACCTCTGCCCAGGATGGGATTTGTTTCTGGACCCAGAGAGCAGAGGCTCTCTACCTAGGGGTCCAGAAACCTGTCTGATGGTGGCAAATCGCGAGCAGCCATTCAGGAACCACACCAGGGCTGGTCGATTTTTAGGGGGCATCTCTAAGATGCATTTTACATTAAATCCCACACTGGCATCAGTGTGGGTTTAATGTGCTGAGAAGTTTTCTACCAAACTTCCCAGTTTTCAGTAAAGCCATTATGGAGCTGTGGAGTTCGTAATGACCAACCTCCAGACAATATACTCTTTATGGGTTTACTACACTTACAATGTTGAAGAATGGACTTAGACACTGTAGGGGTATAGGGCTCCTGCCTCTGAACCTTCACCTTAGGGCTAGAGCACCCTGCTAGAGGGGTGACTTACCTAGGCATCAGGCAGTGGATTGCAGCCATGGCACACAGGGATGTGTGCCATGTCGACTCTTCACTTTTCTCTGCACCAAAACACGCACCCTGCAGTGGGTTAAGGTGCAGGGCCTCTAAGGGTGGCACAATAGGTGCTGCTACCCTTAGAGGTCTTCCCTGGTCACAGTGCCTTTGGTACCCATGGTACCTCTTACAAGGGGCTTACCTGTGGCCAGGGATGTGCCAATTGTGGATACAAAGGAACAGTCTTGGTAAAGGACACAGGTCCTGTGAACCTGATTTGCAGGGACCCAGGGCACATCAAGTCAGGTTGCATCAGATGTCAGGCAAACATATGGGGGTGGGTGGGGGGGTGGTAGTAACCATGCAAAAAGGAGCACTTTCCTACATAGCCCTTTTATTGTTCAGGAATTGTACACCTGTAAAGTGCATGCCGATGCATGTAAAGTGCGCTTGTTGCAACACTAGCACTCAAATACATGATTGTTCATCCAATGCCATTTCCGGTGTGTACATGGATAGCAGGTTCCCCTAGGACATCTCGTATACATTTTGACAAAGTGAAATCAAATTCACATTTTTAGGTCCTTGCACAAGTCCAGAGTAGGCAAGAAGAAAGCAATAATAGGAACAGAAACGCATCAACATTGGATACATGAAGCCCAACCTACCACACGGCTACACATTTAGGAACACAGCTACTGAGCGCTGCTAAATAAGGACCAATTGGATAGGTCCTAGACTAATACAATAAGGCTTCAGGACATATAATCATCAGACCATTAAAATCACTAGTCAATATATGGAAAGCCATGTACAGCGAAGGATATTGTTTATATAATGTTGTATATTTGCAGATACATTCATAGAGATTAAAACGGTGTGCACGATGCAATATACAGATGGTAAACATTGATGTAAGAAAGTGGTTATACAAGAACCATTTGAAAAATATGTGTGATAGGTCTAAAATACGCATTAACCAAGGTAAGTATAAATAAGTATTAAAGTAGAACAGTAATTAATTCACCACCATCTAATTCTTACACCTTCATAACTAAAAATATTTGTAATCTATTCGTCAGAGAGAATGTATGTTGCTAATCCCCAAACTCTCAAGGCAGACTGGGAAAACCCCACACTATAGATTAATTCTAGCAACATGACATTCCCTTGGGATAGTTGGTGAGGGAACCTAGGCGCGAAGTCTTGCCATCCTGCGTTTGCGTGGGTTCACACTGGTCCGTCTGTAGCATGCCTCACCCTTGGCATCTTTTTTGTACTACACTCTGATCGTTTCCACTTGTGCAAAATGCGTTCTGTTCTGCTTAATCTGTCTGCTTCTATGTTTTGAAGGCCAGCCAGGCGAATTAATAGCTATCAGTGATAGTCTGCTCTATGTTGTCAATTTCTACATGTCCTGTGCTAGTCTGGCCTCCCTGTGTGGTGAGGTGAAACACTGTTGTCGTGTTATCTGTTTGGATCTGTGCTACTCTCCCTATGATGTGTTTGTGAAAGGCTTTCAGTGCTAGGAAGGCCATCTTGAGTTTCAGCACATTTATGTCCCCTATGTGTGCACTCAATTCCCAGAGGTACACATCTGTTGCAATGGTCACTGAGGAGGGCTGCTGCGTGAAGGGTCTGTCTACAGTGACATTCTCAACTTCCCTCATTGCATCTCCCTCTGTACTCTTCCTACAGCAAACTAGACCCTTGCAGCCCCCTGTCGATTTGTTACCATTTGCTCTGCAGTCAGTTTTAAATTGGTCACATATGGAGTCTGGCAAAGGGGAATAGTGGAATGCATGACACTATCCTACCCATCAGTTTCATCAATGTTCTCACTGTCAGATATGGCCCCTTCTGGTAGAGGCAAGCATGCTCTGCCAATGCCTAAACTCTGTTGTATCAGGAATACTTTCACCTTCTTAGAGTTCAGTGTTCATGTGAGGAAATGGGGCATATTATATGGTGCTATTGTGTGCCCTCGCCATGTAATACACTTGCCATAGGATTCGTTAGTCAAACATTTGACTCAACCCTGGTTAGATGTGGCTCTGAGCGTAAGGCTTACACAAAGGAATAAGTGTAAAGCATATAAACAGCACCAAAACAATTTAAGAAGCACTTGACAAGACACTAAAGAAATACGACTGCAATTTATAAAAATAGACTGCATTTATATGTATTTCGAGACACCAGAACATCAACAAAAAACACTGGAGGGTTCCGGAGATATAGCATTTAAAAGGTATAGTAAATCAAACATTTGTCACCCGTGAACCGAAATTGGCAAATTCAACAAATGTTGTAATGCGGTCACACTAGGAGTCACTTTCGGCAGCCAACTCCAGTAGGGAGCTAGTCAAGAGGACTAGCAAATTCCTGAGAAACAGTTACCTCACCAGGTGAAGCAGACTTCAGTCAGTTCCAGGCACTTTATCTGTTGCAAGGCTTTCCTATGGAAGTGGTCCTGATGAAGGATGCTGAAGATGATCAAGAATGCGGTGGATGGGATGCGGTCGACGGGGGTCTTGCTGCCAGTATTCCTCAGTCCACGAAGGGGTGAGGTGATCCTGGCCAGGGTCGACGTCTCTCAAAGTCCTCTCAGGGCTGGCAGAAGTCCAGTCACCGCTGAACTACCTATCGCCCAGCATAGCGGTCACCAGTCTATCCTTCCTGGGTCGATAAATCATCCTCTGGTGGTCCCAGCTGGACTCCGACGGCACTCCTGGGCTAAGCGAACTCGGGTGCAACTAGTGTATCAGGTCCTTGTACCTGGTACTGCATGGTGGTGGTTGGCGGCAGGTTGAAGACTTTGGGCTACCAACTTGCCCCAGCAGGCTTCTTCAGCTGTTGTGTCCCTCTGTTATGTACAGGAGGCCAGTTCACTGACCTTTAGAATCTCCTAGCTTTGGACGGGCTCTGGAGCTGCCTTCACCTTGAACCGGACACAGCAGGCATAGTCCCTCTCGTTTGCTAACAACCAGGTTCAGCAGATGCAGTCCACGCTGGTGAAGCCTCTCTTTGCTGGTTCCATGGTGCAGCAGGGCAGTCCTTCGGTCATCTTCCAGTCCAGCCGAGATCTGATTTCTGGGTGCCATTGGTGCCTTATTTATGCTCAGAAAATGCCTTTAGGGTAGGATGCAGTGGGTAGTCAATGGGCTAGCTGGTTACCTCCCTCCTGATGACCACTTCCTGGGAAGTGTGGCACCTGGCTATCCCAAGATGCACCATTCTGGCCGCTCCAAACATGACAGAACCCCTCTCTTGGCGTGCAGAGCTCCCTAGCCTAATCCTGAGGTGTGGCTACCAAGGGGGCTACACGCCACAGGAAAACTGCTTTGACAACTGGCTTCCCCTGCCCTGTTCCTAGTGGCAGCCTGTCTACCTAAACAATAGAGCAGCCGCTCTTCCAAGTCTTCCCATTTGCCCTTCAAAGGTGGCTTCTCCTTTGAAGCTCGCCTTTTGGGCTAACAACCGTGTGGCTTCCTGCCTGAGGGAGATAACACCTCCTCCAGTTGCAGGCCTCTATTGTTATCTTTCCTGGGAGCTGCTAGCATGTCTCCACAGGAGGGCAGAAAGCTGTCTGCAGGGCAGTCCTGAGTACAACAGTGAACAGGGACAGGAAACCTTGTCCAACAAAATTGGCAACTTTTAAAGTTGGCCAACCAGTGACATTAAATTTGATTTAACCATTGAACAAGTTACTTACCTTCGGTAACGATATATCTGTAAGAAACATTAGTTAGTTATAGATTCCTTACCTTAGAATTACCCCCAGGCGTCAGACTGGATTCGGAAAGTTTTTTCATCAGCAGTACCTCTGCGAGTCGGAAGGTGGCGTCGGTCGGCTCCGCGTCCGTCGTGGTGGTCGCCGGGATGACGTTGCGGCAGCTACTTAGACGCCGCCCTCGCGCGCTGACGTCAGTTCTGTACACGACTTTCCGCGCCAGAAACGCAGAGCCATGTAAGACACTGGCCACTGGTGCACAAAACTAGGGCCCTGAAAGGTAGTCCTTAACCCTAGAAATCAGTTCGCAGAAGGGGGAGGATGGGTGGGGCGGTAAGGAATCTATAACTAACTAATGTTTCTTACAGATATATCGTTACCGAAGGTAAGTAACTTGTTCATCTGAAAGAAACATGTTAGATACCCCAGCAATACCAACCCCGGTGGTGGGTCTGCGAACCAAGATCACACCAGAAAATCCTGGAGAACAGAACGGCCAAAGAAGCCGTCTCTCCGGACTGTCCAGGCAGTAGTGTTTCGTAAACATGTGCAGCGATGCCCACGTGGCCGCCTGACAGATGTCATGTAGAGGAACTCCTCTTCCCAAGGCAGTAGTGGCTGCCGTCGCCCTGGTGGAATGGGCGCGTAGCCCGACCGGAGGCTGTTTTTTAGCCAGAGAATAGCATGCCTTAATACACAAAACGACCCATCGAGAAATGGTGCGTTTGTGTACGGCCCAACCTTTCTTGGCGCCCACATAGCCAACAAAGAGTTGATCATCCACCCGGAACTGTTTTGTGCGGTCCAGATAGAAAGAGAGCGCACGTTTTGGGTCCAGACGGTGGAGCCTCTCTTCCTCCTTTGAAGGATGCGGAGGCGGAAAGAAGGTGGGCAGAGTAAAGGTCTGCCCGATGTGGAAGGCAGTGACCACCTTAGGAAGGAAGGATGGACGGGTACTGAGAACCACCTTGTCCGGATGGACAGACAGGAAAGGAGGTTAGGAAGAAAGGGCCTGGAGCTCACTCACCCTTCTAGCAGAAGTGATGGCCACCAGGAAAGCAGTCTTAAGAGTCAAGAGCCTTAAAGGGCAGTTATGAAGCGGCTCAAAGGGAGCGCACATTAACTGCTTCGGTGCTCGGGACGGCCCCCGGCCGTCCGATGTCACAGTGGGCGTGTGCGAAGGACGGCCGGGGGCCGCCCTAAACACGCCCACTCAATAAATCACCCGCACCGCGGCAGAATTCGCGCCACGGTCAACGGGTTAAATAGGTAAGAACAAGATTCAAGTCCCACTGAGGCATAACGAAGGGGATTGGAGGAAAAAGATGCGTTCAGCCTTTTAAGAAACGGTTAACTACCGAGGACTTGAAAAGAGAAGGTTGATCTGGCAGCCGAAGGAAGGCAGAAATGGCTGAAAGATAGCCCTTGATAGTGCCCAGAGCAGAGCCCTGCTGGACTAAAGAAAGAAGGAACAAGAGAACTTCAGAAAGAAGGGCAGAAAGGGGATCCACAGCCTTTGCTGTGCACCATGCCACAAACTTGTTCCACCGGCAGGCGTATACCATCTTAGTGGAGGGACGCCTGGCTGCCAAGATTACGTCACATACTTCGGGAGGCAGGTCGAAAGAAGTCAACTGCCGCTGCTCAATCTCCACGCAAGGAGGTGGAGTTTGGACAGGTTTGGGTGGAGGACCGTCCCCTGCTGCTGTGACAGAAGATCCTCCCGAAGAGGCAGTCTGATCGGAGGATCGATGGCCATGTTGAGCAGCTCGGGATACCAGACTCTTCGTGCCCAATCCGGAGCCACAAGAATGACTTGGGCCCGGTCGCGCCTGATCTTCTTCAGCACTCTGGGCAGAAGTGGTATAGGCGGAAAGGCGTACAACAGACCGCAACTCCACTCGCGTCGAAAAGCGTCGCCGAGCGAGTGCCGCCTTGGAAATTCCAACGCGCAGAATTGCTGACATTGCACATTCTCTTCGGTGGCGAATAGATCTAACCAAGGCTCTCCCCACTATCGAAAGAGACTTTGCACCACCTCCGAGTGAAGACGCCATTCGTGATCCATCATGCACCTGCGGCTGAGTTTGTCCGCCCTGGCGTTCAGAGAACCTGCCAGGTGTTGAACCACCAGGGATATGCCCTGATGTTCCAGCCATGTGCAGAGGCGAAGGGCCTCTTGACAGATTGTCCACGACCCCACCCCACCCTGTTTGTTGCAGTACCCCATGGCGGTGGTGTTGTCCGTGAACACTTGCACTACTTTTCCCCCATACAGAGGGAAGGAATGCTTTCAGTGCAAGACGAATCTCCAGGGAGCTCCAGAAGGTTGATGTGAAGCCCGGACTCCGCCGGAGACCAGAGGCCTCTGATCTCCGCCTCTCCCATGTGGCCGCCCCATCCCAGAAGGGAGGCATCCGTCACCACAGTGTGGTCTGGTTGGGGAAGGGAGAGGGATCTGCCACTGACCCAATCCTGGTTCGTGAGCCACCACTGCAGTTGACGTGCAGTGCCCTCCGAGATCTGGACGCAATCGGACAGATTCCCCTGATGCTGCGCCCACTGGAACTTCAGGTCCCACTGCAGAGCCCGCATATGCCACCTGGCATGATCAACCAGCAGGATGCAGGAGGCCCAGCAGCCTCAGAGTCATTCTGACCGAAACCCGGGATAGAGGCTGAAAGATCGGAATCATAGCCTGAATATCCCGGACTCGCTGTTTGGGAGGATAGACCCGAAACCGCTCCGATGAAGAGGAGCTTCTGAGAGGGAATCAGGTGTGACTTCGGCACATTGATGGAGAACCCCAGCGAATGCAAGAGGTCGGCCGTAGTCTGGAGGTGGGAGACGACTGCCTGGGGCGAGCCCGCCTTCAACAGCCAGTCGTCGAGATAGGGGAAGACTGAAACCCCTGATCTGTGCAGATGAGCTGCGACCACCGCCATCACTTTCGTGAACACCCGAGGGGCGCTGGTAAGGCCAAAGGGGAGCACGGTAAATTGAAAATGATCGTGGCCTACTGTGAACCGTAGGTAACGCCGGTGGGCCCGGCAGGACGGGGATGTGAAAATAAGCGTCCTGCAAGTCCAACGCTACCATCCAGTCTTCTGGGTCGAGGGCAGACAAGACCTGAGCAAGCGCCAACATCTTGAACTTCTCCTTCCGGAGGAAGCGGTTGACGTTCCTGAGATCAAAGATAGGACGCAGGCCCTTGTCCTTCTTGGGGACCAGAAAGTAGTGGGAGTAACAACCACGACCTACTTCTGGGACAGGAACACGTTCGATGGCTCCCTTGGCCAAGAGAACCGTAACCTCCTGCTGGATAAGGGCCAGATGATCCTCCGACATGCGGTGGTATCTTGGCGGCATGGCTGGTGGGGTAGTCTCTAAGGGGAGGGAGTAGCCCCTTCGGACCATTTGCAAAACCCACCTGTCCGACGCAATGGTGCGCCAGTGGGGGAGGTGATGGCGAATCCTGCCGCCCACTGGCGTTTGATGGGCCTGAAAGGTCGGACTAGGAGGGTTTGGAGGCTGCTGCGGAGAGGGGGTTGGTGGACTGACCCGCCCGCTGGCCCCCGGAACCACGACGGTTGTTCCCACGTCCCCGGCCGCGCGAAGGTTGGGTAACGCTGGGCGGGACGTAGCGGGGCACCCCTTCCGTAGCCACGAAAGGGGCGAAAAGCAGACTGCGCAGGGTGGGTGGAGAGGCCCAAGGACTTGGCCGTAGCCCGTGAGTCCTTGAAACGCTCTAGAGTGTGGTCTGCTTTGTCGCCAAAAAGGCAACGGCCATCAAAGGGCATGTCCATCAAGGTGTTCTGGACATCCCCTGAAAAGCCAGCCGACCTCATCCAGGCATCCGACGTTGAAATGGTCCTGCCCAGAGAGTCGGCGGTGTACAGCCCACAACGTATGGCAAATTTTGCTGCATCCCTCCCGGCGGCCACAGCCTGGGAGGCAGCACCTGCGCCACCGTATCCCACACCGAGTGGGAATAACGGCCCAAGAGACATGCAGTGTTTACCGACCGCAGTCCTAAGCTGCCGGAAGAGAAAATTGTCTTCCCAAGGTGGTCCAGCTTCTTGGATTCCCTTTCCGGGGGAGCGGTAGGGAATGCGCTTTTGGAAGTGGAGGCTTGGACTACCAAGCTCTCCGGGGTGGGGTGTTGGGAGAGGAAAGTGGAGTCGCCCGGTGGCGTCGGGTAATCATCCTGTCCACAGGAGCCCCCGTGTTGGGCCTGGACCACGTGCCAAAAGGACGTCGGTGAGGGCCTCATTGAACGGCAGCAAGGGCTCCGAAGAGCTCGCAGCCGGTTGAAGCACCTCTGTCAGGAGGTTAGTCCTGACCGCCACCGTAGGAAACTCGAGGTTGAGAGCCTCGGCCACCCTACGCAACACCACTGCGTACGACGCTCCCTCCTCCGTAGCCAAGGTAGGAGGCGACAACATGCCAAGGTCAGGGGAGGTGTCAAGACCACTGGCATCCCCCAGTTCTCTCTCCAGTCCTGTTCACTGTCCAACTGGTCAGTCAGAGGGTCACCTGACCCTTCCCAGTCCTCCTCCTCATCCTCTGGTTGCCACTCAGGTTGAAAAGGGGCCCCAGGAGTGAAGAGGGGCACAAAAACCCCTCTGGGCGCCGAATCCGGCGTCAGACGCCGCCGATCCGGCTCCGTGTCCACGTCGGGATGGAGGCCGGGGTCGACGCCGGCCGGGGGGCCGACCGGCGTCGAATGCGGTAGTGGTGCCGTCGGAAGCGGCGCCGGTGGAGGTGTAACGAGGTCAACCGGCGCCGATCCAGATCCAGGCCTGGATCCAAGGGGGGCCGGAGCCGCCGGCAAAGAAGGCCTAGGCCCCCCAACCGAGTCCGCGGGGCCCGAAGGCGCGCCAGCGGGGTTGGTCCCCCCAAAGATGGCATGCATCGCCTCATAGAATGTACGAAACTGGGCGGGAGTTGCTCCGGGTACCGGAAAGGGAGGGAAACGCGGAGTCGACTCTTCGGGCTCCGCGCGCGGAGCTGCGGGAGGGGCACCACCCGCGTGCCTCGTAGGATCGGCCGACCGACAAGGAGAAGTCGAAGAGCGACGATGCTTCTTCGACTTCTACTTATACTTCGACTTACTCGATCCCGAGTGCGAAGACTTCGAAGATTTCGAGCCGGAATGGTGGTGGCTCCTCGACCTCCCTCTCGACCGGGACCTCTAACGGCGT
Organism: Calotriton arnoldi; assembly: GCA_963921515.1. Lineage (NCBI taxonomy): Eukaryota > Metazoa > Chordata > Amphibia > Caudata > Salamandridae > Calotriton > Calotriton arnoldi. Next base: position 1,088,374 of record CAWUFW010003137.1, read on the forward strand.
GGAGCCGACTGCCGGTGCTCAAGCAGCTTTCGGGACCGCTCCCGCAAAGCCTTCAGCGCCATCGACCGGCAGTCGGAGCACGACTTTGGGTCGCGCTCCAGGCAAAAAAGACACGCGGTGCGGATCCGTCACCAACATCATGCGATGACAGGAACCGCAGGCCTTTAAACCGGGCATCCCTCGTGCGCCTTTGGAGTCGAAGACTCGAAAAATAAGTCGACAAGAGTCGAGAAAAAGTTAGTAAAAAATTGACTGAGGTACCGCTCTTCCCGGATCTGCGCTGGCTGGCGCAGAAAAAGAACGAACTGACGTCAGCGCGTGAGGGCGGCGTCTAAGTAGCTGACCATCCCGGCGACCACGACGACGGACGCGGAGCCGACCGACGCCACCTTCCGACGCGCAGAGGTACTGCTGACGAAAAAACTTTCCGGATCCAGTCTGACGCCTGGGAGTAATTCTAAGGTAAGGAATCTATAACTAACGTGTTTCTTTCAGATAGTTTGGATTTAATGCATTGATTATTTTGATACCTTACAGTACCAACTTCGGTATTCCCATTCAGAAGTTAGCAGTGCTGCGGTGTCAGACTGTGACTCTGTACTTACCAATAGGGCTGCTAGCCTTTACACAGTAAAAACAACAATTTAGGGTTTTTACTTCTTTTTAACATACAGCACCCTGCCTTAGGGCTCATTAGGCCTACTTTACTTAGGGGTGAGTTACATATATTAATTAATATTATTAACATATATTAAAAGGGGAGGTTTGGGCTTGGCCATTACCTTAAATGGCAAAGTCGAGTTAGCAGTGTAAAATTCCCCTTCCAGTCTGCAGTGGCAGACTGGGAGTCATGTTTTACCTTGTCCCCCTCAGGGTGGCACAACAAGAGCTGCAGTCCCTGGGGGGACACTTCAACTTACAGGCTCTGGGTACCCCTGGTACGATATACGAAGGGCTTACAAGTAAGTTAGGCTATACCAATTGGGGACAGCCAATTAAACATGCACCATTTTAGGGTCAGAGCACATGCAGAGTCCAATTAAGTAGGACTCAGGGCATTTCATAGCCATACACCAATACCTAGTAGTCAAAATGGGGGACAAAAGTGGGGGTAAACCTGCAAAAAGCCTGCTTCCTTACAGTGACCCCCTCGACAGACGTGATAGTCTAGGCAGTAGTGCTCAGTGCACGTATGTACCAACGCCCACATAGCCGCCTGACAAATATCCAGGAAACTGGTACTCCACACGCCAGTGCAGTGGTAGCATCTTTGGCTCTAGTGTAAAGAGCCCGTAGGCCTTCTGGAGGCTGCTTCTTAGTCAGCATGTAGTAGATCTTTATGTAGACAACAGTCCATTGGGAGACGATGCGTTTTTGCACAGCCTTGTCCAACTTTGCTCCAGAGAACTCCACAAAGAGCTGATCATCCATCCCATGTTCTTTGATGTGAGCTATATAAAAGCTTAGTGCCCTCATAGAGTCAAAATAATGGAGTTGCTCTTCCTCCTAAGTGGGGTGAGGTGGGGCAAATACGCCAAAAGCCTCAAGGGACATCTGTACAGCTGGTCAAAAAGGGTGCACATCAAAAAATGTGAGCCTTACATTCAAGTCCCACTTTGGCATCACAAAGGGTGCTGGTGGAAATAAATATTGCAAACCTTTTAAAGATCTCATTGCAACAGGTGACTTAAAAAAACCAATGCTGATCTGGCACCCTCAGAAAGTCAAAAGAGCTGACTAATAGCCTATAACAGTGCTGAAGGCAAATCCATGCTGGGCCAGGGTCAAACACATAGAAAAACGTCAGACAACTTGGCTTGCAGTGGGTCAATGTAGTGGGCGTTGCCCAAAGCCACAAATTTGTCCCAACGACTGGTGTACACTGATTTCATAGAGTGACGCCTCGCTGCCAAGATGACATCAACGACCTCAGGGGGAAGGTCAAAGGAGGTTATATGTCGCCGCTCAGCCTCAAAGCATGGAGATCTAAACTGCACAGGCGTGGGTGGAGAACCTTCCCCTGCTGCTGCTGTGACAGTCAATCCTCCCGAAGCGCAGCTTAATTGGAGGACATGAGCGCATGCCCAGGAGTTTCAGGTATCACACTCTCTGGGACAAACTCTGTGCCAGTAGGACGACTTGGGCCTTGGCATTCCTAATCTTCTTCAGAACTCAGGGCAGAAGAGGCAGCTGCAGAAAGGCATACAGGAGTTCCGAGCTCCACTCTAGGTGGAATAAGTCTCAGTGAGAGGTTCCAAAGGTAACCTTTAACTGTTGCCACAGAAAAGTCTTGCTGGGCCAAAAATCAGGCAAAATAAGAGAACATCCGATAACTGTGCCTTCAGGGGCTGACTGTGTCAAAAGGACCACCATACAGTAAAACGTCTCCCAACATCCTACATTAATGGATTTGGTTGATGAACGCTTGGAAAGTAATCCATCACATGTCACAGCTCAACTGTCACGGATGAAGATGTAGTTTTTGCAGGCTTGGGTGCAAGACTCGGCCCTGCTCTTGCGACTGGAGGCATCCCTAAAGGGGCAGGGCAAATGGAGGGCATATGCTCATGGCCAGGAGTTCTGGGTTCCAAGCTCTCCTCCCACAGTCCGGGGCCATTAGGATGAAATTGTGCCCAGTCTCTCTTGATCTTCTTGAACACTCTGGGTAGAGAAGCACAAGTTACTACTTGTGTAACAATATATCTGTAAGAGACATTAGTTAGTGATAGATTCCTTACCTTAGAATATCCCCAGGCGTCAGACTGCATCCGGGAAAGTTTTTTCGTCAGCAGTACCCCTGCGCGTCGGTAGGTGGCGTCGTGAGGCTCCGCGTTCGTCGCTGGCGTCGTAAGCGCCGAGATGACGTCACGGAGACTACTTAGGCGCCACCCATGCGCACTGACGCTCAGTTCTGTACACGACTTTCCGCGCCAGTAACGCAGAGCCATGCAAGAAACTGACCACTGGTGCCATGAAACTAGGGCCCTGAAAGGGATGACCTTAACCCTAGAATCAGTTCGCAGAACGGGGAGGATGAGTGGGGAGGTAGGAATCTATCACTAACTAATGTTTCTTACAGATATATTGTTACACAAGTAGTAACTTGTGCATCTGAAAGAGACACGTTAGTGATAGATTCCTTACCTTAGAATAGATACCCCAGCAATACCAACCCCGGTGGTGGGTCTGCGAATAGATTACACCAGAAAGTCACGGAGAACAGAACGGCCAAAGAAGCCGTCTCTCCGGACTTGACTGTCAAGGCAGTAATGCTTGGTAAACGTGTGCAGCGAGGCCCACGTGGCTGCCTGACAAATATCCTGCAAGGGAACGCCGCGTCCCAAGGCAGTAGTGGCTGCCGTCGCCCTGGTAGAATGGGCACGCAGTCCCACAGGAGGCTCCTTTTTAGCCAAGGAGTAACACGCTTTGATGCACAAAACAACCCACATAGAGATGGTGCGTTTGTGCACGGCCCGACCTTTTTTGGCGCCCACGTAGCCAACAAAGAGCTGGTCATCCACCCGGAACTGATGCACAAGTTACTAACTTGTGTAACGATATATCTGTAAGAGACAGTAGTTAGTGACAGATTCCTTACCTTAGAATATCCGCAGGCGTCAGGCTGGATCCGGAAAGTTTTGCGTAGCAGTACCCTTGCGCGTCGGTAGGCGGCGTCGTGCGGCTCCGCGTCCATCGTCGGGATCGCCGGGATGACGTCGCAGGCAGTACTTAGACGCCGCCCCTGCGCGCTGACGTCAGTTCTGTACACGACTTTCCGCACCAGGAACGCAGAGCCATGCAAAAAGCTGACATAGGTGTCTGAAAAATACTAGGGCCCTAAAAGGGATGTTCTTAACCCTAGAAATCAGTTCGCAGAACGGGAGGATGGGTGGGGCGGTAGGAATCTGTCACTAACTACTGTCTCTTACAGATATATCGTTACACAAGTTAGTAACTTGTGCATCTGAAAGAGACACGTTAGTGACAGATTCCTTACCTTAGAATAGATACCCCAGCAATACCAACCCCGGTGGTGGGTCTGCGAACAGATTCAGGCAAGGAAGTCCCGGAGGACAGAACGGCCAAAGAAGCCGTCCCTCCGGACCTGGCTGTCAAGGCAGTAATGTTTGGTAAATGTGTGCAGCGAGGCCCACGTAGCTGCCTGACAAATATCCTGCAACGGAACACCGCGGCCTAAAGCCGTGGTAGCAGCCGTAGCCCTGGTGGAATGGGCACGCAGCCCAACAGGAGGCTCCTTCTTAGCCAAAGAATAACAGACCTTGATACACAAGATGACCCAGCGGGAGATGGTCCTCTTGTGTACCGCCCGACCTTTTGGCGCCCACGTAGCCAACAAAGAGCTGGTCATCCACCCGGAACTGTTGTGTGCGGTTGATGTAAAAGGCAAGCGCACGTTTTGGGTCCAGACGGTGGAGCCTCTCTTCCTCTCTGGAAGGATGCGGAGGCGGAAATAAGGTGGGCAAAGTGATGGTCTGCCCAATGTGGAAGGCAGTAACCACCTTTGGCAAGAAGGACGGACGCGTCCGAAGAACAACCTTGTCTGGATGAACAGACAAAGGGAGGTTTGCATGAAAGAGCCTGGAGCTCACTCACCCGCCGAGCGGAGGTGATGGCTACCAGAAAGGCTGTCTTCAGTGTAAGAAGACGAAGAGGACAGTTATGCAGAGGCTCAAATGGAGCGCACATTAAAAAAGTAAGAACCAAGTTTAAGTCCCACTGAGGCATTATAAACGGAACAGGAGGAAAGAGGTGTGTAATGCCTTTAAGAAACCTGTTAACAACAGGGGACTTAAAAAGAGAGGGCTGATCAGGAAGCCTGAGGAAGGCCGAGATTGCACAAAGATAGCCCTTGATGGTACCCAGGGCAGAACCCTGTTGGGCCAGAGAAAGAAGGAACAGAAGAACCTCAGAAAGAGGGGCAGAGAGGGGATTCACAGCCTTTGCTGTGCACCATGCCACAAACTTGTTCCACCTGCAGGCGTATACCACCTTAGTGGAGGGACGCCTGGCTGCCAGAATCACATCACAAACTTTGGGAGGCAAGTCGAAAGGAATCAACTGCCGCCGCTCAATCTCCACGCAAGCAGGTGTAGACTGGACAGGTTCGGGTGGAGGACCGTCCCCTGCTGCTGCGACAGAAGATCCTCCCGAAGAGGCAGACGGATCGGGGATCGACGCTCATACTGAGTAGCTCGGGATACCAAACTCTTCGAGCCCAGTCCGGAGCCACAAGGATGACTTGGGCCCGGTCGCGCCGAATCTTCTTCAACACTCTGGGCAGAAGTGGTATAGGCGGAAAGGCGTACAATAGACCGCAACTCCACTCGCGACGAAAGCGTCGCCGAGCGAGTGCCGCCTTGGAAATTCCAAAGCGCAGAACTGCTGACATTGCGCGTTCTCTTCGGTGGCGAACAGATCTAACCAAGGCTCTCCCCACTGCTGAAAGAGACCTTGCGCCACCTCCGAGTGAAGACGCCATTCGTGATCCATCATGCACCTGCGGCTGAGTTCGTCCGCCCTGGCGTTCAGGGAACCTGCCAGGTGTTGAACCATCAGGAAAATGCCCTGATGTTCCAGCCATGTCCAGAGGCACAAAGCCTCCTGACATAAGGTCCACGACCCCACCCCGCCCTGTTTGTTGCAGTACCACATGGCGGTGGTGTTGTCTGTGAACACCTGCACTACCTTCCCTTTGACAGAGGGAAGGAATGCCCTGAGTGCAAGTCGGATCGCCCGGAGCTCCAGAAGGTTGATATGGAGCCGGGACTCCGCCGGAGACCAGAGGCCTCTGATCTCCGCCTCTCCCATGTGACCGCCCCATCCCAGAAGGGACGCTTCCGTCACGACTGTGTGCTCTGGCTGGGGAAGGGAGAGGGATCTGCCCCTGACCCATTGCCGGTTCGAGAGCCACCACTGCAACTGTTTTGCAGTCCCCTCCGAGATCTGGACGTGATCGGACAGGTTGCCCTGGTGCTGCGCCCACTGGAACTTCAGGTCCCACTGCAGAGCCCGCATATGCCATCTGGCGTGATCGACCAGCAGGATGCAGGAGGCCATGAGGCCCAGCAGCCTCAGGGTCATCCGTACCGAAACCCAGGATAGAGGCTGAAAGATCGGAATCATAGCCTGAATATCCCGGACTCGCCGTTCGGGAGGATAGGCCCGAAACTGCGTCGTGTCCAGAACTGCTCCGATGAAAAGGAGCTGTGGAGAAGGAATCAGGTGCGACTTCGGCACATTGATGGAGAACCCCAGCGAGTGCAGGAGTTCGGCCATAGTCTGGAGGTGGGAGACGACATCCTGGGACGAGCCCGCCTTCAGCAGCCCATCGTCGAGGTAGGGGGAAGACTGGAACCCCTGCCCGGCGCAGATGAGCTGCGACCACCGCCATCACTTTCGTGAACACCCGTGGGGGAACTTGTGAGGCCAAAGGGGAGCACAGTGAATTGGAAATGCTCGAGGCCCACCATGAACCGCAGGTAACGCCGGTGGGCCGGCAGGACGGGGATGTGGAAATAAGCGTCCTGCAAGTCCAACGCTACCATCCAGTCTTGCGGGTCTAGGGCAGCCAAGACCTGAGCCAGAGTCAACATCTTGAACTTCTCCTTTCGGAGGAAGCGATTGACGTTCCGGAGGTCCAAGATGGGGCGCAAGCCCCCCTTGTCCTTCTTGGGGACCAGAAAGTAGTGGGAATAACAACCACTCCCTACTTCTGGCCCAGGAACACACTCGATGGCCCCCTTGGCCAAGAGGGCCGTGACTTCCTGCTGGAGAAGCGCCAAGTGATCCTCCGACATGCGGTGGTACCGAGGTGGCATGGCTGGACGGGCAGACTGAAAGGGAAGGGAGTAACCCTTGCAGATGATCTGCAACACCCACTCGTCCGATGTGATAGCGTGCCAGTGGGGGAGATGATGGCGGACCCTGCCACCCACTGGTGTGGGGTGCCCCACAAAGCTCGGATTGGAGGTGGAAGCAGCCGGGGCAGAGGTGGACTGACCCCCACACTGATTCCCAGACCCGCCCCTGCGGAAACCACGTCCGCGCTGAGTCTGGTTCTGCACAGGCTTGCTGAAGGAACGTGCCTGAGCGCCCCTTCAGTGGCCACGAAAGGAACGAAAACCAGGAGTGGCTGGGCTTTTCGTGGAAAGACCTAAGGACTTGGCCGTGACCCCCGAGTCCTTAAAACGCTCCAGCGCACTGTCGGCTTTGTCGCCAAACAGGCGAGTGCCATCAAAGGGCATGTCCATGAGTGAGCTCTGGACATCTGGCGAGAACCCGGTAGACCTCAACCAGGCGTGGCGACGAAGCGCCACAGTCGTAGAAATTGCTCTACCTAGTGAGTCCGCTGTGTCCAAACCACACCGAATGGCTATCTTAGCCGCATCTTTACCCTCAGCAACAGCTTGGGACAGCACAGCTTGGGTCTCCTCAGGACACTGAGGCAACACCTGTGAAACTGTATCCCACACCGCGTGGGAAGAGCGGCCCAATAGGCATGCGGTGTTCACCGACCGCAGCCCCAAGCTGGCCGAAGAGAACAACCGCTTGCCGAACTGCTCCAGCTTCTTTGAGTCCTTCTCCGGCGGAGCCGTGGGAAAGGCACTCTGGGACGTCGAAGCTTGGATGACCAGGCTCTCGGGCGTAGGATGAGTGGTCAGAAAGGCAGGGTCACCCGGCGCCGGGCGATGACGCCTGGCGACGTTCTTATCCACAGGGGCCCCTGAGGCTGGCCGCGACCAAGTGCCCAGTAAGACGTCAGTGAGGGCGTCATTAAATGGCAGCAGGGGCTCCGACAAAGTGGACGCCGTCTGGAGCACCTCAGCCGCCAGCCTCCTCTAACTCGTCCGCCCAGTCGTGCTCGGAGTCACACTGACGAGCAAGAGGGTCCTCGGACCCCTCCCAGTCGTCCTCCACCCCCGCCGCATGCGGAACAGACTGCGGCGGCAGGGACCGGTGAAGGAACAAACGGCGCCGGGAACGGCGCCGGACGGGGCCGAACCGGCGCTGTGTCCCAATGCGGGTCCCAGGTAGGGACAAAATTGTCCTGGAACCTGGGCAGGGGCGGGACAAATGGCATCCACAGCGGCGGCGGAGGCGGAGCCGAGGCTGGCGCTGGGGCCGGAGCCGGCAGCGTGGGACCTTGTGGCGAGGTGGCCGGAGCCAGCGGCGCAGGATCCTGCGGCGCCGGAGCCGCCGGCGGCGCCAACGGCCCAAAAGGATCCAGACACGGGACCGCGGGGCCCAAAGGCGCGCCGGCGGGAGCCCGAGGCCTAAATAGGCGGTCCATGGTAGCAAGAAATTCTTGCACCTGTGCGGGAGTCGCCGACGGACCCGAGTAAGGCGGGTAGGCCGCGGGACTCCTGGGCTCCAAAGGAGCCTCAGGGGCAGAACCCCTGTCCCCCTCGTCTGCATCCGGGGACCGACGGGGGGACGTCGGAGAGCGACAACGCTTCTTCGACTTCTTTTTGTGGCGTCTCTTACCCGAATCCGAGGGTGAAGACTTGGAGCCCGAGGAGTGATGATGGTGGCCCCGCGAGCGTTCTCTGGTGCGGCCCCTAGACCAAGAACGGAGCTGGAACAAGTGCCGAACCTCGAGCAGCTTCCGGCGACGCTCCCTCAAGGCCTTCGGGGCCATGGCCAGACAGTCCCTGCAAGACCGGGAGTCGTGGTCGCTCTCCAGGCAGTAGAGACAGACGCCGTGGGGGTCCGCCACCGACATATTGCGACGGCAGGCCCCACAAGACTTAAAACCAGGCATCCCTACGTGCACCAGAGGACCACAGGAGACAAAAAGTCTCAAAAAGAGAGTCAAAAAGTGACTAAGGTACGTGCTCTAACCGGATATGCGCTTACTGGCGCAGAAAAAGAAAGAACTGACGTCAGCGCGCATGGGTGGCGCCTAAGTAGTCTCCGTGACGTCATCTCAGCGCTTACGACGCCAGCGACGAACGCGGAGCCGCACGACGCCACCTACCGACGCGCAGGGGTACTGCTGACGAAAAAACTTTCCGGATCCAGTCTGACGCCTGGGGATATTCTAAGGTAAGGAATCTATCACTAACGTGTCTCTTTCAGATGGAAGGGGCGGAAAGGTGTACAAGAGCTCAAATACCCACTACGGGCAAAAGATGTCTCAGAGGGAGAACTGCCTTAGGAACTCTAACACGCAAATCTTTTGACACTGCCTATTCTCTCCAGTGGCAAATAGATCCAACCAGGGTTCTCCCCATTTTTGAAAGATGCCCTGTGCACCTCTGTGTGTAAGCACCATATGTGATTTGCTAGGCAACTGCAGCTGAGGTCGTCCACTCTGGCATTTAAAGATTCTGCCAGCTGCTGGGCAATCAGAGAAATGCCTTGAGCATTCAGACACTTGCAGAGGCACAGAGCCTCCTAGCACAGAGCCTGTGACCTCACTCCACCCGGTTGCTGCAATATCACATGGTAGTTGTATTATCCGTGAGAACTTGCACCTGTTCCCCTTTTTTTGTCAAGAGGAACACTTTCAGTGCCAAGCGGATCACTCCCAGCCACCAACAGGTCGATGTGGAAGCAAGCTTTCACCGGAGACCAGAGTCCTCTGATCTCCAGCTCTCCCAGATGACCTCCCCAATCATGCAACGATGCATCTGTCACAATCTTTAGCTGTGGGAAGGGTAGGGAGAGGGGTCAGCCACCTATCCAATCGCAGTCTAGCTTTTGAAGTCTGCTTCGACACTTGGATGGACTCTGATGGGTTCCCTTGGTGCTGAGCCCACTGAGACTTCAGATCCCACTGTAGAGCCTGCAAGTGCCACCTGACGTGGTACACCAGCAGGATGCAGGAGGCCAAGAGGCCCAGAAACCTCAGAACCGCTCCCACTGAGACCCAAGTTGAGGGTTGAAACATTGGGATGATATCCCAAATGTCAGGGCTCGTTGAGGCGAAGGGATGGCTCAAAAGAGCACAGTATGTAAAGGAGTAAGGTGTGACTTTGGCACATTGATGGAAAACCCCAACAATGTCAACAGGTTGGGTGTCGTCTGGAGGTGTTTTTCGACTGTTCGAGGCGAATCCACCTTCAGTAGCCAGTTGTCAAGATATGGGAAGACTGGTATTCCCGATCTCTGCAGATGGGCTGCTATCATCACTATCACCTCTGCGAACACCCGAAGTGCACTGGCCAAATAGTAGCACGGTGAAGGGAAAGTGCCCTTGGCCTACCTGCAGGTAACATCTGCGAGGCTGCAGGACAGGGATGTGAAAGGATTATGTTACTTACCCAGTATTCATCTGTTCTTGTCATGTAGTGTTGTAGATTCACATGCTTTGCATAAGTCTGCCATCTATTGTTGGGCTGGGATGATTGCAAGTTGTTTTTCTTCGAAGAAATCTTTCGGAGTCACAAGACTATGTGACTCCTCCCTTCGGTAATACTGCGCATGGATGTCAACTCCATAGTTATATTGGTTTCCCGCAGGCGGGTGAGAATGGAGTTAGAATCAGTGTAAGTTATGTGATGTCCATACAATTAATGTAAAGTAACTTAAACTGCCAACCACCCAGGTATCCGAGGAAGAGGGAGGGTGCATGTGAATCTACAGCACTACATGCCAAGAACAGATGCTTACTGGGTACGTAACAATCTGCTCGAGGCATGTGTGGCTGTAGATGGAAGAGTTACTTACCTTCGGTAACGATATATCTGGTAGAGACACAGTCTAGCCGCAGATTCCTTAACTTAGAATATCCCCAGGCGTCAGACTGGATCCGGAAAATCTTTTTTTCCCAGCAATACCTCTGCACGCCGGGAGGCGGCGCCGCATGGCTCCGTCCTGACGTCGCCCACGCCAGTGACGTCAATGGAGCCATATAAGCCGCCCACGGCGTGCTGACGTCAGTTTTCTACAGGAAACTTTTCCGCGCCATAACGCGGAGCAATGACAAACTGCGATAGCATAGGAACAGTGTGTGTTAAAAAAAGATGAAAATTATGTATAATTCGGAACAAAATTATTTGAGAAAGCCCCCAGTACCAAAAGGGACTGGAATGAGCTCACAGAGCTTGTGCTGTAAGCAAGGACGAACAAAGCGCCAAGCTGTGCCCCAGTTTGAGAGGGCTACGGCTGAGCACAATGGACATGACAAGGTAGACAGAGCGTGTCATGATAGGAGGGAGGTTAAAAGGATCACCATATAGAAGGAACATGTTGCCAGAAAAAGTGACTAGAAGTGAACGGCCACCTGAAAGTGCACTACCCAGACCTTACAGTGGATAAAGGACTGTAAGAGCAAGAGAATTCCAATATGACTGATTGCCATAGAGAGAAAGAAGCACAGGCATGGGCGGTGGGAGGGAATTAAAGCAGAAGAACCCCATGTATTTGGAACACCGGTGAAGCAAGCCGAGTAGGCAGTGGAAAACAGAGATTTTAACCACCGAAAAAACATGGAGTGGAGAGCCAAAGAGCTCAAAATCCGAACAACACCCCCAGCCACAAAGGAAGGCATGATAACACGCTACCAACTAAACACGAGAATGGAGGGGAGTCCGAAGGGCCCCAGGCAGAACACATACCTTACCCCAGAGTGAGGAGCCAGAGCACACCTCTGGAAGACCAAGGCCACCCAGAAGAGGGGTCTAGGTGGAAAGACACCATATAAAAAAGGTCTTCGCAGAGTGGGGAGGATGGGCGGGCGTTAAGGAATCTGCGGCTAGACTGTGTCTCTACCAGATATATCGTTACCGAAGGTAAGTAACTCTTCCATCTGATAGACATCTAGCTGCAGATTCCTTAACTTAGAATAGATACCAAAGCCATACCCCATAGGAGGAGGGTCTGCGAAACAACCACCATGTGCCATTAGAACAAATTTGTCAATGGCCTAGGAAACACGGTGGGAACCGCAATGCCAGGGCAACTGACATTAGACCCAGAAACTCCAAAATGAACATGGACAAGGGACGGCAAAAGCACCACAAGCTGGCGAGGGATGGTGTGAGACCTCTCTCATCCAGACACAGACGAAGGAAATGTGAACTAGAAAGGTCAGTGCCCACGGAAGAGAAAATGCAGCGACTCCATAAAAGAAGGAGCCCTTCAACTTGAGAACGGTACAGCATACCGCTTGAACATACACCACATGGGTTGCCAAAAAATGAAACCAGGGGACAGTCCGAAGACAGACGGGGGAGGTACAGGAGCTGCAAGAGAAGGCTCGTGTGCGTAATAAAAAACGCATAACAATGTGTACCCGGTAGGACATGTGACAACAAAAAAGTTACGGTGGAGCAAGCGTAGGAGGTAGGCATGTAGCCAAATGTATCAAAAAGTGCTGCTGTGAGCGGATAACTGGCAGGGCCAGGAACACAGAGGGGACTGTATCCCGAAAGGAGAGTGTATGCAAGAAGGCCTTATACTAGGTCAAAAGAACCTAGAATGGGAGCACCCTTGTAGCGTGTATAACCTATGATATATACAGTAAGAGTCATGAATTGAAGAAACGTTAAAGAGGAGACAAGGCACAGACATAGGCCTATCGCCCAAAAGCACACTCCGCCATAGACCGACCCTATTCACCAAGTAGGAGAATATGGAGAATAGTTACTCCTTGAGAATTAAGAAATATGCGGAGGACAGGAACGAATTAACCGGACCCTGCGTTCTGCAGGAAGCAAGGAACCGGAAACCCTGTCGGGGACGTTTTGGATGCAATAGAAAGACTCAGAGCATAATATGTATGCACGAAGAATGCAAGTATTCACAGAATACAGAAGATACCGTCCCGGAACTGACCAGAGGAACCTGCCCCCCAGGGGCGCATGTCCACCTGTAGACAAGCAAGATGCGTACAGCGAGGCTGTAAGAACACGCCCGGAATGAAGAGGCGTGACAAAACCCTGGAGCAAATATCAAGGAAAGGACATCCCTATGGAGGCGGGGATGTGTTACGGACTCACCGTAGACAACCAATACGCTACCCCTGGAGAGAAATCAAGCCCATGGATCTCACCAGATTTGATATCCTACAATAGTAGGAAGAAGTAAGTTGCGGCAAAAGTGCCTAGGCAAGGAAAAGTAGCAATATAATCGCCAACAAATACCCCACATAGGGTAAGGCACACCTTACAAAAAGAAGGGTCCCTCTTGAGACACGATCGATGCAGAGGCTCAAACGAAAGGCAACACAATTATACTACTGTACAAGAAGAAGGAAATAAAACGGCTGAACAGCCACGCAACTGAGAACCTCAGTAATCCACAAAGGGCAACACAAAAGAACTTGACGGCACCGTCACGTGTTCCAAAAGCCTCCAACAGGATTAAAACCTGGGAAGAGAATCAACCATAGACAGGAGTCGTCGCACTGCTGAGTCAGCATGGGCGTTAAAAAGAGTGATCCCATCAAATGGCAGAACGCTAAGTTGCTCCTGAATATGATGTGAGAAAACGCCATCGCGCAACCACGCATGGCGGCGCAAGACAACCGACCTGGCCATAGCACGACCTACCGAGTCCGTTGTGTCCATGGCAGACCGAATTGAAAAATGCGCCATATCATGGCCATCACTGATAATGCGGACTAGATCGGCACGGGAGCTGTCCGGCAAGGAGGGAAGGAGCTGCTCGACAGCGTCCCAAAGGGAAAACGTAGCCCGAGCAAACACACACAAAGTGTTCAGGGACCGGAGTGCCGAGCTGGCGGATGCAAACACATCACGGCCCCATGACTCCAACCACCGAGACTCCCGAGTGGGAGGGTGCAACGGAACAGGAGTGATAGAGAGGGCTGCCTCAAGCACAAGCCCTCCTGCTCCAGGATGGACGGTCAAACAGGCGGGGTCAGAGGGAGCAGGTCGATGGCGATGAGCCACAGCACGATCCACGGGGTCCTCAGAAGAGGGTCTTACCCACGTCCCAAGAAGGATGTCAAATAATGACTCCGCAAACGGCAATAATGGCTCCATGTTCCCCGCGCCTTGGTGGAGAAGTTCCTGCAAAGGCTTGGAAGGCCTAGAGACAGAGGGCGGCTGCATGCGTAAAATGGCTGTAGCCCTGCAAACAGCCCTGACAAACGTCCCACTACCCTCCGTGGCACCACGAGGTGGGGACAGCAAGCTATCAGTAGGGGACGGACACAAGCTAATCCGGCCGCTCAAAAGAAACTCAGGAAAAGGAGCAGGCCAATGCCCCATGGGCATGAGCCCCGTAGAGCGTTGAAATGACTCGGGGGGGGGGGGGGTGAATCCACCGGGTGTACATGCTCCACCAACGAACCTGGAGATGGTAGTGGCGTTGAACGGCGCCGAGGTGACGCCAAGCCGGCGTCGTCGCCCTCTGAAAAGGCCTTGACTCCTGGAGTTGAGCCAGCGTCGACGACCTCCGAAAAGGCCTCGACCGCCGCAGTGGAGTTGGTCTCAGCTGCTGTAATGGAGCCGGCGACCTCTGAAAAGGCCCCTGTTGCCGGGGCCGAGCCGGCGCCCTCCGAAAAGGCCTCGGCTGCCGGAGCCGTGCCGGTGACCTTCGAAAAGGCCTCGGCTGCTGGAGCCGAGCCGGCGACCTCCGAAAAGGCCTTGGCTGCCGGAGTGGAGCCAGCGCCGGCAAACCCGAAGAGGCATCAGCCGTCCGAGTTGAGCCGGCATCGGCGACCTCCGAAAAGGTGTCGACCGCTCGGAGTCAGACCAGCACCGACTCTACGTCACCCGAGGTGGAAACCTGCGGGGAGAGAGTGTGCCGAAGCGGTGATGTGCACCGCGCCGCAGCCACCTCCAGCGATGTCGCAGGGAGCCCCGGAAGGCAGTGCGCCGGCGCCAAGGAAGGGCTAGACACCGTGGGATGCCCCTTCGGGCCGTGTCCCGATGTTGCGGCGACTCTGGAGTCAGAGTCATTGCGCTCGGTCAGAGCCGAGGGCGAGCCCGCCGGCGGAGACTCGACCTGAGACCCTACCCCGCCTATGGGGCTGGAAGGCGCGCCAGGGAGGGGGGGTAATGCAAGAAAGGACTGCAGAGCCCTGCAGTAGTCCTCCATCTGAGGACGAGTAGCCCCGGCACCCGGAAATGGGGGATATGCGGGGTCCGACTGCTGTGGGCCAGAATGTGGCAAAGACTGTGAGCTACAGGCCGCAACATGATATCGGCGTGAAGCCGACGACTTGTGCGACTTCCGTTTGTGCTTACCAGAGGGAGGCGAAGGATGGCAACGTTCCCGGGGCCTGCCCCTAACAGGAGTGTCAATGTTTGTTTGCCGGCGCCGTGTGGACGATTACGCCTAAGAAGGAGACCGGCGTTGCGAGGGGCCAGTTCGGGAAAGCCGCGCAGACAACAGCATCATGCAGCGTTCCTGCAGGGCTTTGGGCCGCAGCTGTGGCAAGCGTCGCACTCCACGGAGTCGTGGTGCTCGCCCAAGCACCACATACAGATGTTGTGCGGGTCCGTCGCCGACATCTGGCGCGAGCAGGACCGACACGGTTTGAAGCTGCAGGCATCGAACACACTGTTCCTTTACGCAAAAAGGGCATCGAGAAGGCCTGAACATATAAAAACAGGCCAGAGGTATTACTCTCCCGGATCCGCGTTAGGACGCGGAAAAGAAGAAAACTGACGTCAGCACGCCGTGGGCGGCTTATATGGCTCCATTGACGTCACTGGCGTGGGCGACGTCAGGACGGAGCCAAGCGGCGCCGCCTCCCGGCGTGCAGAGGTATTGCTGGGAAAAAAAGATTTTCCGGATCCACTCTGACGCCTGGGGATATTCTAAGTTAAGGAATCTGCGGCTAGATGTCTCTATCAGATACACATGCTTTGCATAGACTTTAAAGCAGTCCCTCTCCCAAAGAGGTGGCTATCCTGTGAGGGTTGGAGTTGTTTGAAATAAAGTACGTAAGACTGCCTGTCCAACACCAGTTTGTTGGCATGCTGCCACGTCCACACACTCATGTTTTGTAAATGTGTGTGGTGTGGACCATGTAGCTGATCTACAGATGTCCGCAATGGGAATGTTCCCTAAAAATGCCATAGAAGCCCCAATTTTCCAAGTTGAGTGGGCTTTAGGAGGAACTGGTAGGTAATTGACTTTTAGCTTTTGTATAACATGTCTGAATGCATTTAACTATCCATCTAGCAATGCCGGTTTTAAAATTGATTTACCAGTGTGTGGAAGTGAAAAAGCGACAAATAGTTACTTTGTTTTTCTAAATGTTTTGGTCCTGTCAATATAATACATTAGAGATCTTTTGCCATCTAGAGTATGACGTGTTCTTTCTGCCACTGATTCTGGGAGTGGGAAGAACACAGGTAGTTCAATGGATTGGTTCATATGAAAAGTATGACAACCATTGGAAGGAATTTGGGTTCGTACAAAGGATCACTTTGTCCTTGAGTAGTTGGAAGAATGGTTCTTCCAAAGTTAATGCCAGGAGCTCACTAACTCGAAGTGAAGGGATTGCTATTAAGAAAGCAACTTCCCAAGATAAATACTGTAGCTGACAGGAATATAATGGCTCAAATGGAGGGCCCATGAGCCATGTTAATACAATATTTAGATTCCAAGCTGGTGTGCTGGTGGTAGTATGGGAGGAATGATTCTTTTAAGTCGTTCCATGAAAGCCTTAATGACCGGTATCTTAAATAAAGATGTATGTTGTCCATTTTGCAGCTAAGCTGCTATTGCAACTAAATGTAAGCATATGGAAGTGTACGCAAGACCTGATATTTGTAGATGCAAAAGATAATAAATAATAGTTTGTACCTGTACGTCAAAGGGGATATCATTTTGTCCTCGACAGTAAATAACAATCCACTTCCATTTGGCTGTGTAACATTTTCTAGTTGTAGGCCTACGCGCCTGTAAGAAAGTGGCTCTGTATACACTGTTCCCAAATAGGTACAGTGTGCACAGAGTCCACAGTCCCCAGTGGCTTGGCAGAGGCTAAAGTTAGATATAACCTTACTCTCTAAAGTGGTAGCTTGGTCGAGCAGTAAGGCAGTATCAGAGGACAGTGTAAAGCATTTGTTGTACACACTCAATCAGCAAATGAAGTCACACACTCAAGAACTGAACTCTAGGCCAATTTGTATTGTATATATAAAAAAAGAAATATATACAGTTTTTATTTTAGAACCAAGGAAGCTTGATGCAGGTATGCAGATAAAGTACTTTTCAATTACAGGTACTGAATGAATACTTTTTCAAAGGCAAGTGCACTTTGTACTTTAGAGTTTGCAGTAGTTGTCAAGTTATTGTACAATTTCAGAAAACTCAATACATTACTTTCAATGGACTTTTTAAGATAAATGCATGTAAATCATATTTGGATTACTTTTTGTAACTCAGTACTGGATCATGGATTCAGCACCGGGTAGTACCTGGAAACAGTTGTGTAAAATCGTTTTAGTCAAACATATGATTTTTAAGCAATATTTAGTTGTTTCAAAAGTGGACACTTGGAAGAATTTTTGCACAGAATCCCCAATGTTATCCTATGGAAGGAATTTCAAGTTAAAGGTACGGTACGTTACGATTACTTTTGTAACCCCAATGATGGACCAGGGATTCAACACGAGGACAGTACCTGCAAACAGTTGGAAAAAGTCGGGTTAGTGATTCGTGCGATTTTTAAGGAATTTCTTTAGTTTTGAAAAGTGGGCACTTAGAAACTTTTCCGGTAAAAATGTCTCTATGTTATCCAATGGCAAAAAACCAAGTATCGGTTTTTAAGGAGTTAATCGGTCTTGTTCGGATCAGTGCTGGAGACAACTGGGGACTCTCCTGGGTCCAGGTGAGATTTTGCGGATTCGGACTTCGGGCGATTTTTAAGGAATATTTGCAACTTTCGAAATTGGACACTTAGAAGAAATTCCAAGTGCAGCCAGCCAATGTTACCCTATGGAGGAATTTCAAGTGGACGGTTTTAGGGCAAACACTCGACTGGCGAATTTGATCTTCTGGGGGTAGACTCAGGGGTCTCCCAGGGTCAGGATGATGTGATCTCTACACCCTCAGCGGCACTGGGGCGGCCGGATGCAGAGTGCTGTTGGGCCTTCGGGCGCCCAATGGTTTCCTATGGAGAAGCTGCCTGACGAACAAACACTGCAAGCTCGGGGACGGAGATTCTTCAGGTGTGACCACCACTTCGAGAGGTAAGTTGGGAAGGTAGAGGACGGGTAGACACCCAGGAGTTGGGCACAGGGGGTCATGGGGCGCCGGGTGCAGGGGTGTCTTTTGGTGTCGGAAATCTTAATCTCTGATGATCGCGGTAGGAGGGGTCCCTTGTTCTGAGGCTGCAGGCATCGTCAGGGTCGTCGAGGAGGGTCCGTGGGTGCTGGATACTGGGTCCCAGTCGCCGGGGGGACGTCCTCGTGGTGTTGGTTCACCTCAGCTCGGGCCAGGGTCGGTGGGTGCAGAGAGGTGTGGATTTGCGGTTCCGGGCCAGGGCCTGGTCTTGTAGCTTTTCTTTAAGCAGTACCACTGCTCGTGGGAGTCCCTGTCTTGAAGTCTGTGGCAAGGCAGTCAGGTCCTCCGGGTTTGGTGAGGTTGCTGACCACAAGGGAAGCCGGGGTTTCGCAGGAGCAGGTTCAGGGGTCGACAGGCCGGTAGGGCTGGGACCAAGTCAGTTGTCGTCGCCTCTTTGTTAGCAGCTGCACGGCTGGTCTTCTTGCTTCGTCTTCTTTTCTTCTCGGGATCCGAGGTAGGAAGGTTCAGGGTGCCCCTAAATACTAGATTTAGGGGCGGTTACAGGTAGGTAAGGGCAGGGACCAAGGGGTCCCTTCCCTGGGGTGGGTACACCCCTTATTCTGCCACTCTCCAGTGGGAGGGGGGCAGGAGCCTGTCCCTGGTTGGCTGGGTCCCCCCATCCTCAAGATGGCGGGGACTCGTGTTTGTGCTTCACCTCGCCTCCCCCACCTTAGGGGTGGAGTTGGCAGAGGTGGGCACAACCCATTTCCTGCCTCTGGTTTTCCCGCCGGTTCTCCCGCCAGAAGTGGGGGTAGAACCAGTGGGGACCAGTTTGCTGGGAGCAGCAAATGGTCTGGGGAAGCTCAAAAGGCGGCAGGCCTTTGAAGCTTCCCCTGCCCATCCTGGGGGAGGAGGCTTTGGCACCTCTCCCCAGGATGTGCATTGTTTCAGGCCCCTGAGAGCAGATGGCTCTCAACCCAGGGGTCCAGAAACATGTCTGTTGATGGCAGCCTGGGTAGCCACTCAGTCCAGGCACTGGAGGTCGGGTTGGTTTCAGGGGGCATCTCTGAGATGCCCTCTGTGTGCTTTTTACATTAAACCCCACACTGGCATCCGTGTGGGTTTAATGTGCTGAGAAGTTTGATACCAAACTTCTCAGTCTTCAGTGCAGCCATCATGGTGCTGTGGAGTTCGTAATGACGACCTCCCAGCACCATATATTTTTAAATGGCAGCACTGCACTTACAATGCCGAAGAATGGACTGGGGCACTGTAGGGGTACAGGGCTCATGCACCTGTACCCACACCACTGGCATAGGGCACCCAGCCAGAGGGGTGACTGAGGTATGCCATGGCAGTGTTGTTGCTGGCATGGCACACAGGGATGTGTGCCATGTCGACTCTTCACTTTTGCTCTGCACCAAAACACGCAGCCTGCAAAGGCAGTGTGTGTGTGTAAAGGTACAGGGTCCCTAAGGGTGGCACAATAAGTGCTGCAGCCCTTAGGGGCCTGTCCTGGTCACAGTGCCCTGGGTACCTGTGGTACCATTTACCGGGGACTTTACCTGTGGCCAGGGTTGCCAATTGAGTTTAGGCATCAATGCAGTTTTAGGGAAGGAACACAGGCCCTGGGTACCTGATTGGCAGGAGCCCAGGGCACACTCAGTCAAAGCACATCAGCAATTCAGCAAAAAAAAATGGGGGGCATACCATGCAAGAAAGATGGCACTTTCTCACACAACCCCCCCCCCCCCCCAAATGAAAGATGATGAGACTAACCTTTCCCTATGGAGTCTTCATTGTCTAAGTGGAAGAACCTGGAAAGGCCATCTGCATTGGCATGGGCAGTGCCAGGTCTGTGTTCCACTTCAAAGTCCATTCCCTGTAGGGAGATGGACCACCTCAACAGTTTAGGATGTTCCCCTTTCATTTGCATTAGCCATCTGAGGGGTCTGTGGTCAGTTTGAACTAGGAAGTGAGTCCCAAACAGGTAGGGCCTCAGTTTCTTCAGGGACCAGACCACAGCAAAGGCCTCCCTCTCAATGGCACTCCAACGCTGCTCCCTGGGGAGAAGCCTCCTGCTTATAAAAGCAACAGGTTGGTCCTGGCCTTCATCATTGGTCTGGGATAGGACCGCTCCTATCCCTAGCTCAGAGGCATCAGTCTGCACAATGAACTGCTTGGCATAATCTGGTGCTTTTAGAATTGGTGCTGAGCACATTGCTTCTTTCAGAGTGTCAAAAGCCTTTTGGCAACTGACTGTCCAGTTGACTTTCTTGGGCATCTTCTTGGAGGTGAGTTCTGTGAGGGGAGTCACAATGGACCCATACCCCTTCACAAACCTCCTGTAGTACCCAGTCAAGCCAAGGAATGCCCTGACTTGGGTCTGGGTTGTCGGAGCTGCCCAGTCCAGGATTGCCTGGATCTTGGGCTGTAAGGGCTGTACCTGGCCTCCACCCACAAGGTGGCCCAAGTACACCACAGTGACCTGCCCTATCTGGCATTTGGATGCCTTGATAGTTAGGCCTGCAGTTTGCAGGACCTTTAAAACCTTCCCAAGGTGGATCAGGTGATCCTGCCAGGTGGAACTAAAGACAGCAATATCATCAAGATAGGCTGCACTAAAGGACTCCAACCCAGCAAGGACTTGATTCACCAACCTCTGGAAGGTGGCAGGGGCATTCTTTAACCCAAAGGGCATAACAGTAAACTGAAAATGCCCATCAGGTGTGGAGAATGCTGTCTTTTCTTTTGCTCCTGGGGCCATGCCAATCTGCCAGTACCCTGTAGTTAAGTCAAAGGTACTCAGGTATTGGGCTGCCCCTAACTTGTCCATCAGTTCATCTGCTCTTGGGATAGGGTGTGCATCTGTCTTGGTGACAGAGTTGAGACCTCTATAGTACACACAAAACTCATCTCTCTCTTTTCACCCTGTTGATGAGGTTTGGGGACCAGAACCACTGGGCTAGCCCAGGGGCTCTCAGAGGGCTCAATAACCCCTAACTCCAGCATCTTGCTGACTTCAGCCCTGATGCTTTCCTTAACTTGGTCTGACTGGCGATAGATCTTGTTTTTGACAGGTGCACTGTCACCAGTGTCCACATCATGGGTACACCAGTTTGTCAGGCCAGGGGTCAAGGAAAAGAGCCTTGCATACTGTTGCAAGACTTGCTTGCAATCAGCCTGCTGTTGGGCAGAGAGGGTGTCTGAAAAGACTACTCCATCTACTGACCCATCTTGTGGGCTGTGGGAGAGGAGATCAGGGAGAGGTTCACTCTCTGCTTCCTGTTCCTCATCTGTCACCATCAGCATGGTGATGTCAGCCCTGTCATTGTAGAGCTTGAGGCGGTTCACATGGATAACCCTTTTGGGTGTCCTGCTTGTGCCCAGGTCAACCAAGTAGGTGACCTCACTCTTTTTCTCCAGGATTGGGTAAGGGCCACTCCATCTGTCCTGGAGTGCACTTGGTGCCACTGGATCCAAAACCCATACCTGTTGCCCAGGTTGAAATTCAACCAGTGCAGCTTTTTGGTCATACCAGTGCTTCTGAAGCTCCTGGCTGGCCTCAAGATTCTTGGATGCCTTGTCCATGTACTCAGGCATTCTGGACCTTAGGCCAAGCACATAGTCCACAATGTCTTGTTTGGGTTCTTGGAGAGGCCTCTCCCAGCCCTCCTTCACAAGACAAAGTGGTCCCCTCACAGGATGGCCAAACAGAAGTTCAAAGGGTGAGAAACATACTCCCTTCTGGGGCACTTCTCTGTAAGCGAAAAGCAGGCATGGTAAGAGGACATCCCATCTCCTTTTGAGTTTCTCAGGGAGCCCCATGATCATGCCCTTCAATGTCTTGTTAAATCTCTCAACAAGGCCATTGGTTTGTGGATGGTAGGGTGTAGTAAACTTGTACTGCACTCCACACTCCTTCCACATGTGTTTCAGGTAAGCAGACATGAAGTTAGAACCTCTGTCTGAAACCACCTCCTTAGGAAACCCTACCCTGGTGAAGACACCAATGAGGGCCTTGGCTACTGCAGGTGCTGTAGTAGTCCTAAGTGGAATTGCTTCAGGGTACCTGGTGGCATGATCCACTACCACCAGTATGAATTTGTTCCCTGAGGCTGTGGGAGGTTCCAGTGGACCCACTATATCCACACCTACCTTTTCAAAGGGAACCCCACCACAGGCAGTGGTATCAGGGGGGCCTTTGGGTGGCAACCTGTCTTGCCACTGGCCTGACAGGTAACACAGGAGCTGACAAACTCCTTCACCTTTTGGTGCATCTGGGGCCAGTAAAAATGGCTAACTAGCCTCTCCCAAGTCTTGGTTTGGCCCAGATGTCCAGCTAGGGGGATGTCATGAGCTAAAGTTAGGAGGAACTCCCTGTACTTCTGTGGCACTACCACCCTCCTGGTGGCTCCAGGAGTGGGGTCTCTTGCCTCAGTGTACAGTAATCCCTCCTCCCAATAAACTCTGTGGGTAACACTGACATCTCCCTTTGCTTCTGAAACAGCTTGCTGCCTCAGGCTTTCAAGAGTGGGACAGTCTTGCTGCCCCTGGCACAGCTCTTCTCTAGAGGGTCCCCCTGGGCCTAAGAGCTCAACCTGGTAAGGGTCAAGTTCCATGGGCTCAGTTCCCTCTGGGGTCTCCAAGTCCTCTCCCTGAGGAGAGGGGTCCTGATTCTCTGGCTGAACAGCAGCTGGTTTCGCAGTCTTCTTGCCTTTTCTCTTGGCAGGTTGGGCCATTCTTCCAGGCTCCAACACTTCTTGTTCACCCTGCCTTTTGCTCTGTGCTCTTGTTTTCACACACACCAATTCAGGGATGTCCAGCATTGCTGCATGGGTTTTTAGTTCAACTTCAGCCCAGGCTGAGGTTTTCAGGTCATTGCCAAGCAGACATGCAGCTGGTAGCTTTGGAGAGACCACTACCTGTTTCAGGCCAGTAACCCCCCCAGTCTAATGTCACCATAGCCATTGCATGATTAGTGGTAACACTGTCAGCATTGGTGACTGGGTAAGTACGCCCAATCAAATATTTCTCAGGGGAAACCAGTGTATCTTTCACCATAGTGACACTGGCACCTGTATCCCTCAGAGCCTCTATTCTAGTCCCATTGATCCAGGGGTACTGTAAGTATTTCTTTAAGTTGGGTGGCCACACAGCTAAAGTGGCAAACTCAACCTCCCCCTCTGAAACTAGAACTGCTTCAGTGTGCATCCTGATTTGCTCTGGGCACACTGCTGATCCCATCTGGAGACTTGCCACCCCAGGTGTAGCTGTACTAGTGGAACTAGGGGCTTGGTTATGGGGGCAAGATTTGTCTACAGTTAAGTGTCCCAACTTCTTACAGTTGTTACACCAGGCCTTTGTGGGATCAAAGTTCTTCCCCCTATAGGGCTGTGGCACATAGGGAGTAGTTTGGGACCCAACCCCCTGAACAGGTTTTTGGGGCCCTTTGGAAGACTCAGACTTTTTATCTTGGGGATTCTCACCACCTTTCCCCTGGGGAGGTTTTGTAACCACCTTCTTCTGGTCACCCCCAGTGGTTGTCTTAGTCACCCTAGTCTTGACCCAGTGGTCTGCCTTCTTTCCCAATTCTTGGGGAGAAATTAGACCTAGGTCTACCAAATGCTGATGCAACTTTTCGTTTGTGCAATTACTTAAAATGTGTTCCTTCATAAACAAGTTATACAATCCAGTAAAGTCATGCACATTGTGTCCAGTTAACCAACCATCCAGTGTCTTTACTGAGTAGTCTACAAAATCAATCCAGGACTGGTTCTGGGTTTTGTGAGCCCCCCTGAATCTAATTCTATACTCCTCAGTGGTGAGCCCAAATCCCTCAATCAGAGTTCTCTTCATGAGGTCATAGGACCCTGCATCTGGCCCCGAGAGGGTCAGAAGCCTGTCTCTGCAGTTACCAGAGAACAGTTCCCACAGGAGAGCCCCCCAGAGAGGTTTCTTCACCCTTCTCATTTCACAAGCCCTCTCAAAGGCTGTGAACCATTTGGTGATGTCATCACCCTCCTCATATTTAGGGACAATCCCTTTGGGGATTTTAGGATCATAGGATTCCTCCTTATCCTCATTATTGGTATTGCTGCCACCATTGATGGGTGCTAAACCCATCTCTTTTCTTTCCTTCTCTAGAGCCAGGAGTCTGGTCTCTAGGTCCAGTCTTTTGGCCAACTTTGCTAAAAAGTTGTCCTCCTCACTGAGGCTGTCCTCAGTGTCCTCCCTGAGACCTGAGCCACCTGTGTGGCCTCTAGGTCCCCAGAGGTCTTGTCTTGGAGTTGAGGGCACTGGGTGCCTGTCCTCCCTAGGGATGGTTGGAGGTGGGTTACCAGCCTCATCATCCTCATCCCTTTCCTCCTCGGATTGGTCATCACCATGCTCAGAGGGGTGGGCCTTGGCATACTCAGCCAGGAGTTCCTGGAGCCCTTGTTTGGTTGGATGCTGGCCCATTGGTATATTTTAAGTTTGCATAAGGACCTTATCTCTTTGAAAGACAAATGAAGATAAGGGGTGAGGTCGAGCTCCTCAACCAGGTCCTGTATGTCATTATTATCTTCGCTAATAGCTGGGTTCTTGTCTTGAGACATTTTAACAAAAAGTTCTAACCCCTCTACCCTTGACTATAGTGACTTTTTATTTTCTAAAATTCTAAAGGGACTTAAGCAAGGCCCTAACAAGACTTTTAGTAATTTGGAAAAAATGGCAATTTAAAAAAATCAGAATTCTAAAGGCAATTTAAGAGTTCTGTCGTGTGATCAGATGGTAACCAAGTAGTCCAACAAATGCAAGTTTGTATCCCACCGCTGCCACCAATGTAAGAAAGTGGCTCTGTATACACTGTTCCCAAATAGGTACAGTGTGCACAGAGTCCACAGTCCCCAGTGGCTTGGCAGAGGCTAAAGTTAGATATAACCTTACTCTCTAAAGTGGTAGCTTGGTCGAGCAGTAAGGCAGTATCAGAGGACAGTGTAAAGCATTTGTTGTACACACTCAATCAGCAAATGAAGTCACACACTCAAGAACTGAACTCTAGGCCAATTTGTTTTGTATATATAAAAAAAATATATACAGTTTTTATTTTAGAACCAAGGAAGCTTGATGCAGGTATGCAGATAAAATACTTTTCAATTACAGGTACTGAATGAATACTTTTTCAAACACAAGTGCACTTTGTACTTTAGAGTTTGCAGTAGTTGTCAAGTTATTGTACAATTTCAGAAAACTCAATACATTACTTTCAATGGACTTTTTAAGATAAATGCATGTAAATCACATTTGGATTACTTTTTGTAACTCAGTACTGGATCATGGATTCAGCACCGGGGTAGTACCTGGAAACAGTTGTGTAAAATCGGTTTAGTCAAACATATGATTTTTAAGCAATATTTAGTTGTTTCAAAAGTGGACACTTAGAAGAATTTTTGCACAGAATCCCCAATGTTATCCTATGGAAGGAATTTCAAGTTAAAGGTACGGTACGTTAAGATTACTTTTGTAACCCCAATGATGGACCAGGGATTCAACACGAGGACAGTACCTGCAAACAGTTGGAAAAAGTCGGGTTAGTGATTCGTGCGATTTTCAAGGAATTTCTTTAGTTTTGAAAAGTGGGCACTTAGAAACTTTTCCGGTAAAAATGTCTCTATGTTATCCAATGGCAAAAAACCAAGTATTGGTTTTTACGGAGTTAATCGGTCTTGTTCGGATCAGTGCTGGAGCCTTGTCTCCAGCACTGGGGTCTCTCCTGGGCTCAGGTGAGATTTTGCGGATTCGGACTTCGGGCGATTTTTAAGGAATATTTGCAACTTTCGAAATTGGACACTTAGAAGAAATTCCAAGTGCAGCCAGCCAATGTTCCCCTATGGAGGAATTTCAAGTGGACGGTTTTAGGGCAAACACTCGACTGGCGAATTTGATCTTCTGGGGGTAGACTCAGGGGTCTCCCAGGGTCAGGATGATGTGATCTCTACACCCTCAGCGGCACTGGGGCGGCCGGATGCAGAGTGCTGTTGGGCCTTCGGGCGCCCAATGGTTTCCTATAAAGAAGCTGCCTGACGAACAAACACGGCAAGAGATTCTTCAGGTGTGACCACCACTTCGAGAGGTAAGTTGGGAAGGTAGAGGACTGGTAGACACCCAGGAGTTGGGCACAGGGGGCCGTGGGGCGCCGGGTGCAGGGGGGTCTTTTGGTGTCGGAAATCTTACCCTCTGATGATCGCGGTAGGAGGGGTCCCTTGTTCTGAGGCTGCAGGGGTCGTCGAGGAGGGTCCGTGGGTGCTGGATACTGGGTCCCAGTCGCCGGGGGGACGTCCTCGTGGTGTTGGTTCACCTCAGCTCGGGCCTGGGTCGGTAGGTGCAGAGAGGTGTGGATTCGCGGTTCCGGGCCAGGGCCTGGTCTTGTAGCTTTTCTTTAAGCAGTACCACTGCTCGTGGGAGTCCCTGTCTTGAAGTCTGTGGCAAGGCAGTCAGGTCCTCCGGGTTTGGTGAGGTTGCTGACCACAAGGGAAGCCGGGGTTTCGCAGGAGCAGGTTCAGGGGTCGACAGGCCGGTAGGGCTGGGGCCAAGTCAGTTGTCGTCGCCTCTTTGTTAGCAGCTGCACGGCTGGTCTTCTTGCTTCGTCTTCTTTTCTTCTCGGGATCTGAGGAAGGAAGGTTCAGGGTGCCCTTAAATACTAAATTTATGGGCGGTTACAGGTAGGTAAGGGCAGGGACCAAGGGGTCCCTTCCCTGGGGTGGGTACACCCCCTCTTCTGCCACTCGCCAGTGGGAGGGGGGCAGGAGCCTGTCCCTGGTTGGCTGGGTCCCCCCCATCCTCAAGATGGCGGGGACTCGAGTTTGTGCTTCACCTCGCCTCCCCCACCTTAGGGGTGGAGTTGGCAGAGGTGGGCACAACCCATTTCCTGCCTCTGGTTTTCCTGCCGGTTCTCCCGCCAGAAGTGGGGGTAGAATCAGTGGGGACCAGTTTGCTGGGAGCAGCAAATGGTCTGGGGAAGCTCAAAAGGCGGCAGGCCTTTGAAGCTTCCCCTGCCCATCCTGGGGGAGGAGGCTTTGGCACCTCTCCCCAGGGTGTGCATTGTTTCAGGCCCCCGAGAGCAGATGGCTCTCAACCCAGGGGTCCAGAAACATGTCTGGTGGTGGCAGCCTGGGCAGCCACTCAGTCCAGGCACTGGAGGTCGGGTTGGTTTCAGGGGGCATCTCTGAGATGCCTTCGGTGTGCTTTTTACATTAAACCCCACACTGGCATCAGTGTGGGTTTAATGTGCTGAGAAGTTTGATACCAAACTTCTCAGTCTTCAGTGCAGCCATCATGGTGCTGTGGAGTTCGTAATGACGACCTCCCAGCACCATATATTTTGAAATGGCAGCACTGCACTTACAATGCCCAAGAATGGACTGGGGCACTGTAGGGATACAGGGCTCATGCACCTGTACCCACACCACTGGCATAGGGCACCCAGCTAGAGGGGTGACTGAGGTATGCCAGGGCAGTGTTGTTGCTGGCATGGCACACAGGGATGTGTGCCATGTCGACTCTTCACTTTTGCTCTGCACCAAAACACGCAGCCTGCAAAGGCAGTGTGTGTGTGTAAAGGTACAGGGTCCCTAAGGGTTGCACAATAAGTGCTGCAGCCCTTAGGGGCCTGTCCTGGTCACAGTGCCCTGGGTACCTGTGGTACCATTTACCAGGGACTTTTACCTGTGGCCAGGGTTGCCAATTGAGTTTAGGCATCAATGCAGTTTTAGGGAAGGAACACAGGCCCTGGGTACCTGATTGGCAGGAGCCCAGGGAACACTCAGTCAAAGCACATCAGCAATTCAGCAAACAAAAATGGGGGGCATACCATGCAAGAAAGATGGCACTTTCTCACAGCGCCTCTTTAAGAATATCCATGCATGTTTGTGGAAGGTTTATATTATACCTGCTGCTCAGCCAGTGTGACTGTGGTGAGAGAATGTTGGTGAGTGGAATGTTGGATGAGTGAGGATGTCAGTTGGAGGGTGGGTTGAGCAGCAGGAAGGCTGCTCCTGGTGGGGCTCTACTCAACATCCTATCTTAAATAAACCCACATGAAGAAACTACCTGGACTGGACCTTCTTCTGTTCACTACATTTTGGCGACGATTTTGAAAGAACCTGCGTATTACACCTGGATGATGGAAACATTTTCTACATAAATTTGAAACCTGAAGAAACTTCAAGGTAAAGGATCTTCTTTTGAAAGTAGCTGCAGTGTATTTAAATCTAACTGGCACCCCTGAGCCCCACCAGTGACCCGGAGATCGGTTGCCCACAACCCAAGTGTGCCAGTTCCTGCTGCATTTTCCATCTTAATGATTACTGTGATCATGAAGAGGTGTCTGTATCGTACTGCCTTGGTAGTGTGTTTCCATCAACATGATTTGCACAGAGGAGTAACGTTTTCAAGCTTTCCTTCTAGTCTGCTGCCCTAACAGCCTTGTAGGTGAAGGTGATTCTCTGTACCTTTCTTTCTTTGGGGTCGTGTGAATCGTAAAGGTGTCCCTCCCGTGCTGTGACTAGCCCCATTGCCTCCGGATGGAAGTCTCACTCCCAAGCCACCCCTGTGAGCTACTAGCCCTTTTTGACCGTTTGAGTGGAAGCAGCCTGCACCACCTGTTTGGTGAACTAGTGAGGAGCGACTTTTAGGAGGTAAAAGTCATTTGGGAAGCGGAGCTGCATCAAGAGGGAGGAGTTTGACAGCTTGAAAGAGAAGTTCCCTCCGTGTATGATGAACATCTAGAGCGCAGCAGAGTGAGCCTGTTGATGGTGTTGGTGTGGACTTTCGTGGACTAAGACAATGTTCGTGTTTTTAGTGACCTTGGCATTTGGCAGTTTCTCCGCTGCGTTTAAATTTTGAAATGATGCGCGTGTCTCCTTCAGCGCGTGCGAGCCTACCTGCATCTCCTCGTGGAATCTTGTTGCTCTTCTGGGCTGTTCCTAAACACCTTCATACAAAGACGAGCCGTGAGCCATCCGGCTCAGCGTCACGTACGTGCCGCCATCTTGTGGTTGGCTGAAGCTGCAAGTTCCCAATGAGCACTGCGCACATGAAGCGCAGTTCCCTGACCTGTCTGTCAGGAGTTCCGATCCTCGTTTTGAGAAACTGGTAGTGAGACGCAGGACTTTGGCAATTTTTAAAAGGGGGAATCTTCAAGCAAGGTACTGTCCCCCCCCGTTTTTGTCACATGTTGCCATGCAGACATTACGAATGTGGCGTTTCTCTCCCTTCAACTTTTTCTGCAAGTAATGTACTCACGTCAGCAAGTCTCTTCATGCAAGTAGTGTACTCATATCAGCGATGTGCATGTGTGCTGGACACACTTGGCGAGTATCACAGTTTATACTGTGATACATGATCAACACGTTATTTATTTGTTTTGGCAGCTTCAATATTCCTATTTAAAGAAATTTGTGGTCTCATTACTACTTTCCTCTATCTGCTATGTATGGGACTGTACTATATTTTGGGTGAGAGGTCGCTCACCTTATTTCCCAAGTGTCCTTGTTCAGTGTTTTCTCTTTTATGCATGATTCTTTTAGGTTCAATGCTTTACTGTGGGTGTGTTTTAAATTTCGAAGAAGTTTTGAGTGTGCTTTGCGTGCGCTGATTCTGTTGTGCGATTGCTTCATGCAGTCATGGGATGTTTTCTGCATGAGTATATGTACCTGTATTTCCTGTAACATTTACATTAAGGGGATTGTTTGGAACGGTGCAGTTGTTCGTTGTCATTTCTCCCACTTTCATGTGGTTGTGGGTTGGTGCAGAAATACCACCCATTGTAGCACATACTGTTGATGAGTGAGCGTTTTTTTTTCTTATTGATTGTTTTCCTTACTTCTGTATTGAGTGTAGTGTTGTGAACGTTTACAGGTTCCGTGTGGAGTGTTTTTTTCCAAACACATCCTACCTTAACGCTCTGTTAAGGTATAGGGCTGAAAGAAGTGTGAGTATCTTTGGGTTGTGATTTTTGTTCTTTCTCGGTGTAGCGGTGTACACCTTTACATGTTCCGTGTGAAATATCCCTTCACACTTATCACCCTAACCTTGGGTTTGGGTGCAGGGCAATTATTTGTTGTGTGTGGAGTTGTGTTCCACACGTACCACCCTTAGTAAGGGTAAGGGTGGAGGGCAATTTTTATGCTGTTAGTTCTCTGTGGAATGATCTTCCAAGCTTCGAAGTTCCTGTTTAGTATGGTTTCCTACCACGCCTTCCAGTCGGTACTCTTTCTACCTCTTGTTGGCCTGGCCAGCCAGCTTGTTTTGGTATTGGGGTTTAGTTTGTGTTTTGTGGCATGGTAGCGTGTGTGTTGTCTTGGTTTGGTTTAAAGGGAGCGTGATTTGTTATTTTGTATAGTGGAAAGGGAGAAGTGGTGAGTGTTAGTACTGCTTATGTGTTACAGAATTGCTGGATTGCGTGGTGTGTTTACTTCTTCCAAATATTTATTCTTTGTTATCTTTTATACATGTATATCGCCAGCAGTACATGTATGACATTGCATTTGCTCAGATGCCCCCGTGTTGCATGTAATTATTTTATTGTCATCTTTTGCATGCACCATTTATTATATTGTGATTCTTTTAGACTTGATTCGCATTTGTATAAAGAAAAGGAGATGTGTTATACCTGCTGCTCAGCCAGTGTGACTGTGGTGAGAGAATGTTGGTGAGTGGAATGTTGGATCAGTGAGGATGTCAGTTGGAGGGTGGGCTGAGCAGCAGGAAGGCTGCTCCTGGTAGGGCTCTACTCAACATCTTATCTTAAATAAACCCACATGAAGAAACTACCTGGACTGGACCTTCTTCTGTTCACTAGTTTAAATACCCAAATTGTATGACTTCAGGAGTCGTATTGCAAGGTTCATTTCCTTGAGATTGGGATGTCATATTTCTCCATGGCTCTGTGTGAGATGAGTGGTGAGGAAGTTTCTGTAGTAGAGTGGTGAACCATGGTTGACGAGCCCATGTGGGTGCCACTAGTATTAGTGTAAGTGAGGTTTGTCTGAGCTTCCTGACCTCATATGGAAGCAGTGGGAGAGGGGGGAAAGCGTATGCAAATATCCCTGACCAGTTCATCCATAGAGCATTGCCCTTGGATAGTGGGTGTGGGAATCTGGCTGCAAAGTTTGGGCATTTTGCGTTTTCTGGGGTTGCGAACAGGTCTATTTGTGGAAACCCCCATTTGGGAAAGTATGTGACTAGAACTTTGGGTTGAAGTTCCCATTCGTGGAGTTGTTGCTGCGTCCTGCTGAGGTCGTCTGTAACCTGATTGCTGGTCCCTGGGGCATGTTCTGCTAGGAGATGAATGTTGTGATGTAAAGCTAAATGGCAGATTCTCTGTGCTAGGCGTGATAGCTGCAGAGAGTGTCACCCCCTCCCCCTGGATTTTTTAAATAATACATTGTTGTCATATTGTCTGTCCGGATTAAGACAACTTTGTTGTGTAGGTGAGTTAGGAAGGCTTTCAATGCTAGGTGAACAGCTTGAAGCTCTAGGTAGTTGATATGGAGACTCTGGTGTTGCATGCCCCATATCCCCTGAATGGTTAGATGTTGAAGGTGAGCTCCCCAACCTGTAAGGGAGGCATCCGCTGTTGGAATGGCTTGGGGAACTAGGTACAGAAATGGCTGCCCTTTGGGTAAGTTTTGTAAGTTCCACCAGTGCAGAAAGTGATGTGTGCGGCTGTCTATCAACACTAGATCTTGTAAGTAACCCTGTGACTAAGTCCACTGACGTGAGAGGCAGTCTTTCAGTGGTCTCATATATAAGCAGTCATGTGGAACTATGGCAATGCAGGATGCCATCATGCCTAGTAGTCTCAATACTAATTTGACTGCAATTTGTAGTCCAGGTTGAAATAGTTGAGTTAAAGAACAAGTTACTTACCTTCGGTAACGATATATCTGTAAGAAACATTAGTTAGTTATAGATTCCTAACCTTAGAATTACCCCCAGGCGTCAGACTGGATCCGGAAAGTTTTCGTCAGCAGTACCTCTGCGCGTCGGAAGGTGGCGTCGGTCAGCTCCGCGTCCGTCGTCAGCGTTGCCGAGGTGACGTCGCGGCAGCTACTTAGACGCCGCCCTCGCGCGCGGACGTCAGTTCGGTACACGACTTTCCGCGCCAGAAACGCAGAGCCATGCAAGACACTGATGCACAAAACTAGGGCCCTGAAAGGTAGTCCTTAACCCTATAAATCAGTTCGCCGAAGGGGGAGGATGGGTGTGGCGGTAAGGAATCTATAACTAACTAATGTTTCTTACAGATATATCGTTACCGAAGGTAAGTAACTTGTTCATCTAAAAGAAACACGTTAGTTATAGATTCCTTACCTTAGAATAGATACCCCAGCAATACCAACCCCGGTGGTGGGTCTGCGAACCAAGATCACACCAGAAAATCCTGGAGAACAGAACGGCCAAAGAAGCAGCCTCTCCGGACTTGGCTGTCCAGGCAGTAGTGTTTCGTAAACATGTGCAGCGATGCCCACGTGGCCGCCTGACAGATGTCATGTAGAGGAACTCCTCTTCCCAAGGCAGTAGTGGCTGCCGTCGCCCTGGTGGAATGGGCGCGTAGCCCGACCGGAGGCTGTTTTTTAGCCAGAGAATAGCATGCCTTAATACACAAAACGACCCATCGAGAAATGGTGCGTTTGTGTACGGTCCGACATTTCTTGGCGCCCACGTAGCCAACAAAGAGCTGATCATCCACCCGGAACTGTTTTGTGCGGTCCAGATAGAAAGAGAGCGCACGTTTTGGGTCCAGACGGTGGAGCCTCTCTTCCTCCTTTGAAGGATGCGGAGGCGGAAAGAAGGTGGGCAGAGTAATGGTCTGCCCGATGTGTAAGGCAGTGACCACCTTAGGAAGGAAGGATGGACGGGTCCTGAGAACCACCTTGTCCGGATGGACAGACAGGAAAGGAGGTTAGGAAGAAAGGGCCTGGAGCTCACTCACCCTTCTAGCAGAAGTGATGGCCACCAGGAAAGCAGTCTTAAGAGTCAAGAGCCTTAAAGGGCAGTTATGAAGCGGCTCAAAGGGAGCGCACATTAAATAGGTAAGAACAAGATTCAAGTCCCACTGAGGCATAACGAAGGGGATTGGAGGAAAAAGATGCATTAAGCCTTTTAAGAAACGTTTAACTACCGGGGACTTCAAAAGAGAAGGTTGATCTGGCAGCCAAAGGAAGGCAGAAATGGCTGAAAGATAGCCCTTGATAGTGCCCAGAGCAGAGCTCTGCTGGGCTAAAGAAAGAAGGAACAAGAGAACTTCAGAAAGAGGGGCAGAAAGGGGATCCACAGCCTTTGCTGTGCACCATGCCACAAACTTGTTCCACCGGCAGGCGTATACCGTCTTAGTGGCGGGACGCCTGGCTGCCAAGATTACGTCACATACTTCGGGAGGCAGGTCGAAAGACGTCAACTGCCGCCGCTCAATCTCCACGCAAGAAGGTGGAGAGTGGACAGTTTCAGGTGGAGGACCGTCCCCTGCTGCTGCGACAGAAGATCCTCCCGAAGAGGCAGTCTGATCGGAGGATCGATGGCCATGTTGAGCAGCTTGGGATACCAGACTCTTCGTGCCCAATCCGGAGCCACAAGAATGACTTGGGCCCGGTCGTGCCTGATCTTCTTCAGCACTCTGGGCAGAAGTGGTATAGGCGGAAAGGCGTTCAACAGACCGCAACTCCACTCGCGACAAAAAGCGTCGCCGAGCGAGTGCCGCCCTGGAAATTCCAACGCGCAGAATTGCTGACATTGCGCGTTCTCTTCGGTGGCGAATAGATCTAACCAAGGCTCTCCCCACTGTCGAAAGAGACTTTGCACCACCTCCGAGTGAAGACGCCATTCGTGATCCATCATGCACCTACGGCTGAGTTCGTCCGCCCTGGCGTTCAGAGAACCTGCCAGGTGTTGAACCACCAGGGATATGCCCTGATGTTCCAGCCATGTCCAGAGACGAAGGGCCTCTTGACAGAGGGTCCACGACCCCACCCCGCCCTGTTTGTTGCAGTACCACATGGCGGTGGTGTTGTCAGTGAACACCTGCACTAATCTTCCCCAGACAGAGGGAAGGAATGCTTTCAGCGCAAGACGAATCGCCCGGAGCTCCAGAAGGTTGATGTGAAGCCCGGACTCCACTGGAGACCAGAGGCCTCTGATCTCCGCCTCTCCCATGTGGCCGCCCCATCCCAGAAGGGAGGCATCCGTCACCACAGTGTGGTCTGGTTGGGGAAGGGAGAGGGATCTGCCATTGACCCAATCCTGGTTCGTGAGCCACCACTGCAGTTGACGTGCAGTGCCCTCCGAGATCTGGACGCAATCGGACAGATTCCCCTGATGCTGCGCCCACTGGAACTTCAGGTCCCACTGCAGAGCCCGCAAATGCCACCTGGCATGATCGACCAGCAGGATGCGGGAGGTCATGAGGCCTAGCAGCCTCAGAGTCATTCTGACCGAAACCCGGGATAGAGGCTGAAAGATCGGAATCATAGCCTGAATATCCTGGACTCGCTGCTCGGGAGGATAGACCCGAAACTGCGTTGTGTCCAGAACCGCTCCGATGAAGAGGAGCTTCTGAGAGGGAATCAGGTGTGACTTCGGCACATTGATGGAGAACCCCAGCGAATGCAGGAGGTCAGCCGTAGTCTGAAGGTGGAAGACGACTGCCTGGGGCGAGCCCGCATTTAACAGCCAGTCGTCGAGATAGGGGAAGACTGAAACCCCTGATCTGCGCAGATGAGCTGTGACCACCGCTATCACTTTCGTGAACACCCGAGGGGCGCTGGTAAGGCCAAAGGGGAGCACAGTAAATTGAAAATGCTCGTCGCCTACCGTGAACCGTAGGTAACGCCGGTGGACCGGCAGGACGGGGATGTGAAAATAAGCATCCTGCAAGTCCAACGCTACCATCCAGTCTTCCGGGTCGAGGGCAGACAAGACCTGAGCAAGCGTCAACATCTTGAACTTCTCCTTCCGGAGGAAGCGGTTGACGTTCCTGAGATCCAAGATAGGACGCAGGCCCTTGTCCTTCTTGGGGACCAGAAACTAGTGGGAGTAACAACCACAACCTACTTCTGGGACAGGAACGCGCTTGATGGCTCCCTTGGCCAAGAGAACCGTAACTTCCTGCTGGAGAAGGGCCAGATGATCCTCCGACATGCGGTGGTATCTTGGTGGCATGGCTGGAGGGGTAGTCTCGAAGGGGAGGGAGTAGCCCCTTCGGACTATTTGCAAAACCCACCTGTCCGACGTGATGGTGCGCCGGTGGGGGAGGTGATGGCGAATCCTGCCGCCCTCTGGCGTTTGATGGGCCTGAAAGGTCGGACTAGGAGGGTTTGGAGGCTGCTGCGGAGAGGGGGGGTTGGTGGACTGACCCGTCCGCTGGCCCCCGGAACCACGACGGTTGTTCCCACGTCCCCGCGAAGGTTGGGTAACTTGCTGCGGCCTGTGGCTCTGGGCGGGACGTAGCGGGGCACCCGTTCCGTAGCCACGAAAGGGGCGAAAAGCAGACTGCGCAGGGCGGGTGGAGAGGCCCAAGGACTTGGCCATAGCCCGTGAGTCCTTGAAACGCTCTAGAGCGTGGTCTGCTTTGTCGCCAAAAAGGCGACGGCCATCAAAGGGCATGTCCATCAAGGTGTTCTGGACATCCCCTGAAAAGCCAGTCGACCTCATCCAGGCATAGCGACGAAGCGCTACAGACGTTGAAATGGTCCTGCCCAGAGAGTTGGCAGTGTCCAGCCCACAACATATGGCAAACTTTGCTGCATCCCTCCCGGCGGCCACAGCCTGGGAGAGCACTGCCCGGGCCTCCTCCAGACACTGAGGCAGCAGCTGCGCAACCGTATCCCACACGAGTGGGAATAACAGCCCAAGAGACATGCAGTGTTTACCGACCGCAGTCCTAAGCTGGCGGAAGAGAAAATTTTATTCCCAAGGTGGTCCAGCTTCTTGGATTCCCTTTCCGGGGGAGCAGTAGGGAATGCGCTTTTGGAAGTGGAGGCATGGACTACCAAGCTCTCCGGGGTGGGGTGTTGGGAGAGAAAAGTGGGGTCGGCCGGGGGTGGCGTCGGGCAATCATCCTGTCCATGGAAGCCCCCGTGTTGGGCCTGGACCACGTGCCCAAAAGGACGTCGGTGAGGGCCTCATTGAACGGCAGCAAGGGCTCTGAAGAGCTCGCAGCCGGTTGAAGCACCTCTGTCAGGAGGTTAGTCCTGACCGGCACCGTAGGAAGCTCGACGTTGAGAGCTTCGGCCGCCTTACGCAACACCACTGCGTACGACGCTCCCTCCTCCTTAGCCACGGTAGGAGGAGACAACATGCCAAGGTCAGGGGAGGTGTCAAGACCACTGGCATCCCCCAGTTCCTCTCTCCAGTCCTGTTCACTGTCCAACTGGTCAGGCAGAGGGTCACCTGACCCCTCCCAGTCCTCCGCCTCATCCTCTGGTTGCCACTCAGGTTGAAAAGGGGCCCCAGGAGTGAACAGGGGCACAAAAACCCTTCTCAGCGCCGGATCCGGTGTCGGACGACGCCGGTCCGGCTCCTTGTCCACGTCGGGATGGAGGCTGGGGTCGACGCCGGCCGGGGGGCCGACCGGCGTCGAACGCAGAAGTAGTGCCGTCGGAAGCGGCGCCGGTGGAGGCGTAACGAGGTCAACCGGCGCCGATCCGGATCCAGGCCTGGATCCAAGGGGGGCCTGCGGCGCCGGAGCCGCTGGCAGATAAGGCCTAGGCCCCCCAACCGAGTCCGCGGGGTCCAAAGGCGCGCCAGCGGGGTCGGTCAAAGATGGCATGCATCGCCTCGCAGAACGTACAAAGCTGGGCGGGAGTCGCTTCGGGTCCCGGATAGGGAGGGAAACGGGGAGTCGACTCTTCAGGCTCCGCGCACGGAGCCGCGGGAGAGGCACCACCCGCGTGCCTCATCGGATCGGCCGACCGACGAGGAGAAGTCGAAGAGCGACGATGCTTCTTCGACTTCTACTTATGCTTCGACTTACCCGACCCTGAGTGCGAAGACTTCGAAGATTTCGAGCCGGAATGGTGGTGGCTCCGCGACCGGTCCCTCGACCTCCCTCTCGACCGGGACCTCGAACAGCGCGGAGCCGACTGCCGGTGCCCAAGCAGCTTTTGGGACCTCTCCCGCAAAGCCTTCAGCGCCATCGACCGGCAGTCGGAGCACGACTTGGGGTCGTGGTCGCGCTCCAGGCAAAAAAGACACGCGGTGCGGATCCGTCACCGACATCATGCGATGACAGGAACCACAGGCCTTGAAACCGGTCATCCCTCGTGCACCTTCGGAGTCGAAGACTCGAAAAAGAAGTCGACAAAAGTCGAGAAAAAGTCAGTCAAAAATTGACTGAGGTACAGCTCTTCCCGGATCTGCGCTGGCTGGCGCGGAAAAAGAAACTGGCGTCAGTGCGCGAGGGCGGCGTCAAAGTAGCTGCCGCAACGTCATCCCGGCGACCACGACGCCGGACGCGGACCGACCGACGCCACCTTCCGACGCGCAGAGGTACTGCTGACGAAAAAACTTTCCGGATCCAGTCTGACGCCAGGGGGTAATTCTAAGGTAAGGAATCTATAACTAACGTGTTTCTTTTAGATATTCAGAATGTTCTGAATTCTGAGTGGATTTGGAAATGCTAACACTAGGTGTGTATTGAGTATGGCTCCCCAGTATTTGGGCTGGTTGGAAATGAGACTTTTGGATGTTGAATGTAAACCCTAACTGATTTGACAAAGTTAGAGATTTGTGAGTATGTTGTCTGCAGAGGCGTGAACTGTTTGCTTTTATAAGTCAATCGTCTAGGTAAGGGAATACATGAATGTTTCCTCTTCGTAGATGTGCTGCTACTACTGCTAGGCATTTTGTGAAGACCCTTGGAGCTGTGGTGTTAGAAGCTGGCTCTGTATATACTATACCAAAGTGAGGCATAGTGTGCACAAAGTCCAGTGGATCCCCAAAGGTAGGCAGAGGTAAAGTTAGATAGCACCTCACTCTCTATTTGTGGTAGTGTGGTCGAGCAGTAAGGCAGTATCAGAGGACAGTGTTAAGCATTTGTTGTACACACTCAGTCAGCAAATGAATTCACACACTCAAAGACTGAACTTCAGACCAATTGTTTTTGTATAAAAATATTCTTTTAGTTATTTTATTTTCTAGAACCAAGCAAGCCTGGCACAGGTAAGTTGATAAATACTTTGCAGTAAATATACAGTTTGAAATGCAATTGTAAATGTACTTTGAAATGGTTACAGTTTGAATTACTGGTAATGCAATACTGTGAAATGCTGTACATATACTTTGTATCGATTTTGCAATGAGAATTACAGGTAAGTTACTTTTACGTTACTTTTGAGATTACTTTTTCTACTCAGTGTGATATGCCTAGATATCACACTGGGACATTTCCTAGAGAAAAGGTAAGTAAAGTCAGTTTTGCACAATTGTTATTTTTCAGGTTTCCATACAAATCAACTCCACACTTAGAACATTTTTCAGAGAAAAACAGTCAATAGGTTCCTATGGGGAGAAATGAAGTTAACGGTTACCAGGTAAGTAATCGGTCTTTGGAGTTGAGCTTCTGGGGTTAGAACAAGGGTTCCCCCAGGGTCAAGGATGCACTCTCATTACACCCTAAGCGGCACTAGGGCAGCCGGGTGCAGAGTGCTGAGGCCAAATGTTATCCAATGGGGGTTAGGGGGCCTCCGGTTGGTGGCTGCTGGCAAGCAGGCCACTGGGTTGTGGGAGCAAAGCTCCTGGACTTTAGCTCAGGGCAAATGGGGAAACAAAGTAGCACCAAAGGTGCACCCTCAACGGCACTAGGGTGGCCGGGTGCAGGGTGCTGTTTCGACGTCGGGCGCCCTGTTGGTTTCAATGGGGAACCTCCGGTTTGCAAAGGCACTGCAGGCTCGGGGACGAAGGTCTTCTGGGTGCGACCACCACTTCGAGAGGCAAGTTGAGAAGTTATGGGGTTGGTTAGGCACCGTCTGTTTGGGCACACAAGGCCTTGGGGCGTCGGGTGCAGGGGTGCCTTTTGGGGTCGGATCTTCTTGCCAGCTCCTGGTCGCGATTGGGGGGACCTTCTGGATGTAGGCTGCAGGCGTCGGCTTGAGGCAGGTCAAGGGTCACAAGATCTCGGCTCAGGATCACCGGGGTGACCTCCTCGTGGTGTTTGCCCACTCGAGCTTGGGCTGTGGACGGTGGGTGCAGAGTGGGGCGGATCCGCGGTGTCCGGCCGGAGCCAAAGGTTGCAGATGAACAAATCCGGTGTTCACGGGAGACAGAGTCTTTGTAGGTGAAGGCAGGCAAGTCCTCCGGGGTTTTCGAGGTTGCTGGCTGCAGGAGACACACTGGGATTTCGCAGGACCAAGTTCGAGGGGAGACAGGCTGGTAGGGCTGGGGCCAAGTCAGTGGGCGTCTTCCTCTTGTTAGCTGCTGCACGGCTGTTCGGTCCTTCTTCTTCTTCTTGCAGGTTCTTGTCTGAGGAAGCAAGGTTCAGGGGTGCCCCTAAATACTAGATTTAGGGCGTTACAGGTAGGTAAAGGCAGGGACCAATGGGTCCCTTCCTGGGGTGGGTACACCCCTATTATGCCACCCTCCAGTGGGAGGGGGCATGAGCCTGTCCCTGGCTGGCTGAGTCCCCCATCTTCAAGATGGCGTGGACTGTGAGTTGTGCTTCACCTCGCCTCCCCCACCTGAGGGGTGGAGTTGGCAGAGGTGGGCACCTCTCTTCCTCACTTGTTTTTCCTGGCCGGTTCTCCCGCCCAAAGTGGGGGGTCAGAACCAGTGGGGACCAGTTGCTGAGAGCAGCAAGTGGCCTGGGGAAGCTCACAAGGCGGCAAGCCTTTGAAGCTTCCCTTCAGTAAACCCTGCCCATCCTGGGGAGGAGGTTTGGCACCTCGTCCCAGGATGTGCATTGTTTCAGGCCCAAGAGAGCAGCAGGCTCTCGACCCAGGGGTCCAGAAACATGTCTGGTGGTGGCAGTTTTCAGGGGGCATCTCTAAGATGCCCTCTGTGTGCATTTTTCATTAAATCCCACACTGGCATCAGTGTGGGTTTAATCTGCTGGAAGTGTCCAGAGCTTCCTGAAAACGTCAATGGCTTCGTGGGAAGCTGAGTGATTGCTTGCTGTACGATAATCCTCTTTGTACCAGGCTGTATTTGTAACGTTTTCTGTTTCTGATCGAGCCTTTTCGACATTGTTTTAAGAATAGGCTGAGGTAGTGATTTCGAACCGACGGTAAACGTTTTGGGCCTGAAAGTAAAACACTTTGGTCCGATAACTTGTTTCGATTTCGGTGCCTACCAGCTCGGTACCAAATCAGTAGCTGTTTTTTGTTTCGGTCCGAAGACTTCATTTTTGAGACTGGAGTCTGATTTGGTCAAGGTGGAGGCTACTGCTGAAAACTGATGTTTTGGTGCCGAGCCCGAGGGCGGGGCATCCGAAGGTATTTTTCGGTGTGCACCTTGGCTTTTTTGCTGTGGCGGCCCTTGAGCAGTTTTATTAGTGGGAAGTGATTTTTTTTGTTTTTGGATCAGGGGTAGGAGGACACACGACTTGACGATCCTGGAAGGATTCTACTATGTCCAACTGTTGTTCTTATTTCTAGTTGGAACCGGTACCATGTATGGAGACGGATTCTTCTAGGGCTGTGGAGGCGTTTTCATCTTGTTTGTCATGCAGACCAAGATGTCGGGACTGTCGTCTGTGTTTCTGCGCTGCATTTCGAGACGGCATAGCACGCCGGTCGCGAAGTGTTTTCTTCGACCTGAAAGATCTGCAGGCCTCATAGTTACTTTCCTGATGGTCGGGCGAGAGGCACAAGTTACAGACCAAATGGAGATCCATATTAGAGTACTTTGAGCGGTACTGTGGACAGAAATTAAACGGAGTGCGGTCCCTTAGCAGCTCCTTTTTATAAAGAGCTGTTACAGTGGAAATAAAGGTAGACCCGGTTGTGGTCTGTCGACCGAGGAGGCGAATCAGTGATTCGGACCCTTTGAATGTTCTCGATACAGAAGATAACTATTTGATGAAAGCAATACTGTTGAATATAAATATATACTAGCTAATGGAACGGAAGCCAAAAACAATCTTGAACCGGAGCACAAGAGATTACACCCGAACTCGTCGGCGGAAAGAAACAATCTAAGTATGGAGTCGATGCCCATGTGCAGTGTTACCCATGGGAGGAGTCACATCTCCGAAAGACTTCTTCGAAGAAAAACAACTTGCAATCACCCGAGCCCAACACTAGATGGTGGACTTATGGAAAGAATGTGCATCTACAGCCACACATGCCACGAATATATGTGCTCCGCAAGTCTAGCGTTACCATCCAGTCTCCTGGGTCCAGGACAGAAAGAACTTGGGCCAGGGTGAGCATTTTGAGCTTGTCGTTCCAGAGGAAGTAGTTCAGTAGATGAAGGTCGAGGATAGGACGGAGACTTCCGTTCTTCTTCTGCACTAGAAAGTAACAGAAGTAGCAACCAATCTTAATTTCCGATGACTGTAGCCTCTGACTTGCTTCCTTAGCCGAGGTAGCTTGAACGTCTCCACAGAGTATGGACAAGGACAAGTGGTCCTCTGCCCAGGAGGTGCTGTGGTGCGACTGGCATGCCCAGGGGAAGGGATGGGTGGGCGCAGCGGGGTGGGTGTGATAGAAAGGGAAGGAAGTATCTGTTTTGAGTGATCAGGAGCACCCATTGGTCGGACATGATCCTCTTCTTGCAGGAGAGGTGAAAGGAAATGCAATCCTGCACCAGCTGATCGTGCACCGCCAAGGACAAATTAAAGCGGTTTTGTGGTGGTTGGGGGCGTGGTGGGGAAGGGTTTTGGGGAATTTGGTTAGCTCATTGTCCCTGGAGGCCTTGATGCTGTCGGCCTGATCCCCAGCCTCAGAGGGACTGGGAGGCATGTTGCTGCTGAGTCGCATATTGTCTCTGCCTCTTTTGGATGCCCTTACAAAAGCCTCGAAAGAGTGGGGAAGTGCCAAACTGGCGGAGCTAAGCCCAGAGAGCGGGCAGTGGCCTTATTCTCTTTAACTCTTACAAGGGCTGAACCCACCTTCGCTTCTAACAGCCTAGAGCTGTTGAAGGGCATGTTCATAAGGGACTGTTGCATGTCAGAGAAGCCCGTGCAGCGAACCCAGGTGTGGAACCCAAGCACCACGCTGGTGCCAACTGCCCTAACCCAGCCGCAGCCTGTGCAGGTAAGAGCGGTGGTGCTGGGTGAGGGTGGATTTCGACGGACGATGGTGAGGGAAAATGTAATAAATAATTAATTTCCCCACGTCAACGTCTGTCAAAATATCCCTCACCCACCCCCACCCGGCCCCACCGCTCTTACCTGCACGAGCCGCGTCTGCCCTAACCAGGCAGTTGGCAGAGTTCAGACCGGATCTTATTGAGTATTTCAAAGTATCCTGCCTGTCCAAAATACACCTCTGTAAAGTTGGACCTCTGGGACAGCTGGCAAGTTGTCTGCCACCCAGTTCCACGCGAATACCTGCCCAGGAGGCAGGTAGTATTGGCAGATCGTTAGGCGCGGCTGGCAGTGGAGAACATCTGTAATGCGAATGTCTTCATTCGTTCATATTCCCTGTCAGGTGAAGTTGTTGGGAAGCAACTGAAGTTCAGGCAGCTAGTAGATGCCTGAATCTCCAAGCTCTCTGGAGAAAGATGCTGTAGAAGTCAGGATCCCTAGGAGCAGGATTATGCCGCCTCACCACTTGTCTATTGACTGGTGGGCAAGATCCTGGCTTGGACCAGGTGCTCACCAGAATAGGTCACTGCCTCATTAAAGGGGAGAAGAGGATCTTGGCTGGATTGTGGTGGGCAGTCACCACACTGGTCTTAAATGCTTGAGTGGGCAAAGTAAGGTTTAACACTTAAGCCGCTCTCTGTATTACTGTCATGAAGAAGGTGGACTTCTCAGTGGCCATGGGATCAAGCCAATCAAATAGTATCAGGGTTAGTTGCCTTTTGGCCAACCCGTCTCTGCCTTCCCGAATGGTGTTCGGGAAGGTGGAGACAGGTAGGCTAAAAGGCAACGACTGCCGGATGGTCAAATGACCATTGGGCAGTCTAATCTCCCCCTCTTTTATAAAGAACCCTGATACTATTTGATTAGGGTCATCGCAACGCAATAAGGTACATATCCTAATTTTGGGTGCAAGTTCACACACACCAATTATTATTATTTTTCACATTACGTAGGACAAGCTCATCTTACTCTGTAACGCACAAGTAACCACAATTGGATCACTTTACAAAGAGGCAAGATACTAAAAGATCTCAGGCAAAGTGACTCCTCAAGGGGCATTGAAGGGCCGGCCCAACGAGGAGCACAGCCCGATGATGAAGCCTGCCACCATTGATGGGTGAGGACTTGTGCTACTAAAGGGAGCTACCCTGGATGACCAGGACAGGTCCAG
This sequence comes from Calotriton arnoldi, assembly GCA_963921515.1. NCBI lineage: Eukaryota > Metazoa > Chordata > Amphibia > Caudata > Salamandridae > Calotriton > Calotriton arnoldi. Next base: position 1,132,008 of record CAWUFW010003137.1, read on the forward strand.
TACCTTAATATAGGCTGTTTTCCTGAGATTGTATCGCATGACGCCACCTGTTGATGCACGAGGGATTTGCTACAAATGTTTCCGGATGCAGTCTGGCCCTTGAGGAAATTCACAAGGTAAGGAATCTGCTGTTAGAAGTCTCAATGAGAATCCCCATGCTAAGTGGATCTCTGACCTCACCATAATTTTCTGCAAACAAGGGAGCTCAGGGGTGAAGTTTAAACCACTGCTGGATTATAAAGTCTTGCTTTCCCCAAGACTGCTGACAGTCATCACTGGGGAGAGGAAGATATGAGGCCCCTAGGCGAAAGGCTCCTAGAGAGAAGACCCAAAGAGAGTTACTGCTGCTCTATCTGCCTGGATAGGTCCCATAATTTGCATCAGTCCAGATCACCTGAGGGGTTATCCTTGGGCAGACAAATCTTTCTGAGTGGCATATTCCTTCATGCATGTGTGCCCCTACCACTTAGCAGCTGGAAAGACAGGGGCCTCCGATTCTCCAGTACATAGTATGCCTTCTGCACTTATGTACCCTGCACCACACCTCAGCAGAGGCTTGCTAATGCGACATACTAAAACTGACTGACCTGCTTCTCCTCCTTCCCCCGGGAATGACATATGGGATCCCATAACGATATACATCAGCCCATGGGGAGTGTAAAGCCTGTGGGCAAGGTTTTCCAAAGAAATTCAGGCATCAAATCAGACACATACAAATTGATCCCCCATCCTTGAGACTCTTGACATTGTGGCATCTGGAGACAAATTAAAGTTTGTGTATGTTATCTGTCACATGAGATCAAATGTAGCTAATATTTGACTTAGTGAGGACTAGATGAAGATCCAATATATCTTGGTGCACAAGTTACTAACTTGTGTAACGATATATCTGTAAGAGACAGTAGTTAGTGACAGATTCCTTACCTTAGAATATCCCCAGGCGTCAGGCTGGATCCGGAAAGTTTTTGCGTAGCAGTACCCTTGCGCGTCGGTAGGCGGCGTCGTGCGGCTCCGCGTCCATCGTCGGCGTCGGGATCGCCGGGATGACGTCGCGGGCAGTACTTAGACGCCGCCCCTGCGCGCTGACGTCAGTTCTGTACACGACTTTCCACACCAGGAACGCAGAGCCATGCAAAAAGCTGACATAGGTGTCTGAAAAATACTAGGGCCCTAAAAGGGATGTCCTTAACCCTAGAAATCAGTTCGCAGAACGGGAGGATGGGTGGGCGGTAGAGAATCTGTCACTAACTACTGTCTCTTACAGATATATCGTTACACAAGTTAGTAACTTGTGCATCTGAAAGAAACACGTTAGTGACAGATTCCTTACCTTAGAATAGATACCCCAGCAATACCAACCCCGGTGGTGGGTCTGCGAACAAAGATCAGACAAGGAAGTCCCGGAGGACAGAACGGCCAAAGAAGCCGTCCCTCCGGACCTGACTGTCAAGGCAGTAATGCTTTGTAAACGTGTGCAGCGAGGCCCACGTAGCTGCCTGACAGATATCCTGCAGCGGAACACCGCGGCCCAAAGCCGTGGTAGCAGCCGTTGCCTTGGTGGAATGGGCACGCAGCCCAACACGAGGCTCCTTCTTAGCCAAAGAATAGCAGGCTTTGATACACAAGGTTACCCAGCGGGAGATGGTTCTCTTGTGCACCGCCCGACCTTTTTTGGCGCCCACGTAGCCAACAAAGAGCTGGTCATCCACCCGGAAGTGTTGTGCGCGGTTGATGTAAAAGGAAAGCGCACGTTTTGGGTCCAGACGGTGGAGCCTCTCTTCCTCTCTGGAAGGATGCGGAGGCGGAAAGAAGATGGGTAAAGTGATGGTCTGCCCAATGTGGAAGGCAGTAACCACCTTTGGCAAGAAGGACGGACGCGTCCTAAGAACAACCTTGTCTGGATGGACAGACAGAAAGGGAGGTTTGCATGAAAGAGCCTGGAGCTCACTCACCCGCCGAGCGGAGGTGATGGCCACCAGAAAGGCTGTCTTCAGGTGAGAAGACGAAGAGGACAGTTATGTAGAGGCTCAAAGGGAGCGCACATAAGAAAGGTAAGAACCAAGTTCAAGTCCCACTGAGGCATAACAAACGGAACAGGAGGGAAGAGGTGTGTAATGCCTTTTAGAAACCTGTTAACAACAGGGGACTTGAAAAGGGAGGGCTGATCAGGAAGCCTGAGGAAGGCCGAGATGGCACAAAGATAGCCCTTGATGGTACCCAGGGCAGAACCCTGTTGGGCCAGAAAAAGAAGGAACAGAAGAACCTCAGAAATAGGGGCAGAAAGGGGATTCACAGCCTTTGCTGTGCACCATGCCACAAACTTGTTCCACCTGCAGGCGTATACCACCTTAGTGGAGGGACGCCTGGCTGCCAGAATCACATCACAAACTTCGGGAGGCAAGTCGAAAGGAATCAACTGCCGCCGCTCAATCTCCACGCAAGCAGGTGGAGGCTGGACAGGTTCGGGTGGAGGACCGTCCCCTGCTGCTGCGACAGAAGATCCTCCCGAAGAGGCAGACGGATCGGGGGATCTACGCTCATACTGAGTAGCTCGGGATACCAAACTCTTCGAGCCCAGTCCGGAGCCACAAGAATGACTTGGGCCCGGTCGCGCCGAATCTTCTTCAACACTCTGGGTAGAAGTGGTATAGGTGGAAAGGCGTACAACAGACCGCAACTCCACTCGCGACGAAAAGCGTCGCCGAGCGAGTGCCGCCTTGGAAATTCCAACGCGCAGAACTGATGACATTGCGCGTTCTCTTCGGTGGCGAATAGATCTAACCAAGGCTCTCCCCACTGTAGAAAGAGTCCTTGCGCCACTTCCGAGTGAAGACGCCATTCGTGATCCATCATGCACCTGCGGCTGAGTTCGTCCGCCCTAGCGTTCAGGGAACCTGCCAGGTGTTGAACCATCAGGAACATGCCCTGATGTTCCAGCCATGTCCAGAGGCGCAGAGCCTACTGACTAAGGGTCCACGACCCCACCCCGCCTTGTTTGTTGCAATACCACATGGCGGTGGTGTTGTCTGTGAACACCTGCACTACCTTCCCTTTGACAGAGGGAAGGAATGCTTTGAGTGCAAGTCGGATCGCCCGGAGCTCCAGAAGGTTGATATGGAGCCGGGACTCCGCCGGAGACCAGAGGCCTCTGATCTCCGCCTCTCCCATGTGACCGCCCCATCCCAGAAGGGACGCGTCCGTCACAACTGTGTGCCCTGGCTGGGGAAGGGAGAGGGATCTGCCCATGACCCATTGCCGGTTCGAGAGCCACCACTGCAACTGTCTTGCAGTCCCCTCCGAGATCTGGACGTGATCGGACAGGTTGCCCTGGTGCTGCGCCCACTGGAACTTCAGGTCCCACTGCAGAGCCCGCATATGCCATCTGGCATGATTGACCAGCAGGATGCAGGAGGCCATGAGGCCCAGCAGCCTCAGGGTCATCCGTACCGAAACCCAGGATAAAGGCTGAAAGATCGGAATCATAGCCTGAATATCCCGGACTCGCCGTTCGGGAGGATAGGCCCGAAACTGCGTCGTGTCCAGAACTGCTCCGATGAAAAGGAGCTGTGGAGAAGGAACCAGATGCGACTTCGGCACATTGATGGAGAACCCCAGCGAGTGCAGGAGTTCGGCCGTAGTCTGGAGGTGGGAGACGACTGCCTGGGACGAGCCCGCCTTCAGCAGCCAGTCGTCGAGGTAGGGGAAGACTGGAACCCATGCCCGACGCAGATGAGCTGCGACCACCGCCATCACTTTCGTGAACACCCGAGGGGCGCTGGTAAGGCCAAAGGGGAGCACGGTGAACTGAAAATGCTCGAGGCCTACCGTGAACCGCAGGTAACGCCGGTGGGCCGGCAGGACGGGGATGTGAAAATAAGCGTCCTGCAAGTCCAACGCTACCAACCAGTCTCCAGGGTCGAGGGCAGGTAAGACCTGAGCTAGGGTGAGCATCTTGAACTTCTCCTTCCGGAGGAAGCGATTGACGTTCCGGAGGTCCAAGATAGGATGCATGTCCTCCTTGTCCTTTTTGGGCACCAGGAAGTAGTGGGAGTAGCAACCACGTCCTACTTCTGGGGTCGGAACATGCTCGATGGCCCTCTTGGCCAAGAGGGCCGTGACTTCCTTCTGCAGAAGTATCAAGTGATCCCCGGACATGCAGTGGAATGGAGGTGGCATGGCTGGGGGGGTGGTCTCGAAGGGAGGGAGTAGCCCTTCGGACAATGTCCAAGACCCACCTGTCCGAGGTGATGGGACGCCAGTGGTGAAGGTGATGGCGGACCCTGCCCCTACTGGCGTGCTGTGCACCGGAAAGGAGGGACTAGGAGGGCTTGGAGGCCGCGGACGGGTTGGAGGTGGTGGCCTGACCCGCACGCTGGTTGCCCGAACCGCCACGGCGGTATCCACGTCCTCGGCCACGCGAAGACGCTTGCTGCGCGGGCCGGTGGCTGGGCAGCTGACGTGACTGGGCGCCCCTTCCATCTGCCCAGCGAGTCGGCGGTATCAAGGCCACAACGGATGGTGTATTTAGCCGCATCTCGCCCTTCCGCAATGGCGCGGGTAAGCAGTGTCTGGACCTCCTCAGAACACTGCGGCAAAACAGCCGCCACCGAATCCCACAGGGAGTGGGTATATCGGCCCAAAAGGCAAGCGGTGTTGACGGACCGCAAGCCAGCACTGGAGGAAGAAAAAGCCTTCTTCCCAAAATGGTCCAGGCGTTTGGATTCCCTATCCGGAGGGGCGGTAGGGAAGGCGGTTTGGGAGGCAGAGGCTGGGACAACCAAGCTCTCAGGGGTGGGATGTTGGGAGAGAAACAAGGGGTCGCCCGGGGCAGGGCGATGGCGTCGGGCCACGTTCCTATCCACAGGAGCCCCTGTGGTGGGTTTGGACCAGGCACCCAAAAGAACGTCAGTGAGTGCATCATTAAACGGCAGCACAGTCTCCGAGGAGGAAGCCGCCGGCTGAAGCACTTCTGTCAGGAGGTTAGTCCCGACGGCAACAGTAGGCAACTGGAGATGTAAGGCTCCAGCCGCTCTACGCAACACCGTTGCAAAATTAGCTCCCTCCTCCGTAGCCACGGGAGGAGACAGCATGCCAGTGTCAGGGGAGGTGTCTAGACCACTGGCATCCCCAAGTTCCTCAGCCCAGTCCGGATCATACTCACACTGTTGTGTGAGAGGGTTCTCAGACCCCTCCCAGCTCTCCTGGTCCTCCTCTTGTTCAAAATATGGAGGAGGAGGGACATTTGGGACCCAAGGTCTCATCGGCGCCGGAGCCGGCGTCGAGCGACGTCGGTCCGGCTCCATGTCCGGAGCGAGCCGGGGACCGACGCCGTCCGGAGCCCCGGACGGCGTCAGGAACGGCACCGGGGACATCGGCGTCGGCGGAGGCGTGGTTAGGTCAACCGGCGTCGATGGGGGTTGCGGTACCACCGGAGCCGGGATCGAGGCCGGGGCCGGAGCCGAGGCCGGGATGAAGGCTGGTGGGACAGGCGGCGCCGGGACCGGAGTCGACGGCGACGCCGGGGCAACCCCATCAGGGCCCGCGGGGCCCGAAGGCGCACCGGAGGGACCTGAAGGCCCGAAGAGGCGGGCCATGGCCGACAGGAATTCCTGTATTTCGGCCGGAGTCGCCCCCGAACCCGGAAATAACGGGTAATGCGGGGGCGGCTCTACAGGCATGTCCGGGGCCGCGGGGACAATGCCGACTGGGGCCTCAGCCGAGTCGCGAGACCGGCGAGGCGAAGTCTTAGAGCGATGACGCCTCTTAGACTTCTTGTGCTTCGACTTACCGGAGGAGCGCGAAGACTTGGACTCCGACGAACGGCGGGGACTCCGCGACCGGCCCCTCGACCTCTCCCGGGACCGGGGCTTGGTGCGGCGCGGAGCCGACTGCCGGACCTCGAGTAGCTTTCGAGACCGCTCTCGCAAAGCCTTCGGATGAAGTTTCCGGCAGTCAAGGCACGACTTTGTGTCGTGGTCTCGGCCGAGACAGAAGAGACACTCGAGATGCGGGTCCGTGATCGACATCATGCGACCACAGGCCTCGCATGGCTTAAAGCCGGGCATCCCTACGACACCTAAGAGTCGTGAAGAAAACAGTGAAAAAATTCACAAAAAAGGTTAGTCAAAAAGTGACTAGGGCACTGCTCTTCCCGTCAGCGCGCAGTCTAAGTACTGCCCGCGACGTCATCCCGGCGATCACGACGCCGACGACGGACGCGGAGCCGCACGACGCCGCCTACCGACGCGCAAGGGTACTGCTACGCAAAAACTTTCCGGATCCAGCCTGACGCATGGGGATATTCTAAGGTAAGGAATCTGTCACTAACGTGTCTCTTTCAGATATGTAAAACCAGACTCTTAAGGTGCTGTACTTCAATCAGTCAATGTATGTGGTGGGCTAGCTGAGTAATTCACTGGCTGAATGGGAGTGGAGGAGAGGGCTAATCCTTCAAGGACTGCACATTTGAGGGCGTGATATACAGGTTTGAAGTTAAAAAAAATTACCTACAAATTGCATAATGAAAAAGTTATTAACATAAAGAACATATGCTAATATATTTAAGCTATTCTTTTGGTTTGACATTGAGTGTTCTGAAATGTCAATCACTGCTTATTCCAATGAAGAACATGTAAACATTGAGAGCTTGATGTAAAGTTTGCAAGGTGAATGCCACAATAGCAGACAACATGACACAGCAGAGGCATGATATATTTTTTTTACAACCGATATATTATGAATAAATTAAATAAATCAGCAGTTGGACCATGGATTTCTTAAGTACAGAAATCAAAATGCTCAGGGCTAAGAAATTAAGTACAGATCCTTGTTGCGGGGTGAGAGAATACAGGAAGGCCCAAGAAAAAAAAAATCAGACAGGTCAAAACACACTGAAGAGACAATCATATTTAGAAGGGCCTGAACGACCTTTATAAGAAACATGACAGCAAGCAAGGATTCTCCTTAAGGAATTTCTGCAGACAACACACTGGCTCTCATATGCCCACTAACTGGACTGTATCTACACAAGTTTAATACACTACAATCCCTAATTTCGAGATCATTAAATTCAATAGGGCAGATTACTACAAAGTATATACCATAAATTACATAATAGATCTATAAATACTTAGCCTATTCTTAATATGCGATCATTGCATGCCTCAAGTGTGTTTTTTCACTCATGGTTAAAGAGTACGGTTATTGTGTACTGATCTAACAATATGATTTACCAGACAAGTAAAACTTAAATAATGAGGTCTAAAAATAAAAGGTATGAAAGGCATTCTGTCTTTTCCCATCTAAAATTAGGCACTAATTTTAATTTTCTCCATTTAGGACCACAACTAATCCATATTTCCTATATGATTTATATATAGAGGGATGAGGTCCCCTTTTGGTTTATTATATTGAACAAGATTAGCACAAAACAAAAGCCCTGGCACTTAAAACTTTGTCATTTTGGAGCAAACATTAATGGTGTAAAAACTCGTATGGGTTAATGGGTTGCCTTTATGTTTTCATATATATTTAAGATACTTTTTGGCTACTAAATACAGGTCTCAAAAAGATTATTTTTGCAAACATGTATTCCAGTTACACTTAAATGTACAAAGTGATGTTCTTACCTTACAAACTTATCTTCCATTAGTAGGTTGTAGTGTGTGGGGTTGGCAATAAAACTCTTGGTAGTACCTTCACCCCATTTAAGTTTCAAGCTTTGATGGCTGAAAACAACACATTCAAGGAGTGGAGCATTTGGAGGCAATGGTTTAGTTTTTGCTTTAATTGAATGACTGAAAGGACCTGCACCACAGCCATTAACAGCCTGTATTCGAATTCTATGGGACAAAAAAGAGAATATATCACTAACGTATCTCCTATTCTTGAAAGTACAAAAATCAAGATATAGAAAAAAGTTTTCATGGGCAACAGATCATAACAAATATTTTTTTACTTAGGCATTCAAAGGGAATAGATTCTCACGGAAAAGATTTTCGCAAATTCACCTTAAACTATTTTAGTTTGTCGAAGATGGGTAGCTTACAAAAAAAAAAAAAAAAAACACAAACACAAATTTCCTATAAGGAAAATGTTACTTTCTCTTTAAGCATCAGTTTGTAACGTTTAGTGCTGTAGATTCACTTTTTCTGCCTACTCCTGTGATATAATGTTGAGCTCGGACATTATGACTAAGAAGTTTCAAGTCACAAGGTGTACTGTGACTCCTCCCTTGGTCCACATTGCGCATGGGCACCAACCCCACCCCAAATTGTTTTTCACTCAGTGGGTTAAAGTGGAGTGCTGAGTAAGACTACTGTAATGTACCATGCACATTGTAAGATGTTAAAAAATGCTAAAGTAAAAATGTGACATTGCAAGCTTCGGGAGGGAAGGGGCAGGGGAATCTACAGCACTGCACGCTACAAACAGATGCTTACAAGGTAACACTTTCCATTTTTTAGCATGTATGGCTGTAGATACACATGCTTTATATTGAATTTAAAGCAGTTTCCGCCCAAGCAGTGGCTAGCGGGCATATGATGCAGGTATTTGGAATAGAGTTATATGGCCAACCATAGACTGTCAACAGGCTAATATGTTCAAATAGTAATGTTTTACAAAGGTGTGTGGTGTTGACCAGGTAGCTGCTTTCCAGAGGTGCAGTAAGTTTATCTTTGGGGTAGCAGGTTCGGATGCATTTGGCAATCCACCTTCCTATGCCTGCCTTGGAAATGGGGTACCTTTTGTGGAGTTTTGTAAAAGCTACAAAGAGCTGATTAGTTTGCAGAAGGACTTAGTCCTATCAATGTAAAGCATTAGTGCCCCCTTGACTTCTAAAGTGTAGAACGCAGATTCTGCTACGGAATCACACTGTGGAAAGAATACAGGCAGCTCGATAGTTTGGAAAATTTGAAAAGGTGAGACTACCTTGGGCAGGAATTATGGATTGTTCAATTGACTAGACTATTCTTGTGTACCTGAAGGAATAGTTCCAGACTAGTGTATACCAGCAATTTGCTGCTGTGCCTTAGCAAAGTTATGGCTATTAAAAAGCCATCTTCAAGGAAAGAAACTGTAGGTTGCAAGAGTGGAGGAGTTCAAAGACAGCCTGTGAGAAAGTGCCCTCTTTCTGCATGGTATGCCCCACTTTTTCTGAATTGCTGATGTACTTTGACTGAGTGTGCCCTGGGCTCCTGCTAATCAGGTACCCAGGGCCTATGTTCCTTCCCTAAAACTGCATTGAAGCCTAAACCCAATTGGCATCCCTGGCCACAGGTAGGTCCCTGGTAAATGGTACCACAGGTACCCAGGGCACTGTGACCAGGGGAGGCCCCTAAGGGTTGCAGCAGTTATTGTGCCACCCTTAGAGGCCCTGCACCTTTTCACACACACTGCCTTTGCAGGCTGCGTGTCTTGGTGTAGAACAAAGTGAAGAGTCGAGATGGCACACATCCCTGTGTGCCATGCCCATAACCCACTGCCCTGACCTAGCTCCAGCTGGGTGCACTATGCCAGTGGTGAGGGTACAGGTGCATGAGCCCTGTACCCCTACAGTGCCCAAGTCCATTCTGGGGCAGTGTAAGTGCAGTGCTGCCATTAAGAGTATATGTTGCTGGGAGTTTGTGATTACGAACTCCACAGCACCATAATGACTACACTGAAGACTGGGAAGTTTGGTATCAAACTTCTCAGCACATTAAACCCACACTGATGCCAGTGTGGGATTTAATGTAAAATGCACGACAGATGGCATCTTAGAGATGCGCCCTGAAACTCGACCAACTTCTAGTGTCCCGACTGAGTGGCTGCTTAGGCTGCCACCAACAGACATGTTTCTGGACCCCTGGGTTGAGAGCCTGCTGCTCTCGGGGGCCTGAAACAATGCACATCCTGGGACGAGGTGCCAAGCCTCCTCCCCCAGGAAGGGCAGGGTTCACGAAAGGGGAAGCTTCAAAGGCATGCCGCCTTTGTGAGCCTCTCCAGACCATTTGCTGCTTTCAGCAACTGGTCCCCACTGGTTCTACACCCCCACTTTGGACGGGAGAACCGGCGGGAAAAACAAGTGAGGGAAAGAGGTGTGCCCACCTCTGCCAACTCCACCCCTCATGTGGGGGGGGCGAGGTGAAGCACAACTCTGATTCCCCGCCATCTTGAGGATGGGGGGACCCAACCAACCAGGGACAGGCTCCTGCCCCCCTCCCAATGGAGGGTGGCACGATAGGGGGTGTCCCCACCCCAGGGAAGGGACCAATTGGTCCCTGCCCTTTACCTACCTGTAACGCCCCTAAATCTAGTATTTAGGGGGCACCCTGAACATTGCTTCCTCAGATCCAGAAACGACAAGAAGAAAAGAATAAGAAGGACCGAACAGCCGTGCAGCCAGCTAACAAGAGGAAGACGCCCACTGACTTTTCCCCAGCACTACAGGCCTGTCTCCCCTCGAACCTGCTCCTGCGAAATCCCGGTGTGTCCTGCAGCCAGCAACCTCAAAAACCCCGGAGGACCTGCCTGCCTTCACTTCCAAAGACTGCTTCTCCCGTGAACACCGGATTTGTTCAACTGCAACCTCTGGCAGCTGCCGGAGACCACGAATCCAGCCCACTCTGCACCCGCCGAACCCGGCCCGAGCTAGAGTGGAAAAACACCACGAGGTCGTCACCCCGGCGATCCTGACCCGAGATCCAGTGACCCCTGACCTGCCTCCAGCCGACGCCTGCAGCCTAAATCCAGAAGCCCCCCCCCCCCCTAACCGCGACCCGGAGCTGGTAAGAAGATCCGACCCCAAAAGGCACCCCTACACCCGACGCCCCACGGCCTTGTGTGCCCAAACCAATGGTGCCTAACCAACCCCTAACTTCCCAACTTACCTCTCGAAGTGGTGGTCGCACCCAGAAGTCCTTCGTCTTCCTGCCTGCAGTGCTTTTGCAAACCGGAGGTTCTCCATTGAAAACAACAGGGCGCCCGACGTCAAAACAGCACTCTGCACCCGGCCGCCTCAGTGCCGCTGAGGGCGCACCTTTTGTGCTACTTTGTTTCCCCATTTGCCCCGACCTAAACCCTAGGAGCTTTGCTCCCACAACCCAGTGGCCTGCTTGCCAGCAGCCACCAACCGGAGGCCCCCTATCCCCCACTGGATAACACTGGGCCTCAACACTCTGCACCCGGCCGCCCTAGTGCCGCTGAGGGTGTAACAAGAGTGCATCACTGACCCTGGGGGACCCCTGAGTCTAACCCCAGAACCTTAACTCCCACAGTCGATAACTTACCTGTGAACCGATAACCTGTTTTTCCTCCATAGGATAACATTGACAATTTTTCTTCCAAAAGTTTCTAAGTGTGGAGTTTTGAAATCTAAAAATATTCTTTACAAATCGCACGAATAACCAAAACGTATTTACTTACCTGTTTGCAGGAAATGTCCCAGTGCTGAATCTAGGTATCCAGTAAAACACGACAGGAGTATAACCCATAGACCAGGTTGAGATCTGGTAAGTACAGAAGAGCTAACAACAAAGTCTCAACCGGATTTAATGGAAATTAATATATATGTATATACAAAACATTACAGAAAGAAAACAAGAAAAAGAGGGAGACTCCAAATAGTTTGTTGAATGTGCTCATGGCATCATATATTTAAAACGCATCTTATGACAGTTATATCAGCACTGTTAGCATAAATGTAGAGGCAACCCAAAATACTTGGTGCACGTTGTGCTCGTGACAAGATAGTGACGGCGCAAGTGACAAGTGAGGAACACAGTGAAGAGCGCAAAGTGATGAAGTGATCTAGAATATATACAAATTAATTGGTTCAACACAATGATTTTAAGAAAATTTTATGCAAAGTTTAGGACAATTTTATGAACCAAAGATGAGTGTGCGCCATATATTGCACTGGTAAAATCGGTCGACGGCATTTCGATCCTTGTGTGCGATGACACCGGTGGACATCGCACACGTTTGTGGCGGCCCGGGGATACTCGTTAGCCTCACGAAACCTCTAGGAATCTACACCCGTCGTTTTTGCAGTGGATCGGGGCTCCGACCCTGCACCTCGCCTACTCTACCCTTGTCGAATCACCAGTAGAATATTCACTCCGGTCCCGTGACCAATTGCAGACGTTTTTCCACGCTGCTTCGCATAATAGGACCTGTTTTGATCTAATTGTGGGTCCCCACCCCCGTGAGCTTCAGCACTTATAATCTGGGCTTCCCGGTCCTGATGATGATCCTGATTGACAAGGATCGAAACGCCGTCGACCGATTTTACCAGTGCAACATATGGCGCACACTCATCTTTGGTTCATAAAATTGTCCTAAACTTTGCTTAAAATTTTCTTAAAATCATTGTGTTGAACCAATTAATTTGTATATATTCTAGATCACTTCATCACTTTGCGCTCTTCACTGTGTTCCTCACTTGTCACTTGCGCCGTCACTATCTTGTCACGAGCACAACGTGCACCAAGTATTTTTGGGTTGCCTCTACATTTATGCTAACAGTGCTGATATAACTGTCATAAAATGCGTTTTAAATATATGATGCCATGAGCACATTCAACAAACTATTTGGAGTCTCCCTCTTTTTCTTGTTTTCTTTCTGTAATGTTTTGTACATACATATATATTAATTTCCATTAAATCCGGTTGAGACTTTGTTGTTAGCTCTTCGAATCTAGGTATCCAGCACTGAGTTAGAAAAGTAACGTAAAAAGTAACTTACCTGTAATTTACTGAAAAAGCCTATTCATTTCAATGTACTGTATTTGCTAAATATTGCAACCTACTGCATCCCCTGTAAATCAAACAAAGTACAATTCCTATTGCATCTTCAAATTGTTCTACAATCAACAACGTATTACTGTAAAGTATTTAACGCTTACCTGTGCCAGGCTTGCTTGGTTCTAAAAATAAAACAGTATATTTTTTCTACAAAAACAATTGGTCTAGAGTTCAGTCCTTGAGTGTGTGAATTAATTTGCTGACTGAGTGGGTACATCAAATGCTTAACACTGTCCTCTGATACTGCCTTACTGCTGGACCACTCTACCACAAATAGAGAGTAAGGTTCTATCTAACTTTAACCTCTGCCTAGCTCTGGGGTCACCTGGACTCTATACACACTATACCTCACTTTGGTGTAGTATATATAGAGCCAGTTTCCTACACAGCCCCATTAGCCTTGAGAGAACTACATTAATGTTCCATACTGAGGATGGAAGTGTTCTTGATAGTATCACCCTTTTGAGTCACCATCATAAATGCTTTAACCACGGGAATCCTGAAAAGAGGTGAGCGATCCTTGTTCTGCATGTATGCCACTACAGTGGATATGTTGAGAGATATAGAGGTAAACATAAGAGCTGCGTTCTGAATCTGTAACAGGTAAAAGGGTGTTATCTTGAACCCGGCCTTTGAATGGATGCAGTAGTGGACAAATCTCTTCCACTTAGTTGCATAACAGGCGCATGTAGTGGGCCCATGTGCCTCACTCGATATGGCCATACACTCCTCAGGGAGAATTAGGTTGCCAATCTCTAGGCTATCCTGTTTAAACCTATAAAAACTGATAAAGCCCTCACCAGTGAAAATATATAAACTCTGATAAACACCTGCACATCCACAAACTAAAATGGCATTCAAAGAAAGGAAAGTCTGAGAAAATGAGTAATTTCTTTATTTTTAAGGAGCCACAACAATATAACACTGCAACACAAAGCAGCAGCAAGAAAGACTGCCGTAAGAACATTCTGTTTGAGTTTTGTTGTGTAGGAATGTCACAAAAATAGTGTTTCTTCTTCCTTTTGTTTCCTTCAGTTTTGTGTGTTTGGATTAGAGGGGCTGGTTTAGAAGCAGGTTTTAGGTCTGGCCTAATTATTGTACACATTGGGGGATATTAAAATAATATTTGATCTTTTGGCAGTGTTTAGTTCTTTTACTGTTTGGTGAAATAGCTGGCTCATACTAATCTTTGCCAATATGTACATTTAACCACAGACACAGAGTAAGTAAAACCCTTTGATACATCAGCTGTTTTTCCTAACTAGTCAGTATAGATAGCAGGTCACCTACCAAACACCCCAGGCTTTAAACAGTCAATGCAATGCGTAGTGATAGGTACCTGTGAAAGATTACCACTATCCCATACACATGGGATAATGGTAAAAACACAACACAAGAATTTCCATATAGCAGCAAAATCCACAGCTGCAAAGTGTCCTGTTGGTATGTCTGATACCGTCAGCTAACCCTGGCTTTTTACCCAACTGCCCTTTACAGCTGGGGTTTTTGAGTCTATAGTTACAAGGTTCATTGCAAAATTTCAACTCTCAGGATACGTGATGTCTGTTAAGAGGTCAGAACTGACATGAAGTGAGATATTTGCAATGGGGACACTTGCAGGTATGAATGTCCATACAACACCAGCACTATCTTAATGTAGTCTGGAAAAGAGTGCAGATAAGCAGTGGCGAACATGCTTAAAGCATATATTTTGAGGTGCCTTAGAATGCAGGTCTACAAATTAATCTAGTGAAATTCATAATTTTAAAGGTTTCACAAGGTATTATGCTGTTGGCAGGGTTGGCCATCCCTACAATGTCCTAATATTTAATAAGGTGTGGGTAAATGACCCCGAACTGTGTCCATACATTTGTTTATTAAAATAGTTGAATATAGAAACCTTACTTGTTTAATCCATTAATAGACCTGTAAACCAGACAAAGAGCCTGATTTAGATCCATTGTAGCCCGTCAGCCTTATTTAAACATAAATCATTAGTGTGGTTACCTCTAACACGGCGCCATTTGCAGTCCCCAGGTAATTTCTGTCCTGATGAGACCCTCACACTACAAGTAGAGTTGAAACATTGTCGACAATACCAAAGGATAGTCGAACAGCAAAAGCGCCAGAGAACAATCTGGCTGGTCTTTTTTTGTATCAAGAAATGAATATTCCGACATCCTTGTATATACCAATAACCCTGTTTTAAGTCACTAGTTCTTTAGGCCTGGTTATAGTCATTTTACTTGGGGTTATTTCTTTCTTTTTTATCACTTCTTGTCTTAATAACACCACTCACAGAATCTAATGCAGCTAGAAAAATATATGTTTACAGTAAACAAAATAAATCTTGCTGAACAATTTCTTTTTGTATTATACTAAAATAAATAAATAACTCAGTTGGCTGAATTGAGTTGTAAGTAAGGCAATGATTGGGCTACTTGATTTAGTTTGTGTTTATATTAATTTTTGGCAGATATGTTCTGTTTCATCATCATCTTTTCCTGATTAAATCAACACAGAATAAAATCGTGGTAACAAGAAATTGTTTTTGAAATGAGTTCCATGTGAACACTTGTTGTAAGTTGATACTTAATACCTAGTTCTCATGGACATATGGGTTGCTCTTGTTTTCTGAAAAAATAATTTGTAAATAGGCAGCCACTGCAGCGAAATGTAAGCGTATTCAAGGGTAGGCAAGGCTAGAGAGCTGTAAATGATGAAGGTAGCAAACAATGTTTTGCACAGTTCCATTGAATGGGTCAATTTTCTTATTACAGCAGTAAAAGACAAATCTTTTCCACTTAGCTGCATTACATGCTAGGGTGGTAAGCCTGCAAGCTTCTTTAAGAATGGTCAAACATTCAGGTGGGAGATTGAGATAACTGAATTCTATGACCTCAGAAGCCAAATCACAAGGTTGAGTTCCTTTGGATTTTGATGCCTGATTTCTCTATGGTTCTGAGAGCGAAGGTTCGGGTTGAGGTGAAACTTCTTGTGGGGGAACTAAGGAAAGCTCGAGTAGTGTTGTGAACCGGGGTTGACGAGCCCAAGTGGAGCTACTAGAATGAGGTTGAGAGAGGTTTGCCTGAGATTCCGAACCAGAAATGGAAGAAGGAGAGGCGGAAAAGCATAGGCATATATCCCTGACCAGTTCATCCATAGAGCATTACCCTTTGATAGAGGGTGTGGGAACCTGGAGGCGAAGTTTAAGCATTTTGTATTGTCTGTTGTTACGAGCAGGGCTATCTGTGGATATCCCTACCTGTGGAAGTAGGGGAGGAGGACTTGGGGGTGGAGTTCCCACTCATGGACTTGTTGCCGCATCCTGCTGAGGAGGTCAGCAAAGTTGTTGTCTGTGCCTGGGAGGTGTTCCGCTAACAGATGTATGTTGTGATGTATTGCCCAACACCAAATTGTCAGAGATAGGCGTGATAGCTGTAGGGAGCGTGTTCCCCCGTTTTTGTACATAGTACATGGCTGTCATATTGTCCGGCTGGACTAAGACAACCTTGCCTATCAGGTGAGGTAGGAACACTTTCAATGCTAGGTGAACAGCTTGAAGCTCGAGGAAGTTTATGTGGAGACCCTGGTATTTAGTGATCCAGAGACTCTGAACTGTCAGATCCTGTAGGTGAGCACCCCATCCCGTGAGGGATGTGTCCACTGTAAGGATGATATGTGGAACAGGGTTGAGGCACGGCCACCCTTTTAACAGGTTCTGTGTGTTCCACCACTGCAGAAAGAGATGAGTGTGGCTGTCTATCAACACTAGATCCTGTAATGGACCGTGCAACTGAGACCACTGTCATGCCAAACATTCTTGCAGCGGAAGCATGTTCAATCATGCATGTGGCACTTTGCTGATGCATGAAGCCATCATACCCAGCAGATGCATGACAGTTTTGACGGTTAGATGTTGATTGGCTTCAAACTGTGGTAGCAGTGTCTGGAAATTTTGAATTCATACTGTATTGGGATAGGCTAACCCTACATGTGTGTCGAATACAGCCCCCAGATAGGGCTTTAACTTGTAAGGGTTGAAGATGGGATTTTTGGACACTGATGATAAACCCTAGTTGATGGAGCAGATCTTTGGAAACCTGAGTGTGTTTGTGACACAGAGGGAGGGTACTAGCTGTGATACGCCAGCCGTCGAGTTACGGGAAGACGTGGATGTTTTGTTAGCGTAGATGTGCTGCTACCACCACCAAGCATTTGGGGAATACCCGGGGTGCAGTAGCCACCCCAAATGGGAGGACTTTGAACTGGTAATTTTTGCTAGCTATGACAAATCAGATGTATTTGCAGTGTGCTGGATGGATTGGGATGTGAAAGTAAGTGTCCTTTAAGTCCAGTGCTGACAAAGTCGCCTTGCTGTAGAAGTGGGATCACGTCTTGAAGGGTGACCACATGGAAATACTCTGACAGGATGTAATGATTTAAGGGCCTGAGATCTAAGATTGGCAGGAGTGAACCGTCCTTTTTGGGAATGCGAAAGCACAGGGAGTAGACCGCTGACCCTTTATGTTGAAGAGGAACAGGTTCTATTGCTCCTTTGAGCAAGTAACGTTGTACTTCCAGTTTGAGCAGTTGTTGATGTCCTAGAGAGTTTGTGTGTGCAAGGTGGAATGTTTGGAGGCGTGGTGATGAGCGCCAGACAATAACCATGTTGGATAATGCTCAACACCCACTGATCAGATGTTATGGATTGCCAGGCAGGGAAAAACTGCTGTAATCGACCCCCGACAGGCGTGAGATGATCGGGGGAAGGAGAGGGAAGTCACTGCTTGTTGTTGGTTGGGGCACCACGTGAGGAAGCACCTATGCCCCGAAGCACCTCTGCCCAGACCTTTGGAGTTGTTACCCGTGTATGTGTCTCTGAAATAACCTCTTGAGGGAGAGTTATGAGTTTGTTGGCTGTAGGAGGAGGAAGAGGCATCGGAAAATGCTGCTTTGTAACCTGCCCTATATGAGGAGCGACAAAAGGAACCGCGAGAGATGGGTGTTTGAAGTGCACCCAAGGACTTAGCGGCCTCCGTGTCCTTCTTCATCTTTTCCAGCGCTTGGTCCACTTGTGGGCCAAATAGGTGCTCCTTGTCAAAGGGGACATTTAAAAGAGGACACTGGTGTTAATACCCCTGGCAGCTGTATCTGAAGAGTCTAAGGAACACCTAACAGAAGAACTTGAGATGAGTTTTGCCCTCTTAGACAAGTTCTTTCCCTCTCTTCGTATGCTCCTCTGGGAGGTACTGGATCTCGTCCCAGTGGGCACAATCATATCTGGCTAAGAGGCCTTGTGTATTTGTAATCCACCGCTACTTGTTTCCCTGAAGCATCAATTAGCTTAGACTCCTTATCGGGCGGTGAAGCGTCAGCTGTGGTTTGTGAATTCTCCCTTTTGAGGACACGTTGGATACAACTAAGGAATATGGGGGAAGTTGCCCTTAGAGGTAAATGGGGTCTGAGGGTGCAACTTTGTATTTGTCAACCATGGGAGTAATATTGATAGCTCGCGCAGGGACCTTAAAGATGTCATGTATGTGACGCATCACACCTTTTAACATACGGAGGTATTGGGTGGCCCTATGTGTACGCGATAGGGTTTCAAAAAGGAAGTCATCCTATATAGGCTCTTTAAGGAGCCTACCTGATGGTAGGCTCCTTGGGGAGTCATCCTATAGGAAGTCATCCTATATAGGCTCTTTAAGGAGCCTACCTGATGGTAGGCTGCAGCCCTGCTGATGAGCTCCTGATATGAGGTGGTGTCATCAGGAGGTGATGGTTTGGCAGGGTAAAGGTCTGGATCAGTGTCCCCTGGGGGATCCACGTCACAATCCGGCCATGGGTCTGTGGTGCATCATAGTAATCATCCACCCCCCTTCCCACCAATGTGGGGATCCCTACAGAGTAATGTCTAGGGGATCACCCTGAGAATGAGGTGGAGAGGGAGTAGGTAGGTGAATGAAGTGTGGAGGTGGTGGTTATTGTGGTGGAGAAACAGGTGGAGGAGGGTGCAAGGGCCTAGTGGCCTTATCCTTTTTCCTCTTTTTAAGAGGCACCTGCAAGTCAATTGCTTCTACAAAGGAGAGTTGGCGCTTTGATGGAGGAGGTGCCGACACCACAATCTATGTTAGGATGCGGCCTGTCTGAGGCTGGAAATGTATCCTCTTTTGTTTTGGATCGAGCCGTTCCTGCATGGTCTGGAGGATTGGTTTCACTGGAGTACTGGGAGCCAATTTTGGTGCCGGTCCGGAAATTTTCAGTGCCAATGCAGGTTTGGGGTGCCGATGTGGTCGGAGCCAAGGATGTGGGGTGTCTGCTCAGAAGGCTTTGTGTGGGCTTTCGGTGCCGAGCCCGAGTCATAGCGGTTGTTCGGTGCTGACCATGACCTGTTGGCCGTGCTGGCCCGGAAGCCTTATGTTTGGTTGAAACTGAAAATTTTGAGGTGGCATTATGGGGGCGTGGCTACTCATGGCACGTTGACCCGGTGTAAGATCCTTCAGTTGGGGATCGATCTCCAAGTTGGAGTCGGAGTCCTGCATGGAAAAAGTCTCTTCCTCAGCTGTCAAGGCTTCGTGGAGTTCCTTCTCCTCCTTGACATCCTGGTGTCCGAAAATGTCGGGTGTACCATCTACCTCCTAGTGTTGCATCTCGCTGAGACATGTCCTTGGTCCCGTAAGGTCTTCTTGGATCGAAACGATCGACAGGCCTTACAGTCCTCTTCCTTGTGATTGGGAGACAAGCACAAGTTGCAGACCTGGTGAAGGTCGGTCCGCGGATACTTAGTGTGGCACCTTGAGCAGAAACGGAATGGAGCCCGTTCCATCAGCAGGGCATTCTAGGCAAAGCCGAAGAAGTGAAAAGGTAGGCCCAAAAGGGAGAGGCCCGAAGGCCGCGGTCTGAGCACGTCGATTTGATGAGCGAATGTTTTCTAATGTTCGAAGCACATAGATGGGAACACATTCAATTAACAATAAACAATACAGACGAGGATAAGGGTGGATTAAGAACCGAAAGAAGTTCGAAACAGTCTCAAACCTAAGCGCAGTAATACACGTCTGAACCAGACTGCGGAAAGAAAACAATCTAACAATGGACTTGATGCCCATGCGCATTATCACCAAGAGGAGTAGTCACTTTACCTCGTGACTCAAAAGACTTCTTTGAAGAAAAACAACTTGTACACATTCAGACCCAAAACTAGATGGCAGGAGTATGCAAAGCATGTGTATCTACAGACACATGCCTTAAACATAATGTTTTGTGAAGACTGGACAATCACAGTTTTTCTATTTTTAGGATTAGACAGCTCAGTAAACACTAATAAGCACTGATTTCAAAAGGTTTGGAAACACATGCCTGAAATCCACAAAAATGAAACACTGAAAACAGGACAGCTTACCAAGCTCTAAGACCTCAGGAGCCAGATTACTGGGTTGAGTTGCTTGGGATCTGGGTGTCTGATAGGACCGTTTTGTTGTGTAAGAAGGTACGGTCTGATCAGTAGCTTCTTGTGAAGACTTACATGTCCAGGAGCACTGAGTAATAAGTCTTAATCACCAGGATGAGGGTCATGGACACCCGTCTCAGTTTCCTCATCACGTACAGGATGAGAGGCAGAGGAGGAAAAGTGTAAACAAATATGCCTGACCAGTTTGTCCAAAGTGCAATGTCCATGGACTGTGTGTGTAGTTACTTCCTTTCTTTAACACCAATTAACCTTTAAATAGGGGCTTGCCTGTTTAGTTAAAATCTTTTTATTGTTGCCTTGCCCTTGTGCCTCCTGGGCACTGGGTGTCTAGGTGCATTGAAGGCAAGCTCAGCCTCAGAAGTCAGTCTCTGTCTCGTGGGCACTGGGGGTAGCGTGGCAGATTACTGTTGTGGAGTGGTTCAGGAGAAATCGTGTCTGTTTCTGGAGCTGATTCGGACTAGCGCTGAGTTCTTCTGCCAGTTTCTTCATGATTGTAGACTTGAATTCCTGATCTCTGTGTCGAATGGGCCCTTGGTGTTAACTTGTTGCTCAGTCTCAAAGGCTCTCTTTTTCAATTTCGGATCCAAAGGAGGAGGTTTGGGGTCTTTCAGATGAGGGAGAGTCTGTGAGGGGAATTGTCAATGAGCGTCTTTTTGCCCTGCTCTGGGGCTCGATGCCTGACTTCCGTGGGAGCGGTGGTCTGCCTCTGTGTGGAGGCACTTAAGTGATCAGGGTTTCGGGCCCTGGCTTGCAAATGAAGCAATAGTCACAACCCCTCAGTATCTTCTTGATCTGGGGCCCTATTGGTGTTGACACAGAGGGCAACCCGCCTGGATCATGTTCCTTGGAGGAGCTTAAACAAGTTTCGGGGCTGGGCATCTTTTGGGCCATTGGGATCCCCAAGGGACCTTCTCTTCCAATTGCAAACACAGAATGGAGGAGCATAAACAGGTAAACTAATTGTTATATATACACTATGTGATTTCTTCACTAAAAAGGACAACAAAAGGAGGCTACAACAACACAATAACAGACATCAGATTTAATCTCAATGTTTGTCTAAAGTATATATTTATGTTTCATGAAAGCCCTGAGGAAGTCCTTATGTATAAAGACGAAACGCGTTGGCTGTCTCTTTGGCTGTGTTCGTGTTCCTATCTTTATGTACAAGAAAAGAAGGAATAAAAGGTGAAGTTTCTATAAAACAATATATATTTTGGGATGTCTATTACAGTTGTTGAAGCCTCCTTTTGTTGGGCTTTTTCGTGAAGAAATCACATAGTGTATACATGACAATAAGTTTATCTGTTTATGCTCCTCCTTTCTGTGTTTGCAATTGGTTGTATTGGGGCTTTTAGAACGACTGGCCCTAGGAGTGTGCATTCTTCAATTTAAGGGAACAACACTGAGTGCGGTGTAACTTTGTCACTATCGTTCAACTACATTTTTGTGACCTACTCTTCCACCTCAATGCAGAGTGGGTCTTATTTCAGGTGTCTCAGAGGATGATTGAGGTTGCACTTTCTAGTTCACCTAATACATTTCCTTTCGGTATTTCAAGGTCTTCTTACGCCGAAAGGCAACATCATGTTTTCCTAATAATTTGCAACCTTCCTCTGTCTTAATAAACATACCTCTTTCTAGAATAAAGCTAACTTCAGGCTCTGTCATTTCAAAGGTCAGAGTGTCAAGTTATATTGTGACAATTTTCGAATGCAAATTGATAATTATAATGAAATACAATCTGACAAGTGCAAAACGTAATCTACTAAACCTGCTAAAAGTAACGAGATTGTGTAAACGTGAACAGGTAATGGGAGATTTCGTAAAGAGCTCAGGCCCACCAACAGAGTCTTAATTTAATATTGAGTTTTTTCTGTAGCTGGCTTGTCAACCAGACTGTAGATGACAGCCAATATTAAGTAATCCAGAGGACCAGAAGCTCTCCCTTTGAACCCTAACTATGGCTTTCAGACTCCATTTTTCTTGCCTACATTATCCATTATTTATGGGTGTGTTTTCCTATTTTTTAAGATTCCTCTTAATATTGCAATTAAGAGAACATTCATAACAGAATATAACTGCATATAATGCATTTGCCAATATAATGAATTGTTTCTCCTGCCACTGCCATTTCACATGCCCTTTTGGGGAAAAAAAACTATTATAAGCAAAGCCGATAGGGCTGGCTTCTTTCAGGTATATGTTTGTTGTGCTATATGTCAGGATGTAAAAGCTGAGACTGACATCCAAATTCAGGTCAGATGGCATGCATGTAAAGCACAGGATTCTAGTTCACAAGTTTTAAGCCACAAACCATATTACAAAGGCCACTCCTCTTTGAAATGATTCCTAGTTATGCTTCTTTGTCTCTGCCCCTTTTAGAGACCCCATAACTTTTTCATCCTACTTGAACTGAGGATGCGCTGAGAAAGGGCTAAGTATGTATGTTTATATGTTAATTGGCCAAAATGCCCTTCCAGTCAGACCTGGCTGTCAAGGTAGAAGTGCTTTGTGAAGGTGTGCACAGACAGCCACGTTGTCGCCTGACAAATATCTAGGACAGACACTGTGAATGCCAACGTAGTGGTAGCAGCTTTTGCCTGGTGGAATAGGCCCTCAATCCCTCTGGAGGCTGCTTCTTGGCCAGTATGTGGCACATCTTAATGAGGACTATCCACCTGGATAAAGTTTTTTTCTGCACCATCTTAGCCTTGCTTTGCCAAAAAGAGCCCCACAAAGAGCTGACAGTCTAGCCTTCTACCCTATTGGCTTTGGTGCGATAGACGTAAAAACTCGATTCTTTTTTGGGGTCCAAATAATGGACCTCTTCTTTCAAGGGCTGCGGAAGAACAAAGAATGTTGGAAGTGTGATAGACTGTATGGCATGAAAGAGAGTCGCATACAATGGTAGAAAGGCAGCTGTAGTCCTCAGCACCAGTTTGTCCTGAAAGAAGGTGGTGTGGGGCAGCAGGACTGAAAGAACCTTAAGCTCACTCATGCAATGAGCTGAAGTTATCACAATAAGAAACACTGCCTTTAGAGTCAGGAGATGTAGAGAGTACCTGTATATCAGCTCAAAAGGGATGCACATACAGGGCTCGAAAAATCCCAAAAATGGTACTAGTCCTGCAGGTCTAGTACCTTGAAAAATCTCCTCGACCTAACTGCAACCTACTTGACCTCCGTCTCTGAAAGCGGAACAAATGTGACAAAATAACAAGATTTAAAGGCATCTTTATTGCTCATTAACTTTGTGAGCAATAAAAATGCCTTTAAATCTTGTTATCTTGTCACATTTGCTCCGTTTTCAGAGACAGAGGACAAAAGTTTGTTTGTCTTTCTGCTCGCCAGAAAGGGCGAGTAGGACCTAAAAACAGCTCGCCCTCGTTAAATTTAGCTCGCATATGCGAGCGGTCGAGTGGATTTTTCGAGCCCTGACATAAGAAAAGTAAAGACCAAATTAAGATTCCACAGTAGCATCACAAAAGGTTTAGGAAGTAGCATATGAATTAAGCATCTAAAAACACTGCATCACAACAGGTGATTTGATAAAGATGGCTGGCCCAGTAAACACGAAAACGCTAAGAGGGCAGACAAATATCCTTTAACAGTGTCCACTGCAAGTCTTTGCTGGGCCAAAGACAAAACAAACAACAATACATTTATCAATTTGGACTGCAACGAGTCCATATCACGGGTGCCGTACCGTGTTGCGGCATTGACGCAAATAGACTTGGTAGTATGACGCTTGATTGCAGGGATGACATCCACTACTTCGGGAGGGAGATCGAATGCAGTCAACTGCTATCACTAAATCTACACACATGGAAGTGTAGGTGGCTCAGGCCCGGATACAAAACTCTGCCTTGTTGCTGAGACAGAATACCCTCCCAAAATGTAGCCTGATTGGAGGACAGATGCTCAAGTCCAGAAGTTCCTGGTACCACACGCTCCTGGCCGAGCTGCGAGCTACTAGGATGACTTTGGGCCTATTTGTTGCTGATCTTCTTCAGAACTCTGAGTAGGAGAGGTAGCGGCGAGATGGCATACAAGAGTCTCTTGCTCCATTCTAGGCAAAATGCATATCGGAGAGAGTGCTTTCTTGGGAACTCCAGTGCACACAAGTGATGACATTGCTTGTTGTCAGCAGTGGCAAAAATATTGAGACTGGCTTCTCTCCAGTGCTGAAAGATGCCCTGTGCCACTTACAGGTATAACTGCAATTTGTGATCTGCTAGACATCGCCAACTAAGTTCGCCCACCCTGGCAATTAAAGATCCCACCAGGTGGTGCATGATCAGGGAAATGACCTAACGATTCAGCCAGTTCCGGGGGCGCTGGGCCTCCTGGCACAGTACTAATGGTTCAACTATGCCCTGCTTGTTGAATACCACATGATGGAAGCATTGTCTGCGAGGACCTGAACCAGCCGCGCCGCCCCCCACCCACCCCTGCCCCCCTTGATGGACGACTTTTATCACTAAGTGAATGGCCTGCAACTGTAACGTATAGTTTCTTACCTGTCGGCGTAGTTTTGCAGCTTGAATACTTTCTGGATTCACTATGCTGTGCATTATTCCGCCATCTAGTGGTTGGGTCCGGAATCGTAGTATCTCTTCTCTTTTTTTTTTTTTTTTATCTTTCGTGGCCCAGGTGGGTGTCGACATCCCACCATTTGGTGTCCTTCGTGACGTCGACGCGCTTCCGGCGGAAGCTCCCACCTTTGGATTCTCTCTTTTTTTTTTTGTCTTGTTATCTTCTTTTGTTGATCCATTTAGTTATGATTGCAATTTTATCCTCCTTTCCTCCTGTCTCATCTTTCTGGCGGAGGAGGGTGGGATCGCTAGTGAATCCAGAAAGTCTTCAAGCTGCAAAACTACACCGACAGGTAAGAAACTATACATTTTGCAGCGTGAATCTTTCCGGATTCACTATGCTGTGCATAGACTTAGTAGCGGTTTGTCCTTATTGTGGTGGTTGGGTGGAAGATGCGCACTGGTTACTGAAAATGTGTTGTAAGACCTTCTGTCCCACTTGCTCTTCCTTATTCATTTGAATATCCACACAGTAGTGCTTAGTGAATGTATGCACTGAAGACCATGTTGCAGCTTGGCAAATGTCTTGAATAGGTGTGTTCGCTAGAAACGCAATTGTTGCTCCTTTCTTCCTTGTAGAGTGAGCTTGAGCTGCTCCTTGTAACTCTTGTCCTGCCCGCTTGTGGCAGAATTGAATTGCTTGTGCAATCCACCGTGCAATGGTGTTTTTGGTGACTGGCCGTCCCAAAAAACTGCTGGCAAAGGATACAAATAACCGTTTCGTTTTCCTGCACTCCTTTGTCCTTTCTATATAGTGCATGACAGCCCTTCTGGCGTCTAGTGTGCGTAGCGCCCTTTCTGTGCTTGTAGTAGGTTTTTGGGAAAAACTCGGTATTTGGATTGTTTGGTTAATGTGGAATCGAGACACCACCTTTGGCATGAAGTGTGGGTCCGTTCTCATTACAATCCGGTCGTTGTGTATTTGTAGGTAGGGCTCTTGGAGTGTTAGCGCTTGCAATTCACTTACTCTTCGTAGCGACGTGATAGCCACTTAAGAGGGCTGTCTTTAGTGTGAGCATGTGCAGTGTTGCCTTGTGAATAGGTTCAAAGGGCGCCTTCATCAATTGAGTTAGCACCACGTTGAGGTTCCATGTCGGTGCTGGCATCCTTTTTGGGGGTGCGATCCTTTTAGCTCCTTCCAGAAATCTTTTCACTACTTGGGAGGTGAAGAAACTCTTCCCTGTTTCTCCCCTCGTATAAGCTACTATCGCCGCTAAGTGCACACTTAGGGATGTGTAGCTTAGTTTGCTTTGTAGCAGGTGTGTTAAGTATTTTAGTACTGTGGATTCCCTTGTGATCTTCCGTTGTAGTTTCTCCTTGATGCACCATTGGGAGAACCTTTTCCATTTTGCTATGTAGCACTTCCTTGTTGTCGGTTTCCTCGCCTCTTTGAGTACTGCCATAGTACTTGCCAGTAGTTTGAGGTGTGCAAATTCTAGGTCTTCAGGAGCCATGCTGCTAGGCTGAGGCTCTCTGGCTCTGGGTGCAGTACCTTTCTGTTCTGCATTGTTAACAGGTCCCTTCTTTTTGGGTACCCGTTTGCTGGTTCTTGTGCCATTTCTACTATCTGTGAGAACCAGGACTGTCTGCCCCACTGAGTTGCTATCAGTATTAGTGTCATGTTGCTGATCCTGCATTTGTTGAGTATCCTGTGTATCAGTGGTATAGGGGGAAAAGCGTATGCAAATGTCTTTGACCAACTTATCCATAGCGCATTCCCTTGTGACCAATGGTCTGGTTGTCTGGATGCGAAGTGTTGGCATTTTGCATTCTGGTGTGTTGCAAATAGGTCTATTTGCGGTGTTCCCCACCTTTGGAATATTTTTTTTTCTATTTCCTGCTGGTTGATCTCCCATTTGTGGGATGCCGACGTCTGCCTGCTGAGTCAGTCTGCTTCCACATTGTCCTTCCCTGGTAGATGTATTGCTAGTAGGTCTATCCTCAGTGGAATGGCCCATGTCCATATCTCCTGTGCTAGCTTCGACAGCGCTACTGAGTGTGTTCCTCCTTGCTTGTTGATGTAGAACATGGTCGTGGTGTTGTCTGTTTGAATCAACACCCTGTTCCCGTACAGCTCCTTCTGAAATGCTTTTAAGGCTAGGAACACTGTCTTTAGCTCTAGGTAGTTGGTGTTTTACCGCATCTTTCTGTGTCCATAACCCCCTCACCTTGAGTGGGTTCATGTGCGCTCCCCAACACAGGTGGGCGGCATCTGTTGTGATGGTCACTGTTGGAGTTGGTGGTGTGAATGGCTTCCCCTGTGCTATGTTTTTTTTGTTCCACCACGCTATTTCCTGCTGCACTGCGTGTGTGACAACCACTAGGATCTTCCCAACTCCCTGTTGCTTGTGACCATTGCTGTTGGAGCCATTCTTGGAATGGTCTCATGTGGAGTCGAATATTTGGGACTAGGTGTATGCAGGACGCCATCATTCCCATGAGCTTGCTCACCGTCCTCACTGTCAGAGCTTGCCCCTTGTGGTAGCGATGTGTCTCCTTCAGTAGTGCCTGTGTTCTCCTCGCGCTGGAGAACACCTTGCCTTGTATGGTGTTGATCTCTGCCCCTAGGAATATCTTCACCTGTTCTGGTTCTGTTGAGGATTTTCCCCAATGTATTGAAAAGCCTAGTTGCATGAGCATTTGAGTAACCTGCTGAATGTGTTGTTTGCATTGGCTGTATGAGTTTGCCTTTACAAGCCAGTCGTCGAGGTATGGGTATACGTGTATCCCTTGCCTCCGTAGGTGTGCTGCTACCGCAGCTATGCATTTTGTGAACACCCTTGGTGCGGATTTTAGCCCGAATGCCAGGACTGTGAACTGGTAGTGCGTTTCCTTGATCACAAATCTTAGTAGGTGTTTGTGTCTTTTGTTCATGGGGATGTGTAGGTAAGCGTCTTTTAGGTGTATAGTTGCCCTGTAATCCCCTTCCTGTATCTGGGGTATTACTTCTTGCAGAGATGTCATCTTGAATCTTTGAATCCTTACGAATTTGTTTAAGAACCGTAGGTACAAGATAGGTCTTAACGTTTCGTCTACTTTTGGTACTAGGAAGTAGTTGGAGTAGACCCCCTTGTTTCTTTCGTTGTACGGCACCGTCCCTATTGTCTCCATCTTTAGGAGCTCCTGTGCCTCTAGTAGCAAGAGTGAAAGTTCTGCTGTAGAGTGTCCCTTGTAGTTTGGCCTCTTGTTTGGAGGTGGCCTTTCTAGTTCTATGCAGTAGCCGTGTTGTATGATCAGTATCCATTTGTCGGTTGTGACCTTCTTCCACTCCTGGAAGAAGTGTCTGATTCTGCCTCCTACAGGTGTTATGTGCTCGAGGAACTGTTTGTCTTGTGGTACTACTAGTTTGTCTTTTCCCTTGTATTGTCGCCCCTCTAGAGGTGTTGTGTGGGTGGGCGTCCTTCTTACAGCGGAGTCACTTGGAGGTGGGTTGCTGTCCTCCTCTTCTTGTCTGACCTCGTCCGTTCGAGCGCCCTCGAAAGGATTGGCCCCGTGGCTGGTACTGCCAGCTTTGCTGTTGCTGTCCCAGTTGCTGTGTCTGATTGCCTCCTTGGTAATCCTGTTAGAAGGCTTGATGTGATGTTCCCGGCTGGCTGTTTCCTCTGCCTGCCGGTCTTCTTGAGGGGGTGCCCCTTCTCATCCCCCTGAACTGCAGCGCTCCCATGGACCTTGCCGTTTCATTGTCCTTTTTTAGCTGCGTAAGTTTTTCGTCAACCGGAGTCCCGAACAGTTGTTCTCCGTTGAAGGGTGTGCTCCGGATGTTATTTTGGACTTCTGGCTTGAAGCCCGAGATCCTCAGCCAGGCATGCCTTCTCCTCTCCGTAACCCCAATCATCATCTGCCTACTGGATGTCTCCGCTGCATCCAGGGCCGATTTAAGGCATGTGTTGGCCATGTTCCTGCCTTCTTCCACGAGGTGGTATGCCCTCTGTTGGTACTGCTCCGGGAGATGTTTGAGCAGTTGGCCGACTTCCTCCCAATGCTGGTAGGTATGTCTGTTAATTAAGGCATTTGAGTTGGCGATGCGCCATTGAATCGCCGCACTCCTCTCCATTTTCCTCCCTGTGAGGTCCATCCTCCTGCTCTCCTTGTCTGGAGGTGGTCCGGAGTTAGTGGGTACGTTGGCCCTCTTCCTAGCTGTCGATGCTATTATCGAGTCAGCAGGTACCGATCCCTGAATATATGCTGGGTCTTGTGAGGAAGGTTTATATTTCTTTTCTGTCCTCGGGGTCACTGACTTACATACAGCTGGCTCCCTGAAGGCCTCCCTGCCCTGGTCCAGCACACTTGTGAGCATGGGTAGGAATTGGCTCCTGGTCTGTGTAGGAAGCAGAGTCTCCAGGAGAAAACAAGCTTTGGGCTTCTCCTCCTCTAGCTTCACTCGATAAGTGGCGGCAGCGTTTTTTATGACCATATTGTATATGCCAATGTCGTCCGGCGGCGAAGGCCTCGACGGGTATGACTCTACACCCTCTTCTGGGTTTTCGGCGTCGAGATCCTGCCACTCCAGCTCTTGCGCCTCTGAGGATGTGGAGTCCTGGTAGGTCTATTGATCCTCTTCGCCTTCTGCCTCGAAGTAATCTAGGCCCTCTTCCCCC
The DNA here is from genome assembly GCA_963921515.1 of Calotriton arnoldi. Classification (NCBI taxonomy): domain Eukaryota; kingdom Metazoa; phylum Chordata; class Amphibia; order Caudata; family Salamandridae; genus Calotriton; species Calotriton arnoldi. The sequence goes on from CAWUFW010003137.1 coordinate 1,161,464, forward strand.
TGTTCTTCGGCTGGTTCCGGCGTTTTCGGCGGATTAGGGTCCTCGACCCCTTCTTCGAGCTCTGCTTCGGCTGCGGGCTTCGAAGGGATGGTGTACTGGCTCATCCGGTCGTCGAAATCCTTCTTTCTCTGGAGGATGTTTGCCATTTCGGCCTAGAGCCTTCTCCTCTCCTTATCCATCTCGGCCGCCTGTTCGGCGCTGAGAGCTCCGGCGCTTCGCTTCGTGGTCGTCGGCCTCGAAGTCGCCTTTAACTCTTTTTCCATCGGCGTCGAGCGGTCCTTTTCAAGACTGGGCTTCGACGACCTAGGTTTCTCTAGAGTTTTCGCCGGCTGGGAGTCCTTTTCGAAGGATCCGCTGGGCTGTTTGTCCTTGGGTGCAGCTGCGGGAGTCGAGAGTTGCGACGGCAGCGCCCCTTTCGAGGACTTTGCCTCACTCTTTCGAGCGTTGGTCGGGCGTTTTTGGGTTGACGACTCTCTTACCTCCTTTGCCGACTTCTTCTCGGTCTCAACGACCGTGCAGTCTTCTGGTCCCTCCGCAATGTTGTCCTCTTCCCCACTGGAGAGGCCCAAGTCTCGGAGCGATGGGGGTGGTCCTTGCCCCTGCATGGTGTAGTTTGCCCTTCGCTGCCTCTCCGGAACTCTGAGGGACTTCGGTGTGAACGCAGAGTAGGCGTTGCAGTCTTCGCTTCGATGGTCGAGCGGCAGGCAGAGGTTGCAAACTGGGTGTTGGTCCTTCTGCGCGTATTTGTGGTGGCAATTGTCGCAGAATTTGAATGGAGTTTTGTCCATCTCCGCGCACAGGGTGCTCCCTGTGTGCGCATTCTCCGTTGGACGTCGAAGTTCTTGGTGTTTGCCCTCCGCTTCGTCTTCCCGGTTGTCCGTCCTGCAGTCGGTGTGCTCAAATTTCCAATCTTCACTGGTTTTTGCTGATTTTCGTCGATTCCTTCTTCAAAAGTTTCTGGAACTCTTCCGTGACGATCCAGACCCAACGGCGGAAAAAATAATCTGAAGATGGCGACCAAAGGTGGGAACTTCCGCCGGAAGCGCGTCGACGTCACGAAGGACACCAAATGGTGGGATGTCCACGCCCACCTGGGCCACGAAAAAAAAAAAGAGAAGAAATACTACGATTCCGGACCCAACCACTAGATGGCGGAATAATGCACAGCATAGTGAATCCAGAAAGATTCACGCTGCAAAACAGGTTGATGTGAAGACGGTTTTTCGGCGGAGACCAGTCCTCTCTTCTCCATCTCTCCCAGATGACCTCCCCAACCCAGTCAGCTCTGGGTGGGGTAGGGAAAGGAGTCTACCCTGGGTTCAATAGAGTCGAGCAGGCACCACTGCAGATCTTTTGCAGTCTCTGAAACCTGGATAGAATCCGACTGGTTCTCGTGCTGGGCCCTCTGAGATTTCAGATCTTCCTACAGAGCTCGCAAATGCTATTTGGCCTGGTAAGCCAGCAGGCTATAGAAGGCCAATAGGCCAAGATGACTCAAAGCCACCCTTACTGAGACCCAGGACCGAGGCTGAATTATCTGGATCATAGTCCGAATGTCAAGGACTCACTGATCCAGAGGGAAGACCCAATATCGGACAGTATGCAGGATGACTGATGAAAGGGAGCCTCTGCAAAGGAGTCAGGTGTGACTTTGGCACATTGATAATGAGCGCCAATGATGTCTGGAGCTTTGCAGTTGTCTGGAAGTGGTCCACAACGGAATGTGACAAGCCCACCTTCAACCTACAGCCATTGAGGTAGGGGAAAACTGGTATACCCAATGTGCCCTATCACCTTTGTGAACATCCAAGGGACACTTGTCAGGCCGAAGGGGAGGACAGCAAACTGAAAATGCTCCTGGCCCACCTTGAACCACAAGTAGTGCCAGTGGGCCTGCAGGATGGGAACATAGAAATAAGTGTCCTGCAGGTACGATGCTACTATTCTGTCTCCTGGATCCAGGGCAAATAGAACCCGGGTCAGCGTGAGCATCCTGAATTTGCCCTTCCGCAGGAAGAAATTGAGAGTTCAGAGATCTAAAATAGGACGAAGGCCTACGCCCTTTCTCGTCACTAGGAAATAGCAGGAGTAACCTCCAGATCTGATTTCTAAGGTTGGAACTCTCTTTATGGCTCCTTTCACCAACACGTCCTCCAGCAAAATGAACAAGTGGTCCTCCAATATCTGCTCTTATGCGGATGGAAGATGCGGTGGGTTGGAAAGGAATAGCAGGGCCTAGGCCTGTTGACCGATCTATACAACCCATCTGTCAGATGTTACTGCCTGCCGTCCCTGAAGAAAATAACTCATTCTCCATCCCACAGGGTGCCTGCTTGCCGCTACGGGCAAACTAAAACGGCATGGAGGCTACTGCCGGAGGAGCAGGGGACTGAAAAGTTCACTGTCCCTGCAGGCCTGGACGTTGTATGCTGGATGACCGACCCTGAAAGGACCAAGGTGACGGTTGCTAAAGTAGTGGCAGGCCTATAATTTGCTAGTGTGCAAAACCCTGGTGATGCCTCGAAAGGGGCAAAACTGTTGTGGATACTGCCTTGTGGGTGTGTAGAGACCGATGGAGCATGCTGTGACTCTGCTTTCCTTGAAATGCTCTAGGGTGGAATCAGCCTTTTCATCAAATGGGCAAGACCCAGCAAAAGGCACATCTATGAGTGACATCTGAATGTCATACAAGAAGCCCGTGGATCTCATCCACGGATGGTGTCTGAGCGCCCGCTAATCCTGACTACTCTGCCTAAACATTCGTCAGTGTCCGTTCCTGACCTTTTGACATATTTGGTGGCACCATGTCCATCCTGGTTTACCCAGGTTGCCACAGAAATTCTCTGGAACTGCTGGTAAGATCTCTGCAACCATGTCCCATAACAGTGGAAGTACCGTCCAGCAAACAGTGGTGCTGACTGATTAAAGGACAAGGCTAGCAGAGGAGAAAATCGATTTCCTGAATGCCTCAATTCTCTTTGACTCGCTATCTCGGAAGGAGGTGGGGGCTAGAGGGGGGTAGTAGGGAATAAGTTGGGAATAATCCTGCTAGTAGAAGCCAGAAGCACCAGGCTTTCAGGAAAAGGGTGGACATGAAAAAGGTTTAGCCCAGGTACCCGCAAGGATGCCAGTCAGGGCTTCGTTGAATGGCATCAAAGGCTCGGACAAAGTCTGCCCAGGCTGCAAAGCTTCATTGAGGAAATTGGTTTTCCCTCAACAGACAGCAATCACAATTCCAAGACTTCAGATGCTCATCTGATGACTACAGCAAATGAGGCTGTTTCTTACGCTGAAGGACCACGGGAAGTGCACAATCCACTGGCCTCTTGTAAGTCAAGAAAAAAATTGTCATACTGTGGGGGGAATTCATTCCAATCATCTCCCATCGTTGCCAAAGGCTGATAGGCTTTGGTTGGAGTCTGATCCAAAAAAGTTGTTGGAGCGCTGGAGGGCAGCACTTAAGTTCAGAGTGAACTGGGGCCAGTCACATCATAACTGTTCCAGGACATGTCCTTGGTCGAGGTCTAGACAGATTTGGTTTAGAGTCAGACATGACAATAGGATCGGCATTCTTCTCCAGTGTCAGTGGAGTAGGGTCTCCGACGAGATTGCAGGAACTTGTGTGGATCTTGTTGACAGATGAGAAATAGACTCCAGAGTTAGAGCAGAACCCGAAACAGATTCAGGAGGCACAGACGGCACAGAGGATGAGTCTGCGGGCAGTAACTGGACTGGAGACCTCAGCGGATCAGTGGTAGCCCAATTGGCAAGTACAGAGTTACATGCTGACAACTTAGCTGTGCTAACATCTTAATGGGAATACCAAAGTTGATACTTCAAGGTATCAAACAACCGGTTACATTAAGCCAGACTTGATGCCCCAGTCGTAATTAATGTAACTTGGTGCCACATGCAACTTTAAGAAAGTTGCTACTCTGTTGCCTGAGTATTCCAACTGAGGCTGTCAATGAGACAGCCTTTTGACCTCCTGGGAAGGCGTGTGAAACAACTTCCAAGGAAGATAACAGTAGAGGCCTGCCACTGAAGGAGGTGCTACCTCTCCCTGGCAGGAAGCCACATGGGGTGTTAGCCCAAAGATGAGCTTCAAAGTAGAAACCACCTTTGAAGGGCAAGTAGCAAGCACATGGGGCACAAACAATAGCAGTAAAATGTTCAACATCCTGAAAAAACATTGGAGTCTATTGTATGCTATACCTAGCTTGAGAGATCATATAACATCCACCCCTAAGGTGACTTTCCGTAGGGGCAAAACATTGAGAAACATGCTCTGCCCCAGTTACACTAGGAGTGCCATAAAGAAAACCTGGCTTCCACCCGCTCCCAATGGATTTTTTAAATGCCAGGATTGCAATGTATGTGCTTTTGCGAAGAACAAGATAAAAAAGTTCAAATATAATACCAATAAGGAATACGAGATCAAACACTTTATAAATTGCAAAACGAGATATGTGGTGTACATATTGGGCTGTGAATGCAATAAAATATATGTGGGCAGTACTGTGAGATCACTAAAAGTCCGCATACAAGAGCATATACGGGCATTTAAACATAATGATCTGAGATACCCGATGACATACCACATGGGGGAACAACATGAGGGCGATTGTAGAGTCTGGTTTCATGCGATTGACCATATTCCAGTGCACCCTCGAGGAGGTAACCAGGAACTGGCATTACGACACAGGGAAGCCGTCTGGATTTGTCGTCTGAGATGCATTGAAATGGGACACAATACTGATGATGAGATGCACTATTATTTATAACAAGTTAGGTTTTGTTATATATGCAATTCCATTAGCACATTTGGTATAGCATGTCCAATATGGGTTGAAATGCCATTGTAGGAAATTATGAACGGGACGGAGATTTAGAGTCGACCTGTCCTTGTAGCTTTGGCTGATATAATGCGCATTAAGTACAGTCAGTCCTCGGTTCGAACGTAGATGTTCCCTATACGATCATAGGTTATGGTTGCTTTAACCAATGGCAAGGAACTTGTGAGTGACCAGACGTTCAATATAACACGAAGGGCCCTTCGTGTTAAGGAACACTGTATCATGATTCTGATTGCTATGGTTGGATTGGGATTGTAACTGTTGTCCCTCAGATGGAGTTAGAAAAAATGTAATTTTAGAAGAAACAATTGCAAACAATACTGAGGAAGTATGTTTTGTTAAATACATTTCACAGATGATATTGCGAAATGGTTATATGAGGATCTGTGGTAAATATGTGTACTCATTGTACCTACCCTAAAATGAGATTTGAAAAACATTGAATGATGAATCATTTCAAATTTGTTGATTTGTCAAATTCTGTATCATCTAAAAAACTTTTTTTCCTTTTTCTGTCCCTTGGTTGCTTGCTTTGGAGCACTTTATCTATACTGTTCTCACGTTGCCTGTCCATCACCCTTTTCACTATTCTATTTGGAATCCATCAAACCCAATTTCCTCCTGTTTTTACTTTAGGATGCCGCATAGCACATTCATATTATTATCAGTTATCATGATCATTCAAAAAGTTTACAGTTCAAGTATGTGTCTTATGGTCTAGGACGCATTTCTAGATGATGGCCATTGTTATAATTACGGTCTTCATCGATTTGGTTAGGATAAGGTACACTCCGCTGGTTTAAACTGACTAGCAATACATGGCGTCCACAGGAATTCAAGTTTTGCCATTAAGTAATTACACCCCAGGAGACCATCCCCTCTTAATGTAGGGCATTACATATTACAATGAAAATAAAAATGAGTAGCGTGATAACGGAAAGACTCTGCATCGTAAACAGATTGGTCGGGTCGGTTTCAGGATATATTATTGACATACTGGCAATATGACGTTCACAAGAATTAGGGTTTTGCGATGTTCCATCTGATTAAGTGGATACACCTCGGGATATTTTTCCCTTTAATGTAGGGCACAGTATAATATAATGAAATTGAAATTAACATCATAATGACGGATGGACTTTGCATCGTAAATAGACCGTGTTATTCAGGAAAAATTTATTTAAAAAAATTATTAGCATGTTTGCAATATGTCACGATATAGGTAGTTCAATATTGGGTTGAGGATAAGTATCCATTCCCAAATTCAAACACACTCGTTTAACATGGCGGCCATATTACTGTAGGTGCCGCAGCGCTCTCAGGAAGGAAGTGAAATCACAACGTGATGACGTTACGCGCAGACATACGTAAATAGGAGCCCGCCAAGATGGCTCGTTTCACTCGGATACATGGAGACCTGACTGATGCTGCCTCGCACTGCGAATTCTAGTGAGTTTGGTGATTGTTTGTAGACCGGTGGGGCTTGGACAGGCATTGTTTGCCCTTTATGGTTAACGGATCAGTTATCGGGATCCGGGGAGCTTCTTCTCTTTCTATTTCATAGACGAGATATTGCTATATCCAAAAGGAGAGGCACAATGTTTAAATATTGTTTGCTTGAAGTGTGCGGGGACTGGCTTCCCGATGGTACTTATTTAAAATACAGATTTGGGTCGGGTGCACGAGTTGACCCGTAAAATGGGCCATCCATAATCGGCGTATTGGTCTCTTTGTAAATTGACCAGTTGATTGGGTCAATCGCGTATACATATATAAAGGTATAAATAACATTATGGGGATGCCTATAGGAATAACGTTTGTTTTAATATCACAAGGCACCAGGTCGACTATTAAGGCTATTATGTATGATTTTCTGGTATCCCTTTTTAGGTCTCGCCTAGCGTTGCAGCGCATGCGCAGCTCGCTCTGCGAGATCTATTGTAATCGAGGCGATTTCGGAAGTGGAGTGGAAGCTCCGCCCATCCTTTCTATTGGCCGGAGTCATCCTTTATGGTAAACGCTGGCCTCCGATTGAAAGTGAGGCTTTTTGGTTACCGCCCTGTCTCCTTTTGGGACGGCCCATCCGGACTGGATTGTTTTTTTGCGGTGTTACACGGTGGGGTTGATCTGGTGGGTGAGCACTATTTGGTTCTCTGGGATTCCAAGGCCTGCCTTCTCATGCGCCTGTGTCGGTATCTGCTCTCTCCCCTTTCCTCTTCTCTTCGAGTGAGTGTTTCAAACCCGTCCCCTCTCCCTCTTTGCTTTTCCCAGGTCTGCTTTTCCTTCTCACTGATCCCTTTCACTCTGCGCCATCTCACTCCCGTGCCTCTGCCATACCCACCCCCGTGCCTCTGCCCTCTCGTCGAGATCCTTTTCCCAGCCCTGCGGTCTCTCCGTGCTTTCCTACAGAATTTCCCAGGCCGCTCCTCTCTCCCTGTGCCATCGCCCTCTCTGCCTTTTTTCCAGACCTGCCCACTCCCCTTTCCATTGTTAGGCTGCAAAACTTGATACCAGCACAAGGGGAGCGCCCGGCTTGGTTCCCGCACTCATAATGCACAAGTTACTAACTTGTGTAACGATATATCTGTAAGAGACAGTAGTTAGTGACAGATTCCTTACCTTAGAATATCCCCAGGCGTCAGGCTGGATCCGGAAAGTTTTGCGTAGCAGTACCCTTGCGCGTCGGTAGGCGGCGTCGTGCGGCTCCGCGTCCGTCGTCGGCGTCGTGATCGCCGGGATGACGTCGCGGGCAGTACTTAGGCGCCGCCCCTGCGCGCTGACGTCAGTTCTGTACACGACTTTCCGCGCCAGGAACGCAGAGCCATGCAAGAAGCTGACATAGGTGTCTGAAAAATACTAGGGCCCTGAAAGGGATGTCCTTAACCCTAGAAATCAGTTCGCAGAACGGGGAGGATGGGTGGGCGGTAAGGAATCTGTCACTAACTACTGTCTCTTACAGATATATCGTTACACAAGTTAGTAACTTGTGCATCTGAAAGAGACACGTTAGTGACAGATTCCTTACCTTAGAATAGATACCCCAGCAATACCAACCCCGGTGGTGGGTCTGCGAACAAAGATCAGACAAGGAAGTCCTGGAGGACAGAACGGCCAAAGAAGCCGTCCCTCCGGACCTGACTGTCAAGGCAGTAATGTTTTGTAAACGTGTGCAGCGAGGCCCACGTAGCTGCCTGACAAATAACGGGCAGCGGAACACCGCGGCCCAAGGCCGTGGTAGCAGCTGTTGCCCTGGTGGAATGGGCACGCAGCCCAACAGGAGGCTCCTTCTTAGCCAAAGAATAGCAGGTCTTGATGCACAAGGTAACCCAGCGGGAGATGGTTCGTTTGTGCACCGCCCGACCTTTTTGGCGCCCACGTAGCCAACAAAGAGCTGGTCATCCACCCGGAAGTGTTTTGTGCGGTCGATATAGAAGGAGAGCGCACGTTTTGGGTCCAGACGGTGGAGCCTCTCTTCCTCTCTGGAAGGATGCGGAGGCGGAAAGAAGGTAGGCAAAGTGATGGTCTGCCCAATGTGAAAGGCAGTAACCACCTTTGGCAAGAAGGACGGACGCGTCCGAAGAACAACCTTGTCTGGATGAACAGACAGAAAGGGAGGTTTGCAAGATAAAGCCTGGAGCTCACTCACCCGCCGAGCGGAGGTGATGGCCACCAGAAAGGCTGTCTTTAGAGTCAAAAGACGAAGAGGACAGTTATGCAGAGGCTCAAAGGGAGCGCACATTAAAAGGTAAGAACCAAGTTCAAGTCCCACTGAGGCATCACGAACGGAACAGGAGGGAAAAGGTGTGTAATGCCTTTAAGAAACCTGTTAACAACAGGGGACTTGAAAAGGGAGGGCTGATCAGGGAGCCTGAGGAAGGCCGAGATAGCACAGAGATAACCCTTGATGGTACCCAGGGCAGAACCCTGTTGGGCCAGAGAGAGAAGGAACAGAAGGACCTCAGAAAGAGGGGCAGAAAGGGGATTCACAGCCTTTGCTGTGCACCATGCCACAAATTTGTTCCACCTGCAGGCGTATACCACCTTAGTGGAGGGACGCCTGGCTGCCAGAATCACATCACAAACTTCGGGAGGCAAGTCGAAAGGAATCAACTGCCGCCGCTCAATCTCCACGCAAGCAGGTGTAGACTGGACAGGTTCTGGTGGAGGACCGTCCCCTGCTTCTGCGACAGAAGATCCTCCCGAAGAGGCAGACGGATCGGGGATCTATGCTCATATTGAGTAGCTCGGGATACCAAACTCTTCGAGCCCAGTCCGGAGCCACAAGAATGACTTGGGCCCGGTCGTGCCGAATCTTCTTCAACACTCGGGGTAGAAGTGGTATAGGCGGAAAGGCGTACAACAGACCGCAACTCCACTCGTGACGAAAAGCGTCGCCGAGCGAGTGCCGCCTTGGAAATTCCAACGCGCAGAACTGATGACATTGCGCGTTCTCTTCGGTGGCGAATAGATCTAACCAAGGCTCTCGCCATTGTAGAAAGAGTCCTTGCGCCACTTCCGAGTGAAGACGCCATTCGTGATCCATCATGCACCTGCGGCTGAGTTCGTCCGCCCTGGCGTTCAGGGAACCTGCCAGGTGTTGAACCATCAGGAACATGCCCTGATGTTCCAGCCATGTCCAGAGGCGCAGAGCCTCCTGACAAAGGGTCCAAGACCCCACCCCGCCCTGTTTGTTGCAGTACCACATGGCGGTGGTGTTGTCTGTGAACACCTGCACTACCTTCCCTTTGACAGAGGGAAGGAATGCCGTGAGTGCAAGCCGGATCGCCCGGAGCTCCAGAAAGTTGATATGGAGCCGGGACTCCGCCGGAGACCAGAGGCCTCTGATCTCCGCCTCTCCCATGTGACCGCCCCATCCCAGAAGGGACGCGTCCGTCACAACTGTGTGCTCTGGCTGGGGAAGGGAGAGGGATCTGCCCATGACCCATTGCCGGTTCGAGAGCCACCACTGCAACTGTCTTGCAGTCCCCTCCGAGATCTGGACGTGATCGGACAGGTTGCCCTGGTGCTGCGCCCACTGGAACTTCAGGTCCCACTGCAGAGCCCGCATATGCCATCTGGCATGATTGACCAGCAGGATGCAGGAGGCCATGAGGCCCAGCAGCCTCAGGGTCATCCGTACCGAAACCCAGGATAAAGGCTGAAAGATCGGAATCATAGCCTGAATATCCCGGACTCGCCGTTCGGGAGGATAGGCCCGAAACTGCGTCGTGTCCAGAACTGCTCCGATGAAAAGGAGCTGTGGAGAAGGAATCAGATGCGACTTCGGCACATTGATGGAGAACCCCAGCGAGTGCAGGAGTTCGGCCGTAGTCTGGAGGTGGGAGACGACTGCCTGGGACGAGCCCGTCTTCAGCAGCCAGTCGTCGAGGTAGGGGAAGACTGAAACCCCTGCCCGGCGCAGATGAGCTGCGACCACCGCCATCACTTTCGTGAACACCCGAGGGGCACTGGTAAGGCCAAAGGGGAGCACGGTGAACTGAAAATGCTCGGGGCCTACCGTGAACCGAAGGTAACGCCGGTGGGCCGGCAGGACGGGGATGTGGAAATATGCGTCCTGCAAGTCCAACGCTACCAACCAGTCTCCAGGGTCGAGGGCAGTCAAGACCTGAGCTAGGGTGAGCATCTTGAACTTCTCCTTCCGGAGGAAGCGATTGACGTTCCGGAGGTCCAAGATAGGACGCATGTCCTCCTTGTCCTTTTGGGCACCAGAAAGTAGTGGGAGTAGCAACCACGCCCTACTTCTGGGGTCGGAACATGCTCGATGGCCCTCTTGGTCAAGAGGGCCGTGACTTCCTTCTGTAGAAGCACCAAGTGATCCCCTGACATGCGGCGGAATTGAGGTGGCATGGCTGTGGGGGTGGTCTCGAAGGGGAGGGAGTAGCCCCTTCGGACAATGTCCAAGACCCACCTGTCCGAGGTGATGGTGCGCCAGTGGGGAAGGTGATGGCGGACCCTGCCCCCTACTGGCGTGCCGTGCACCTGAAAGGAGGGACTAGGAGGGCTTGGAGGCCGCGGACGGGTTGGAGGTGGTGGCCTGACCCGCACGCTGGTTGCCCGATCCGCCACGGCGGAATCCACGTCCTCGGCCACGCGTAGACGCCTGCTGCGCGGGCCGGTGGCTGGGCTGCTGACGTGAAGGGCGCCCCTACCGTGGCCACGATAGGGGCGAAAAGCAGAAGTCAGCGGAGGGCGTGTAGCAGAAAGGCCCAGGGACTTGGCAGTAGCCCGTGAGTCCTTAAAGCGCTCCAACGCATGGTCTGCTTTGGACCCAAAAAGACCGACTCCATCAAAGGGCATGTCCATGAGAGTATTCTGGACATCCCCTGAAAAACCAGTGGTTCTCAGCCAGGCGTGGCGTCGGAGCGCCACCGTCGTTGCAATAGACCTGCCCAGCGAGTCGGCGGTGTCAAGGCCACAACGGATAGTGTATTTGGCCGCATCCCTTCCTTCCGCAATGGCGCGGGAAAGCAGTGCCTGGACCTCCTCAGGGCACTGGGGCAAAACATCCGCCACCGAATCCCACAGAGAGTGGGTATATCGGCCCAAAAGACAAGCGGTGTTAACGGACCGCAAGCCAGCACTGGAGGAAGAAAAACCTTTCTTCCCAAACTGATCCAGGCGTTTGGATTCCCTATCCGGAGGAGCGGTAGGGAATGCGGTTTGGGAAGCGGAGGCTTGGACAACCAAGCTCTCAGGAGTGGGGTGGACAGAAAGAAACAGGGGTCGCCCGGAGCTGGGCGATGGCGTCGTGACACGTTCCGATCCACAGGAGCCCCTGTGTTGGGCTTGGACCAGGCGCCCAAAGAACGTCAGTGAGGGCGTCGTTAAACGGCAGCACAGTCTCCACAGAGGAGGCTGCCGGCTGAAGCACCTCTGTCAAGATGTTAGGCTTGACCGTCAAAGTAGGGAGCTGGAGACGTAAGGCCCCAGCTGCCCTACGCAACACCGTACCAAAATTGGCCCCCTCCTCCGTAGCCACGGGAGGAGACAGCATGCCAGTGTCAGGGGAAGTATCCAGACCACTGGCCTCCCCTAGACTCTCTGTCCAGTCCTCATCATACTGACAGTGTCGCGTCAGAGGGTCATCAGACCCCTCCCAGTCCAACTGGTCCTCCTCTGGTTCAAAATAAGGAGGAGGAGGGACATTTGGGACCCAAGGTCCCATCGGCGCCGGAGCCGGCGTCGAGCGACGTCGCTCCGGGTCCATGTCCGGAGCCGGAAGGAACTGGGGGACGACGCCGCCCGGAGCCCAGGGCGGCGTCGAGAACGGCACCGGAGACATCGGCGCCGGCGGAGGTGTCGTTAGGTCGACCGGCGTCGATGGGGGTTGTGGAGCCGGGATCGAGGCCGGGGCCGGAGCCGGGATCGAGGCTGGAGGCACGGGCGACGCCGGGGCCGGAGCCGTCGGCGACGCCGGAGCAACCCCATCAGGGCCCGCGGGGCCCGAAGGCGCACCGGAGGGGCCTGAAGGCCCGAAGAGGCGGGCCATGGCCGACAGGAATTCCTGTACTTTGGCCGGATCCGCCCCGAACCCGGGAAGGGCGGGTATGGCGGGGCGACTCCACAGGCATGTCCGGGGCCGCGGGGACGGGGACGGTGCCGGGAGGGGCCTCAGCCGAGTCGCGAGACCGGCGAGGCGAAGTCCTAGAGCGATGATGCTTTTTGGACTTTTTGTGCTTCGACTTACCGGACGAAGAAGACTTCGACGACCGGTGTGGACTCCGCGATCGACCCCTGGACCTCTCACGCGACCGGGGCTTCCGCGGAGCCGAATGCCGGGCCTAGAGGAGCTTTCGAGACCGCTCTCGCAAAGCTTTCGGGTGGAGGGCCTGGCAGTCGGTACAAGACGCCGTGTCGTGGCCTCGGCCGAGGCAGAAGAGACACTCCCAATGCGGGTCGGTGACGGACATCATCCGCGCACAGGCGCCGCATCGCTTGAAGCCGGGCATCCCTACGACACCTTGAAAGATGGAAAAACAGTGAAAAAATCACCAAAAAGTATGGTCAAAAAATGACCAGGGCACTGCTCTTCCCGGATCTGCGCTTGCTGGCGCGGAAAAAGAAGAACTGACGTCAGCGCGCAGGGGCGGCGCCTAAGTACTGCCCGCGACGTCATCCCGGCGATCACGACGCCGACGACGGACGCGGAGCCGCACGACGCCGCCTACCGACGCGCAAGGGTACTGCTACGCAAAACTTTCCGGATCCAGCCTGACGCCTGGGGATATTCTAAGGTAAGGAATCTGTCACTAACGTGTCTCTTTCAGATATACAGGGTCACATGCAGCACAAAGGGAGCTGCTGTGCTCCGGGGACTGGTCATGGAGGGGACGCGGCTCCCAAACTTATTTTTGTGTGTTCTTTTTAGGACGAGTCGTCGCACTCCTCACTCCATCCCCAGCCCTGACCCTCGGCTCCACCTCTGTTAATCCGCTCTGTAATCTCGAGCTGATTTCGCCTCTTCACATGGGGCGTGCGCCCTCCCCGGCGGGGTGACACCGCCTGGTACTCCCTTGTCAAATGGCCCAGTGGAACAGATCACTTTGTCACCTCAGGCTCATGTCCCCTCTCCCACCACCCGCCCCACCTTAAAACGACAGTGTGGTTTTAACGGGCTGTGAGACTTGAGTTTGTCGAGCACGTCTTTGAACGTGTTCTCTTCTTTACAAAGCACTCGACTCTTGAACGCAGAGACCTGCAGAGCTCCCAACTGCCCCGGGATTCCACCCATGCTGTTCATGAAGTTTCTCTGCACTATTTATAAAGGTGTATACATATCATTTACGAGTTACTTTGCAGTGTAATCATTCAAACAAACATTACAACTCACTTTAAAGAGTTTGACTATCCTATAATAAGGAAAAAATACCCCATTCAACAATTAATGGACAATTCTATGACATAGGTTTTTTTTTTTAAACCCTTTTGACTTCTGTGCACCTCACTTAATCGTTAATGCAATCTGGGGACCCCCAAAGAATAATGATTAGAATCCGGTGACCCCCACTGGGTCATAACTGGAAGCCAGGAACCCCACCCTAGGCTATTTCGATGATTTGAACCACAAAACAATACTCAAATGATTAAATATTTTATTTAATTCACATTCAAATATAAAACAAATCCTAATTTTAATGGGAATGTCCAGCGTTTCTAAATCCAACTAAGGCAGTTCGTCGTCCATACTATACTCTGCTGGGTGCACTTGCCCTGTCCGACTAATCCATCTGAGGACACCAAGTTCATTTTCAGACTCCCATGTCAAACTCAAATGTTTTTTATCTCCCACTTTCTCCAACACACTAATTTTTAGAACCCTTTTCCTTCGCTAAGCCACTCCCCCTCCGCCTTCCTCCCCACGCCTGCCCCTCTGCTTGAGTGCGGCTGCGAACATGTGAAATGTTTGACACATTTCTCTTTGCAGCACACACCTCAACCCCCTGAGCTGTCTTACTCATGAATGCATATTTTATTAATTTCCCATCAGCCGGCAGAAAGCAGTTGATGTATAATTGTAAGTATGTGTAATCTGGACATGTGAAAAAGATAACTTTATAGTGTGCTGTCTAGCCTGTCCCTTGTTGCCTGTTCTCAGTGGGACAGCAACCCACACACATGAATACAGCTCCGTAGTTTCTGTTTAAAAGTAATAAAGTTATCTCTTAAACATACAGGGTGCTTCATAGATCCATAAATTCAGGCATCCTTTTGTCACAGTTAAATGTGTTTTATTGTCGACTAATGCTATCCGTAGGTTCTGCTAACATGGCAATAAATCACTAGGCGATGGCAGATTGGATAATGGCATTAGCGGTTCAGCTGGCATACATTTTTTTATGTAACCAAAAAGGAAATCGACATTAAAGTCAGGTATCCTATTTTAAAAAAAAGAAAGAAACAGAAAAAAATAATGTATGTTTATCATAAAGTGGTATTTTGGTAAAGATGTTGCCCAGTTAGTAGGAAACATTTATTTTTTATAGCATGCCTGACCCCGCACACCAGCGACCCTTTCCTTGTGGCACCCAGACCTTCGTCGAGGGCAGGCTTCTTCAACCAGTAAGTAGCTCGTGAGCTACCTTTAAGTAACTCTCCTGTGTGCAGTTCAGCCTAGTAAATCAGAAACATTTGCTTGGATCAATTAATATATGTCTACCAAGATTGAAAAGAGTGTATTTGAGGCGAAAATGTGTCTATTCTGTCTCCTTTATTTAGTCGGTAAGCACTATCTTTTTTTCACAATTGCGACGCACAAGTTACTTACTTGTGTAACGATATATCTGTAAGAGACATTAGTTAGTGATAGATTCCTTACCATAGAATATCCCCAGGCGTCAGACTGGATCCTGAAAGTTTTTCGTCAGCAATACCCCTGCGCGTCGGTAGGTGTCGTCGTACTGCTTCGCGTACGTCGCTGGCGTCGTGGTCGCCGAGATGACGTCATGGGAGCTATTTAGACGCGCAAAACACACAAGATGATGGACAGAATGTTGCACATTGGCAAAACATTCACCCCCAGTCACAGATCTGGGTTTAATCCATCGTTATTTTGCTCACCACGCCACCCCAGTTCAGACATGGCCATATGCAAATCAGTCTTGACCCTGTGCCTCATGGGAACAGTCCAGCCCGAACTGCCAAGCCATGTCTTCCCTGGACCGGAATCAAGCATCCTAGGACCGGTTTCTGGCAATCAGCCGTCATCAGCCAGGATAGCTTGACTCCAATGGCGTAGTGAGCACGGGACCCACGTCTGGGCATACCCTTCCCACATAGGGCGAACAGCAAAACACACAAGATGATGGATGGAATGTTGCACATTGGCAAAACATTCACCCCCAGTCACAGATCTGGGTTTAATCCATCGTTATTTTGCTCACCACGCCACCCCAGTTCAGACATGGCCATATGCAAATCAGTCTTGACCCTGTGCCTCATGGGAACAGTCCAGCCCGAACTGCCAAGCCATGTCTTCCCTGGACCGGAATCAAGCATCCTAGGACCGGTTTCTGGCTATCAGCCGTCATCAGCCAGGATAGCTTGACTCCAATGGCGTAGTGAGCACGGGACCCACGTCTGGGCATACCCTTCCCACATAGGGCGAACAGCAAAACACACAAGATGATGGACGGAATGTTGCACATTGGCAAAACATTCACCCCCAGTCACAGATCTGGGTTTAATCCATCGTTATTTTGCTCACCACGCCACCCCAGTTCAGACATGGCCATATGCAAATCAGTCTTGACCCTGTGCCTCATGGGAACAGTCCAGCCCGAACTGCCAAGCCATGTCTTCCCTGACGTCAGTTCTGTACACAACTTTTCTGCGCCAGGAGCGCAGAGCCATGCCAGAGACCGACTACTGGTGCAATAGAACTAGGGCCCTGAAAGGGATGACCTGAACCCTAGAGAACAGTTCGCAGAACGGGGAGGATGGGCGGGCGGTAAGGAATCTATCACTAACTAATGTCTCTTACAGATATATTGTTACACAAGTAAGTAACTTGTGCATCAGAAAGAGACACGTTAGTGATAGATTCCTTACCTTAGAATACATACCCAAGCAATACCATCCCCGGTGATGGGTCTGCGAAGTGAAATCACACCAGAAAGTCACGGAGAACCGACCGGCCAAAGAAGCCGTCTCTCCGGACTTGACTGTCAAGGCAATAGTGCTTTGTGAAAGTATGCAACGAGGCCCAAGTGGCCGCCTGACAGATGTCTTGCAGGGGGACACCGCGTCCCAATGCTGTAGTAGCTGCTTTCGCCCTGGTAGAATGGGCACGTAGCCCAACCGGAGGTTACTTTTTAGCCAGAGAGTAACAGGCTTTAATGCACAAGACAACCCATCGTGAGATAGTCCTCTTGTGCACAGCCCGGCCTTTCTTGGCGCCCACGTAGCCAACAAAGAGCTGGTCAGCCACCCGGAACTGCTGTGTGCGGTTGAGATAGAACGAAAGTGCACGTTTTGGGTCAACACGGTGGAGCCTCTCTTCTTCTCTTGAAGGGTGCGGAGGCGGAAAGAAAGTGGGCAGAGTCACAGTTTGCCCGAGATGAAAGGCAGAGACTACTTTTGGTAGAAAGGAGGGACGTGGTCGAAGAACCACCTTGTCCGGATGAACCGCCAGGAAAGGAGGTTTACAGGAAAGAGCTTGGAGCTCACTCACCCGCCGAGCGGAAGTGATGGCCACCAGGAACACAGTTTTCAAAGTTAATAACCGCAAAGGACAGTTATGAAGAGGCTCAAAGGGAGCGCACATTAAGTATGTGAGAACCAGGTTCAAGTCCCACTGAGGCATGACAAAAGGAACAGGAGGGAAAAGGTGAGTAATGCCTTTGAGAAATCTGTTAACAACAGGGGACTTGAAAAGAGAGGGCTGATCAGGCAGCCTAGGAAAGGCTGAAAGAGCAGAAAGGTAGCCCTTGATAGTGCCCAGAGCAGAGCCCTGCTGGGCCAAAGAGAGAAGGAACAAGAGGACGTCAGAAAGAGGGGCAGCAAGAGGATCTACAGCTTTTGCTGCACACCATACCACAAATTTGTTCCACCGACAGGCGTATACCGTTTTAGTGGAGGGACGCCTAGCTGCCAGAATCACATTACAGACTTCAGGAGGCAAGTCAAATGGAATCAGTTGTCGCCGCTCAATCTCCACGCAAGGAGGTGGAGGCTGGACAGGTTCGGGTGGAGGACCGTCCCCTGGTGCTGCGACAGGAGATCCTCCCGAAGAGGCAGTCGGATCGGGGGATCCACGCTCATACTGAGTAGCTCGGGATACCAAACTCTTCGAGCACAGTCCGGCGCCACAAGAAAGCGAGTGCCGCCTTGGAAACTCCAACGCGCAGAACTGCTGACATTGCACATTCTCTTCGGTGGCGAATAGATCTAACCAAGGCTCTCCCCACTCTTGAAAGAGACCTTGTGCCACCTCTCTGAGTGAAGACGCCATTCGTGATCCAACATGCACCTGCGGCTGAGTTCGTCCGCCCTGGCGTTTAGGGTACCTGCCAGGTGTTGAACCGCCAAGGAAATGCCTTGACGTTCCAGCCACGTCCAGAGACGTAGAGCCTCCTTGACAAAGGGTCCACGACCCCATCCCGCCGTGCTTGTTGCAGTACCACATGGCGGTGGTGTTGTCCGTGAAAACCTGCACTACTCTCCCCTTGACAGAGGGAAGGAATGCTTTCAGTGCACGTAGGATCGCCCTGAGCTCCAAAAGGTTGATATGGAGCTTGGACTCCGCCGGAGACCAGAGGCCTCTGATCTCCGCCTCTCCCATGTGGCCGCCCCATCCCGGGAGGGACACGTCCGTCACCACTGTGTGCTCCGGTTGGGGAAGGGAGAGGGATCTGCCGCTGACCCAACGCTGGTCCGTGAGCCACCACTGCAAGTCCTGTGCAGTGCCCTCCGAGATGTGGACGTAATCGGACCGATTTCCCTGATGCTGCGTCCACTGGAACTTCAGGTCCCACTGCAGAGCCCGCATATGCCATCTGGCATGATTGATCAGCAGGATGCAGGAGGCCATGATGCCCAGTAGCCTCAGGGTCTTCCTGACCGACACCCAGGTCCAGGGCCGAAAGATCGGAATCATAGCCCGAATGTCCCGGACTCGCTGTTCGGGAGGATAAACCCGGAACTGCGCCGTGTCCAAAACCGCTCCGATGAAGAGGAGCTTTTGAGAGGGAATCAGGTGTGACTTCGGCACGTTGATGGAAAACCCCAGCAAATGCAGGAGGTCGGCCGTAGTCTGGAAGTGGGAGACGACTGCCTGGGGCGATCCCGCCTTCAACAGCCAGTCGTCGAGATAGGGAAAGACTGAAACCCCCGATCTGCGCAGATGAGCTGTGACCACCGCCATCACTTTTGTGAACACCCGAGGGGCGCTGGTAAGGCCGAAAGGGAGCACGGTGAACTGAAAGTGCTCGTGGCCTACCGTGAACCGTAGGTAACGCCGGTGGGCAGACAGGATGGGAATATGAAAATAAGCATCCTTCAAGTCCAACGCTACCAGCCAGTCTTGCGGGTCTAGGGCAGCAAGACCTGAGCAAGCGTGAGCATCTTGAACTTCTCCTTCCGGAGGAAGCGATTGACGTTCCGGAGGTCTAAGATAGGACGCAGACCTTTGTCCTTCTTCGGAACCACGAAGTAACAACCACGACCTACTTCTGGCATCGGAACGCGCTCGATGGCCCCCTTGGCTAAGAGGGCTGCGACTTCCTGCTGGAGAAGTGCCAAGTGATCCCCCGACATGCGGTGGCACTGAGGTGGCATGGCTGGAGGGGTAGACTCGAAGGGGAGGGAGTAGCCCCTTCGGACTATCAGCAGAACCCACCTGTCTGAAGTGATGGTGCGCCAGTGGGGGAGGTGATGGCGAATCCTGCCACCCACTGGCGTCTGGTGGGCCTGAAAGACCGGATTAGGAAGGTTTGGAGGCAGCGGCGGCAGTGGACTGACCCGCCCGCTGGCCCCGTGACCCACCTCGGCGGGCCCCCCGACCTCAGCCACGCTGAGACTGCTGCTGTGCAGGCCGGCGGCTCTGAAAGGAATGCGTTTGGACGCCCCGACCCTGCCCTCGAAAGGAGCGAAAAGCAGACATCGTGGGAGTGCGTGTGGTGGCGAGACGCAAGGACTGGGCCGTAGCCCGAGAGTCCTTAAAGTGTTCCAGGGCACTATCCGCCTTGTCACCAAACAGGCGTGTACCATCAAAAGGCATGTCCAACAGGGTGTTTTGGACATCCCCGGAGAAGCCAGTGGTTCTGAGCCAAGCGTAACGACGGAGCGCCACCGTTGTGGAAAGCGCCCTGCCGAGGGAATCTGCTGTGTCAAGTCCACAACGGATGGTGAATTTTGCAGCATCTCTCCCCTCTGTAACAGCCTGGGAGAGCACCGCCCGAGCCTCCACCGGGCACTGAGGAAGCACCTGTGCCACGGTGTCCCATACGGAATGTGAATAGCAGCCCAACAGGCATGCTGTATTCACCGCCCGCAACCCTGAACTGGCAGAAGTGAAGATGTTTTTTCCAAACTGCTCCAGTTTCTTAGATTCCTTGTCCGGGGGAGCAGAAGGGAATGCGCTCGGAGAGGCAGAGGCCTGGACAACCAGACTCTCAGGTGTTGTGTGTTGCGTGAGGAAGCTGGGGTCGCCCGGCGCCGGGCGATGACGGCGTGCCACCCCCTTTTCCACAGGAACCCCTGTGTTAGGCTTGCCCCAGGTGCTCAATAGGACATCAGTGAGTGCCTCATTGAAGGGCAACAGCGGCTCCGCAGAGGAGGACGCTGGCTGCAGCACCTCAGTCAGAAGATTCGTTCTGATAGGCACAGAAGGGAGCTCAAGGTTAAGAGCCTGAGTCGCCCTACGCAGCACCACTGAAAAAGTGCCCACCTCCTCCGTAGCCACGGAAGAAGAGGACAGTGTGCCAGGGTGTGGAGAGAAATCCAGATCCATAGGACCCTCAATGTCTTCTTCCCATTCAGGCTCGGTCTCGCATTGAGCTGCAAGAGGGTCCTCAGACCCCTCCCAGTACTCTCCTTCAGCTACCGGTGTTGGAAGAGGCCGGTAAGGACGAGGTGCCTGGGGAAATAGGAGAAACTATGTACCAAGAATTGGAATCGGGGGGGTAAGAGACCAATTCTGGTTCGGCGCCGTACGGCGTCAGTTGCGGCGCCGAGCCCAGATCCAGCGCCGAGCCCAGATCCAGCGCCGAGGCCGGATCCGGCGGCGCCGCAGGGTACTTTGCCGGCATAGCCGAGGCCAAAGGCGGCGGCACGGGGGCAGACCCACCCAACGGGTCCACGGGGCCCGAAGGCGCTCCGGAGGAACCCGATGGGCCAAACAAACGGACCATGGCCGACAGGAAGGCCTGTATCTCATCCGACGTCGCGTGTGGGCCCGGAAAGGACGGGTAGGCCGCAGGCAACGACGGGGGCTCCAGCGGAGCCGCGGGGGAGTGAACCCCCCCCCTCCACCACGCCCTGGGACCGGTGAGGGGTAGAAGACGAACGACGTCGCTTCTTTAATTTTTTATGGCGCCGTGACTTACCTGTCCCCGAGTCCGACGAGCGAAGGTAACGGCTCCGCGACCGGTCTCTCGACCTCCCACGGGAGCGGGACCTTGATCAACGCGGAACCGACTGCCGGGCCTCCAACAACTTTCGGGAACGCTCCTGCAAAGCTTTCGGCGCCATGGCCCGACAATCGGGGCACGCCTCGGGGTCATGGGCGTGCCCCAAGCAGAAGAGACACACGTCGTGCGGGTCCGCTACCGACATGTTGCGACGGCAGGCCCCACAGAATTTAAACCCGGGCATCCCTACTGCACCAGAGTCGATTACTCGACAAACAATTACCAAGTTAAAACTTTTAACTAGGGGTACTGCTCTCTCTCGGATCTGCGCTACTGGCGCGGAAAAAGAAAGAACTGACGTCAGCGCACGTGGGCGCGTCTAAATAGCTCCCATGACGTAATCTCGGCGACCACGACGCCAGCGACGTACGCGGAGCAGTATGACGACGCCTACCGACGCGCAGGGATATTGCTGACGAAAAACTTTCCGGATCCAGTCTGACGCCTGGGGATATTCTAAGGTAAGGAATCTATCACTAACGTGTCTCTTTCAGATAGCTTGTTTGTTTAGAGTTGATGAGTATCAATTGTGAACTTCTCTAAATCTAAACGTTTAGCGATGGATGGCTTTACTTAACAATTGTGGACATACATTATTTATGGACTATTATTATTTATCAGCGCGGCGCCAGTTTCACGAGCGCCGCACTGGTTTAGCTTTCACTGTTGGGTTGTTTTCCCAACTCCAGAGCAGAGCCGGCAGGCGGTTGAGACAGAGGGCTGTGCTGCTTGCCTCAGAGCAGGGGGCACTGCTGTTTGTGCCTGCCCTGCTCCTCGCAGCTGCCCCAGCCATGGATTGGCTCTGATCTCCCTGAACAACTCGAGGTATGAGCTCTATCAGCGCGCACCGCACTGATTATGCTTTCGTTGTTGTGTCCCTTTCCCTGCTCTTCCACCCCACGCTATCTGCTCTCACTCCCCCCCTGCTCCCTTGCAGGCAGTTACCGGGCTCCAGCTTCCACGCTGTGTTTGCCAAGCCCGTCCCTGTTTTAATTGTCTCTTGCCCGCCGCAGTTTTAATTGATTGTTTTGATTGCTTTCTGCCGTCCTGTTATCAGATGAAAGCACACTGCTAGACTCTAAGTTATTTTTTCATACAGTATTTTATGTGTTTGTGTAGGAAAGTGGCTCTGTATATACTGTACCCAAGTAAGGTTCAGGGTGTACAGAGTCCACAGTCCCCAGAGGGTTGACAGAGGCTAAAGTTAGATATAACCTTACTCTCCAAAGTGGTAGCTTGGTCGAGCAGTAAGGCAGTATCAGAGGACAGTGTAAAGCATTTGTTGTACACACTCAATCAGCAAATGAAGCCACACACTCAAGAACTGAACTCTAGGCCAATGGGTTGTATATAAAAAAATATATGCTTGTTTTATTTTAGAACCAACAATAGGATCAAAATATACTTTCTCAGTATGAGATGCTTTGGTTATTCAACTTACAGATAGGAAATAGACTTTTTAGATAGTGGTAATCAATCAATCAATCAATCAAGCATTTGTATAGCGCGCTACTCACCCGGAGGGTCTCAAGGCGCTAGGGGGAGGGGGGTCCGCTACTGTTCGAACAGCCAGGTCTTGAGTTGCTTCCTGAAGGAGAGGTGGTCTTGGGTCAGGCGGAGGTGGATGGGTAGGGAGTTCCACGTCTTGGCAGCCAGGTAGGAGAATGATCTTCCTCCCGCTGTGGCTCTTCGGATGCGGGGGACGGCGGCGAGGGCGTGGTTGGTCGATCGTAGCTGGCGGGTGGGAGTGTAGAAGGTCAGACGGTCGTTGAGGTATCTGGGGCCTTGGTTGTGGAGAGCTTTGTGTGCGTGGGTGAGGAGTCGGAACGTGATTCTCTTGCTGACGGGGAGCCAGTGCAGGTCTCTCAGGTGTCCGGCGATGTGGCTGTGTCGGGGGATGTCCAGGATGAGTCGAGCTGAGGCGTTCTGGATGCGTTGGAGTCTTTTCTGAAGTTTGGCTGTGGTTCCGGCGTAGAGGGAGTTGCCGTAGTCCAGTCGGCTGGTGACGAGGGCCTGGGTGACCGTCTTCCTGGTTTCGGTGGGGATCCACCGGAAGATCTTCCGCAGCATGCGTAGGATGTTGAAGCAAGACGAGGAGACGGCGTTGACTTGTCTGGTCATTGAGAGGGAGGAGTCCAGGATGAAGCCCAGGTTGCGTGCGTGGTCCGTTGGTTTGGGTGCGTTGCCCAGGGCAGGGGGCCACCAGGAGTCGTCCCAGGCGGAGGGTGATGATCCTAGGATGAGGACTTCCGTCTTATCTGAGTTCAGTTTCAGGCGGCTGTTCCTCATCCACTCGGCTACGTCCTTCATCCCTTCATGTAGGTTGGTTTTGGCGGTTGTGGGGTCGTTGGTGAGGGAGAGGATCAGCTGGGTGTCGTCGGCGTAGGAGATGATGTTGAGGTTGTGTTGGCGTGCGATGGCTGCGAGGGGGCTCATGTAGACGTTGAAGAGGGTGGGGCTGAGTGATGATCCTTGTGGTACGCCGCAGATGACTTCGGTGGCCTCGGAACTGAACGGGGGGAGGCGGACTCTCTGGGTTCTTCCGGCGAGGAAGGAGATGATCCACTCCAGTGCCTTCTCTTGGATTCCGACGTTGTTCAGGCGTTGCACTAGGGTGCGGTGGCAGACTGTGTCGAACGCTGCGGAGAGGTCCAGGAGGATGAGGGCCGCTGTTTCCCCGTTGTCGAGCAGGGCTCGGATGTCGTCGGTGGCTGCGATGAGGGCGGTCTCGGTGCTGTGGTTGGCCCGGAAGCCGGACTGTGAGTGGTCGAGGGATCCATTCGTCTCGATGAAGGCGGCCAGTTGTCTGTTGACGGTCTTCTCGATGACTTTGGCAGGAAAAGGAAGGAGCGAGATGGGGCGGTAGTTTTTGAGGTCGGTGGGGTCCGCTGACGGTTTCTTCAGTAGGGCGCAGAGTTCGGCGTGCTTCCAGCTCTCTGGGAAGGTGGCGGTGTCGAAGGAGGTATTGATGATGTCCCGGAGGTGGGGTGCGATGACGGCGTCGGCCTTGTTGAAGATGTGGTGAATCACAGTTGGTGCAAGAGGCAACACAGGGTCAAATACAATGCAACATTGAGCTCAATGGAAAATTATGCTTAATTACAATTGATTACTTTGCAGAGCACTTTTCTAACCACAGGACTGGATCCTGGATTCAGTCCCCTGGGACACTTCCTGTAAACAGGTAAGAAAAAGCGTTTTGGTTATTGTAGTGATTTTTGAAGAATATTACTGTATTTCAAAAGCTGACACTTAGAAACTTTTCTGGGTAAAATTACCAATGTTATCCTATGGAAGGAAATACTGTGTGCAAGTAAAGTATGTTTACGTTACTTTTGTAATCCAGTGCTGGACTCCTAGGTTCAGCACTGGGACATTTACTTAAAACAGGTAAGTAATTACGTTTTTGTAGTTTGTACGATTTTTAAAGAATATTTGTAAAATACAGAAATCGACACTTAGAAGAAATTTCACAGAAAACCAGTCAATGGATCCCTATAGAAGAAAAGTGAGTTAGCGGTAAGTAACGTTGCGATTACTTTTTAGGGCCAGTGTTGGGCACTCGGGTCCAGCACTGAGGCCCCTTCTAATACTAGGTGAGTTTTTTCGTTTTCGTGACTCGGTTGATTTTTGGTGAATATTCTAAAGTTTCAGAACTCCACACTTAGAAGAAATTTCGCAGAAAACCAGTCAATGGAACCCTATGGAAGAAAAGTGAGTTCTCGGATTTCGGGTAAGTACTTGACTGGCAGAGTTAAGGTTCTGGGTATAGACTCAGGGGTCCCCCAGGATCAGGTAAGTACAGTTGTTACACCCTCAGCGGCACAGGGGCGGCCGGGTGCAGAGTGAGTAGGCCCAATGTTATCCTAAGGCAGGCGGGGGGCCCGGGGTTGGTGGCTGCTGGCAAGCAGGCCACGCGACTGTGGGAGCAGGGCTCCTGGTCACTTACTCAGGGCAAGTGGGGAAGTAGGTTAGGATAGAGGTTGCACTTCCAGGGGCACTCGGGCGGCTGGGTGCAGGGTGCTTTTGAGCCGTCGGGCGCTCAATGTTAACTAATGGAGGTTGTGAAAGGTGAAGAAAGGCTGCAGGCTCGGGGACGGTGATTCTTCAGGGATGACCAACACTTCAGGAGGTAAGTTGGGGTCTTGGAGGATAGGTAGACACCCAGGAGTTGGGCACAGGGGGCCGTGGGGCGCCGGGTGCAGGGGTGTCTTTTGAGGTCGAGAAATCTTACCCCCTGCTGGTCGCGGTTGGAGGGGTCCCTTGTCCTGAGGCTGCAGGCGTCGTCTGGGTCGTCGAGGAGGGTCCTTGGCCACTGGATTCCAGGTCAGAATCGCCGGGGGACGTCCTCGAGGTCTTTGGTCACTCAGGCACAGGCTGGACTCGGCGGGTGCAGAGTGTGCAGGTTTCGCGGCTCCGTGCCAGGGCCGGGTCTTTGGTAGGTTTTCTTTTGAGCAGTACCACTGCTCGTGGGAGTCCCTGGGTCGAAGGCTGTAGCACAGAAGTCAGGTCCTCCGGGGTTTGTGAGGTTGCTGAGGCCGGGATTCCGCAGGAGCAGGTTCAGAGGTCGACAGGCCGGTAGGGCTGGGGCCAAGTCAGTTGTTGTCGCCTCCTTCTTAGCAGCTGCACGGCTGGTCTTCTTGCTTCGTCTTCTCTTCTTATTTTCGGATTTGGGAACTGAGGAAGGAAGGTTCAGGGAGCCCCTAAATACTAAATTTAGGGGTGGTTACAGGTAGGTAAGGGCAGGGACCAATGGGTCCCTTCCTGGGGTGGGTACACCCCTATTCTGTTCCTCTCCAGTGGGAGGGGGCAGGAGCCTGTCCCTGGTTGGCCAGGTCCCCCATCCTCAAGATGGCGGGGACTCGAGTTTGTGCTTCGCCTCGCCTCCCCCACCTTAGGGGTGGAGTTGGCAGAGGTGGGCACAACCCATTTCCTGCCTCTGGTTTTCCCGCCGGTTCTCCCGCCAGGAGTGGGGGTAGAACCAGTGGGGACCAGTTTGCTGGAAGCAGCAAATGGTCTGGGAAGCTCCAAAGGCGGCAGGCCTTTGAAGCTCCCCCTGCCCATCCTGGGGGAGGAGGCTTTGGCACCTCGCCCCAGGATGTGCATTGTTTCAGGCCCCTGAGAGCAGAGGCTCTCGACCCAGGGGTCCAGAAACATGTCTGGTGGTGGCAGCCTGGGCAGCCACTCAGTCCGGACACTGGAGGTCGGGTTGGTTTCAGGGGGCATCTCTAAGATGCCCTCTGGAGTGCGTTTTACATTAAATCCCACACTGGCATCAGTGGGGGTTTAATGTGCTGAGAAGTTTGATACCAAACTTCTTAGTCTTCAGTGGGGCCATTATGGTGCTGTGGAGTTCGTAATGACAGACTCCCAGCACCATATACTCTTAATGGCAGCACTGCACTTACAATGCCCAAGAATGGACTTGGGCACTGTAGGGGCACAGGGCTCATGCCTCTATGCCCTCACCACTGGCATAGTGCACCCAGCTAGAGGGGTGGCTGACCTAGGCCAGGGCAGTGGCTTGTAGGCATGGCACACAGGGATGTGAGCCATGTCGACTCTTCACTTTTGTTCTGCACCAAGACACGCAGCCTGCAAAGGCAGTGTGTGTGTGTAAAGGTGCAGGGTCCCTAAGGGTGGCACAACAAGTGCTGCAGCCCTTAGGGGCCTTCCCTGGTCACAGTGCCCTGGGTACCCATGGTACCATTTACCAGGGGCTGACCTGTGGCCAGGGATGTCAATTGGGTGTAGGTATCAATGCAATTTTAGGGAAGGAACACAGGCCCTGGGTACCTGGTTGGCAGGAGCCCAGGGCACACTCAGTCAAAGTACATCAGCCATTCAGCAAAAGTGGGGGCATACCATGTAAGAAAGATGGCACTTTCTCACACAACCCCCCCAAACGAAAGATGATGAGACTAACCTTGCCCCATGGAGTCTTCATTGTCTAAGTGGAAGAACCTGGAAAGGCCATCTGCATTGGCATGGGCAGTGCCAGGTCTGTGTTCCACTTCAAAGTCCATTCCCTGTAGGGAGATGGACCACCTCAACAGTTTTGGGTTTTCTCCTTTCATTTGCATTAGCCACCTGAGAGGTCTGTGGTCAGTTTGAACTAGGAAGTGAGTCCCAAACAGGTAGGGCCTCAGCTTCTTCAGGGACCAGACCACAGCAAAGGCCTCCCTCTCAATGGCACTCCAACGCTGCTCCCTGGGGAGAAGCCTTCTGCTTATAAAAGCAACAGGTTGGTCTTGGCCTTCATCATTGGTCTGGGATAGGACCGCTCCTATCCCTAGCTCAGAGGCATCAGTCTGCACAATGAACTGCTTGGCATAATCTGGTGCTTTTAGAATTGGTGCTGAGCACATTGCTTCTTTCAGAGTGTCAAAAGCCTTTTGGCAACAGACTGTCCAGTTTACTTTCTTTGGCATCTTCTTGGAGGTGAGTTCTGTGAGGGGAGTCACAATGGACCCATATCCCTTCACAAACCTCCTGTAGTACCCAGTCAAGCCAAGGAATGCCCTGACTTGGGTCTGAGTTGTTGGAGCTACCCAGTCCAGGATAGCCTGGATCTTGGGCTGTAAGGGTTGTACCTGGCCTCCACCAACCAGGTGGCCCAAGTACACCACAGTGCCCTGCCCTATCTGGCATTTGGATGCCTTGATAGTTAGGCCTGCAGTTTGCAGGGCCTTTAAAACCTTCCCAAGGTGGACCAGGTGATCCTGCCAGGTGGAACTGAAGACAGCAATATCATCAAGATAAGCTGCACTAAAGGACTCCAACCCAGCAAGGACTTGATTCACCAACCTCTGGAAGGTGGCAGGGGCATTCTTTAAACCAAAGGGCATAACAGTGAACTGAAAATGCCCATCAGGTGTGGAGAATGCTGTTTTCTGTTTGGCTCCTGGGGCCATGCCAATCTGCCAGTACCCTGCAGTTAAGTCAAAGGTACTCAGGTATTTGGCTGCACCCAATCTGTCTATCAGTTCATCAGCTCTTGGGATAGGGTGTGCATCTGTCTTGGTGACAGAGTTGAGACCTCTATAGTCCACACAAAACCTCATCTCTCTCTTTTCACCCTTTTGATGAGGTTTGGGGACCAGAACCACTGGGCTAGCCCAGGGGCTCTCAGAGGGCTCAATAACCCCTAGCTCCAGCATCTTGCTGACTTCAGCTCTGATGCTTTCCTTAACTTGGTCTGACTAACGATAGATCTTGTTTTTGACAGGTGCACTGTCACCAGTGTCCACATCATGGGTACACCAGTTTGTCAGACCAGGGGTCAAGGAAAGAGCCCAGCATACTGCTGCAAGACTTGCTTGCAGTCAGTCTGCTGTTGGGCAGTGAGGGTGTCTGAAAAGACAACTCCATCTACTGACCCATCTGTTGGGCTGTGGGAGAGGAGATCAGGGAGAGGTTCACTCTCAGCTTCCTGTTCCTCATCTGTCACCATCAGCATGGTGATGTCAGCCCTGTCATTGTAGAGTTTTAGGCGGTTCACATGGATAACCCTTTTGGGTGTCCTGCTGGTGCCCAGGTCAACCAGGTAGGTGACCTCACTCTTTTTCTCTAGGATAGGGTAAGGGCCACTCCATCTGTCCTGGAGGGCCCTTGGTGCCACTGGCTCCAAAACCCATACCTGTTGCCCAGGTTGGAATTCAACCAGTGCAGCTTTTGGTCATACCAGTGCTTCTGAAGCTCCTGGCTGGCCTCAAGGTTCTTGGATGCCTTTTCCATGTACTCAGCCATTCTGGACCTTAGGCCAAGCACATAGTCCACTATATCTTGTTTGGGTTCTTGGAGAGGTCTCTCCCAGCCCTCCTTTACAAGACAGAGTGGTCCCCTCACAGGATGGCCAAACAGAAGTTCAAAGGGTGAGAAACCTACCCCCTTCTGTGGCACTTCTCTGTAAGCGAAAAGCAGGCATGGTAGTAGGACATCCCATCTCCTTTTGAGTTTTTCAGGGAGCCCCATGATCATGCCTTTCAATGTCTTGTTGAACCTCTCAACAAGGCCATTGGTTTGTGGATGGTAGGGTGTAGTAAACTTGTACTGCACCCCACACTCCTTCCACATGTGGGTCAGGTAAGCAGACATGAAGTTGGAACCTCTGTCTGAAACCACCTCCTTAGGAAACCCTACCCTGGTGAAGACACCAATGAGGGCTTTGGCTACTGCAGGAGCTGTAGTAGTCCTAAGGGGAATAGCCTCAGGATACCTAGTGGCATGATCCACTACCACCAGTATGAATTTGTTCCCTGAGGCTGTGGGAGGTTCCAGTGGACCCACTATGTCCACACCTACCCTTTCAAAGGGAACCCCCACCACAGGTAGTGGTATCAGGGGGCCTTTGGATGGCCACCTGTCTTGCCACTGGCTTGACAGGTAACACAGGAGCTGACAAACTCCTTCACCTTTTGGTGCATCTGGGGCCAGTAAAAGTGGCTAACTAGCCTTTCCCAAGTTTTGGTTTGGCCCAGATGTCCAGCTAGGGGGATGTCATGAGCCAAAGTTAGGAGGAACTCCCTGTACTTCTGGGGCACTACCACTCTCCTGGTGGTTCCAGGGTTGGGGTCTTTTGCCTCAGTGTACAGTAATCCCTCTTCCCAATAGACTCTGTGGGTACCACTGACATCTCCCTTGGCTTCTGAAACAGCTTGCTGCCTCAGGCTTTCAAGAGTGGGACAGTCTTGCTGTCCCTGGCACAGCTCTTCCCTAGAGGGTCCCCCTGGGCCCAAGAGTTCAACCTGGTAAGGGTCAAGCTCTAGGGGCTCAGTTCCCTCTGGGGCTTCCAGGTTCTCTCCCTGAGGAGAGGGGTCCTGCTCTTGTGACTGTGTAGAAGCTGGTCCGCCAGTCTTCTTTCCTTTTCTCTTGGTAGGCTGGGCCATCATTTCAGGCTCCAACACTATTCCTTCACCCTGCCTTTTGCTCTGTGCTCTTGTTTTTACACACACCAATTCAGGGATGCCCAGCATGGCTGCATGGGCCTTTAGCTCCACCTCTGCCCAGGCTGAGGTTTCCAGATCATTTCCCAGCAGACATGCAGCTGGTAACTTCGGAGAGACCACTACCTGCTTCAGGCCAGTAACCCCCCCAGCCTAATGTCACCATGGCCATGGGATGACTAGTGGTGACACTGTCAGCATTGGTGACTGGGTAAGTTTTCCCAATCAAGTATTGCTCAGGGGAAACCAGTGTGTCTCTCACCATAGTGACACTGGCACCTGTATCCCTCAGAGCCTCTACTCTAGTTCCATTCACCCAGGGGTATTGCAAATACTTCTTTAAGTTGGGTGGCCACACAGCTACAGTGGCAAATTCCACTTCCCCTAGGGAGACCAGACTTGCCTCAGTGTGTTCCCAGATTTGCTCAGGGTACACTTCTGATCCCATCTGTAAACTTGCTGCCCCAGGAGTAGCTGTACTGGGTGCCTTAGGGGCTTTGTTGTGGGGGCAAGTTTTGTCTACAGTGAGGTGTCCTAACTTCTTACAGTTATTACACCAGGCCTTCAAGGGATCAAAGTTCTTCCCCCTATAGGGTTGAGGCACATAGGGAGTAGTTTGGGACCCACCCCCTGAACAGGTTTTTGGGGCCCTTTGGAAGACTCAGACTTTTTATCTTGGGGATTCTCACCACCTTTCCCCTGGGGAGGTTTGGTGACCACCTTCTTTTGGTCACCCCCAGTGGTTGTCCTTGTCACCCTAGTCTTGACCCAGTGGTCTGCCTTCTTTCCCAATTCTTGGGGAGAAATTAGACCTAGGTCTACCAAATGCTGATGCAACTTTTCATTTGTGCAATTACTTAGTATGTGTTCCTTCATAAACAAATTGTAAAGTCCAGAAAAATCATGCACATTATGTCCAGCTAACCAGCCATCCAGTGTCTTTACTGAGTAGTCCACGAAGTCAATCCAGGACTGGGTCTGGGTTTTGTGAGCCCCCTGAATCTAATTCTATACTCCTCAGTAGTGAGCCCAAATCCCTCAATCAGAGTACTCTTCATGAGGTCATAGGACCCTGCATCTGGCCCAGAGAGGGTCAGAAGCCTGTCTCTGCAGTTACCAGAGAACAGTTCCCACAGGAGTGCCCCCCACAGAGGTTTCTTTACTCTTCTTATTTTTAGTATTGCTGCCACCATTGATGGGTGCTAAACCCATCTCCTGTCTTTCCTTCTCTAGAGCCAGGAGTCTGGTCTCTAGGTCCAGTCTTTTGGCCAACCTTGCTAACAAGTTGTCCTCCTCACTGAGGCTATCCTCAGTGTCCTCTCTGGGACCAGGACCACCTAGGTGGCCCCTAGGTCCCCAGAGGTCTATTCTTGGAGTTAAGGGTGCAGGGACCCTATCTTCCCTAGGAAGTGATGGAGGTGGGTTACCATCCCCATCCTCCTCATTCCTTTCCTCCTCTGTTGGGTCATCACCATGCTCAGAGGGGTGGGCTTTAGCATACTCAGCCAGGAGCTCCTGGAGCCCTTGTTTGGTTGGATGCTGGCCCATTGGTATATCTTTAAGTTTGCATAAGGACCTTATCTCTTTGAAAGACAAATGAAGATAAGGGGTGAGGTCGAGCTCCTCAACCAGTTCCTGTATGTCATTATTATCTTCACTAATAGCTGGGTTCTTGTCTTGAGACATTTTTTTTTTATTTTTTTTTAAAGTTCTAACTCCTCTAACCTTGGCTATAGTGACTTTTTATTTTCTAAGATGCTACAGGGACTTAAGGAAGGCCCTAACAAGACTTTTAGTAATAAAAAATGCCAATTAAAAAAATCAGAATTCTAAAGGCAATTTAAGAGTTCTGTCGTGTGATCAGATGGTAACCAAGTAGTCCAACAAATGCAAGTTTGTATCCCACCGCTGATCCACCAATGTAGGAAAGTGGCTCTGTATATACTGTACCCAAGTAAGGTTCAGGGTGTACAGAGTCCACAGTCCCCAGAGGGTTGACAGAGGCTAAAGTTAGATATAACCTTACTCTCCAAAGTGGTAGCTTGGTCGAGCAGTAAGGCAGTATCAGAGGACAGTGTAAAGCATTTGTTGTACACACTCAATCAGCAAATGAAGCCACACACTCAAGAACTGAACTCTAGGCCAATGGGTTGTATATAAAAAAATATATGCTTGTTTTATTTTAGAACCAACAATAGGATCAAAATATACTTTCTCAGTATGAGATGCTTTGGTTATTCAACTTACAGATAGGAAATAGACTTTTTAGATAGTGGTAATCACAGTTGGTGCAAGAGGCAACAGAGGGTCAAATACAATGCAACATTGAGCTCAATGGAAAATTATGCTTAATTACAATTGATTACTTTGCAGAGCACTTTTCTAACCACAGGACTGGATCCTGGATTCAGTCCTGGGACACTTCCTGTAAACAGGTAAGAAAAAGCGTTTTGGTTATTGTAGTGATTTTTGAAGAATATTACTGTATTTCAAAAGCTGACACTTAGAAACTTTTGTGGGTAAAATTACCAATGTTATCCTATGGAAGGAAATACTGTGTGCAAGTAAAGTATGTTTACGTTACTTTTGTAATCCAGTGCTGGACTCCTAGGTTCAGCACTGGGACATTTACTTAAAACAGGTAAGTAATTACGTTTTTGTAGTTTGTACGATTTTTAAAGAATATTTGTAAAATACAGAAATCGACACTTAGAAGAAATTTCACAGAAAACCAGTCAATGGATCCCTATAGAAGAAAAGTGAGTTAGCGGTAAGTAACGTTGCGATTACTTTTTAGGGCCAGTGTTGGGCACTCGGGTCCAGCACTGAGGCCCCTTCTAATACTAGGTGAGTTTTTTCGTTTTCGTGATTCGGTTGATTTTTGGTGAATATTCTAAAGTTTCAGAACTCCACACTTAGAAGAAATTTCGCAGAAAACCAGTCAATGGAACCCTATGGAAGAAAAGTGAGTTCTCTGATTTCGGGTAAGTACTTGACTGGCAGAGTTAAGGTTCTGGGTATAGACTCAGGGGTCCCCCAGGATCAGGTAAGTACAGTTGTTACACCCTCAGCGGCACAGGGGCGGCCGGGTGCAGAGTGAGTAGGCCCAATGTTATCCTAAGGCAGGCGGGGGCTCGGGGTTGGTGGCTGCTGGCAAGCAGGCCACGCGACTGTGGGAGCAGGGCTCCTGGTCACTTACTCAGGGCAAGTGGGGAAGTAGGTTAGGATAGAGGTTGCACTTCCAGGGGCACTCGGGCGGCTGGGTGCAGGGTGCTTTGAGCCGTCGGGCGCTCAATGTTAACCAATGGAGGTTGTGAAAGGTGAAGAAAGGCTGCAGGCTCGGGGACGGTGATTCTTCAGGGACGACCAACACTTCAGGAGGTAAGTTGGGGTCTTGGAGGATAGGTAGACACCCAGGAGTTGGGCACAGGGGGCCGTGGGGCGCCGGGTGCAGGGGTGTCTTTTGAGGTCGGGAAATCTTACCCCCTGCTGGTCGCGGTTGGAGGGGTCCCTTGTCCTGAGGCTGCAGGCGTCTGTCTGGGTCGTCGAGGAGGGTCCTTGGCCACTGGATTCCAGGTCAGAATCGCCGGGGGACGTCCTCGAGGTCTTTGGTCACTCAGGCACAGGCTGGACTCGGCGGGTGCAGAGTGTGCTGGTTTCGCGGCTCCGTGCCAGGGCCGGGTCTTTGGTAGGTTTTCTTTTGAGCAGTACCACTGCTCGTGGGAGTCCCTGGGTCGAAGGCTGTAGCACAGAAGTCAGGTCCTCCGGGGTTTGTGAGGTTGCTGAGGCCGGGATTCCGCAGGAGCAGGTTCAGAGGTCGACAGGCCGGTAGGGCTGGGGCCAAGTCAGTTGTTGTCGCCTCCTTCTTAGCAGCTGCACGGCTGGTCTTCTTGCTTCGTCTTCTCTTCTTATTTTCGGATTTGGGAACTGAGGAAGGAAGGTTCAGGGAGCCCCTAAATACTAAATTTAGGGGTGGTTACAGGTAGGTAAGGGCAGGGACCAATGGGTCCCTTCCCTGGGGTGGGTACACCCCTATTCTGTTCCTCTCCAGTGGGAGGGGGGCAGGAGCCTGTCCCTGGTTGGCCAGGTCCCCCCATCCTCAAGATGGCGGGGACTCAAGTTTGTGCTTCGCCTCGCCTCCCCCACCTTAGGGGTGGAGTTGGCAGAGGTGGGCACAACCCATTTCCTGCCTCTGGTTTTCCCGCCGGTTCTCCCGCCAGGAGTGGGGGTAGAACCAGTGGGGACCAGTTTGCTGGAAGCAGCAAATGGTCTGGGGAAGCTCCAAAGGCGGCAGGCCTTTGAAGCTCCCCCTGCCCATCCTGGGGGAGGAGGCTTTGGCACCTCGCCCCAGGATGTGCATTGTTTCAGGCCCCTGAGAGCAGAGGCTCTCGACCCAGGGGTCCAGAAACATGTCTGGTGGTGGCAGCCTGGGCAGCCACTCAGTCCGGACACTGGAGGTCGGGTTG
The DNA here is from genome assembly GCA_963921515.1 of Calotriton arnoldi. Lineage (NCBI taxonomy): Eukaryota > Metazoa > Chordata > Amphibia > Caudata > Salamandridae > Calotriton > Calotriton arnoldi. The sequence continues at coordinate 1,195,879 of CAWUFW010003137.1, forward strand.
GTTTCAGGTGGCATCTCTAAGATGCCCTCTGGAGTGCGTTTTACATTAAATCCCACACTGGCATCAGTGGGGGTTTAATGTGCTGAGTAGTTTGATACCAAACTTCTTAGTCTTCAGTGGGGCCATTATGGTGCTGTGGAGTTCGTAATGACAGACTCCCAGCACCATATACTCTTAATGGCAGCACTGCACTTACAATGCCCAAGAATGGACTTGGGCACTGTAGGGGCACAGGGCTCATGCCTATATGCCCTCACCACTGGCATAGTGCACCCAGCTAGAGGGGTGGCTGACCTAGGCCAGGGCAGTGGCTTGTAGGCATGGCACACAGGGATGTGAGCCATGTCGTCTCTTCACTTTTGTTCTGCACCAAGACACGCAGCCTGCAAAGGCAGTGTGTGTGTGTAAAGGTGCAGGGTCCCTAAGGGTGGCACAACAAGTGCTGCAGCCCTTAGGGGCCTTCCCTGGTCACAGTGCCCTGGGTACCCATGGTACCATTTACCAGGGGCTGACCTGTGGCCAGGGATGTCAATTGGGTGTAGGTATCAATGCAATTTTAGGGAAGGAACACAGGCCCTGGGTACCTGGTTGGCAGGAGCCCAGGGCACACTCAGTCAAAGTACATCAGCCATTCAGCAAAAAGTGGGGGCATACCATGTAAGAAAGATGGCACTTTCTCACAGTTTGGAGCTGCACAAGTCTACACTGAAGGATGGAAATATGGCACAATTTTTAATGATGGAACCAGGATACCAATCCCCGTTTTGGCACTTGCACAAAAACTGTAAGTGCGGGTCAACTGTATGCTCTCTTCGCCTTTTTAAACTGTACTTACATATTCTGTAAATGTGAAGGAAAAAATTAGTATATAACGTGGCCTAGTACTATTTCAGCTACGGTCCCCTTTAATTCCACCCTGGTTTCTATAATCCGGTCACAATCAGGCTATACATACACCATATTGTTCATGCACACCAACTAATGTCCGAGAAGCTCTTTCTACCATCAAATGTTCTTTGTAAACACCCCTACTCATTAGAATTAGGCTAGAGCTGTATCGTATATGTAAAATAATCTAATATTACATTGCTCGTTCTCGATTCCAATTTTGACTAGGCTCTTTTTACTGATTTTGATCATGGATTCAAGGCAACAACAGAACATCTCCCAAAAAGCATTGCAACTGAATTAGCAAATTATATTGCAAAAGTTATTACACGATTACAATTAAAAACGTAATATAATAATAACAAGAGATGCATGTAAAGTAGCAATTAACCCTTCTGTACACAAATAATACATACCAACCTGCATGTGAAACTTCTAGTTTGATATGGTGGGGTTGTGGTAGTGCCTCAATGTAAGCAATGTTGGTGGTATCATAAGATTAGCCACCAGCATATTGTGCTCAGAAAAGCAGATTGAAAACTCGGGATTGGGCAAGGGCTGAGAGTCGAAGGTGTAGCGTAACGGCCAGAGCCGCCTACTTTGGAGCTGGCGTTCCAGGCTTCAGTCTTGGCGTCTGCTCAACAGCCTGTGATTCTGGGCAAATCACGTAACCACCCCGTGCCTAGAGCCCCCCAGGAGTGATTAGCCGCCCTACAAATCCGAGAACAGAATGGAAATTGTTTTGTCCCATAACTGGGGTGAATAATTTATGCAGTCTGCTTTTGTTTGGAAAGAGGAGCAAGAAGTCCATTATAAAAAGGAGGAGGAGGGAGTCTAAGAAAGAAATGCAGGTAATGTTTTTCCTAAATAGAAACTAAATAGTTTACTGGAGGACACTACAGAAGAAAGGCTAAGCATTAACTAATCTGATAATCTGCATATTTCCTGGTAAAGGCTTTAAGCACACACGAAGACTCTATTTTTGTTTCATACTGAGAGCCTTTAGTGAGGTGCTGCCACTACTGGACAGTGTAAAAAGTTAATAGATTTACATAGCTGTATGCATCACTTCTCACTTCCTTTATTTCACAAAAAGCTTTATGAAGTGATAGGAGAAAATATACTCCATTTAGATAAGGTGAGCACCATGTATGATATTCTCCATTTATGGCCCTGCTCCGTACGAAATTCAGTTGAATGTGAGTGTGAAAAGCTCAGTTGTCAGAATATCTTTGAACCAGTTGTTGTTTTGGTTCCGCTCTCATGTTTGCATTTGGGGAATTCCACAGTTTTTCACTTTGATTTCTCAAGGATCTGCTGCCCTGTTTAAGACCAATGATGCATCCTTGGTTGATCAAGTGTGCAGTTATTGAATTAATGTTATGCATTCTGCAGGTAATCCGGGATTATACCCCCAGTAAGCTATGTTCACACTTTTAAAGGTTTAAGGCCATTTTGTGTCTAGTTTTGCAAGCTCTGAGGCTAGGAATACGTTTTTTTAGAGAAATTTGCAGATGGTTTTACAGTAGTCAGGTTGTGCCAGACAAGGGCACTCCTAAGCTCCACCCTATGGTCAGTCTGAGTCAGAGTACACCCAGCTTTTCACAGTGAGGTTAATGGAGTAGATCTGAAGCCCAGTCGAAGAGGAGTGAATTTGTCTCTTCTCCTACTAATACCAGAATCTTGGTTTCGGCTCTGTTCATGTAGCAGAAGCGCTCATTGATAAAGTGGAACACACAGTCTAGGCAAGAGATGATGTTAAATGTGCTCCCGTGTATGTTTTCACATCCAGAAATAGGTTAGGTTGTTATCAGTGTACATTTGGAATTTAACCTGGTACTGCTGTAAAGGCTTATATGGGCATACAAATGTTGAACAGCAGACCTGAGAAAACAATACTTGGCATGTGAACGGTTATATTTACCTGGCTTTTTTAGGTTTGACTTATAATGGTACTCGGATTATTCATGGTGAACATATTGTAATTTACACATGCACTATGATTCATGCTCCTTCATCCATTGACTTCTTTGGATTGGGACTATTCTTCCAGACATTGTCAATCACATCTCAGATCAGCCCTTACAAATATACAAGTCTTACCTTCTGGGGAAAGCATTAAGGCCTCTATGACCTAAGTGAACTTACTAGGAGACTCATCAATTTAGATAAAACTTTCTTCTTGTTGGTGCACTGGACCTATAGAGTGGACCAAGGGGCCATTTAGCATGGCGCTCGAGCTCAGAGGCTGGCCTAGGATTTAGTCAATGGTTAATTTGGACTATTTAACAAGTGTTAGTATTGTGGCTAGGAGTCTGAACAGCTGGGCGTGACCGGGGCCTCCCTGGACGCCGTGGAAGGCTTGCGTTAGGGCACAGTGTTGTAGCCCTTTGACCCCGCAACCAAAGCAGTAACGGAGCCCCTGCTTTGAAGGGGCCCCAACTGTGAGGGCCCTTGCCCAGCCGCGCCATGCCATAAGTGTACATGGGGAAGGGTGGCTAGAAAGTAATGAATACATAAATAAAAGGCATTGTTATTTACAATGCCAATAGCTTAAATTCTCGCAAATGCGAGACCTATTGCATTGCAAATGCTTGTTTCTCATAGGGATATCAAATCGGGTGGACAATCCCCATCCACGCGTGTTTGCTCTTATTTGAACTCACACGTTGGCCACTGTTCCATGGTTATTATACCGGACCACTCTTGGATTTTTACATACTGGCCTATTGGCTCAATCTAAATAACACTGGCTTTAAGATTTAAGAGGACCTAATAGGAGGTTTTGGATGAGGTAGGCACTTTCTCCTATTAGTGTTTATATTTGCTCATTCATGTGTATGAGCACTGTGATTTATCAAATGGATCTCTTGGCTTTAATTTCAGAAGCCAGATGACAACTTTCACTGATAAATCGATTTACAACTTATTAACATCCCAAGATCACGGGCGTTACACGGAATCAATTTTGGTATGTTTTACTCTATACCCTTAGCATGGGGGAATACACATTAAGGTGGAATCTACATTTTCAGATTCCGGTGGTTCACGTTGGTGAAGGAACTTAAGTAACCTTCTTTCCTTCTCTTCTCTCCCTTTCTAAAATGCCAATTTGGTATTCAGCTCCTTCGGTTCTTTTTCGTCTTTTTACTGTCCTTCTTTTCTCTTGGAGTCCAATGCAATCTTTGGTGACAAAACCACATTAGGAATTGTTTTTGTGGCATTTGCACGGTG